>OY728158.1:683353263-684603263 GCA_963277665.1 Viscum album | reverse complement strand
CTCAGATAATGAAGAGATTGTGAAATAAACCCTTACCTTGTACTTTTCCTTTGTTGAGAGTAGGTTAACCTCCTGTATAATGGTGAAATAATTGTTATTAAATTATTCAAGAATCATATACATTATTATGATATCATATATGATCTTTTAACATTGATTTGTTAATAATATCTTAGTATTATCATCGTTTCAGGTGTTAACTTACTCGTTTTCTTTTATATATTTTGTTACGTAAGCCGTGTTGTTTATGGATAGGTTTTATATTATTCATATACAGAATTATATCAAGTCATTAAATTTTTTTTTTAATCATAAAATGAGAATTAGTCTCCAATGGATACTATGGGGAATGAATCTCATCGCGTTCGTGGAGACGGTAGTTCGTACGTACGCATGAGCAACAATATCATTCTTTTGATATTACAATAATATATAATTGGATGGTATATCATATATACAGAATCATTATCATGTTATATTTATTATTTAAATGAATTACACATCATTATTGTACCCATCCAAATAATAATGTTTTGAATAACAATTACACCACGACGTGGAGACGGTAAGCCGTACGTACGCACGTTTGGTGACATGTCATTCAAAGGATGGATAGAATACTGAATATGGTCGTACCATGTTTATAATAACATAAAATTATATATAAGATAATTTAGTTATTATTTTATAATGGGAATAACAAATAAAGAAGGAAGTGGAAGAAGAAAGGAACTTGAAAGAGGGTGGTGAAAACATTACCTCTTCTTCTGGTTCTTCCTTTTGATTTGTTCAAAAGGGCTTCTTAGGTTGTCTTTATGATCAAAATAAGGCCTCTAGGTTGAAGTGAGGGAAGTTGGGAGGATATTTGGGGAGAGGTTGGAAGAGACAAATGGCTTTGAAGGTGTGAATTAATGAGAAGGTGGAGTTCCCTTTTATAAGAGGGGTGAGGGGCTCTTTAGGAAAATATTAAAGTAATATTTTATAATAATATAATATTCGGTTTTGAATGGATATAAAGTGTATTATTCAAAGTCTAAGGTGTGTATGGGCCTAAATACTTTTACCCAATAGATTTTAGACAGGTTTGGGTCATTATATTAACCTTATCTTTTAGTTTTTAACTCTTAGTTAATTAGTTTGACACTTACCATGTCACTTTGTATTTTTATATTATATAGTTAATAAACTTAATATATACCTCCAAGCGACCCCCAAGTGGTCCATTAATGATACAGCAATAATGATATAAGTCCTATGGCCGAACCTTAGATTTTACGGAATAGAATATGAATTAATAATATAATATTTGTTTTAAAAACTCATTTATCTCAATTTTAACACTACTAAATAATTGATTTTTTTAAGTCTTATAAACATTATTAACTAGAACCAAATTCATTTACGCAATCTAAACATGTCATATTAACCAATAAAATTTGTGTATGTCATAAGAATGTTCAAATTATATTTATTTTAACATTTATAATACCAATTATTTGATTCTTTCGTTAATAAGGGAAATACTGCATCATTATTGTGTCATATATATTTTTACCTTTTCAATGTCTAAAAATTATAATTAAAATACCTTTATGTGGGAAATAATTTTAGGTTTATAATAAATTTTTATAATCACAAATATAACATATATAACCCTATGTAATTTTTTTTGATAAAAGATATAAGCTTATGTCATTTTTGTATTTACTTTACCTTAGTTAATATAAAGTGTCCCTATCACCTACAAGTGGCTCCATGGGGTCCCAAAATAACCCAAAGATGCCCATGGTCGGAAATGTATCCACCAATAAGGTTAGGACACGTTTTAGGGTAATTTATTATTATTATAATATTATTGTTTACCTTATTTACCAGATTTACCCTTTAACTATGGTAAATAAAATATTTACCCAAGTAATTATTCAAAATGAATAAAAATAAAAGTTAACTATTTACAAAATTTGGACATACTGATTCCAAATATGGAATCCATTTTCCCAAATCCAAAAAACAGAAGTGGCAGAAATTAATTTAAAGTTTATTCCCGCTGTCAAAACAAAAAGCGTGTTTTTATGAAATAATAACTATAAAAAGATTGACACTTGTTTATGTCCGGTTTAATTGTGAAAATATGTCCAATGAAAAACATTTTATTAAATGGTAAAAACAGTTTCTAAATATACTTTAAAACCACTCAATTTCAAAATTTATCACTATTAATTATTTCGGTTAAAAAAGTTTTTTTAAATTAAAATTTAGTAATTTTCACTATTCATCAAAATATAAAAGTTATCCGAAAAGTACCAAAATTTCATCCTAGGCTAATTTTAATATTCCAAATCCAAAAATGAAGTCCATTTTGAGAGATAAAATTTATAAAATTTCAAAAATGTGGGTAGTACTTTTCATAACGACTATTTTGATTGGTCGCCGTGTGTTAGAATCTCGAAGATGCGTACAACACACGCTACTGTATTATTCAAATAGAATCATACCATGGAAGCTTGGGGTGTTACATTCCCCCCTCCTTCAAATAATTTAATCCTCGAAATTTTTAGGATACTACTGCCTGAAAAGACTCGGGTGGTTCTTCATCATAAGTTCTTCGGGTTTCCACGTTGCCTCTTCCATCTTATGGTTTCTCCATAGAACTTTTACCAGACGAGTCATACGGTTTATCAGCACTTGTTCTCTTGTATCATGAATCCTAATGGGCTCTTCGCAATAAGACAAATTGGGTTCCAGTTCTAATTCATCGTAAGTGAGTACATGGGTTGGGTCAAGCATGTATTTTCTGAATAATGATACATGGAACCCATCGTGAACTTTGGAGAGACTTGGCAGCATTGCAAAATGGTAAGTTACAGCCCCAATTCATTCTAGAATTTCTAAAGGTCCTATGTACATGGGGCTCAGTTTACCATTCTTTCCAAAATTTATAACTCCCTTCCATGGAGATACCTTTAAGAAAACATGACCTCCTACCTGAAATTCCAAATCCTACCCTCGGTTTCCAGCATAGCCCTTCTGCCTACATTGAGATGGTTTGATGGGGTTTTGGATTACCTTCACCTTCTCCGTCATTTCCTCCACCAGTTCTGGGATTACAAGTTTTATTTAACCAACGTCATCCCAACAGGTTGGTGTGCGACATCTCGTTCCGTATAACGCTTCATATGGTGCCATTTGAATGCTAGAATAGAAGCTATTGTTATAGGAAAATTCTACCAGAGGTAAATATTGATCCCACATACCTTGAAAGTCATGTGAGCAAGATCTCAACATGTATTCTAAGGTTTTAATAGTCCGTTCGGATTGTACATCTATTTCAGGGTGGTAGGCAGTGCTCAAACGAAGTTCAATATCTAAGGCCTTCTGAAGACTCTTCCAGAATCTTGAAGTAAAATGGGGATCACGATCAGAAAAAATAGATATGGGTACTCCATGAATTCTCACAACTTTATTAATATATAGTCTTTCTAGGCATTCAAGTGGTAAATCCTCCATTATAACAAGAAAATGTGCTGACTTGGTAAGACGATCAACAATAACCCATATTGCATCGTCCCTTCTAGAGGTCTTTGGTAGCCCCATGACAAAGTCCATCGTAATATTGTCTCATTTCCACTCTGGTATGGGAAGAGGTTTCATGACTCCTCCAGGCTATTGCCTTCCAGCTTTCAGTTGCTGAAAAACCATACATCTTGACACAAAATCAGCAATCTCCCTCTTCATGTTGTCCCACCAAAAATGTCCCTTCAAATATCTATACATTTTGGTGCTCCCAGGGTGTATAATGAAATTGGAACTATGAGCATCGTCCAACAATTCCCTTTTTAGATCAGGTATATCGGGAACACAAAGTCACTTCCTGAATTTCAAAATTCCATCTTCATACACAAAGTCACTCAATCTCCCATCATTCACTACTTTAATCTTCTTTTGGAATTATTCATCATTGGTCTGAGAACTCTTAATCATTTCTAGTAAAGATAGTTTGGAAACCATTTAGAAAATCATTGATGTTTCACCTTCCATAGTGATTCCCATATCCAACTTTACTAGATCCCTGAAAATAGGATCCCTTTCAATTCTTATCATGTTCAAAATTCCATGATCTTTTATTCTCAAAGCATCTTCCACCTTATTTTCTTTCCTCGGGTGGCAGTGTATCGTGAAATCATAATCCTTGAGTAGTTCAAGCCATCTCCTTTTCCTCATGTTGAGTTCTTTCTGTGAGAAATTATACTTCAAACTCTTGTGATCAGTATAAATCACACATTTTTCACCCTAGAGATAGTGTCTCCAAATTTTCAAAGCAATGATCACAGCTGCTAACTCGAGATCATGAGTAGGATAGTTTTGCTCATGAATTTTCATATGTCGTGATGCATAGGAAATAACCCTATCATTCTGTATAAGGACACAACCAAGTGCTTTCTTTGATGCATCACTATAAACAACGAACCCATCATTCCCCGATGGTAGAGTCAATATAGGAGCATTGACTAATCTTCTCTTTAGTTCTTCGAAACATTCTTTACACTCTTTTGTTCAAATAAATTTAACCCCTCTACGTGTGAGCTTTGTTAATGGGTTAGCCAACTGGGAAAAATTCTAGACGAAATATCGATAATAACCTGCTAAACCAATAAAACTATGTACCTCAGTTTTACTCGTCGGATCAGGCCATTATTGGATTGCCTTGGTCTTAAAAGGATCAATATAGATTCCATATTTAGAGAAAATATGGCCAAGAAAAGAAATCTCCTGAAGCCAGAATTCACACTTGCTAAACTTCCCATATAATTCATGTCTTCTCAGAGTCTTTAGGATAATGCGCATGTGATTTTCATGACCTTCATAGATTTTAGAGTATACCAAGATATCATCAATAAATACCATTAAAAAATCATCGAGATATTACTTGAAAACTCTGTCAATTAAATCCATGAACACAGAGGGAGCATTAGTCAATCCAAAAGGCATTACTGTGAACTCGTAATGCCCGTACCTGGTTCGAAATGTTGTCTTAGGAATGTCATCCTTCTTTACACACAACTGATGATATCCAGATCAAAGTTCAATCTTTGAAAAATATTTAGCTCCATGTAGTTGGTCAAATAAATCATCAATGCGAGGTAGGGTATACGTGTTCTTTATTGTTATAGCATTGATCTCCCTGTAGTCAATGCAGAATCTCATAGACCCATCTTTCTTTTTAACAAAAAGAAAAGGGTATCCCCATGGAGAAACACTAGGGAGAATAAGTCCCTTATTTCTCAATTCCTCCAGTTGTTTCATTAGTTTAACTAATTCCATAGTGGTCATTCTATTAGGGGTCTTAGATATAGGCCTTGATCCAGGAATTAAATCATTGGAAAACTCAACTTCTCGTTCTGGAGGATGTCTAGGTAAATCTTCCAGAAACACATCTACAGATTCTTTCACAATAGGTACATCCTCTATTTGAACATTAATTTCCACACCCACATTTATTTAATTCTATTCCTCCCCAATAATTTAATTTAGTTGAGCTACTGGGGGTGGATCTAGATAAGAATTAGGTGTTGACGATTCTGCTCTAAAGATAAGGTGTTTCTTATCATAATCATCAAAAATCGTAACCTCCTTCTTATTACAATAAATCTTCGCATCATGGTCCAAAACCCAATCCATAACAAGGATTATATCAAACTCAATCATAGGTATGATGATGAGATTAGTAGATAAAGAACATTTATGTGCTCTAATGGGGACCGATTCACAAAACTTTGTTGCAATGATACTTCCCTTAAGGGTTTTGACTGACAACTCTCTTGTTAAATAAAATTGGAAATATCTAATTTTCTTAGCAAACTGGGAAGATATGAAACAATGTGATGATCCAAAATCAAAAAATGCATTTTCTAAACTTGAGGAAACCATTAAATTACTGGACACTACGTCTTTCGGAGCTTATACCTCAGTAGTAGTGATAGCATAAGCTTGGCCTTGATCCCTTGGCCATTTCTGATGCAAGTTCCCCTAAAGCCTAGGAAATTCATTTGCATAATGTCCCATCTCTCTACAATTATAGCATTCCACTTTGACATCAACTCTCATTCCCTTGCAATCATGAGCTTGGTGGCCTTTTTCACCACACTTGTAACAGAATCCAATTCCTTTTAGGCATGTACCGGGGTGTTTCTTCCCACATTTACTACAGGATGGATTTTCAACCTTTCCCATATTCCCCTTATTTCCATTTCTAGGTTGATTAGCAGATCTCTTCTTCTCTTGATTTTCTTTAAACTCATAAGACTTAGAGAATTCCTTTTCCGTCTTGATAGCACACGAGACAATATCTTCGTACGACAAGAAGGTTTTTGAGACTAATGCTCGATGGAGAAATGGTTTTAACCCATAAAATAAATGATCAATATTACTCCTTGGGTTACATATATAATCATCAACATGTCTCTCTATCCTTTTAAAGTTATCCTCATACTTGGCGACATTCTCATCCTCTTTCTACCTCAGACTCATAAATTGCCATTCCATGTCTGCTCGATGGTCTCGAGGAAAGTATTTTTCTAACAACAGCTCTTTCAACTCCCTCTATTCCATATCTAATAGTTCATTATCTTCCTTCATGTTTTTTTATCAATGACCACCATTTATTAACATCTCCATTGAGGGGATAAACTGTCATGACCACTTTTTCCCTTTCACTACTCCCTAAGGCATGAAATATTTTCTCTACGGAATTTATCCATTTCTCAGCTACTAATGTATTTGTACTCCCATGGAATGTTGGTGGTTGATGCCTCATTAAGCGATCTAACATTGATCCTCCACGCTGTGGATCAGGGTGCTCCATATGGGTAAGGTTATTATTAATAACCTGAGTGAGTTTTCCCAGTATGGTGATTAGCTGTTCAGCACCAGTTGCATCACTAGATCTACTAAAATTATCTTGAGTAGAAGGGAAATCCCTACATGGAGTGTGTGAATTGATATGGTTTACATTACTTCCACTAGGTTCCATTTCTAAACAATGGCATAAACTAGATTAGTTTATGAATCAAAATACATAATTCTATACTTGTAAAACATTTAACATAAATTGAACAGTTTATAGATATAATCCATAACCATAAAAATGTTTTCTTTGAGAATGTATATACTCATAAACCCTTCATAATGGTCTGTAAAGAAAATGAGAATAATCCTAAGAATATCCCCCGGGAGTGTCGTAACAAAGAGTTCAGAAAGGCCCGTTGTCGTGCACCGATTCTCGTTCGAGTCTAGCTCAAAGCGGTGTTTTCAGGTTTTACCCTTAGGTAAATCTGTGACAGAGCCGCCTCTACCTGCTAATATCCAAACAGGGATGTATTTCTTGGAAAACTCACAAAATCTCTACAATACCAAAATTCGTGGATGTTCTTCTATACTAATCCTCAAAGTCCATCTTAGGTCAATGTGCTCTAATCAAAGTTTATCTAAATCTAGCTTCTCAAGGTTTGTACTAAACTTCCTCTTATACCAACTGTAACACCCCGACCCTTGTTACCCAGTGTCGGTGCATTATTACATAACATTGGCATGATCACAAGAATGACCAAATCTCGAAATATCGATTAGTTTAGTAGCCTTGGAAACACTAGATATATTCATAAATCTTACATTACATCAAAAAAATGAAAACTACCACAACATAGTCTCCATATTCCACACTCATATCCCCACATACTATCCCTTAAGGTCATTCATAAATTACTTCTTCATATCCTGGAAAAATAAAACATTGAAAGGGGTGGGCTCAGATGCTCAGTAAGGATAAAAATATAGCAGAACCTTTCATAAATAAACATAAACATCTATGGCAATGTATAACTAAAACAAAAGCCTTTTAAGATATAACTTCAGAATAATATGGCAAAGATAAAATGAAATATTTTCATTTACTTATTCGCATGGATATTCTACTAGTTTAATAATCACATGCAATATCAATAACCACTTTCATAATGACAAAATTCATAATTCCACACTATCATAACCACATAGCCAAGGCCTCGTGCTAAGACTACAAATAAGATTTTGTCAAGGCCTCATGCCAAGACACTAGTTTTTCTCATGAGACCTACCAATGCATCGAGGAGCTATAGAGGTCTCCACCCGTCACTTATTAAGTCCGATGCATTCCTCATATGAACAGGTTTAAACAACACATAAACATTCGTATTAAAACTAGAACAAGAAATGTCAATACTTTGTCCATAAACCATTAATGTTATAAAAATAACACATCCACAATCAATAATATCACAAAACCTTCAATAAAATAAGGAAGCTTTTTATCATAATAAATCAACTTCAAACAAACTTAAAATCCATCAAAGGATTTTGACATAGATGAAAATCAAAACTATTTGAGAGAAATATCTCTTTTTTTGAAATCATTTAAAAGTCACATAATTCTACAGAAAACCTTTATTTTCAAAATATTCTTATAATATTGTAAGGGAAACTTCAAAGGTGCAAAACAGAGGAGAATAACCTCAACCGCTTTATAAGTTAAAAAAGACATTCTTACCTTAATTCTGTCGAAAAGGTTAAAAAGGACCTTGTTTGGAAAACGACAGAAAGATTCCTTTATAAACATCCTATAAAAAGTCAATCAAGGGTATAAATGTCTTTAAAAAATATTATTTAAAATAGTAAGAATGTTTTGAAATACATTTGTAGGAAATATGTATGTGGATGATAAAGAGGTCCCAGTAGATAATTACGTATAAACAATCATGGATAATGAAGAGATTGTGAAATAAACCCTTACCTTGTACTTTTCCTTGGTTGAGGGTTGGTTAACCTCCTGTATAATGGTGAAATAATAGTTATTAAATTATACAAGAATCATACAAATTAATATGATATCATATATGATCTTTTAACATTGATTTGTTAATAATATCTTAGTATTATCATCGTTTCGTGTGTTAACTTACTCGTTTTCTTTTATATGTTTTGTTACGTAAGACATGTTTGTTATGGATAGGTTGTATATTATTAATATAAAGAATGATATCAAGTCCTTAAATATTATTTTTCATCATCAAATGAGAATTAGTCTCGAATGGATACGATGGGGAATGAATCTCATCGCGTTCGTGGAGACGGTAGTCCGTACGTACGCACGAGTGAAAATATCATTCTTTTGATATTAAAATAATATATAATTGGATGGTATATCATATATACAGAATCATTATCAAGTTATATTTATTATTTACGTCAATTACACATCATTATTATACCCATCCAGATAATAATATTTTGAATAATAATTACACCATGACGTGGAGACGGTAATCCGTACATACGCACGTATGGTGACATGTCATTTAAAGGATGGATAGAATACTGAATATAGTTATTCCACGTTTATAATAACATCATTGTATATATAAGATAATGGATTTATTATTTTAAAATTGGAATAACTAAGAAATAAGGATTTGGAAGAAGAAAGGAACTTGAAAGAGGGTGGTGAAACCATTACCTCTTCTTCGGGTTCTTCCTTTTGATTTGATCAAAAGGGATCCTTAGGTTGGCTTTCGGATAACACTAAGGCATATAAGTTGAATTGAGGGAAGTTGGAATGATATTAGGGAATAAGATGGCTGAGCCAAATGGCTTTGAAGGTGTGAATTAATGACAAGCGGGAGTTCCCTTTTATAAGAGGGGTGATGGGCTCTTTTGAAAAAACATAAAGTTATATTTTATAATAAAAGCCTATTCAGTTTCTAATGGATAAAAAGTAAATTATTCAAAGTCTAAGGTGGTTATGGATCTAAATTCTTTCATCCAATAGATTTTAGATAGGTTTGGGTCATTATATTAACCTTATCTTTTAGTTTTAACTCTTAGTTAATTAGTTGGACACTTACCATGACACTTTGTATTTTTTTATTATATAGTTAATAAACTTACTATATACCTCCAAGCGACCCCCAAGTGGTCCATTAATGATAAAAAAATAATGATATAAGTCCTATGTCCTATCCTTAGATTTTTAGGAATAGAATATGAATTAATAATATAATTCTTTTTTAAAAAAACTCATTAATGTCAATTTTGAAACTACTTGATAATTTCTTTTTTGAAAGTCTTAAAAAATTTATTAATTCAAAAAAAATTCATTTAAGAAATCTAAACATGTCATATTAACATATAAAATTCGTTTATGTCATCAAAACTTTCAAATTAAATTTATTTTAACATTTATAATACCAATTATTTGATTCTTTCATTAATAAGGAAAATACTGCCTCATTATTGTGTCATATATATTTTGACTTTTTCAATGTATCAAAATTATAAATAAAATACCATTATATAGGAAATATTTTTATATTTCTAATGAATATTTATAATCTAAAATATAACATATATAACCCTATTTTGAAATTGTTTTGTTAAAAGATATAAGCTTATGTCATTTTTGTATTTACTTTAACTTAATTAATATAAAGTGTCCCTAAAACATACAAGTGGCTCCATGGGGTCCCATAATAGAACCAAAGATGCCCATGGTCGGACATATATCCACCAATAAGATTAGGACACATTTTAAGGTAATTTATTATTTTTATAATATTATTTTTTACCCTTATTTACCAGATCTATCATTTAACAATGGTAAATAAAATATTTGCCGAAGTAATTATTCAAAATGACTAAAAATAAAAGTTACCTATTTACACAATTTGGACATCCTGATTCTAAATATGGAACCCATTTTTCCAAATTCAAAACACAGCAGTGGTAGAAATTAATTGAAAGTTAATTCCCATTTTCAAAACAAAAAGCCTGTGTTTAAGAAATAAAAAATATAAAAAGATCGACACTTGTGTATGTCCGGTTTAATTGTGAAATTATTTACAATGACCAACATTGTATTAAATGGTAATTTTTTTAAAATATACTTTAAAACCACTCATATTCATAATTTACCACTATTAATTATTTCGATTAAAAAAGTTGTTTTTTAATTAAAATTTATTAATATTTACTATTCATCAAAATATAAAAGTTATCTGAAAAGTACAAAAATTTCACCCTAGGATAATTTCGATATTCCAAATCCAAAAATGACGTCCATTTTGAGAGATAAAATTTATTAAATTTCAAAAAGTTGGTATTACTATTCTTAATGACTACTTTGATTGGTCGCGGTGTGTTAGAATCTTGAAGTTGCATACAACACACGCTACTGTATTATTCAAAGTGAATTGTACCATGGAATCTTGGGGTGTTAAAAACCCAATAAAAATAGTTATTATATTGTGATACCATTCTGAAACATCTAATTCAGATTCATAAATCATAAAATATGATTCTATATTAATTTTAGTAAAATATAAAGTATGTTAATTGGAGGTATATCTCAAGAATCACTCGGAGGGTTGAGATGGCATATCATTTACATATGTTAGTTTTTTAATTCGTAATGGTCACCAACCATCACATAAAATGAGTTAAACCACAATTCAATAACTATAGTGACCCAATCATATCACACCAAGATATAAGAAAAAAATTCACATAAAATCAATAGTACTAATCTATAAAAAATATCAAAACATTAACCAACATAAATACCCAAATAACTATAAGAAATCATGACTAAATTCAACCTTAATATATATATAACCATATGGAAAACTATACCTTAGTCTCCATCCATAAAAACAATGATAAAAAAGTAATAAAATACCCACACAAGCCTCCCCAAAGTAAGAGAAATGGAATCCCCAACATTTTGTATAAATAACTCCATGATCTAGTGAAATTAATCTGAAAATATCTAATCCACCATGATATATAAAAATAAAAACAAAAAATGATAAATAGAGTGGAGAGGGGAGGGATTACCTTCAGGTTTGTGTGACAATCATCCAAGGGATCTCCTAGAATTGGGAGGCATGAAGGAGGTGCAGAGTGAGACCAAATTGAGGGCATGGAAGGGATCATAGTATGTTATGGATAAATAAATTCATTCTAATCATAATGGGGGTTAAATAGATTTGGTTAAAAAGAACAAATTTCCCATATCACTAAAAAATAGGCCCAAGATATTAGGTATGTGGACTATGTCCACCGAGTACATAGTGATACATCCTTCCCACCATGGAAACTTCTAGGTCTAGTGTGTACCTTATTTACCCTATAGTTTTAAATTATAGGTGGAATGTAACACCCCAATATTTTATGGTATGTTTATACAAAACCACAAGTTTAAAACTGCGATACACTATTTAAAATATGATTACTCTAATCGTGCTATTAAATTGGAGGGAATGAATAGAATTGAACACGTTTTGATATATAAATTTTCTATATTCAATTAAATATTTTTAAATTCCTCGAAATTATTTTTATTCGTATAAGATAAGAATAAATTAAATTTTACGCATAAAAACTATATTTTTATAAATGTAGTTTTTATGAATTTTAATGGAGGACTTGTTTTGAAACTAAAATTTGACACTTTTATAAATTCGTTTAATTTAATAAACATCATTTTTAAATGACCAATGTAATAATTAGCTTAGGGTGATTTTTTTTATTTTTCAGAAAATATTTATTTTCCAATGAATAGTGAAAATTACCAATTTTTATAAAACTGTCAATTCTGTTATATGAAAAGTAAACTTTTGATTTGATTTTTATATCAACTATTAAAGTATAAATTAAATTTTTGTGTCTCATAAATGAAAATATCATATGTTTATATCATAGACTATGTAAATAAATGTTTTAAAATGATAAATTATGTTTTGGAATTTTTTTGAAACATAAATGTTCATTTAAAATTCCATTATTAATATTATAATTTTAAAGAAAAATTATAATCATAAAATATATTCAAAAATTAATATTTTTAATAATAATTATTAAAATATAGTTTTATGTGACCTTAATTACTTTTTCAAAGTGTCATAAAATCAATTATAATTTTAAAATATATATTTTTCGAATAAATAATGATTTTAATTAACAGTTTAATTTCTCAAAATTAGAAAATTATTTCCATAAAATGGATTCTATATTTTTATTATAAATTCTGAAAAATGTTTAGGGTAAATTTTTTGAATTTTTCTAAAATAGTTTCATTGATAGTGAATAATGAAATACGGTAATTTACCTTATATATGAATTTTAAGGTAAATATGATATTTATAACATCATTGATCATATAAGAACCATAATATAGAAATTTCAATCTATATTTAGTTTATATATTCATATAATCATCAATATTCATGGTATTGATCCAAAATAATAAAATAATAATTTAAATAATAGAAAAACGCCTCTCTCCCCCAATATAAATACCACCCCTCACCACTGTTGTACCCCACACTCTTTGATTTTCATGATCACAATCACTTTAATTTTTGACTAACATTGTTTTTAAGTGTTGTGGATGATAGGCAAAAGATTGCCAAAGGATTGGCCCAAGAATGCTGGCAAATGGACTGAATTGCAGTCCACCGGCCAACCGGTGTGATGGCACCGGCCAGCCGGTGGACCTGGCAGAGGCTTTGCCCACTGCCAGGTTCCACCGGTCAGCCGGTGGCTCTGTCACCGGCCAGCCGGTGGCACCCAGACTGAATAGTGTTTGCTACTGTCTCCCCACCGGCCAGCCGGTGGCTCCTCCACCGGTCAGCCGGTGGAGCCTGGACCAAATCTCTCCTCCTCTGTCAAGGCACCGGCCAGCCGGTGGCCCTGCACCGGCCAGCCGGTAGCCCAGTCAAACAAGCCGTTGGATTTGACCAGTCAACCATCTTTTGGCCTCCAACGGCTCCGAGGACTTCTCCAACGGCTCCGAAGGCCCCCAATGGGTTCCATGCCTATAAATAAAGGCCAAGGAAGCCCTGGAACCTCACCGGATCATATACCAAGCGCCCGGACATATTGTTGCACATTTGGCGAACCTCTGGCGCTCCACCTTCAAGGATCCTCAAGTGCTCCAACCAAATTCCAATCCAAGGAGCACCTCAAGAAGCTTGGGAGAGCACGCTACATCAACTCCATCATCCAATTGGCGCCCAAGTCTTCCTCCAATACGGTTTTTAGTGTTTTATTTATTTTGAGCTTAAAATTGGGTTTGTGCCTACAAACCCCAAACTTTTCTCATCCCCTCTTTCTTTTGGGTTTCACATCACCATTAAGGTGTGAAGAGGTTTCTTCAAGACTTTCCTTTTAAAAGGCTTGTGTTTCGGTGAGCTAGCCTTCACCCGTTAAAAAGGCTAGTGGGTTCTTGCTAAACCATCAAAAGCAAGTGGGTTCTTGGTAAACCACAAAAAGCAAGCTGTAATAGGTCCTAGTGCTACCTCAAAGCCTAGTGGGTTTTTTGCTAAAACCATTGAAAAGCAAGCGGTAGGAATCTCTCAACGGTTGAGTTGGGAGCGGAGACGTAGGCCGGGTTTTGGCCGAACTCCGTTATCAATTTTGTGTGTCTTTCCTCTTTATTTCCGCTGCATTTATACTTTGATTTTTAATTTGTTAATCATTTTTTAAAAGGCAATTCACCCCCCCCCTCTTGCCATCATTCGCTTTTCTTCCGCCCAACAATTGGTATCAGAGGACGTATTTGAATAATTCCCTAACCGGTTTCAAATTAAAGATCCTATTTATTTGATGGCTTCTACCGCTTCTTCCTCTCAATCCCCCGAAGGACATTCTTTGGATCGTGCTCCATTCTTTGATGGAACCGATTATAGTTTTTGGAAAACCCGCATGACCACATTTCTTAAAAGCATTAGCTATCCTATTTTTAAAATTGTCATGCATGGTTATACTCTCTCTTGTAAAGATGAATCTCAATGGACCCCCATAGACATTGCAAACTTCGAGCTTGATGGCAAAGCCATGAATGCTCTACATTGTGGGTTAAATCGAAATGTTTTTGATTGTATTTCTTCTTGCTCTTCTTCACATGATATTTGGAAATATTTAGAGCTAACCCATGAAGGTACTAGCAAGGCTCAAAAGCAAGAACCCGATGCAAAATCCGTACCCGCTTGCCCACTTCACAAGAAAAGGGCCAAGAAAAAGAAGGGAACGAAGAAGGCTTCAAAGGCATCTTGGAGTGATAGCTCCTCCTTCTCCTCCTTCTCCTCCTCCTCCTCAAGCGACCAAGGTACAAAATGCCTAATGGCAAAACATGAGGTACCATCATCCTCTTCCTCTTCTTCCTCCTCTTGTTCTTCAAATTCCAATTCTTTAAATCATCTATCTTATGAAGAACTCTCACACGCTAGAGACCAACTTGAAAATGGTTTTCATGCTTTATCGTCCAAATTTGTTGCTTTAAAAAAATCTTTCAAAAAACTCTACTCCGAAAAAGAACAACTTCTCAAAGAGAAGGAGGAGATGTCCCTAAAAATACAAAATTTTCCAAATGTTGATTCTATGGAATCAACCATCAAATACCTAAGGGAGACCCTAGCTAAGTTCACCCAAGGGGAACAAAATTTAAACAATTTGCTAGGTTCCCAACGCATATCTAGGACCACCCAAGGGCTTGGCTATTCCAAGCAAGCTTCCTCCTCCCATGCACCCACTATTTTTGTAAGGGGGAGCTCCCAATTTAAGTTTTGTAATTATTGTAAAAAACCCGGGCACCTTATTTATGAATGCAATTGTAAAAACGCCCGGTACGGTCAACCCAAGTCTATTTTCTTTTCCGATGAGTTTTATAGGAGAAGACCCGCCATGAGACAAGTATGGATTGAAAAATCCCTCTTAGCGAGTCTCACCGGACCTAAATTTGTTTCGGTTTCAAAAACCTCTCCCCGATGATTTATTGTTTTTATTTAGGGGGAGTTAGGATCTTTTATGCTTTTTGTGTATTCAAAATTTTTCATTTCAATTTCAACACTTGGTTTCAATTTTCACTCAACACTTTCAATTCAAATTTCAAATTTCAATTGGTTTTTGATTCAAAACTTTCAATTCAAACTGTTATTCATTTTTTGATTCAAATCTTTCAATTTCCAAAATTTCAATTGATTTTCAAATCCCATCTCTTGTTTTTCAAAATTATCCCTCAATCAAGTTTTATGCCCCATTCTATTTTGATAATCACAAAGGGGGAGAAATTTCTTGATTGATTGGGGGAGAATCCTTTTCATCATGCTTAGTATTTATTTTCAATTTATCTTTTAGGCATGCCCTTCATTTAAGTTTTTACATTGCTTAGATAAGTGATTGTGATCATCAAAATAGGGGGAGATTGTTGTACCCCACACTCTTTGATTTTCATGATCACAATCACTTTCATTTTTGTCTAACATTGTTTTTAAGTGTTGTGGATGATAGGCAAAAGATTTCCAAAGGATTGGCCCAAGAAAGCTGGCAAATGGACTGAATTGCAGTCCACCGGCCAGCCGGTGTGATGGCACCGGCCAGCCGGTGGCACCCAGACTGAATAGTGTTTGCTACTGTCTCCCCACCGGCCAGCCGGTGGCTCCTCCACCGGTCAGCCGGTGGAGCCTGGACCAAATCTCTCCTCCTCTGTCAAGGCACCGGCCAGCCGGTGGCCCTGCACCGGCCAGCCGGTAGCCCAGTCAAACTAGCCGTTGGATTTGACCAGTCAACCATCTTTTGGCCTCCAACGGCTCCGAGGACTTCTCCAACGGCTCCGAAGGCCCCCAATGGGTTCCATGCCTATAAATAAAGGCCAAGGAATCCCCAGAACCTCACCGGATCATATACCAAGCGCCCGGACATATTGTTGCACATTTGGCGAACCTCCGGCGCTCCACCTTCAAGGATCCTCAAGTGCTCCAACCAAATTCCAATCCAAGGAGCACCTCAAGAAGCTTGGGAGAGCACGCTACATCAACTCCATCATCCAATTGGCGCCCAAGTCTTCCTCCAATACGGTTTTTAGTGTTTTATTTATTTTGAGCTTAAAATTGGGTTTGTGCCTACAAACCCCAAACTTTTCTCATCCCCTATTTCTTTTGGGTTTCACATCACCATTAAGGTGTGAAGAGGTTTCTTGAAGCCTTTCCTTTTAAAAGGCTTGTGTTTCGGTGAGCTAGCCTTCACCCGTTAAAAAGGCTAGTGGGTTCTTGCTAAACCATCAAAAGCAAGTGGGTTCTTGCTAAACCACAAAAAGCAAGCTGTAATAGGTCCTAGTGCTACCTCAAAGCCTAGTGGGTTTCTTGCTAAAACCATTGAAAAGCAAGCGGTAGGAATCTCTCAACGGTTGAGTTGGGAGCGGAGACGTAAGCGGGGTTTTGGCCGAACTCCGTTATCAATTTTGTGTGTCTTGCCTCTTTATTTCCGCTACATTTATACTTTGATTTTTAATTTTTTAATCATTTTTTAAAAGGCAATTCACCCCCCCCCCCTCTTGCCATCATTCGCTTTTCTTCCGCCCAACAACCACCTCTTCTCCTCACACCTAGAAAGCCTTGAATCTTGTCCAATTTATAAAAAATACCTCTCCCAAACCTCTCCCAAATTTTATTGTCTTTCTTTTCTCACCCAAAATACCATTTAAAATTTCCCAAAGGATGTTCTCTAGGAGTGGAATTGAAGAGGTAATATCCCCTTTTGTTCTTTTAATTTCTTTTTCTTTTTTTCCATTACTTATCCGATACTCACATCCCTATTAAAAAGTTGAATTATAAATCTATTATATTTTATATAATTTAATTTTATTATGTAAATGGAATATCAACCATAAATTATTTTTTCTTCCCCTTTTATTATAAAAATTAAAACATCATCCATGATGTGCCGATATACCACCTTCATGGATGATGAGTTGTATTTTTTAAATTACTCCCTAAAGACGGATCATAAAATAATTTTATCATTAAAAAAATACTATAGTATATTTATTAAAAAATATTTCATGTTTGGGAACAAGTATATATACATAATATTGATTAACAAACCAAATCTTGTGGGTTGTGATTCAAAAAAACGCAAAAATAATCTAAAAGGTTATCATTGAAATTTTATCTAATAAATAATCATCATATATGAAGAAAAGAAATATAAAACCATGAAAATTAATTTATGTTAATTAATAATATATAAATTCAATTTTGGATATCAATTCCCATTTTACATGAACTTTTGAACTTTTATACTCCATAACTAATCATGAAAACCTAGAAAACAAATACCCTTGAACCAGAAAATTGAATCTTATAACTCATCAAAAATGAAATAAATGAAAATAATAAAATTATAAAAAATAAAATACATTCTATAGTGTTTATGAGTTAATTAATTAATTAATATAATTTTATTATATATGACATTAAGTGCAAGTGCAAAACACTTTTGGACATAATGTAAGAGTTTTCTCATCTCACTTGTATTTATATGATATATGCCTTATTCACAACTATTTTTGTGTGTGTTGCATATATGTTCTACCCATTGATGTATTATATCAATAATATCATTATTTTTATTGTTTTAAATGTTTCATTTTAGGATCATTAATTTTATGGGGCTTACGATTCCATTGTTTGCAAAGTGGTAATGGTTTCTTCCTGAAGCACCATATTTCATATGGTTACACTTTCTCTATCATTACCCTGATGTCAATATTAATTATTCTAATGTACTCATCCTAAATTAGGTTTTTATGTTCCAAACAAATGTACCTTTTTCAATTATTCTTTACCTGATGGTAAATCCATGTTTTATAAGGTTTTCTTTTTTAATTCCTCTTGATAAGAAAGCCTAAAGAAAGGGAACTTACATTTTCTTAAATATTTTCAAGTACACTCCATAATATTTTTTAAGACACCAATATTTTTATAAAATCATTATTTTTATCATGTAAAAATATCTTATTTCATTACTAGTTTTATAAAAACAATCATGTCTTCGTCTAAAATATATATTTATATTTTTCATTAAACCTCACTAAAGTGTCTCAATTCCATATTTTCTTAAAAACATTTTTTACAAGCCATAAATGATCTATATCTAACTTAAATTTGTCATTACCCTTAATTTTCTTAGATTTACATGTTTAAAATATGATTTCATGAAAAATAAAGATGATTTTTCAAGATAATTATTCTTCCTAAAGTAAAAAAGAATCATATTTCTTTTAAGAGTTCATTGATGATTTTTCTAGAGTATTTTCGTTTATTTCAACTCCCTATATTGAATATAATGATTATTCAGGATTTATCTTTTATCATATCATCAACCATATTTCATTAAATAGATTATGATCAGTTTGACTGTGGATGTGCTGTTTTGATACCATTCACCATATTACTCTGAATGGTTAGTGATTATGTTTACTGATTGGAGAAATTTATATACAATTAAAATGTATATGTAGTTTATATTCATATGAGGAATGGATTTTACTTTGTAAGAGATGGTAAGGGCTGGCTATATCCTTTGAATTTTTATGTATGAGAAATACTAGATTGGGTCTGTGGCCATTTATGTATGGTGTCTCGGACAAAGCCATGATGGCATGTTCATGATGCCTGACATTATGCATTACCACTTTATGATAATATTAATTAGCAATACATGTGATTATCTGACTTGTAGAATATCCAGGGTTAAGTTTTATTCTCATGTGATTATTTATTTCGAATTATTTTGATCAAAATTTATTCCTACCATATTATTCTCATGTTTATGTTTTAATGGCATGTTTTTTAGTTATTCACATTTCCTTATTACTTATGTTTATTTATGAAGGATTATTTTGTATTAACTTCCCTTAATGAGAATGCATGCTCACTTATTTCTTATGTTTTATTTCTCCCCAGGATGTGAAGATTTATATTATGAATGACATGCAAGGATAATCTTGGATTTTATGTGTGATTACAATTGAGCTTCCATGTTTTTTATTTCAAGTTATAGTATAAAACTTGTGTCTGTATCTTGTTTTCCAAAGCTACTATACAATTTAGTATTTTTGGATGTGGTCTCTTGTTCATAGAACCAATGTAATAATGGAACTAACTTTATGCTATTGGGGTTGGGGTATTTATAGTTGTTATTAGAGCCAGGTTTATTAGAAACATTGGTACCTAGATTCAGTAAATACTAGTTTAGAGAGCATAAACCTAAGACAGACTCTGAGGATAAATATTGATTAACATCCAAAAAAACCAGGTTTATGAGTTTTTCTATGCATAATGTTTTTCCAATTTACGTTATTTAATTAACTTGTCTTGAGATTATACATTATTATTCCTATTTATATGATCTAATCTAGTGTATTTTTTCATTTAGAAATGGCACCTTGCAAAATAAATATCATCCTCAGCAATTCCTAATAACCAAAGGGTATGAAGGATCAAATATTTTATGGACTTTTGACAATTTTTTAAGGGAACTAGTTGCCCTATTAGTCTCATAATATGAGGAGATACTATCATGGGCCATCAACATAGGGAAATAATTTTCCATACCATATTAATTTGAAAGGAAGAAGGGATAGAATAGGATGATAGAGAAAATAATGGATAAAAGAAAGAAGGAAGAGAAGTATTTTCCAAAATATGACAATTGTGGAAAGAAACACCTTATTATATGCATAAGGGGAAAAAGAGTTGGCTTCAAGAGTAGAGAAAAAGGACACCATGCTCATGATTTAAAGGAAATGAATGTATTTTCCATTGTTTTGTGCCACAACTATAAGGATATGGGGCACTACACAAATAAATGTCTTAATTATCAATGGAATCTTCCCCAAAAGAGGATAATGGAACACAGTCAAGTTAATGATACTACCATAGAAAAATAGGAATGATTAATATTCCTATGTCTATATTCAATAATTATTTTATTTAAGTGTTTTATCAACAATACTCTGGATATAAGAATCATTATATATATAATGATTGTACAATAATACTTCTTCTTTAAATAATTGGAGGCATGTGGTGAATAACACCAGTAATCCAGAGAAATTATTCTATTGTTATTTTATCTTTTTGAAAAAACATAAATCAAGAATGATAACCCTAAATATCTTCTTGGTGATTGAGATAATAATAAATATATGTTTATAAGATAATATTGGTGACCATGAAGGTGATTAATGATTTAATAGTTTATATAATGGTGGAATTGTTAGATTATTTTATTTAAGGAAAACCTAATATTTTACTCTTATAATCATGCATGTTTTATAAAGGTTTAATGGTTGTCAAGGTAATAATATATTTGGTATGTGACAAAACAAGTTAAATTATATTGTTTTTAGGAAAATATGATGTTAAGTAACCTTGATTCTAAATTGTTTTTCATTGAATTTTGATAAACATGTTTTGGAAAAGTCTTAAGGTTTCTTACATAAGGAATTGATTAAGTATATTATTTATTTGGATTAAAGAATGATTTATAATATTGGATAACCTTTTATAACATTTATATTTGCAGTAAAATTTAAAGCCTTAAAGAATTACTTATGGATCATTCAATAAAAGTTCTTCAAGGAAAAAATTCATCTTGAATATCCATCTTTTGGTTTAAGAAATGAGGTGGAGATATATTAAAGCTCAAAAAAGGGATGAGATTATGACATCAAAAGGAATTAGTTGAGTATATTTTTTTAAATTTCTTATTTGGATATTAAAAGGCACTATATCCCTAGGAAACAGATTTTGAAAAAAAATGTTATCTATTTAATTTTCGATCTAAGAAATAAATAGCTTTTTAACTGATCACAAATTTAAGGAATTATAGTTAAATTTATAATGACTATGTTCTATATAACTCTCCATCATAACATTATAGTCTGATTTTTATTCCATGTTTATATTTTCACATTCTATTACTGTTCTTCAATTTGAAAGCCAAATTTTTTAGTGACCTTTTTATTTATCTTTCCATCGTATTAAAAGGATAGTTTATTAACCATATTTCCGATGTGGGATTCCCAAATAATAGTTTTCAATTATCAGTATTTGATTTTAAAATCACCAGTTTAAATTGTGAGAATTCAATTTATTCAAGGATGTGAGAATATAACACCCCAAGATTTTATGGTATACTTATAAGCAACACCATATTTAAAACCATGATATATTATTTAAAATGTGACTCTAATAACATTGCCAATAAATTAGTGGTAATTAAATAATTAACCAATCAATTTAATGTAAATATTATATAGTCAAAAAAATACTTTTTACATTCATTCAAATGATTTTTATAGGCATTATATAATAATAAATCCAATTTTATGCATAAAAGACAATATATTTCTAAAGGTAGTTTTACCACCTTCTAATGGCACACATTTTTTAAAAATAAAATTTGAATCTTTTATATATTATTTTAAACAAAATAAAACCCTTTTTATATGATTTTCAAAATTATCTTAGGGTGAAATTTTATTGTTTTTCTTAAAATATTTATTTTCCAATGAATAGTGAAAAATACCGATTTTTTTAAAACTATAAATTTATTTATATTAAAATTCTATTTATGATTTGAATTTTATCTCACCTATAAAACTAAAAATGAAATTTATGTATTTTATAAATTAAAATATGGTATATTTATATCAAGGAATATGTAAATAAATGTTTTAAAAATGACAAATTATTTTTTTGTATTTTTGTTAAATGTAAATGTTTATTTACAATTATATAACTAATATAATGATATTAAAGAAAACCTATTTTCGTTAAATATATTCATAAATTAATATTTTGATGTCTAGTTATTATAAGATATTTTTATGAGACCTCAATTAGTTTTTCAATGTGTCATATAATTAGTTATAATTTTAAAATATGTGTTTATTTAATAAATGATGATTTTAATTAAAATTAAACATATCATACAAAAAATTGTTTTTCATAAAATGGAGTCCATTTAAAAAATATACACATTGAAAAATGGTTTGGGTGAATTTTTTCGATTTTTCTAAAATACTTGATTTTTTTTAATAGTGAAATATGATAATTTGGGGTTTTATACATTATATGTTAAATACACTATTTATTGAATCTTTTATAATAAAAGTGTTCATCCCAAGTTATGTTTTGAATAAATTTTTTGTAAATAGATCAATCAGATAATTATGTTGAAGGAAGAAAGAATGTTTAAAAGGTAATTGAAATTCCGATTGAAGAAGAGTGAGTAAAGTTTTCTATTGAATCTAGAATCATAAAGATGAGAATCGTATACAGAATTGGATCAAGGAAATGGGATGATTCAATACAATCCCTCATATTGGGATTTTGATAAAAATTTAGAAGCTTCTAGAAATTGAATTGACCATCGTATTCAGAAGGATGTCTTTTGGTGACCAGTTTTGCTATAAAAGAATAAAGGAATTATGAGTCACTTTTATTTTTTTGAGAATCAGACTGAACACCATATTTGGGTATTATGACTCACAATTCTTGAAATAGTTGACCATATTGAGGTAAATCTTTTTGGAAGTAAATTTTCATCAAATTCACTCTTAATATAGTAGGGAAGATTTGATCATAATCAAAGTATGTATGACTACAATAAAATAATTTTGACAATGCTTTTCTAATCTTGGAGTTCTCGTATTTCAAAATTATTTGGAACACATTTGATGAATGTTTTATGAATGAAAGGGGGATTGATTGATATTCAACCAATCATATTTTTATTGATTAGATCTAGATGGATAGGTAAAAGATGTGGAAGATCATATTCAGCATGATCCTAATCATGGTGATCGTAATGATGTCTATTATATTTATGTCTTTTGTTTTTTGGAAATTTATATTCAAGTTGAGAAAAGATGTTTCTAGAAGAGTAGGAAGATGCTGTAAAATAGGAATTTTCAATACATTCTATTGTATGTTGTATGATAATGAATTTTCTCTTCAATGTATTTCAAATCATAATGGAATTCGTGATACAAGGAAAAGATTGTGATTGAAGGAAGTTTTTGAAGTCGAATATACTAGGACAGGTCAATTATATTTAGTATTTCATCTTATTCACCAGAGGAAGATATTTTTGTTTGGGATAAGTCAATTGTATTTGTTTAGAAGAGAATGATGAACTCATATTTGGTTTCAAATTTTTTCTGTTTCAATTAGGTCAATAGTCATTATATCAGAGTTGATGGTGATTTATTCATCTATAGATAATAATATGTCATTGTGATTAAATTACTTCATTCAAGTGGAACAATAGATAGTTGAAGGAAATAACTAGATTTGTTGTCGAGGGGTCATAAATTTAAAAGAAGATGTGTTGAACCATTATTTGGTGTTGAGAGTCAAAACGAAGAATAGGAACGGAGTTTAGGAAAAAGATGAAAGATATCCATTTCTTTGTACATTTATATTTAAATGGTTTAGAGCATCATAAAGAAGATATTATACCAAGCTAATAATTCTGGGAATCAGAATCCTACAGGTGATTAAAAAAAGTAAGTTGGAGAACATATGTCCTAAAAAATATTAGAGATGAATCGATAAGCATTGATAAATTCAGAGATACACCTGAAATTCAAATCATCATGAAAATTTTGGGAATTTGGTTGAGTGGGAAACCATTTCATATTCTCACCAAAACCAATCTTGGGTAACCTATAAAATGATATAAGTTCATCATACTTTTAGAGGTCTAATGACGGAGTACTCTTCATAGGAAGAAAGAGAATCTTTGACTTTCTAGAGAGAGAAGAAAATGTTTTTCGTAGTAAGATAATTTGAAGACTCTTCAATGAAGGAATAAAAATAGAATAGATAAGATTTCAATTATATTCATATGATCATCATATTCAGTGATCATCATATTTATATATCTATCATATTATTCTCATTAATGAATTTAGTTGTTCATCATATATGGATGGATAATCATACCATGTTTTCTATATTGGTTTTTTTCAGAAAAAGGAAGAAGGTATTCTAAATTGTATCAATTACATTTCTATAGAGTTATATCCATAGTATTAGGAAATTGGATTTTATGATCAGATTTGGAGAATTGGATAGCAAAATTAGACTGTGTTGTATATCAAAGT
The DNA here is from genome assembly GCA_963277665.1 of Viscum album. Classification (NCBI taxonomy): domain Eukaryota; kingdom Viridiplantae; phylum Streptophyta; class Magnoliopsida; order Santalales; family Viscaceae; genus Viscum; species Viscum album. Next base: position 684,578,218 of record OY728158.1, on the reverse strand, counting down.
CCTTGATTTTCATTCCAGCATCTGGTTATGAAATGGAAGATTTCTTTTCAATGATTTTTTTAAATTTAAAATAATTATATGTAACATGTGTTGTTCCAAAAACTTTTTTCCCCTATTTGGGATAATACAGAGAACACACTATTGAATTTTATAAATAGTGCTACATGAGTTCATTGGTATATCCTACTCATTATATTCCACACAAAGGATTGTTTTCTAGTGGATTGTGTGGTATTAGATAATTTCCAAACAATTCCATGGACATAGGTATTCTTATATAATTGTGATTATTGTAAATTGATGTGTTCATATAGATGTGTGTTTGAATTTTTTTCATCATGAATATAATAATTAATAGGAAGAGAAGGTTGTTTCAAAGAAACATAAAAAAATGTGTCATTAATTCACCCCTCCCCCAATTAGTGATATAATTATACTGAATGGGAACATTCAACTAGTATCAGTGCCAAAGGTTCCCTGTGATTATTCTTTGCTGACAGAAAATCTGAGCTGTGTGAATAGTAAGTGGATTCCAGTCTAAGATGATAATAATTTTTACACCTAGAAACAAATATTGATTCCATATGTTATGTCACATGGGTATGATGTCTTAAAATATTTTAAAGATGGTTTCCCTCCTCATATTGAGAATGTAACTCTAAAAAATAATGATAAGGAAAACCATGATAATGATGGAAGATCAAATAATTCTTTACATTCATTATTTTTTGATAGTGAGTTTCTATGAATAAAATGATTTTCCATTGCCAATGTAATATGGGATATGCTGAAAAAAATTTATGAAGTCTATACAAAAGTGAATAAGGAAAAGTAACAAATATAGATATTGAAGTATGAAGACCAAAATATGGGATAGAATGAATCTATTGATGACTTCTTTACTAGAGTAAATAAAATTTTGAGGACTATTAGATGTCTTGGTGAAAAGTTAGAAGATTATACTATATTTGAAAAAATAATGAGTATTATTCTTGACAAGTTTGATGATAAGGATTCCTTGTTGGGGGAGAGAGATATTGAAACATTTTCCATGTATTATTTTCATAGCAATTACATTACTTATTAAATAACAAGGGAAACTTCAATTAATGTAAAAAAAATTTCTATAGAGAAATTTCTTTCAAGGATGCCATGAAAAAAAATTCAAATATGATTCTTACAGAAAAAGAAGATGCATTTTCTGATTCTGAAAATGAGGTTATTAAAAATCATAATAAGATTTTATCCACATTTTTGCAATATGTGAAAATAGGTAAAGGAATGTATAAAGTAATACTACCATGAATATTATTTGGATATGGGTCTATTGGGTAATTTTTCGCCAATTGTCATTGAGTAATACATGAAGAATAAAGTGATGAATTAGAAAGTGAAGAAGAAGAAAGAAGGACCAAAAGATGTTAGAAATAAAAGAAAATAATTCAAACTCAATTTCAAGAGGGAAGTTAAGAAGTTATCCAAATACAAAAGGATAATATTTTTTTTCTAAGGATGATGATAGTGAGGAGGTTACAAATAATGTTGAAGAGAATAGGTTTATTTCAATAGATAATAAGGAATGTTTTTATTGGAGTGAAAGTAGTTGTTATAAAGAAGAAAAAGAAATTAAAGTTGATTATGAAAAATCTATTGAGTATGTTTGTGAAAATAATTTTATTATATCATTGAATTGTTATGAATATTGAAGAAAAAGTTATGATGAAAAATAAACTCAACTTGAAATTCATTTGCAAGAATAGTTGAAATAATAATGGAGAAAAGTCACAATACATGAAAAGAAAAAAAGAAGTTGGAAGATGAATGTTCCTCAATAGTTCAAGAAATATTTTTAGAAGAGAATAAATAGTTTTTGGTATGGATTTTTGATTAAAATAAATATATTAAAGATGAAAATAATTGTGTTCACTATCTCAAGGTAATGATGGAAGAAAAAGAAGAAGAGTTTTAACTTTCTCATAAAAATTATTCCAAAGCAGAATAGAAATGTACAAGTTTCAAACCCTTTATTTCTGAAGTTGTTGAAAGTTAAAAAATTGATAATCCTAATAATGATCTATAGAAGTTACCTTAAATTTTTGAAAAGAGGATAGAATTTATTCTGAGAAGTAGAAAGCTGGGAATGTTTTGTATGTGGCCAAGATTGAAAAATTGAAGAATTCAGAAGTTGGAAAATACTATGATTCTAAAAACATTTTATCTGGCTTTAAAAAAATTTCAAATCCTTTAAATTCTATTAATATTGTACAGAAAATTGAATATTATGATTGATATTAGAAAGGTTGGTGATTTGGAATATAAATTAAATAGTGTCACTAAGAAACATATTCATTATTCCGGTCGGTATAAATGTTTCAGAGGATAATACTCTTTCTATGGATACTGATGGTATTTTGGTGGATTCGAAAATAATGAAAATATGTATTGGCACAAGAAACAGTATTACAATTATTAAAATGGTTATGAAAGGGAAAGTTTTAGGGGGATTCAATTCTCTCAAACGAGAAATCTAAAATAAAGATTCAAAATAAACTTTAGAAAGTTGGTGTGAAAGTTGAAAATATGTTACTACCATTGGAAGGAGTTTTTGAAAGAAGTGGGAAACCTGGACACCTTTATAAAGGATGTATTGTTTTTTATCAAAGAAAAAAAGTTTCTAAAAAATTATCAGAATTTGGATGTTTTTGAAGTTAATAAAATAGATCAGTTTGAGTCCAAAAAAATATTAATTAGATATCTGCCCAAAACACAACGACTTGGCTAGGAAATTAGAAGAACAAAAATAATAAGTGAAAGAATATTGGATGAAATATACTTCAGAATATGAAATAGTTTTTGAGAAAAAGGTATCAACATATTTTGGATGTGATAAAGAAGTACATGATATCAAAAGTTGTCTAAATATCTTGATAGAAAAAAAGACATGAATGGAAAACATCGTATAAACTGATTATAAAAAATATGTTATAGAAGATGAAGAAAATCCAACATCCTATTCAGAAGAATATATTGAAAAGAACAATGTTTTTACGAAACCTTGGAATTATGAATAAAAGGAAGAAATAACATCCAATAAAAAACCAAGAAAAAGAATAATAAGTAAAGATTATAAGAGGATTATCAGTCTGACTGTTGTTTTTATGGATTAATCATGGTTGCTTCTTATTCCCTTGATCATTTTATAAATATAATATCTTTTAAGGAATCTAATGAGTAGAAATAAAGAATCTATAATTGATGAGACTATTTCTATTCTTACCGAATAAATTAATCAGGTTATAAAAAATTTGATTTTTTGAATAATTATGTTTTTATACAGTTGAACATTCTGAGATGTTTGTTGAGATGGGTTCATGTTACTTTTTTCTTAAACAAATCCTTTCATATATTTCCCCAATAATGAGAATGTTGGTAGAAGCATGAATATGGTATTAAATGATTGTTTTGTTATGGAAAACTTTGATAACATTGATTATAAACTCTTGTTTTCTATTCTGGGTTCACCCATGTAGACTTAGAGTTATTTAGTTGATGGTCCTTTGTTAATAAAATCATGTGATCCCTATGTTATAGAAAAGGGTCAAGATTCAGAGATGAAAAGTTAAGACACCTGTAATTGAGATCTTTTGGGGGAAACATTTCATGATATCCCATTTGAATTTTATTTTCAATAATTGGGGGAGATAAGAAAATATGGGCGAAAAATAAAAAGGGATGAAAGAAAATGAATGGAGAGAAGGAAAGTGAGAAAAAAAAAACTGACACATATTGTTTTAGAATCATATGTATGAGAATCATATTCACCATCAGATCTTGGATATCTGGATGATTTAATATGATCGATAATATTGGGATATTGATAAAAAGTCAGAAGCTGTTGAAAATTTAACTCACTATCATAATCATGAACAAGTTTGTTGGTGATCAGTTTTTCTAGAAAAAATGAAAAGAATTATTAATCACATTTTTTTTGGTGAAAATTGGACCGATCGTCATATTTAGGGAATTTGACTTATATTTCTTGAAAAGGATGATCATATTGAGGAAGAAACCGACTGGATGTAAATGGTCATAGGATTCACTATGAATCTAGTATTGAATGTTTCCTCATAATTGTAGTTTGTATTGATGTGATAAAACAAATGTGACGATGCTTTGCTACTCTGGGATTAATCATATTTCACATGTATTTGGAATCTTTGGATGTCATCTTAATGAAAGAAAAGGGGAGAGAAAGAGTTACAACCAATCATATTCATATTGATCGGATCTGAATGGACAAAGAAAAGATGTTGGATATCATATTCATCCTGATTGTAATCACGGTGATCGTAATTATGTCCATCGTATTCAGGTCAATTTTTTTTAGACAATCATATCTAGGATGAGAAAAGATATTGTTGGAATATTAAGATGATGATGGAAAATGGGAATTTACAATATATTTTATTTTATGTTTGATGATTCTGAATATAGTTCTTAATGTATTACATGTTTGGAAGGATTTCATGATATAAGAAAATGTTTCTGATTGAAGGATGTTTTTGAAGTTGAATCTATTGATATTAGTCCACCATATTTAGTATTTCATCATATTCACTATAGGCATATATTTTTTTAGTGAAGTCAGTGGTATAATTTTTAGAATGTAAATATTAACTCTAATTTCGTTTCAAATGTTTTTTGATTCAATTGGGTATAGATCCATTCTATTAGAATTGATGGTGATTAATTATTATGAAGAGAACAAGAAGATTTTGTGGTATAATTACATCATTCAAGTGGATCAAGAGAAGATCTGAAGGAAATAACTCGATGTTTTTTTAAGGGGAGATTGAATATATATGAATATGTATTTATTCTTCTATTGGTACAGGTCATATTAATGAAGAATCAAAATTAAGTTTGAGAAAAACATAAAAGGTGTATATTTATTCATACATTTTTGTTTAACTATTTTGAAGCATTATAATAAAGTAATTATAGAATTCATGAAAATGATTCGAGAATAATTGAGAAGCATTGAAGAATTTAGAGAAGTACCCAAAATTCAAGGAATCATGAGAATTTAGTGAATTTTGTAGAGCGGGAAACCATTTTAGATTCCAACCAAGACCACTATTAGGTCATTTATAAAAGGTGAGAAGTAAATCTTACTTGTAGAGGTCTGAAAACGGAGTACTGATCCATTGAAGAAAGATAATCTATGAATTTATAGAGTGAGAAAAAAATGTTTTATGTATTAAGATAAGTTAAAGAGGCTAAGATGAAGCATTAAAAGGATAAGAGACCAGATTGCAACATTATTCAGCGGATTTTGATATTAAATTATCATCATATTCAATGTTCTATTGTATTCTATGTGTCATCCTATTTAGCTGGTCAACATATCAGGCTATATAATCTGATTAGGTTTGCCATATTCATATTTTTGAATTGAGGAGAAATGTATTATAAATTGTCTCAATTGTATTTCTTTAATGTTATATCCATTTTATTGGGCAATGAGATTTGTATACTTTATTGGTAGATTTGTGCCAGGAAATTGGATTGAGTTGTATTTCAAAGTCCTTGTAGTTCTTAGCATCTTTTAGGTAAGAAATTGAAGATTTGTTATTCAAAGAATACATTTCTAGAAATAGAAAAGAATTATAGGTAAAATGATTTTTTACAAAATTATTTTTTTACCCAATTTGTGCTCATAGGGAGTGCAGATACTGCTGTATTGTTTATATAGTGATACATGAGTGAAGTAATGTATTATACTAGTTGTATTCTACTCAAAGGACTATTTTTTCTATTGGGTTATGTGGTATTGGATCATTTCCAAACCATACCAAGGTTGTAACTATTTTTATTGAATAGTGAAGGTTGTAAATTATTTTGTTCCTTTGGATGTGTGTTTGAATTTTTTTCATTAGAGAATGAAATCTTTAACCAATGTTGAAGGTTAGTTCAAGGAAAAATAAAAGAAAAAGTATCAATAATTCAACCCCTCTCCCTATCAGGGATACAATTATCCTAAACGAACACTTTTAGTAAGCACTGTAATCTCAAAGTATCCTTATTTATTTTTTGTATCCACTAATGGAATCAAATCTTTTGAAATATTTGAGAAAAAATAATAATCAAAAGAATTAAATAATAAAAAAACACCCATCTCCTCAAATATAAATACCACATGTCACCAACTATTCTCCTCACACCACGCAAGCCTTGAAAATTGTATAATTTTTTTCCCAACCCCTATCCCAAAACTCTCCCCTATTTTTTGGTCTTACTAGTCTCATCCAAAGTACCATTTAAAATTTCCTTATTTTTTTTCTCGAGGAGGTGGATTCAAGAGGTAAAATTCCCTTCCTTTATTTTAATTTTCTTTTAATTGTTGTCTTTTCTTATCATTTAATCACATCCCACTACCCAAGTGGCATGATAAAAATATTATATTATATATATATGAATGTTATTATGTTAATGTTATTTTAACCATCAATTCTCTTATTTCCCCTTTTATTATAAAAAAACATCTTTTTTGTGGTGTCGATTTACAGCCTTCGTTGAGAATGATTTTTCATTTTTCAATTCCTCCTTGAAGGATGATCATAAAATGATTTTTTATTAAAACAGAATATAATATATGTGTTAAATATTATTTAATGTTATGTAACTAATATATATATATATATACAATATTAATTAATAAGTCAAAACAAATGAAAGATGGTTGAAAAAATTGAAAAAATAATCTAAATGGTTATCATGCACATTTTATCTAATAAATAATCCTTATACCTTTAAAAAATGATATATAACGCCATTAAATATTTTTTATATTCATTAATAATACAAAACAAAAATTCATAATATTCCCATTTTACATGACCTTAGGTACTTGTATACATGTCAACCAATCACGAAAACCAAGGAAACAAACACTACCGAAGGACAGAATGTAATGTTATAACTCATAAAAAAATACATAAATGAACATAATAAAATTATAGAAATCAAATAAATACTGAATATGTTATAAATAATTTTTTTAATTGATCTTATTAAAATTTCAAGGATATTATGTGCAAGTACATAACACTTACAGACATATGGTAAGAGTTTTCTCATCTCACTTTAATTTCTGTGAAATATGCATTAATAACCCCTATTTCTTTAGTTTAGTGTATGTATACTAACATTTTATGTATTATATTATAAATCTAATTATATACATGTTATTATTTTTTAATTTTTATAATGATTAATATTATGGGCAGTGTAGTTCAACTATTTGCAATGTGGTAAGGGTTTCTTCCCAAACCTCCATTTTATCTTCTATTTACACTTATATCTCAATACCCATTATAATTATTAATGATTCTTTTTTAATACTAGTAAATATATTTTTTATGATCCAAAAAAATTTGACATTCTCAATTATTTTTTATTTGATGGTAAATCCTTGTTTTATAAGGTTTTTTGAATTCCCCCGGATAAGAAAGTCTATATAAAGGGAACATTCCAATTTCATACCCATTTTCAAGGAGAATCCCTAATTTATTTTAAGCCACCATTATTTTTCTAAAATCAATATTCTTTATCATGGAAACCAAACTTATTTAATTTTCTATTTTATATAAAATAATATGCCTTTTTTCAAAACACTAATTTATATTTTTCGTCAAATCGCACCAAAGTGTCTCATTTATAAAGATTCTTAAAAAAATATTTTTACAAGTTATACATCATCTATAACTAAAATATATTTGTTCTTACATTATATTTTCTAGGATATACATGTTTACAATCTAATTTTATGAAAAATAAAAAATATTTTACACCATAACTCTTCTTTCTAATGTAAAAAAGTTATCTCCCTCAAGAATTTCTCGATGATTTTATTAGAGAATTTTCACCTATTTCAACTCCCTCTATTGAATATTATTAATTATTGGGATTGATATTTTATGATATAATCTACTACTTATATGTAATTAATTTATGACCATTATGACTCTGGATGTGATATTTTCATACCATTCACCATATTACTCAGAATGGTTAGTGATTATGTTTAATTATTGTGGAAATTTATTATTACTACACAAGTATATATTGTTTATATTAATATGAGGAATGAATTTTACTTAGTAAATCATGTTAGAGGACCTCTATATCCCCGCGATGCATCGGTAAGTGTCATGGAAAAAACTAGATCTAGTTTTACCCATTTATGTATAGTTTCTTGGTCAAAGCATTAATGGTATGTTTATGATGTCAAGTATTATTCATTCCCTAATTATGATATTAGTAATTTAAGATCCATGTGATTATTAAAATAGTGGAATATCCATGTTAAAGTGTTATTCTCATGTGATTATTTATATGAAATTATTTTAATCATATTTTATACTTTCCACATTATGCTCAACTTTATGTTGTAATGGAATGTGTTTTTAATTATTCACCTTGACTTTATGCTTATGTTTATTTTTGATTTATTTTGATATATTTCTTACCCATTCTGGTCATATGATATCACCCCTTCCTGATCTTTTATTTATCCCCAAGATGTGAAGATTTATATTATTTATGACTTACAGGGATAATCTAGAATTTTATGGGTGTTTCCAATTGAGTTTCTATATTGTTTTTCCTTTCTTGTTGTATTATTAAACTTGTGTTTGTATATCACTTGTCAAATATACTAAACTATTCAGTACTTTGGGATTTTATATCTTATTATTAGTACCAATTTAACAAAGTAAGACACCGACTCCAGGATACTAGGGTTAGGGTCTTCATACATAACATCTTCATATGTACCACTAAACTCTAAAACCTCTACCAAAATTCAAGAAAATCTCATAAAACATATAATAACTCACTCTCAAAACCCAATTTCAAATATAAATCCTATAATAAAAAATTACCACTCAACTAGAATAAAAAATTAATTTGATTCCATGTCAAATATAATCCAAATTCTAACATAAAGTCAAAAAACATTTTAGTTAGGATATGTGTCATTACAAACTGTACACCATCATGGATAAATAATTCCCCAAACATAGATTCTATTTCATACACTTTATGCTACTGTAATGGATTCATTTAATGACTCAGGGTATAGGAAATAAACAGAATAAAAAACAATGAAGGGAAACAATTACCTTCCCATATCGATCAATATTTTGAAATCATAGAGTGTGAAATTAAATAATAATAATTGGATGCATTACAATTAACTAAACAATTACAATCATGTTATCCTTTCATGGAAGTGGAAATAGAACGTTGAGGGAGGAGGAATGATAAAAGAATGGAAATACATAATTTAAATCCTAGGATATTACCATATTAATCCCCATTACCATGGTGCGAACCCTTATTCCCCAACACCTGTTTATAATTTATAGTCTCAAATTAACAATTTGGGTGTTGTTGTTTTCATTATACGGACTTGTAATATTCATTGGGATTTATAATTTTTTGCAGTGAGGTTCCTTAATTTGTAAGAATAAATAAGTGGAAATTACTGCCAATTGCCTTCTTATTTTTCTCACCACTATCTACCTTCCCATGAAAAATTCATTGTAATTTATGTGATTTTGTTAATAATTGTGTAGAAAGGAATATTCCATAGTCCCCCAGACCTGTATGATTGTAATATGTAAATTTTTATCAAAAATAGTCATGTACTAAATGGCTCACTAGTATAAAGGTTTGGACTATATCTTCTTCGGACGTAGTGGGTGTTAGATGCTAAATTATCATTTTATGGAAGACATCATATTTGTTTGGATCTCATTTTATGTTGATATGGTTACAAAACTTGTCTTGATCCTTTAGGAACCATTTTCATGCAGGGTGTTATGGAGTCATGGTGTTTGTAATTACCCAAATTCAATGTATCACAATTTTGGAATTATTAAAGAGGAATTATAACATGTGATGGGTAACTAAACTATGTTGGAGGAAATATATATTCATGGAAAGTTGATACTACTTCCATTTGAACTTTCATAGTGTCCAACCATTCAGTGGGACTATATTGAAACGTTATAAAGCCTTTAATTCTATTGGAATTCACATTGAAACTAGAAAACGTTACAATGTGTATCTGTGAGGATACATTGGCATAATATCACCTTCTTATGACACAACACTAGGATATATTTTGAACCAAAATATTTCTTGGGTTTGATGTATGGAATGTTGGATCTCAAATTACTTCCCATTTTCTTTTCATTACAATTTGATAGTGAGGTTATGTATTCTAATATTCAAATGTCAGATACATTTTCGTCACAATGATGACTTATTCTTCTAAAGTAAATCATAAATAGAATGTTAGTTTCATTATTTAATATTTCATAACCAGACATTTGTAATTAATTAATACAAAAAACAAATGAAAATATTGAACATAAACATTGTTTCAAAAAATTATAATATTTTTTGTGAAGTTCAACTCATTAATTAATATTGGAAAACTAAGATACGAAAATATAGACATATTGTCTCATACAATATTTCAATATATTTATAGATAAATCATATAAAAAACTCATCTAAATAGAAAAAATAAAATAAAAATATGTTTTTAACATACCTCCACACATGAGAGATTACACATCCACAAGTAATTACTCTCAATATCATTTTCACTAAAATTTCAACCCCAATAAAGTTGTGCCTCGGGCCATTGAATGTTATGTGATGAAGAAATAGTTTGATTGATTTCCAACAGTCCATACCTTTTCAAATTAATCTATCAAAATCTCATTATCTACTATTCTATTTCCCACATAATATATTTATATTATACAATAATTTTTTTCATCATTTTCAATACTTCATTTGAGTCCCCTTATTATCCATCTCCCCTGAAAATTTGGAACTCTTGTAATTTTTCTTATTTTTCTTTAATCCATGACATGTGAAATTGTACTTCTACAATGACTGTGAAAAATTTTGAAACAAAAATTTATTATATCAGGTACCCCCATGGATATTTATGATAGCTAAGGCATGGAAGATACAAAAGGGAGGGATACTATATGATTTTTATTTTACTCTTAATAAAATATTTTATTTCACTTTCACAAACAGTAAAAAGATATATTATTAAACAACTAATTAAATCTCATCTTCTCATGTTACTATATAAAGGTATTTCCTCAATCATTAGAACTAATTAATCTTTGAGTACATGTATACGAAGTAGAGTATGTTAAATTACCCTTTGTTAAAGGAAGAAATGGATGAGAGGGGTAGATTGAGAGCATTATGGATAAAAAAGGGATCATAATACTTTATATTTTCATTATAGAATTAAATATATTAAATATGATATGAGGTTAAACGTTTAAATTTTAGATATATTATTTTATTCATATGTGGATGTGTTTAGTTATATGACTGCCATGTACTTTTTTTGTGCCCTCATGAAAATGACACCTATATTTTTTCAATTCTACTAAAATATTTAGGGGAATAAATTTTCAAAAAAAATTCAATCTTAATTCAAGAGTCACAGAATGTCCACATTATCAGTTTAACATAATAAGATGAAATATATGAGGGGTGAAATGTTTGGTAGTGTATAATACATTGGGTACTGATGGATTCCTAGGTTCATTCTTCATATTTTCTTAGGATGTATCGAAGGAAGATGTTGTTAATATCGTAATATATTTTTTTAGGGGTGGGGTTAATTACAATGTCTAGGGTGTCCACAACCTTGATGTTGATTCCTAAATTTAATCAACCTTATTAATTTTGATACTTCTGGTTGATTTTCTTGTGAAATTTTTCTTATAATATTATTGTTTCCATCATTAATAACTCGTTATTCCTAATTCTATCTTCCATTATTTCATTTGAACATATTTGGTTTCTTAATGGAAGATGTAGTCTAGGGGTTGTTGTCTTGGATAACAAAATTATGACTAACTTGTATTAGAAAGTTCATGGTAGAGATGTTATGAATAAAATTGATATTGATAAATTTTATGAAAATATAAAAAGGTGCTTCATTTTGATTTCCTTAAGGTGTTATGGTTTTAGAGACATAATGCATGACCAAATGATTTTTTATTTTTCATCTATAAGGATGCCTATAGCATTCACACATTGAACATTTTATTTTTTCAAGATAGAAAGAGTACATTGTTTAGGGGTCCTCATTCCCCATACCTTTTTCTCATTACACAATAATCCGTTAGTAAACATTTTAATGTATATATACAGAAGGGTCATGTGGGTTCGTTTTTGGGATAGTATGTATCATAAATACATTATCATCTTCATATTATATGATCTATTGGTGTTCCAAAATAAAAATCAGAATTATATATCCAATTTAATAATCCTTATAAAAAAGTATGTATTATGGAGTTGTCAAAAGATCAATGTTAGTAAGTGTAGTCTACTGGTGTCTCAAAATTTATCTCATAAAATAAAGGATCACATGGAGTCTTAGTTGTGTATTAAAAGGAGGGTATTTCAGTTTGAGTACCTTATGGATTTGTTGTTTCATGGGCATAATAGAAATGGAATTTTTTTGAAACATTATTCATAAAGTTTATATTATCATTCAAAATTCAATGAATAGATTCCCATCCTTTGGATAAATAATCTATTTCTTAAATATTTTAGATACCATTATTTTTGTTCAAATGCACTTTATGATTGTGGTTGCTAATGAATTCCTTCACATATCATACACGATGTTTTTTGACCTTCATTGGGGTAGTGGAGAGGGAAATTTGTATCATTGGGCAGTTTGGAGGTCTTTATCTCTTCATATAGAGGAGTTTGGTATTAAATTATAAGGTTTTTATGATAAGATAGAGTTACTTCCTAATATTATGTCTTGGTATTTCTTCATATATTCCTCCCTTTGGGAATGAATTACCCATTCAAAGTATGAGATTATTTTGGAGGAGAGTATAAGGAATAATAGAGGCTCTACTTCTAGTGTTTGGAACAAAATGATGTATATACTACCTAACATTATTAATTATTCTCTTTAAATTGTGGGTGTGTGCAATTTTTCTTGAAAATGAAAATTTATTGACTCTTTTTTTATTATCCTGGTTGAATGACTCTAGATATGACCATTGGGGTGGTGTTTCCATACTCGGATGTTCTCCATTTAGTTCTTGATGAAGAGTAGTGTAGTATGGATAATGTAATTATTCTGTCACCAATAAAGAATTATCTACTCTTCATTCCAAATGTTGAGGTTATGTTTTCATTATTTAAATTTCCAAATTCCAATTTTATTCTGATGCTAATAGGATGTTAATTCTAGTGTATCACTTGGGTTCCATCATTTGGTGTAATTTTATCTCTATCCCCGATGATATTATTGCTGTGGAGGATAAGGAGGAATCTGTATCCTACTAATAATGTTGTATAATGGTATGGTTTTTTTATGGTATCAAAGTATAAGTGTTTGAATAACTATTCAACATAGAAAATGGCACATTTTTTCCATAAATGTTTAAGAGATGATTCTATAGGGACCCTCTATGAAGTAATCGTGGATGTAACCTTTAAGATGGATTATTTTAAATCTATCTTAAGCTCATGGTTTTTGTGGGAAGAAAAAAATCAATTTTTCCTACTAAATTTATTCATTGTGTTGGATATCTACTGGTCCATGTGGTGTAAAAAGAATAAGGTATTTAATATATTGGATTCAATCTATTTGAGAATAATGATTTACCAATATCTTAAAATCCTTCATGACATGGCATCATATTTAAGAGATAAAGATACTAAGTCATTTATTAAAACTTTTTAGATGGATATTCATTACAATATGAAGCATAGAATGAATATATTAGGGTTTACTGGGGTCACCAGTATCCCTGTATGTATGGGTATTAGCCAAATACAGATGGATTTTCATTGGAATGTTTTGCAATAGTGGGAAAAAAATCGAGACCATCGAGGATAAATGGTTCTAGGTTTTTCTAAAAAATAATGCTCATGGTTATTCTATGATAGTATATATTGAGACTATATTTTTAGGACTCAATCTATGAATGTAGGTAGACAACCATTATTCTTGTACCAAATTAAATGCTTCAACAATTTTTAACAAATTGGGATCTAGAATATACCCACTGGTATATCATATATTCTATATGATCATGTTCCCTGGATGTGGAGGGGGGTACCAGCATCACACACACATATATAAAAATAAATATATTATATTATTATCTCGCATTTCATGGGAATTACATGTCTGATATTGTGATTTCTTCATCCACCAGGATCATTTCATTGTTATGCAATGGTTTTTATACTAATAATGAACCCGACCTTTATTTTTTTTCTTCTTCATTGTGAATTTTTTGTTTTAGTCCCTCTTATTGGTTAATCTCTTTATGATTGTTTAGTAAAAATATTTTTGTATAAGAAAAATCAATCAACCAAAATAATTTTAATTAATGATCAATTTTAATGTGATATAAACATGTGATTCAATGTTTTATGGTGAACATGTATCATTGAGCACTAATGGATTTTTACACGATTTGGGTGACATAAAATCCTACCATGGGAAAGTAACCGTACCCTACACTTAGTTGATACAATAATATTTGAATATTGTTTTGGTAATCTGTATTACTAGATATGGATGATAACAAAAATGGATAGAATAGATACCAACATGTTATTTTTTAGGGAGAACATTGTTTATTGTCCTAAATTATACAACCTATAAAATTTTATCAAAAACATTAAATAAAAATAATCTATTATAAACTAAAGAACAGAAAAATAAAGAGAGACGAAAAAAGAAGCTCAATTTTTTTCAGGATTTTCCTAAACTCATATTAAAAATAAGCATAGTAAAGTTCAAATAATATAATTTTGGGTAATGTGGATTCTTCTTTTTATAATATTTCGAGTCCTCTTCTAGTGTAGTGCTCACTTCATCTTATTGTTTTTGATAAGGAAGCCTTGGATTTTCTTGGTAAAATTCATAAGGACAATTTCCATATCCTTGAAAACATTCACTATCAATTATAAATGTTTTAAAATTATTTTTTTTATGTTTAACATGTTATATTTAATTTTATAATGAAAATAAATAAAATTAAATATATGATAAGGATCACAACATGATATGATTCCTCCTTAAAAATGAAACCAAAATGTGGTTAGTGAAATTCTATCATTAAGGAATTAACCAACACATTAGTGTTTCAAAAATTCTAAATGTCTTTAAAAATGTATAAAAATAGGGTCATCTCTCATGGAGGTCTAATTTATACCATGATCCTTATGCCATCACTTATTTGTATTATAAGTTTTTTCAATACATAAAATATTGGAATGAATAGTGGTGTAATGAATATATACTGAATAGAAAGAAACATTAGATGTAGATGAACAAAATTTTAGGGAGAAGTTTTGGATTATCTTTGGATGATCACTAATGTGATTATATCATTTTTTACCAATAAACGTCATTCCGAATCCTACTACCCTTAGTGGCCTAATTTTATCCTTTCCACCTCTACTGTTTATTAAAGTAAAATGATGTACTACTTTCATATTAAACAAATTCCCCTTTTCAAATTCAATCTAGTATAAAATCCCACAATATATAAATATACATCGATCTCACTCAACTACATCCACTCAAATCTAATGATTCAAAAAGGTCGAGAAAAATGCATAATCAATATTTCATAGTTATCATCATAGACCATTCACTGCTTAATTATATTTTATATTTACTATATTATATCATTAAGGAATGGATTTATTTAATGATCCATTATATAGAGAATAAATAAAAATAAATAGAAATGACAGGAAACTATAACCTACACCCATCACTTAACACTATCAAATAAAATTTTAGGAAATAAGAAATAAGAAATTAGTTGGAAGTATTATTATAAACTGAAGTGTTATAATGAAGACCTCCCTAAAACTGACTACATAGTTTTTTCATTTCATGCACATGGAAATGATAAATAGGCATAGAGAGCATGAGAATATAATGAATAATGCATATTATGTAAACGTTATGTGCTTTGACTACTGGATTATAATTCTTTATCATTTTAAATCTTTATTTGTATATTAGGTTATGTTATTAGGGTGAGGAAATTTTCATTCACCATTGATGATGTTTGGGAATGATTGATATTATATTACAATGGTATTATAATTTCCTCAAATCAAGTGCATCATAATTCTAGTTATGTTATAGAGAATATTTATTTTGTGTTTGGGGTATAGACTTCATTTGAGGTAAAACATAGTGTCAGAAAATAAACACTAGTTTTTTTGGTATTGGCATAGTTTCATATCTTTGGTGAAACTACATTGTGTCATGAATTTATTTTAGGGTATTTCTATGAGGATACATTACTATGGTAGCATAATTTTTGGTTCCTTTGCTGAGATATATTTGGAGATAGTGTACTTTAATGGATTTGGATAGGATAGGTTGTCTCTCAAATTTATTCAAATATTTTTTCATGAGTCTACATTAGAAAGGTCTCATTTTCATAGCCTCTTGTACATGATATGTTAGTATCTCAATATAATCATAAGCTGTTAAAGTAAATTATATACAACCTATTTATATTTTCCTTTAATAATCAATAACTAATTACCAAATATTAGTTTAAAATAAAAAAATTGTAATAATTTTCTTGAACAATGTTGAGGAGAAAATGATATTCTGATGGAAATTCACCCTTTTGGAAGAGTTGGACGTTTAAAATCCCAAAAAATATCTTATTATATAAATATATATTCATAGTTAAAACACATAAATCTTTTGAAAAAAATAAATTCCAATGAAAAAAATGTTTTATGAAAAATCCTTTCATGTAATGGCGTTGAAACATATGAAATAAATAATCCCTATAAGAGTAAACATAAAGTGACAAGTATCTAACCCACACTTTTTAGATAGAGCCAAATCAACCTGGCCAGTGAGTAATCCAACCCCATATCCCTCTACCCATGGTTCTTTAAACAATAAATTCCTTAATCAAACTATAATATGACTCCTTATATTTTTTAATTATAATTAACATCTTAATTCAATCCCATAACCTAGTATAGACCAAATTCATTAAAGAAAAAAGTTTAATCAATTATTATAACTTTCATGTAACTCCTTATATGGATGTATGATAATATAGAAGCAATGTGACACTTTAAACTAAAGCATTCATCCATTCATAATATAAAAAATAATATCCATGTATAGAATTAGGAATTAACATTAAAAAAAATTAATTTCATAAATTTAGACATGAGATACACATTTATGAAAAATTCATCAAAAAAGAAATTATAAATAGTTTATATATTTTTCTGGTGTTATGGAAATTATAAAATAAAATAAATAAAATTTTTATTTTACATTTAATATTATACTTTACATATATTTTAACTTAAATATATGATATTTAAAATATAATATGTAATAATTTTTCATAATCAAATGTAATATATTTAATACTATTTGAACCATAATCATATAAATTATGAAAACTCTTTTTGAATTAATTCATATAATTTATCAAAGAATGCATCTTAATATTATCATTTTCAAATTATTATTTTTTGAGTAATTCATAGTTTAATATAAACTCTTTTATATCATTATTTATTTTAAATTAATAAAAACATTAGAAATTAACTTATAATTTTTATATAAACACGTTATTTTTAAATTATATGTCATTTCAAATATGGTCAAAAGTTCTTTACTATAAAAAATTAATATTATACATATTTAGGAAAAATTTTATGAAGTTTTAATAATTAATTATAAACAATTTATAATTAATTAATTCATAAAGGCATTATAAATTAAATAAATATCCTAAAATACTTTTTTTATAATTTATAATTTTTTTAAATTTTTCAATTAAATTCATAAATGGAAGATTATAAAAATCAAGTTTTTATTCATATCATATTTAAGTATGTGGTTAATATCCTGATACATGATATAGTTCAAAACCATGCCACGACTTACAATTAGCATTGATAGGACTATGATAATTATCTCTAGTAATATATATTGTATTCTAAGATATATATATATTAGTCATGATATAATATTCAGCGGCTGCAAGTTGTATTTTGTTACAAAAATTGATGTCACAAAAATTCTAGGATAATCTATTTTATAGAATAAAAATAATGTAATTAGGTTAAAGTTTAGAGTATTATTGGCCCATATCATATTCTATGATACAATAAAACTAAGAAATGTACACTTTGTTACTGAAAGTGATAAGCTATATCATGTAGAGTGATCATGGTTGTAGGTTATGAAATCAAATATCATAAAGCATTCCACAAAAAAACTAATATCATATTTATTGATATCAATTACGATATCAATTTATAAAAAGGAAATAAATATAATAGTATATTATATCTAATAAAAATTTATTATTTCGTCATTCCAAACATGCTTTCATGAATCAAAATTCATTGAACTACTTTGATACTACTATTTAGTTCTGATGATTAACTAAAACATAGTCAAGTAGTGGAATACCTAAAGGCAACACTTTCCAACATAACCATATTATAAAAATGAAACATATAAAATATAGAATATAAAATCATTTTTACTTTACACTGATATTGGATGAAACTAATGTCATCAATTATTATTTTAATAAAGATCACTAAGAGGAAACCAATGAGATCCTTCCTCTGTGGTATGTCTATAAACTTACCTAAATCACCCATTATTTGGGTAGGAACATAATTTCAACCAAAATTTAACTGTTTCATTGGTAGAAAATTTTGAATGGATAAAATATGATTTGAGAGAATTAGAAAGCACTGTAAAAGTGTTTAAAATCCATCTTCATATCATGCAACCTCTTTATATAGGCCTTATGTTTTCTATCTATTTCTTCTATTTATTTAACCATACGTCACATAATGTATGATTAATGCATCTGTTTAATTATTTTTAACCCATTACTATTTTATTAATCATAAAAATTCATTTGATTCTCCCAAATTTTTTATTGTATAAAACATTAATCTATGATAGAAATTATAAAAGATTATTTAAAACATTAATTTTAATATTTTTTAACCTTAATAAATCATATAGTGTTATGTGTATCGTACAATATGATTCATAAAAAAAAGACCTTACGAATATCCCCTATCATACACTATGACTATATGAGAAAAATATTTTGTGACCTGACTATATTGTATGAAATTATATACCCAAAAAATGAAATCATTTCTTTTGTAAAATGGATTTCATTCCTTATGAAAACCTCATTTCATGAAGTATGATATAGGCTAATATATATATATATATATATCTTCTATACAATATGATTTACCAGATATCTCTATTATAATAATATTGGATAAACAATCTTGCGATCAAAATGATGGTAGTAGGAATAAGAAGTGGAAAATGCTTATTCATTTCAAAAAAAGGAAATTCACTCTTTACCAATAAAAGTTATCGTGTTGAAAATCACCAAATCAATTTTATATAGAAAGATAAATATTGTATGGTTATGACTAATGTATAATCCATGTTATATAAAAATATTATAACTATGACTTAATTGTGAGAAATAAATAGAGTTCATATTTTAAGAATAATCATTAAGTTTATTTGAAGGAAAATATTTAAAACTAAGTATGTTTATTTTTTATTGATGATGTTGGTGTTATTCAATATATGAACAAAAATTGTATCCGTATTTGTTCAATATGTCACTCTATCAATTGAGGAGTGTTCATGAATTGAGGGGGAGTTAATTTGACATTATGTGATTCTAGTTGAGAAAATTTAGACAAAAAAATGTAAAATTACCAAAAAAATTATTCTCTTTATGAAATTTGAGAGATGTGTATTCAACCTAGATACATCACATTTTAGTGAATTTTGATACTACCAGAGAAGTTGAATAGAAATTAAAAATAAAATCTATTAAGAGTAGAAGTAATCAATATCAATATTTTATTCTTGGGGTTTCTTACAGTACAATACAATGACAAAAACCTTGGATTATTGACTATGGTTACTCATTACATATGACTAGAAAAACCTCTTTAAATATATCTAAAATAATGATGGATGATATTTTAAATTCCAAAATTATGGAGTAATAAATGTGAATGGAATTGAAAGCATAAAATGTTTTAAAAATAAATTTTAGTTCAATAATTTCCCCTTATCAGTGGGTTGAGGCATAATCTCTTGATTTCATCTCAACTTTATCAGCTTAGCTATGCATAAAGGTTTATCAATTTAAGTTATGTAATTAACCTATTTTGAGATTATACATTATGTTTTATAATGACATGATCTAATCTTGTGTATGTTTTCATTTAGATATGGAACCTCAATAAATAAATATCATCCTCAACAATGCATAAGAACCAAAGGGTAAGAAGGATCAAATATTTTATGGTATTATGAAAATTTTGTAATGGAACTAGTAGCACAATTAGTCTCATCATACGGGGAGATACTATCATATGCCATCAATATAGAGAAATAATTTTCCTTTCCATATGAATTTGAAAGGAAGAAAGGATAGAAGAGGATGATGGAGAAAATAATGGATAAAAGGAAGAAGAGAAAGAAGTATTTTCCAAAATGTATCCATTGTGGAAGGAAACACCATATTATATGCATAAGGAGAAAAATACTTGGATTCAAGATTGGAGAAAAAGGAAACCATGGTCATGATTGAAAGGAAATGAAAGGATTTTCCATGGTTTTCTGCATCAAATGTAAGGATATGAGACCCTACACAAATAAATGTCTTAATTATCTAAATAATATTCCCCAAAAGAGGATAATGGATCACGGAAAAGCTTATGATACTACCACAGAAAAAGAGGAATGATTAATATTCCTATGTCTAGATTCAATAATTATGTTATTTATGTATTTTATCAACAACACTCTGGTAATAAGAATCATTAGATATATAAGGATGTTACAACAATACATCTTCTTTAAGGAATTGGAGGCATGTGATGAATAACACTAGTAATAAATAGAAATTATTCTATTGTTATTTTATCTTTTTGAAAAAACATGAATCAAGAAAGATAACCCTAAATATATGCTTGATGATTGAGATAATAACAAATAAATGATTATAGGATAATATTGGTGACCATGAGGGTGGTTAATGTTTTGATAGTTTATGTAATGGTGAAATTGTTGGATTTTTTTTATTTAAGGAAACCTTAAATTTTACTCTTCTAATCGCACATTTTTATAAAGGATTAATGGTTATCAAGGTAATAATATATTTTCTATGTGACAAAAAGAGTTAAATTATCTTTTTTAGGAAAATATGATGTTATGTAAACTTTCTTCTAAATTTTTTCTCATTGAATTTATATAATCATGTTTTGGAAAAGTCTTAAGGTTACATACAAAGGGAATTGATTAAGAATATTATTTATTTGGATTAAATAATGATTTATAATATTGGATAACCTATTATAACATTGTTATTTTCTGTAAAATTTAAAGCATGAAGGAATGACTTATGGATCATTTAATAAAAGTGCTTCAAGAAAAAAACACATCTTGAATATCCATCTTTTTGTTTAAGAAATAAATTACAGATATATTAAATCACAATAAAAAGGACAAGATTATGAAATAAAAAGGAATTAGATAAGTTTATTTTTATAAAGTGCTTATTTGGATAGTAAAAGGCACTCAATCCCTAGGAAATATATTTTGAAAAAAATGTTATCTATTTAATTTTCTATCTGAGAAATAAATAGTCTTTTAACCGATCACAAATTTATGGTTTTTTATAGTTAATTTTATAATGGCTATGTTCTCTATCACTCTACATCAGAACATTATAGTTTTATTTTTATTCAATGTTCATATTTTCACATTCTGCTATTGTTCTTCAATTTGAAATCCAATTTTTTAGTGGCCTTTTTATTTACCTTTCCATCATATTAAGTGGAGATTTTATTAACCCTATTTTCAATGTGGGATTCCCAAAAAAATAGATATCAATTATCAGAATTTGATTTTAAAATCACCAGTTTAAATTGTGAGTATTCAATTTATTAGTGGAGGGGGGAATATAACACCCCCAAGATTTTATTGTATGCTTATACACAACACCATATTTAAAACCATGATATACTATTTAGAATGTGATTGCAATAACATTTCCAATAAATTAAAGGTAATTAAAATAATTAACCACTTTATTTAGTTTAAATATTATATATTTTAAAAAATAACTTTTACATTCATTCAAATGATTTTTGTAGGCATTATATAAGAATAAATATGATTTTATGCATGAAAGACTATATATTTCTAAAGGTAGTTTTACCAGCTTATAATGGCTCACTTCTTTTAAAAATAAAATTTGAAACTTTTATATATTATTTTATAAAAAATAAAAATCTTTTTTTTAATATGATTGTCAAAATTAGCTTAGGGTGAAATTTTAGTATTTTTCTGAAAATATTTATTTTCCAATGAATATTGAAAAATTATGATTCTTATAAAACTATAAATTTATATATTTTAAAATTGTATTTATGTTTTGAATTTTATATCACCTATGAAACCAAAAATAAAATTTATGTAATTCATAAATTAAAAAATGGTATATTTATATCATGGAATATGTAAATAAATGTCTTAAAAATGACAAATTATTATTTAGTATTTTTTTTAGATGTAAATGTTTATTTACAATTATGTAACTAATATAATGATTATAAATAAAACCTATTTTCATTAAATATATTCATAAATTAATATTGTGATGTCTTATTATTATAAGATAATTTAATGAGACCTCAATTAATATTTCGATGTGTCATAAAATTAGTAATAGTTTTAAAATATGCATTTATTTAATAAATGATAATTTTACTTAAAAATTAAATATGTCATACTTATATTTTATTCATAAGATGGAGTCCGTTTTATAATTTTACACATTGAAAAATGGTTTAGGTGAATTTTTTAGATTTTTCTAAAATACTTGATTTTTGTGAATAGTGAAATATGATAATTTAGGGTTTATATACATTATAGGTTAAATAAAGACTTTATTGAATATTTTATAATAAAATTTTTAGGCCCAAGTTATGTTTTGATTCTATTTTTTTGTCAATAGATCAATCTGGTAATTATGTTGAAGGATGAAAGAGTGTTGAAAAGGTAATTGAAATCCCGATCGAAGAAGAGCGAGTAAAGCTGTCTGTTGAATCTAGAATCGTAAGGGTGAGAATCGTATTCAAAATTGGATCAAAGAAATGGTATGATACAATATGATCCCTCATATTTGGATATTGATAATAATTTAGAAGCTTCTGGAAATTGAATTGACCATCGTAATCACAAAGAAGTTTTTTGGTGACCAATTTTTCTATAAAAGAATAAATGAATTATGAATCATTTTTATTTTTGTGAGAATCATACTGAAAATCGTATTTGGGTATTCTGACTCACAATTATTTAAATAGTAAATCATATTGAGCTAAATCATTTTGGATGTAAATTTTCATCTGATTCACTCTTAATATATTATGGAATATTTGATTATAATCAACGTCAATATAACTACGATAAAACAATTTTGATAATGATTTGCGGATCTTGGAGTTATCGTATTTCAAAATTATTTGCAAAACATGTGATGGTAGGTTTTTGAATGAAAGGGGGATTGAATGAGATGCAACCAATCATATTTAGTTTGATCATATCTATATGGATATGGAAAATATGTTGAAGGTCCTATTCAGCAAGATCCTAATCATGGTGATCTTAATGATGTATATTATATTTAGGTCTTTTGTTTTTTGGACAGTCATATTCAGATTGAGAAAATATTTTTCTAGAAGAGTAAAAAGATGCTGGAAAATGGGAATTTTCAATACATTCTATTGTATGTTGGATGATGATGAATTTGGTCTTCAATGTATTACAAATCATGAAGGAAGTCATGATGCAATGGAAAGATTATGATTGAAGGAAGTTCTTGAAGTCGAATCTACTGGGACTGGTCAATAATATTTAGTATTTCATGTGATTCACTAGAGGCAGATATTTTTTTTGGGAGAAGTCGATGGAATTGTTCTAGAAGATAAAGACGAACACTTATTTGGTTTCAAATGTTTCTGGTTTCAAATGTTTCTGGTTTCAATTAGGTCAATAGTCATCATATCAGAATTGATGGCTTTTTATTCTTCTATAGATAATAATCATTTTTGGGATTAAATTAATTCATTCAAGTGGATCAAGTGATGAGTTGAAGGAAATAACTAGATTTGTTGTTGAGGGGGATCTTTAATTAAAGAGAAGATGTTTTGATTCTGTTTTTGGTGTAGAGAATATTAATGTAGAAGAAGAATAGAGTTTAAAAAAAAGATGAAAGCAATCCATTTCATTGTACATTTATGTTTAAATGGTTTGGAGCATCATAATGAAGAAATTAAGCTAACCTACTCATTTGGGAATCAAAATCCTAGAGGTGAATAAAAAAATTAAGAAGGTGAACATAAGTCCTGAAAAAGATTAGAGAAGACTCAATAAGCGTTTATAAAGTCATAGATGCACCTGAAATACAAGTCATTAGGAAGATTTTGGAAATTATGTTGAGTGGGAAACCCTTTCATATTATCATCAAAACCAATCTTGGGTAACCTATACAAAGATATAAGTTCATCATACTTTTAGAGGTCTAATGATGGAGTAATCTTCATAGGAAAAAAGATAATCTCTCACTTTCTAGAGAGAGAAGAAAATGTTTTTCGTAGTAATCTAATTTGAAGAATCTTCAATGAAGGAATAATAATAGAATAGATAAGATTTCAATTATATTCATTTGATCATCATATTCAGTGATCATCATATTCATCTATCTATCATATTCTTCTTGTCAATGTATTTAGTTGTTCATCATATCTGGCTGGATAATCAAACCATGTTTCTCGTATTGGGATTTTCGGAAAAAGGAAGAAGGTATTGTGAATTGTATCAATTACATTTCTACAGATTTATATCCATCATATTGGGATATTGGATTTAATGATCATATTTGGAGAATTGGACAGAAAAATTGCACTATGTTTTATATCAAAGTCCTTGATTTTCATTCCAGTATCTCGGTATGAAATTGTAGATTTTATTTTTAAAGATTTTTTTTGAAATTTAAAAGATGCATAGGTAACATATGTTGTTATAGAAACATTCTTTCCCCTGTTTTGGATAATAAAGAGCACACACTATTGAATTATTTAAATAGTGCTACATGAGTTCATTAGTATATCCTACTCATTGTATTCCACACAAAGGATTGATTTCTAGTGGATTGTGTGGTATTATAACATTTACAAACCATTACAAGGACATAACTGTTCTAATAGAATAGTGATCCTTGTAAATTCTTATGTTCTTATAGATGTGTGTTTGAATTGATTTCATCATGGAGTATAATATTTAATAGGAAGCAAAGGTTGTTTCAAAGAAACATAAAAAACATATCACTAATTCACCCCTCCCCCTCTCAGTGATAAAATTATACTGAATGAAAACATTCAACTAGTGACAAAGCCAAAGGTTCTCTAAGATTATTCTTTGCCGATGGAGAATCTATGTTCTGTGAATAGTAAGTGGATTCCAATCTAAGATGATAATAATTTTCACACCTAGAATCAAATAATGATGCCATATCTTATGTCTCTTGGGTATGATGTTTCAAAAGCTGTTATAGATGGTTTCCCTCCTCATATTGAGAATGTACCTCTCACAAATAATCACAAGGAAACCCATGATCATGATGGATGATCTAGGAATTCATTACATTCATTATTTTTTTATAGTGAGTTTCTAAGAATAAAATGATTTTCCATTGTCAATGTAATCTCAGATATGATGAACAAAATTTATAAAGGCAATACAAATGTGAAGAAGGAAAAGTAACAAATATAGAGATTGAAGTATGTAGACCTAAATATGGGATAAAATGAATCTACTGATGAATTATTTACTATATTAATTGAAATTTTGAGCACTGCTATATGTCTTTGTGAAAAGTTAGAAGATTCTACTATTTTAGAAAAAATCATGAGAATTATTCCTGACAAGTTTGATACTAAGGTTTATTTGTTCGATGAGAGAGATCTTGAAACATTATATATGGATGATTTTAATAGCTTTCTCATTACATGTGAAATAACAAGGTAGAATTCAAGTAAAGTAGAAAAATAAAATTTTGGTACAGAAATGTCTTTCAAGGCTTCAAAGAAAGAAAATTCAATGAAGATTCTTAAATAAAAAATATGGATATTCTGATTTTGAAAATGAGGTCATTAAAAATCATAATAAAATTTTAACCACATTTTTTGAAAATGTGAAAATAGGTAAAGGAAGGTATAATGGGAAACATCCCTTAATATTATTTGGATATGGGTCCATTGGGTAATTTATCACCAATTTTCTATGAATAGGCCGTGAATAATAAAGTGATGAAGAAGAAATTGAAGAAGAAGAAAGAAGAACCAAAAGATATTAGAAAAAAGGCATAATAAAAAAAATTCAATTCTGAGAGTGTAGTTAAGAAGTTATCCAAATCCAAAAGGATAATATTTTTTTCTAAGGATGATGATAGTGATGAGGTTACAAATACTATTGAGGAGAACATGTTTATTGCAATAGTTAAAAAGTAATGTTTTTATAGCAGTGAAAGTAGTTGTTCTGAAGAAGAAAAAGAAATTGAAGTTGAATCTGAAAAATCTATTGACTATGTTGGTGAAAATAATTTTATTACAACATTGAATGATTATGAATTTTGAAGATAAAGTTTTTATGAAGAAGAAACTCAAATTTAAATTCATTTAAACGAATAGTTGAAATAATATTTGGGAAAGATCACAATACATGAAAGGAAAAAAAGAAGTTGGATGATGAATGTTCATCAAAAATTCAAGAAATATTTTTAGAAGAGAATAAATAGGTGTTGGCATAGATTATTGATTAAAATAAATATATTAAAGATTAAAAAAATTGTATTTACTATCATGAGGTAATGTTGGAAGTAAAAGAATAATAGTTTTAACTTTTTCATAAAAATCATTCCAAAGCTAAAGAGAAATGTACAAGTTTCAAAACCTTTATTTCTAAATTTGGTGAAAGTTATAAAATTGAGAAACATAGTAAAGATAAATTGAAGTTATCTCAAAAGTTTGAAAAGAAGGATATAACTTCTTCTGATAAGTATAAAGCTGGGAATGTTTTGTTTGTTCCCAAGATTGAAAAATTGAAGAATTCAGAAGTTTGAAAATACCATGATTCTGAAAATATTTTATCTAGATTCAAAAAAATTTCGAATACTTTAAATTATCTTAATATTTTATAGAAAATAGAAGATTATGATTGATAATATAAAGTTTGGTGATTTGGAAGAGAAATAAAATTAGGTCGCTATGAAATGTATTCACTATTTTGATCAGTATAAAAATTTCAGGGTAAAATACTCTATCTATGAATACTGCCGGTATTGTGGTGGATTCGATAATATTGCAAATATGTATTGGCACAACCAATAGTATTATAATTATTCAAATGGTTATGAAAGTTAAAGTCTTAGGGGGAGTCAATTCTCTCAAAATTATAAATCTAAAATGAAGCATCAAAAGAAACCTGTGAAGGTCGACGTGAAAGTTGAAAATTGGTTACAACCTTTGGAAGGAGTTATTGAAAGATGTGAGAAACCTAGAAACCTTTATAAAGGATGTATTGATTTTTTATTGACAAAAAAATGTTTCCAAGCAATTATCAGAATCTAGATGTTTTTGAAGTTGATAAAATAGATCTTTTTAGTCTAAAAAGAAATAGTTATTAGTTCTCTGGCCAAAACACAATGACTTGGCAAGGAAATTAGAAGAATAAAAAAATAAGTGAAAGAATATTGGAAGAAATACACTTTTGAATATTTAATAGTTTTTGACAAAAAGGTATCAACATATTGTAGATATGAGAAAAAAGTACATGATATCAAAATTTTCTTAAATATCTTGATATAACAAAAGATAGGAATGGAGAACATGGTATAAACTGATTGTAACAAATATGTTACAAAAGATAAAGAAAATCCAACATCCACATCAGAAGAATATAATGATAAGAATATTGTTTTTAAAAAACCTTGGAAGTATGAATAGAAGGAAGAAATAACATCCAATAAAAAACTAAGAAAAAGAATAATAAAGTATGATTATAAGAGGATTGTCAGTATGACTGTTGTTTCTAAAGAATAGTCGAGGTTGCTTCTTATTCCCATGATCATTTTATACATGTGATAACTTTTAAGGAATTTAAGGATTAGAAATAAAGAAGACACAATTGATGGGTCTCTTACTATTCTTACAACATAAATTAATGCGGTTAAAATAATTTTATTTTTTGAATAATTTTTTTTATACACTTGAACATTTTAATATGTTTGTTGAGATGGGAGCATGTTACTTTTTTCATAAACAAATCCTTTCATGGATTTCCCCAATCACGAGAATGTTTGTAGAAGCATGAATATGGTATTAAATTAATGTTTTTATGGAAAAATTTAATAACATTGATTATACACTCTTTTTTTCAATACTAGGTTATCCCATTTAGATTTAGAGTTATTTAGTTGATGGTTCTTTGTTAATAAAATCATGTGATCCCTATGTTGTAGAAAAGTTTAATGATTCAAATATGAAAGGTTAAAACACCTAGAAATGTCATCTTTTGGGAGAAACATTTCATGATGGCACCTTTGAATTTTATTTTCAATAAGTGGGGGAGATAAGAAAAGAAAGGATAAAAAATAAAAAAGTGGAGAAAGAAAGTAAATAGAGAGAAGAAAAGTGAGAAAATAAAAAATACGACATATTGTTTTGAAGAGGTTAAAGAGATTTAAGTGAGTATTGAAAAAATACATAAAGGGGGATATTATTTTTCCCATGTTGTGTTATTATTGTATTTTTTGTCAATTGATCAATCTACTGATTATGCTGAAAGAAAAAAGATTTTTTAAAAGGTAATTGAAATTATTATTCAAGAAGAGTGAGAAATGTTTTATTTTGGATCAAGAATCATATAGATGAGAATCATATTCCCCATCAGATATTAGATATCTAGCTGAGTTAATATGATCGATCAGATTGAGATATTGATAAAAAGTGAGAAGCTATTGAAAATTGAATTCACTATCATAATCATGAACAAGTTTGTTGGCGATTAGTTTTTTTAGGAAGGACGAAATGAATTCTGAATCACATTTATTTTGGGGAAATTGGACTGACCATCATATTTATGGAATTAGACTAATTTTTCTTGAAAATGTTGATCACACTGAGGAAGAAACCGACTGGAAGTAAATAGTCATAGGATTCACAATCAATCTTGTATTGAAGGTTTTATCATAATTGGAGTTTGTATAAATGTGATGAAACAGATGTGACGATGCTTTGCTGCTCTTGGATTTCTCATAATTAACAAGTATTTGGAATATTTGGATGTAATCTTGATGATTGAAAAGGGGAGAAAAACAGTTACAACCAATTGTATTCATATTGATTGGATCTGAATGGATAGAGAAAATATGTTGGATATCATATTTACCCTGATTGTAATCATGCTGATTGTAATCATGTTTATCGTATTCAGGTCAGTTTTTTTCTAGACAATAATATTCCGGATGAGAAAAGATATATCTGGAAGAGTAAGATGATGTTCGAAAATGGGAATTTACAATACAATACATTGTATGTTTGATGATTCTGAATCTAGTCATTAATGTATTACATGTCAGGAAGTAAGTCATGATAGATGAAAATGTTTCTGATTGAAGGAGGTTTTTTAAGTTGAATCTACTGAGATTGGTCCACTGTATTTAGAATTTTATCATATTCAATATAGGAATATCTTTTTGTTTGAGTGAAGTCAATGACAATGTTTTTAGAAGGGAAATATGAACTCTAATTTCATTTCAAATGTTTCGTGTTTCAATTGGGTCTAGATCCATTCAATTAGAATTGATGGTGATGCTTTATTATGAAGAGAAGAAGAAGTTTTTGTGGTATAATTACTTCATTCAAGTGGATCAAGAGAAGACCTGAAGGAAATAACTAGATGTGTTTTTTAGGGGGAGATCAAATTTATGAGAATATGTTTTTATTATTCTATTGGTATAGATCATCGTAATGAAGAATAAAAATGGAGTTTGAGAAAAATATAAAAGCAATATATTTATTGTTACATTTATGTTTAACTAGTTTGAAGAATTATAATGAAGTAATTAGATAAGTCATGAAAAAGATTTGAGAAGAATCAAGAAGATTTGACAAAGTTAGAGATGCACCCAAAATTCAAGGAATCATGCAAATTCAGTGAATTTTGTTGAGCAGGAAACCATATCAGATTCCCAAAAAGACCACTCTTAGGTCAACAATAAATGGTGACAAGTACATCGTACTTTTAGAGGTCTGACAATGGAGTATTTTTCACATGAAGAAAGATAGTCTATGAATTTATAGAGAGAGAAGAAAATGTTTTATGTATAGAGCTAAGTTGAAGAGGCTATGATGAAGGAGTAAAAGGAGAAGAGACAAGATTAAAACATTATTCAGTGGATTATCATATTAATTTATCATCATATTCAACATTATATCGTATTCTACATGTCATCTTATTTAGCTAGTCAGCATACCTGGCTGGATAATATGATTAGGTTTTCTATAATGGTATTTTTTTTATTGACGAGAAAGGTAATATAAATCATCTCAATTTTATTTTTTTTAATGTTATATCCATTGTATTGGGCAATTAGATTTGGATACGGTATTGGTATAATTGTTCTAGGAAATCATATTGAGTTGTATATCAATGTCCTTGATGTTCTTAGCAGCTTCTAAGTATGAAATTGAAGATTTGTTTTTCAAAGAATACATTTCTGGAAATTGAAAAGAATCATAAGTACAATGTTTTTTTACAAAAATATTTTTTACCCTATTTGTGCTCATAGGAAGTGCACATACTATTAGATTGTATATATAGTAATACATGAGTGAAATAGTGTATCATTATAGTTGTATTCCACAAAAGGATTATTTTTTCTAGTGGGTTGTTTTGTATTGGATCATTTTCAAACCATACTAAGGATGTAACTATTCTTATTGAATAGTGAACATTGTAAATTCTTATGTTCCTTTGGATGTGTGTTTGAATTTTTTTCATTAGAGAATGAAATATTTAAGAAAATTTGAAGGTTGTTTCAAGTAAAAATAAAAGAAAAAGTATTACTAATTCACCCCTCTCCCTCTTAGGGATACAATTATCTTAAAAAAGCACTTTTAGTAAGCACCATAATCTTAGTCGACTTATTTATTTTTTATATCTTCTAATGGAATCGAAACTGTTCATATATAAGAGAAAAAATAATAATCAAATGAATTAAATAAAAAAAACACCCCCCTCCTCAAATATAAATACCACATATCACCAACTATTCTCATCACACCTCCCAACACTTGAAAATTGTATAATTTTTTTCCAACCCCTCCCCCAAACCCCTCCACTATTTTTGGTCTTTCTAGTCTCACCCAAAGTACCATTTGAAATTTCCTTATTTCGGTTCTCAATGAGATGGTCTCAAGAGATAAAATCCCCTTTCTTTCTTTGAATTTTCTTTAAATTGTTGTCTTATCTTATCATTTAATCACCTCCCAATACCAAAGTGGCATGATAACTATATTATATATTATATTGAGGAATGTTATTATTTTAATAGTATATAAACCATCAATTCTCTTATTTCCCATTTTATTATAAAAATGAAAATATCTTTTGTGATGTTTTGATTTACCACCTTCGTGGACAATGATTTTTCATTTTTCAATTCCACCGTCAAGGATGATCATAAAATGATTTTTTTATTAAAACAGAGTATAATATATGTGTTAAATATTATTTAATGTTATGTAACCAGTATATATATATATATATGTATATAATATTAATTAATAAGACAAAACTAATGAGTGATGGTAGAAAAAATTACAAAATAATCTAAATGCTTATCATATACATTTTATCTATTAAATAATCCTCGTACCAATGAAAAATGATATATAACACCATTAAATAATTTTTATATTCATTAATAATATAAATCATCAATTCTATATGTTCCCATTTTACACTACCTTAGGTACTTTTATACATGTGAACCAATCATGAAAACCAAGGAAACAAACACTACCGAAGGACAAAATTGAATGTTATAACTCATAAAAAAAATCCATAAACGAACAAAATAAAATTATAGAAATCAACTAAATACCTAATATGTTATAAATTATTTTATTAATTAATCTTATTTCATTTTCAAGGACATTATTTTCAATTAAATAACACTTACAGACATACTGTAAGAGTTTTCTCATCTCACTTTTATTTCTGTGAAATATGCATTATTAACCACTATTTATTGTGTTTAGTTTATGTATACTAACCTTTTATATATTATATTATAAATATAATTATATATATGTTATTATTTTTTTCTATTTATAATGATTAATATTATGGGGAATGTAGTTCAACTGTTTGCAATGTGGTAAGGGTTTCTTCTCAAACCTCCATTGTTTTTTCTGGTTACACTTATATCTCACTAGCCCATTTTAATTATTAATTATTATTTTTACTCCAATTAATTTATTTTTTATGTTCCAAAAATATTTAACTTTCTCAAATATTTTTTATTTGATGGTAAATCCATGTTTTATAAGGTTATTTTTAATTCCCCCGATAAACAAGTCTATATAAAGGGAACATTCCAATTTCATACCCATTTTCACGTACACTCCATAATTTATTTTAAGCCACCAATATTTTTATAAAATAACTATTTTTTTATCATGAAAAACTAACTTATTTCATTATTTATTTTTTATAAAATTATATGCCTTTTTTCAAAAAAGTCATTTATATTTTCCCTAAAACAGCACCAAAGAGTCTCATTTCTAAAGTTTCTTAAAAACCATTTTTACATGTTATACATCATCTACACCTAAAATATATTTATTCTTAAATTATATTTCCTAATATATACATTTTTACAATATAATTTTATGAAAATTAAAAAATATTTTACCTTATAACTCTTCTTTCCAATGTAAAAAAGTCATCTCTCTCAACAATTTCTCGATTATTTTATTAGAGTATTTTCTTCTATTTAAACTCCCTCTATTGAATATTATTAATAATTGGGATTTATATTTTATGATATAATCTACTAAATATTTTTAATTTATTTATAACCAGTTTGACTCAGGATGTGCAATTTTGATACCATTCACCATATTACATAGAATAGTTAGTGATTATGTTTACTGATTGGGGAAATTTATTTATACTACACATGTATATATTGTTTATATTAATATGAGGAATGCATTTTACTTATTAAATCATGGTAGGGGCCCTCAATATCCCATGGATGCATCGGTAAGTCTCATGACAAACACTAGATCGGGTTTTGCCCATTTATGTATGGTTTCTTGGTCAAAGCGTTAACGGTATGTTTATGATGTCTGGTATTATGCATTCCCTAATTATTATATTAGTAATTTAAGGTCCATTTGATTATTAAACTAGTGGAATATCCATGTTAAAGTGTAATTCTCATGTGATTATTGATATGGAATTATTTTTATCGTATTCTATTCTGTCCACATTATGCTCAAGTTTATGTTTTAATGGAATGTGTTTTTAGTTATTCACCTTGTCTTATTGCTTATGTTTATTTATTATTTCTTTTGATGTATTTATTACCCTTAATGAACATATGATATCACCCCTTCCTAATATTTTATTTATCCCCAAGATGTGAAGTTGTATATTATTAATGACTTGTATGGATAATCTAGATGTTTGTGGGTGTTTCCAATTGAGTTTTTATATTGTTTTACCTTTAAAATTGTATTATTAAACTTATGTTTTTATATAGTTTTAAAAATATACTAAACTATTCAGTACATTGGGATTTGATATCATGTACATAGTACCAATTTTAAAAAGTAAGACACCGACTCCAGGATACTAGGGTTAGGGTCTTTATACATAATATCTTCATAGGTAACACTAAACTCTAAAACCTCTACCGAAACCCAAGAAAATTTCATAAAACATATAATAACTCACTCTCAAAACCCAATTTCAAATCTAAATCTGGTAATAAAAAATTACCACTCAACTAGAATAAAAAATTAATGTGATTCCATGTCAAATCTAATCCAAATTCTAACATAAAACCAAACATAATAATAGATAGAATATGGGTCATTACAAACTGTATGCCATCATGGATCAATAATTCACCAAACATAGATTCTATTTCATGCACTTTATGATACTGTAATGGATTCATTTAATGACTCACGATATTGGAAATAAAACAAAATAAAGAACTATGAAGGGAAACTATTACCTTCCCATGTAGATCAATATTTTAAATTCATAGTGTGAAATTAAATAATAATAATTGGAAGGATTAGAATTAACTAAACAATTAAAATCATGTTATCTATTAGACTAAACATAGAGCGATATCCTTTAATGTAAGTGGAAGAAGGAAATTGAGGGTGGTGGAATGATAAGAGAATGGAAATACATAATTCAAATCCTAGGATATTACCATATCAATCTTCATTCCCCTAGTTTGAATCCTTATTCCCCAACCCCTATTTATAAATTTAGTCATAGATTAACAATCTGGGTGTTGTTATTGTCATTACATATAATTTTAATATTCATTGGGATTCATAATTTTTTTCAGCGAGGTTCCTAAATTTGTAATAATAAATAAGTGGGAATTAGTTCCAATGACATTCTTCTTTTTCTCACCACCATCTACCTTCCCATGACCAATTCATTAGACTTTAGGTGATTTTGTTAAGAATTTTTTAGGAAGGAATATTTCATAGTCCCCTAGACCTATATGTGTGCAATATGTCCATTTTTATCATAAATATTCATGTGCTAAATGGCTCACCATTATACAGGTTTGGACTACATCTTCTCCTGATGTAGTGGGTGTTAGATACTGAATTAGAATTTTATGGAAGACATCATCTTTTTTTGGATCTCATTTTATTTTTGTAAGGTTTTATAACATGTCTTGACCCTTTAAGAACCATTTTCATGATGGGTGTTTCGGAGTCATGGTGTTTGTAATTACCCAAATTCAAAGTATCACAATATTGGTTATATTATTGAGTAATTATAACATGTGGTGGGTAACAAAATTATGTTGGAGGAAATATATAGTCGTGGAAAGTTATTACTAGTTCCAATAGAACTGACATAGCATCCAACCCTTCAATGAGACTATATTAAAAAGTTAAAAAGCCTTCAATTCCATTGGAACTAGCATTGAAACTAGAAAAAGTTATAAGGTGTATATGTGAGGATACATTTGCATAATATAACCTTTTTATAAACCAACACTAAGATATATTGGGAACAGAAATATTTATAGGGTTTGATGTATGCAATGCTGGATCTCAAATTAATTCCCATATTGTTTGCATTAGAATTTAATAGTGAGGTAATGTATTGGAAGACTCAAATGTCAAATACATTTTCATCATAATGAAGTCTTATTATTCCAATGTAAATAATAAATAGATTGATAGCTTTATTATTTAATATTACATTACTAGGAATTTCATATAAATTAACACAAAAAACATATGAAAATATTGTGCATAAACATTGTTTCAAAAAACTATAACATTTTTTTTTAAATCCACCTCATTAATTAATGTTGGAAATCTAAGATAACAAAATATAGACATATTATCTCATACTATATTAAAATTTATTTATAGGTAAATCATAGAAAAAACACATTTAAAAACAAAAAACACAATAAAAATATGTTTTTAACGTGCCTCCACACATAAGATATTACTCATCCACAAGTAATCACTCTCGATATCATTTTCACTAAAATTTAAACCCCTATAAAGTTGTATCTCGGGCCACTAAATGTTATGTGATAAAGAAATAGTTTCATTAATTTCCAAAAGTCCATACCTTCTCAAATTCATCAATCAAAATCTAATTATCTACTATTCAATTTCACACATAATATAATTCTATTATACAACAATATTTTTCTTTATTTTCTTTACTTCATTTGAGCCCTCTTATAATCCTTCTCTTGTGAAAATTTGGAACTCTCACAATTTTTCTTATTTTTCTTTAATCCATCAAATGTGAAATTGTACATACAATGATTATGACTAATTTTGAACCAAACAATTTATTACATCGGGTACCCCCATAGATATTTATGATAACTGAGGCATGGAAGCTATGAAAAGGAGGGATACTATATTATTTGTATTTTACTCATAATAAAATGTTTTATTTCACTCACACAAACAATAAAAAGATATATTATTAAACAAATAATTAAATATCATCTTATCATGTTACTATTTAAAGGTATTTCCTCACTCATTTGAACTAATTAGTCTATGAGTACATGTATAGGAAGTAGAATATGTTAAATGACACTTTGTGAAAGGACGAAATGGAAGAGAGGGATAGATTGAGAGCGTTATAGATAAAAAATGGGATCATAATACTTTATATATTCATTATTGTATTAAATATATTTAATAATTTATAAGGTTAAATGTTTAAATTTTAGATAGATTATTTTATTCATATGTGTATGTGTTTATTTATATGACTACCAGGTACTTTTTTGGTGCCCTCATGAATCTGACACCTATGTTTTTTCAAGTCTACTAAAATATTAAGGGGAATGAATTTTCAGAAAAAATCTCTTTCATAATTCAAGATTCATAGAATTTACACATTATCAGTTTTACATGAGAAGATGAAATCTACGAGGGGGTGAAACATATGATAGTGTATAATGCACTGGGTACTAATGGATTCCCAGGTTCTTTCTTCATATTTTCTTTAGATGTATCCAAGGAAGATGTTGTTAATATCGTAAAATATTTTTTTAGGGGTGGGGTTAATTCCAGTGTCTTGGGTATCCACAACCTTGATGTTGATTCCTAAAGTTAATCACCCTTATTAATTTTGATACTATTGGTTGATCTTCTTGTGAAATGTTTCTTATAAGATTATCATTACAATCATCAATAACTGGTTATTCATAATTTTATCTTCCATTATTTCAGATGAACAT
The DNA here is from genome assembly GCA_963277665.1 of Viscum album. Lineage (NCBI taxonomy): Eukaryota > Viridiplantae > Streptophyta > Magnoliopsida > Santalales > Viscaceae > Viscum > Viscum album. The sequence goes on along the minus strand of OY728158.1, from coordinate 684,540,911 downwards.
GTTTGGTTTCTTACTGGAATAAGTAGTAAAGGGGTAGTTTTCTATGATAAAGAAATTATGACTATCTTTTATTAGAAATATTGTGGTAGAAATGTTGTGATTAAAATTGATATTGAGAAATTTTATGAAAGGATAGAATGGTGCATCATTTTGATATCCTTAAGGTGTGTAGTTTTCAGAGACATAGTGTATGACCGAATGATTTTTTGTTTTCATCTGTAAGAATGTCTATAACTTTCACGCATCGAACATTTTATTTCGTCAAGATAGCGAGAGTACAGTTTTTAGGGGTCCTCATTCCCCATCCCCTTTTAAAATTACACAATAATCTGTTAGTAAACATTTGAATGTATATTTACAGAAGGGGCATGTGGGTTTGTATGTGTTATTGTCTGTATTATAAATACTTTATCATATTCTTTTTACATGATCTATTGGTATTCCAAAATAGAAATCAGACTAATATATCCAATTTTACAAGCCTTATAAAAAATTATTAGTTATGGAGTTTTCAAAAGATCAATGTTAGTAAGTGTATTCTACTGGTGTCTTAAAATATATCTCATAAAAGAAAGGATCACATGGAGTGGTTGTTAAGTATTAAAAGGAGGGGCTTTCAGTTTCAATACCTTATGGATTTGTTGATTCATGGGCACAAAAGAATTAGATTTTTTTTAAAACATGATTCATAATGTGTCAAGTCTCATTCCAAATTCAAAGAATTGATTTTTATCCTTTGATGGAATAATATCTTTCTTATATATTTTAGATATCATTATTTTTGTTCACATGCACTTTATGAGTGTGGTTGCTAGTGAATTCATTCACATATTATACATGATTTTTTATGACCTTCATTTGGGTAGTGGAGAAGGAAATTTGTATCATTGGGACGGTTGGAGGTATTTATCTCTTAATATTGAGGAGTTTTGTATTATATTATATGGTTTTGAGGAGAAAATGGAGTCACTTCCTAATATTATATCTCGGTATTTTTTCATATGTTCATCCCTTTGGAAATTCCTTACCCATCCAAAGTATGAGAGTGTGTGGGAGGTGAGTATAAGGAATAATAGAGGCTCTACTTCTATTATTTGGAACAAAATGATGTATATCCTACCTAACAATATCGATTATTCCCTTTAAATTGGGGGGTTTTGTGGTTTTTCTTGAAAATATATATTTATTGACTCTTGGTTTTATTATCCTAGTTGAACGGCTCTAGATATGACCATTGGGGCTGTGTTTCAATACTCGAATGTTCTCCATTCAGTTATTGATGAAGAGTAGTGTAGTATGGATAATGTAATTATTATGTCACCCATTAAGAATTATCTAATCTTCATTCAAAAAGATGAGGTTTTGTTTTCATCATTTAAATTTCCTAATTCCAATTTAATTCTGATGCTAATAGGATTTTAATTTTAGTGTATCACTTGGGTGACATCATTTGGGGTAATTTTATCTCTATCCCGTTGATATTATTGAAGTGGAGGATACAGAGGAATGTGTATCCTACTCATGAGGTTGTATAATGGTATGGTTTCTTGATGGTATCAAAGTATAGGTGTTTCACTAACTATTCAACATATAAAATGGCACATTTGTTCCCTAAATTTTTAATATAAGTTTCTTTATGGACCCTCAACGAAGTAATCATGGATGTAACCATTAGGATGGATTCTTTTAAATCTATCTTAAGCTCATGGTTTTTGTGGGAAGTGAAAAAACAATTTCTCCAACTAATTTCATTCATTGTGTTGGATATCTATTGGTCCATGTGGTGTAAGATGAATAAGGTATTTAATAGATTTGTGTCAACCTATTGGAAAATAATGATTTACCAATGTCTTTAAATCCTTCATGATAGAGGAAGATCCTAAGTCATTTATTCAATTTTTTAGATGGATATTCAATATAATATGCAGCCTAGAATGAAGATATTAGGGTTTACTATGTTCACCAGTATCCTTGTATGTATGGGTATTCTCTAAATACAAATGGATTTTCATTGGAATGTTTTTCAATAGTGGGATGAAAAATTCGAGACCATCGAGGATCAATGGTTCTAGGTTTTTTTTTAAATATTTACCATGGTTCTTATATGATAGTATATGATGAGACTATATTTTTTGTACTCAATCTATGAAAGTAGAGAGACAACCATCATTCTTGTACTGAATTAAATGCTTCCATCATTATAAATAAATTGGGATCTAGAATTTACCCACCGGTATATCCTATATACTATATAACCATATTCACTGGATGTGGATGAGGGTACTAGCATCACACACACATATATAAAAGTAAATATATTATATTATTATCTCGCATTTTATGTGAATTACAGGTCTGATATTGTGATATCTTCATCCACCAGGATACTTTCATTAGCATGCAATGGTTTTGATACTAATAATGAACCCATTCATTATTTTTTCTTCCTCCTTCTTTGTGATTTTTTTGTTTTAGTCTCACTTATCGGTTAACCTCTTTATGTTTGTTTAGTAAAAATATAATTGTATAAGAAAACTCAATCAAGAAAAATAATTTTAATTAACGACCACTTTTAATGTTCTATAAACATGTGATTCAATGTTTTATGTTAAACATGTATCCTAGACCACTAATGGATTTTTACATGTTTCGGGTGACATAAAATCCTACCACCGGAAAGTATCCATACCCTACACTTAGTTGATACTATCATATTTGAATAATGTTTTGGTAATCTATATTACTAGATATGGATGAAAATAAAAAAAGTTATAATAGATACCAACATGTGATTTTTTGGGGAGAACATGATTTTTTATCTTAAATTATACAATCTATAAAATTTTATCAAAAAGATTAAATAAAAATAATCTATTAAAAAATAATTAAATGAAAAATAAAGAGAGGGGAAAACAGAATCACAATATCTTTCATGATTTTCCTAAACTCATATTATAAATAAGGATCGTAAAGTTTAAATAATATAATTTCGGGTAATGTGGATTCTTCTTTTTCTATGTTTTTGAGTCCTCTTCCAGTGTAATACTCGCTTCTTCTTGTTTTTTTATAAGGAAGACTTGGTTTTTCTTCAGAAAATTCTTAAAAAAAATTTCCATATCCTTGAAAACATTCACTATAAATTATGAATATTTTACAACAATTTTTTTATGTTAACAAGTTATATTTAATTGGATAAAGAAAATTAATAAAATTAAATATATGATAAGGATGAAAGCGTGATATGTTTCCTCCCAAAAAATGAAACCAAAATGTGGTTTGTAAAATTATATCATTAAGGAATTAAACATCACATTAATGTTTCAAAATTCTAAATGTCGTTAAAAATGTATAAAAATAGGGTCATCTCTCATGGATGTATAATTCATACCAAGATCTTTCGGCCATCACTTATTAGTATTATACATTTTTTCAATAATTAAAATATAGGAATGAATAGTGGTGCAATGAATATGTACTGAATAGAAAGAAACTTTAGATATAGATGAACGAAATGTTAGGGATAAGTTTTGGATTAACTTTGGATGATCACTAATATGATTATATCATTTTATATCAATAAACATAATTCCTAATCCTACTATCCTTAGCGGCCTAATTTTATCCTTTCCACCTCCACTGTTTATTAAAGGAAAATGATGTACTATTTTCATATTCCACAAATTCCTTTTTTCATCTTCAATAAAGACTATAATCCTATAATATGTAGATATACATTGATCTCACTCAACTACAACCACTCTAATATTATGATTCAAGAAGGTCGAAAAAAATGCATAATCAATATTTTCTTGTTATCATCATAGAATATTCACTCCTTAATTATATTTTATATTTACTATATTATATCATTAAAGAAGAGATTGATTTAATGATCCATTATATTGAGAATAAATAAAAATGATTGGAAACTATAACCTACCCCCATCACCAAACACTATCAAATAAAATTTTAGGAAATAAGAAATTAGAAACTAGTTACAATTATTATTATAAACTAAAGTGTTACAATGAAGACCTCCCTAAAACTCACTACATAAGTTTTTCATTTCATGCACATGTAAATGATAAATAGATATAGAAAGCATGAGAATATAATGAATAATGCGTATTCCCCATACATTATGTGTTTTGACTACTGGGTTATAATTGTTTATCATTTTTAATCTTTATTTGTATATTAGGTTATGTTATTAGGGTGAGGAAATTTTGATTCACCCTTGTTGATGGTTTGGAATGATTGACATGATATTACAATGGTATTATAATGTTCCCAAATCATGTGCATCGTAATTCTAGTTTTGTTACAGAGAATATTTATTGCGTGTTTGGGGTATATACTTTATTTGAGGTAAAACATAGTGTCAGAACGTAAACACAAGTGTTTTTTGTGTTGGCATAGTTTCATCCCTTTGGTGAAACTACATTGTGTAAAAAATTTATAGTAGGGGATTTCTATGAGGATACCTCACTATGGTAACATAATTTTAGGATCCTTTGCTGAGCTATATTTTGAGATAGTGTACTTTAATGGATTTGTATAGGCTAGGTTGTCTCTCAAATTTCATCATATATTTTTTTCACGAGTCTTCATTAGAAAGGTATCATATTCATAGCCTCCAGTACATGATATATTATAATCTCAATATAGTCATAAGTTATTAGAGTAAATTATATAAAACCTATTGATATTATACTTTAATAACCAATAACTAATTCCCCTATACTACTTTAAACTAAAATGAAATTGAAATAATTTCCATGAACATTGTTTAGAAGAAAATGATATTCTGATTGAAATTCAGCATCTTGGAAGAGTTGGAAGTTTAAAATCCCTAAAATATTTCTTATTATATTACTATATATTAATTAATAAAAGAAAAAAATCTATTGTGAAAAATAAAATTCGAAGAAAAAAATGTTTTATGGAAAATCATTACATGTAATGTCTTAGAAACATATGAATCAAATAATCCCTAAAACAGTAAGCATGGAGTGACAAGTATCTAAACCCCACTTTTTAGACAGAGCCAAATCAACCTGGTCAGTTAGTACTCCAACCCCATATCTCTCTACCCATGGTTTTTACACAAAAAATTCCATTATTAAATTGTAATATGACTCCTAATATTTTTTAATTATAATTATGCTCATAATTCAAGCCCATAACCTAGTATAGATCAAATTCAATGAAGAATAAAGTTTAATAAATTATTATAACATTCATGTCACTCCTTATATTCACGTATTATAATCTAGAAGAAATGTGACAATTAAAACTAAAGCATTCATCCATTCATAATATAAAAAAAATAATATCTATGAATAAAATTAGGAATTAAGATTAAATAAATGAAAATTTCATAAATTTAGACATGAGATATACATTTATGAAAAATTCATCAAAAAAGGAAAATATAAATAGTTTATATATTTTCCTTGTATTATGGAAATTACATAATCCAATAAATAAAATTTATATTTTCCCTAATATATACATTTAATATTATCCTTTATATATAATTTAACTTAAATATATGATATTTAAAATATAATATGTAAGAATTTTACATAATCAAATGTAATATATTTAATACTAATTGAACCATAATCATATAAATTATTAAAACTCCTTTTGATATGATTCATATAATTTATCAAATAATGAATCATAATTTTATCATTTTCAAATTATTATTTTATGAATAAATAATATTTTAATATAAAGTCTTTTATATCATTCCTTATTTTAAATTAATAAAAATATAATAAATTAACTAATAATTTTTATATAAACATGTTATTCTTAAATTATAAGTCATGTCAAATAAGTTCAAAAGAATTTTAATATAAAAAATTAATATTATACATATTTAGGAAACATTTTATGATGTTTTAATAATTAATTATAAACAATTTATAATTAAATAATTCATAAATACATTATAAAATAAGTAAATATCCCAAAATATTTGTTTTTATAATTTATAAATATTTCTTAAATTGTACAATTCAATTCATAATTGGAATATTAGAAAAATAATCTTTTTATTCATATCATTTTTTAAGGATTTGGTCTATATCATGATACTTCATATAGTTCAAAACCATTCCACGACTTATAATTAGCATTCCTAGGCCTATGATAATTATCTCTAGTCATATATATTGAATTCTAAGACATATATATATATATACATAAATTAGTAATGTTATCATATTCCACGGCTCTAAGTTGTGTTTTGTTACAAGAATCGATGTCATAAAAATTCCATGATACTCTATTTTATAGAATGAAAGTAATGTAATTAGGTTAAATTGTAGACTATTATTTCCCCATTTCATATTCTATGATATTATGAAACTATGTTATTTACACTATGTTACTAAAAGTGATATATTATATCATGTGGATTGATCATGGTTGTAGCTTATGACATCAAATATCATAAAGCATTCCACAAAAACTTCAATATTGTATTTAATGATATCTATTATGATATCAATTTATAAAAAGGAAATCAATTTAATAGTATATTATATATAATAAAAAATTATTATTTTTTCATTCCAAACAAGATTCCATGAATCGAAATTCATGAAACTACTTTGATAATACTATTTAGTTATAATGATTAAATTACACACAGTCAAGCATTGGAATACTTAAAGAAAAAACATTCCAAGATCACCATATTATGAAATTGTAACATATAAAATGTAGAATATATAATCATTTTTACTTTACACTGATATTGGATGAATATAATGTCTTTAATCATGATTTTAATAAAGATCACTAAGAAGAAACCAATGAGATCCTTCATCTGTGGTATGTCTATAAACAAACCTAAATCACCCATTATTTGGGTAGGATCATACATTAAATCAAAACTTTACTATTTCATTGGTAGAAAATTATGAATGGAGAAAACATGATTTGGGAAAATCAAAAAGCACCATAAAAGTGTTTAAAATCCATCTTCATATCTTGTGACATATTTATATAGGCCTTATGTTCTCTATATATTCCTTCTATGTATTTAATCATACGTCACATAATTTATCAGTAATGCATTAGTTTAATTTTTGTTAACACATTACTATTTCATTAATCATACAAATTCATTTGATTCTCCCAACATTTTTATTGTATAAATCTTTAATCTATGATATAAAATATAAATTATTATTTAAATTCTTAATTTTAATATTTTTTTATCCTGAATAAAACATAGAGTTCTATATGTATCGTACAATATTATTCATAAAAAACACCCTTACAAATTTCCCCTATCATACACTATGACTATCTGAGAAAACTATTATGTGACATCACTATATTGTATGAAATGATATACCCAAAAAATGAAACCATTGCTTTTGTAACATGGGTGCCATTCCTCATGAAAACCTCATATCATGAAGTGTGATATAGGCTAATATATATATCTTCTATACAATATGATTTACAAGATAAATCTATTATAATAATATTGGAAACATAATCTTGCGATCAAAATGATGGTAGTAGGAACAAGAAGTGGAAAATGGTTATCACCTTTCTGAAGAAGGAAATGCAGTTTTTTCCAATAAAATTGATGGTGTTGAATATAAGCAAATCAATTTTTTATGGAAAGATAAATATTGTGTGGTTAAGTCTAAAGTAAAATCCATGTTATATGAATATATTATAGTCATGATGTAATTGAGGGGAATAAATTGAGTTCAAATTTTAAGAATAATCATTAAGTATAATTGAAGGAAAATATTTCAAACTAAGTATATTTATTTTTGATGGATGATGTTGGTGTTATTCAATATGTGGAAAAAAAATTTATGTGTTTTGGTACAATATTTCACTCCATCAATTAAAGGGAGTTCATGAATTAAGGGGGAGTTAATTTGATGTTATGTGAATCCAGTTGTGAAAATTTAGACAAGAGAATGTAAAATTACAATAAAAATATGATTTTTTTATGAAATTTTAGAGATGTGTAATCAACCCAGATACATCACCTATAGGTGAATTTTAATACTACTAGAGAATTTGAATATAAATTAAAAATAATATCTATTAAGAGTTGGAGTAATCAATATCAATACATTATTCTTGGGGTGTCTGACAGTACCATACAATGAGGAAAGCCTTGGATTATTGATTATGGTTACTCATTACACATGACTGAAAAAAACTCATTAAATATATCTAAAATAATGATGGATGATATTTTACATTCAAAAATGATGGAGTAATCAATGTGAATGGATTTTAAAGCATAAAATATTTTAAAAAAAATTAGTTCAAAAAGTTTCACCTTATCAGTGGGTTGAGGTATAATCTCATGAGTGATTCTCAACTTTGTAAGAATATGAATAATGTGATATTTTGACCAAATGGATAATTCATTAGGATTATGTAGGATTCCACAATCTTAATATATGGATTGTGCACAAGTAACAACATACTTTTTTGGGTGAAGATATATTTATTTAATGAGTGTGACGGAAGAGAATATTTTTTGGACTAGAAGACTTGTCCCATTGGTTTTCTAAAACATGGAAAAACTAGAAAAATATGAAGCTCAAAAAATTATATCTTGGAGGATTCATTAAAAATAAATACATGCGAATTTTTCAACAAACGTAAAGATGTTGATTACAAGTCACAAACAAATTGAGATCACAGTGAAGAATCCTCTTTAATAGATACACTCAGATGTGTGTGTCTCGATAAGCATTAAATCAAATAATAGGGATATGTAAATTATTTATTTTGTTAATGATTTATTTATATTGCTTATGTTTATTTTATATTTAGTAAATAAAAATCTCTTGATAGGTTAAAGAACATTCATAGGTGTATTTAATATCAAATAAAATATCATATTCAAAGATTTTAGTCTGATAATGGAATGAAGTAAATGAATAAAAACATTGAAACATATCTTGAGAAGTATTTTATAATTCATTTATAATAATGTTTACAAAAAATTGTATGAGAAAAATATACATTAAAATCAGTTTTTTTAATCGTAAAACCAATTAAAAATAATTTGTATCACAATCAATGTTAAATTTATTATTTTAAAGGTAGCTATAAAAATAAATGTCAAAATGGTATTTTCAAATTATAATAAATAACATTGAAATCCTTGTTCATACCATCTTTTGGGAAACATTCCATGCCATTTAGGTTTATAACTAACATCAAAAGATAATGATTATTTAAATCAATCACATATAATAGCATACCCCATTTATAATAAATAGTTAAATAGGAGATAAAAGTGGTAGAACAAGAACTATAATATATCTTGAAACTCATTTCAAAATATAATACAACATCATTTACAAAGGTAATATACATAATATAAAACTTTTCTATACTCATACAGGTTATTTATACAATTATAATAGTATTTAAATAATAATTGAATATGGTTTAGGTCATTTTATGAATATTATGACTTGTTATAAAAAATATAGAAAAAAATATAAAATAAATTATACAACATAATGACTTATATATAAAACTATTTTTATTTGACCTCTTTTTTTACAAAATGATGACTGTAAAAGACCTTTCATAACCTAATGTATTTTCAATTTAATAAAATATAATATACTTAGAAAATTTATGATTTAATTTCTAATAGTTTAAAATAAAACTTTTTATTCAAAAAAATATTTATAACATTATTGAATATCATCATGAAATATCACCATTATAATGTCCATCAATAAACTAAGAATATATATAATATCTAGTTTCCTATAAAATATGATACATTTAAAATAATGTAATTACAATGAATAATATTTTGAAATTAAATATTTCTTTCTACTAGTTAAAAAATGGAAGAGACCAACATCGATTATCTCTATTAGTCACTATTCAAAATATATATTCAATTATTGATTTATTGTATGGGAAATTAATTTATATTAAAATAAATTATAAATTCATAAAATTATAAAAATACGTGTAGAAATTTTTGATACAAATATTTCTAAAATAATTAATTGGAAAATCAATAAATTTAATCATAATATTTTATATTCAATTAAATAGATGAAAATTGAAATTTAAAATTACTTATGTTGAATGAAATTAAAACATGTGTACTGATGAATCAATATTTAATACAAGATCAATAATATCATTTTTAAATATTCATTAATTTTAAGCTCCACTACATATGTTTAAAATCATTAGAAAATCAAAAAATTGATCCAAAATATAAAAATTAATTAATAATTATAATAGAACTTTAGAGAACTGAGGAGTATTAAAATATGGTTGTTCTAAAAAAAAATTGTTTCTTTGTTAATGATTTTTTAGAATTCAGATAATTTAACATAAGTAAAATATAAGAAAAAAATTAATTTAATTTTATATAAAAATTTGGTAAAAACATAAAAGCATTTATACATCAACTGTCAATTTATGAACAAAGATTGCTATATATAGCCAAAAAGAACTCAAACTCTATCAAACTATGGTCATCTCCACAGTAGGAAGTGTAACTCAATCAGTTGGATTAATAATATCATTTATCAGTACTCTTACTTGATCCAACCACAGAAGATGATGATATACATAATTAAACAGATATTTATGATTTTTTATTATGTCATATGGAAATAGGGATCCATAGTAAGAGAAGTACACTGCACTATCTTGTCTGAGCAAGGGGGTGTAAGAGCTAGATAGGACCGATGGGTTTGTCTCAACATATAAGAAAACAAATATCACATAGATGAATAATTAAATATTTAATAGGTTGATCAATATCATGAATTGTTGCTTCATTAAATATATTATTTCTTTTTATTGATCCTCCCTTAATGGGGTTGTAGGATGTCAGAAAACATTGTAATTGTTATAATATCCTTATATCCCCTTAAAAATTCCATGTTTTGTTAATTTTCTAATGAAGTCAGAGTAATTCCCATCATACCCTTAAGTATTTATGTTCTATATGTCTCTTGCTACTCAGGGGAATCCTGAAATGAACAATTTCATATTAATGTGGTGAATTTAGAAAAAATATTTTTTAATATAAAAACTATTATTTATTTACAATCTTATCCACTACATTTTTCGATTATTTAGTATGTTACTTTTACTATATTTCGTTCTCTCCATTTTCTATTTTTATGGATAGTGGGGGGAGGGGGTGTTGAAATGAACCTATTCATAGCTCATAAATGTTTTTTGGAAAATATTTTCCTATGTAGTAATATATTCCCTCCATGTAAAAAAGTATGAGGGTATATGTTTTGTAATTATATCTGTTTGTTAGATATGCCAAATTTTTATTATATAAGAAGAAACAAATATATAATTAAAAAATTAATAAATAATTATATATATTGATTTCACAAAAAAAATACCATACTAGAAATCCTTCATCTATTCAACTTCAGAAAAAAATCTCTCTTGTCTTTTCATTTAAAAATCCATATTTAAGGCATGGAGTTTATTCTTTTACATCTAAAAAATACAATCCAAAGTTAATTTAGATTTAAAATATTTTCATTTGATTATGGTAAAATAGAACCATCTATTATAAATTACTTTGTTTCGTGAAACCATAATAAAAACCATAAATGAAAAGATAAAATATTGGTTATGTGAAATATATAATTGTTGATTAAATAAAAAATATTTGAGATATTATACCTGTACAAAATCTTACAACTAATCCCACATCATTTAGTAGAAGGTACTCCAATTAAAATGTCAGATTTTAACCATGACTTGAATCTATAGTTCTCTGAAACTCTTAAAATGTCTCACATTTAGGGATGCTAGGCTATTTATATCATTTAATTCAACTAGTAACCTCTTATTATTCACATGAATAATTGATTTATTTGTAAATATACACTAACTTTTCTAACATGAATGGATATATTTTTATCTAGAGAATAAGAAGACTCTGTAGTAGTAGTATCCTCCATAGTATTCACTCTAGTTCTATAAATAATTTATTAAATATGAGTTTAATTAAATTAATTACTTCAATTATCTCAGGTACCATTTATTAATACACATACCCAAATACCTAAGTGGATGATACTCATCCTCTATATCTAGTAATAACATTTTTTAATGATAATGGAATAAAATTATATTTACCTATAAATGAATAGATGTAAATAAATATTACAAATAAGTATTTTAATGTTCAAAATAGAATTAAAATTTTAAATAATAATTTATTGGGAGGAAGAACATGTGCCTGAAACTGATGAATATAAAGAACTAGGCACAAAAAATGACAACATCAAGATTATTTAACAAAACATGTGTTCTTGGAAATTATAACTATAAAAATTAACATATACATGGTATAAATGATGAAAATATATATATATATATATATATATTAATATTGAACATAAAAAATTTATATTGATTTTATATATGTAAGTTCAACTAAAAAACAAAAAAAAATATTTAACAAAATTAGTATAATATTATCTAAGTATTTTCCCACTTCCATATTATATGATACTTTCAAATAACATGGACCATATATGGATTGTAGTTATCATTATCCTCATGTAATCATTTAATAAATGATAGAATCTCAATGAATTCCATGACATAAAAACATTATCATTACCTAATTGAATTTATTCCCAATAATAAATGATATATCAGTTATTATTGGATGTTTAAATAGCATAAAATATATTTTATTCATGAATCACCATGATAAAAGGCTTATACTTACAATTAAATATATTACAATCCATAAGTTTAAATCCAAAATCATAATGTTTCACACCACTATTACTATTATACAAGTTACATTTCAACACTTGTACACAATATTTCATGTATTTATTTTCCATATATCCTCTTCAACTCAAAAATTTGTTATTAATGAAAAAATTTAGCTTTTATCTTTGGAATTTCAAAAATGTGTTTCTTCAATGATGGAAATTACACCACTATTTGAAATTGTATTCCCATTTTCCTACTTTTTTAATATAAAATAGTTAACCATTAATATAAAAATATTCCCATTCGATCAAATTATCACAAAGACCCCAAGTATCCATTTACAAGTTTTTGAGGTAGATGAATCTTCCATAACATTCTCCTTAAACCATGAAACCAGTATTTTTATAACTACTCATCAATCACATTCCATTTATTTTAGAATATTTTGTTTTTAATTCAATGATATGTGATGATATAAGGGGTTGAACCTCTCATACATTGTTTAAAATTCATAAATGTGCCTATAATATTTCACCATATGAAATTAACTTTACTTTTAAGCCACATATCTGTTTAATTTATTTATAGACTTCTACATGGTGATATGTATGGAGGCTTATACACTCTACATCATAAAAATTATTAGTATAAAACGCAAATATAACCTTAGATATATATATCTATAAATAATAGAGGCATCTTATCAGTTTATATTCTTAAAACATTCCTTTAAAATTTTCATATGTCCTTTGAAAGGGTACATCCAATATAAATATATTGACCAACTCCAATTTATTTCTCACACTAAATGAATCAATACATGTACCATTATATCAAAAATTTATAAGGGAAAATAAATATCTAGTTCCCAAAATATTATTTAATATTCCTTCTCTAACATAATTAAACGATATGGATCTATAAAATTTATAAAAATAAAACAAAATAATTAATAAAACCATAGGATAATATTTCTGATAGGAATTTAAAATATTCTATGTAGTAACACCTATAGGAGTTTCTATATAAAAACATTATTATTATGATATTTCATACTAATTAACTTCAAATACGTTACTAACACAAATTTTTTCATATTTGAATATTTTCTAGTAGTTACATCAACACCATGAAAACATTTTAACCAATTCATTTTTCACTATTTGATAACAAATGAGATGAAAAATTTGATGATGTTTTTTTTGTCATTTTATAGTGGGATATAACTCCATATATATTCCCATAGATATCAATTATAATCATACATTTTATCTATATTTAGTGTTTCCTTTTAAATCTCATATTGTTCAAATCAAATTGTCCCATTTTGTTCACTCGGCATTAATAACATAAATGTTGGTTTTTACCACTAAAAATATCTAATAAGGTAGCTTAAATAAAGTGTATAATTTCTTCAAATTATTTTTTTATGTGCCTAAAATTTTTCACTTCCAAAATATTAGATTAATATTTTTCATCTTTCTTTAATATTCATCAATTGACGAAGGATATAGGCGAAAGTCAAACTCTTGTAAACTATTGAATTATTTTTATTAAATATGATTAGATTGATCCATTCATAAAAATATTCCATGAAACATGCACATATACATTATCTCATTATACAGTTAATGATATAATCCCCTTATTAATAGATTCTAAAAGATTTATATCTCCTAACATTGTATGCAAATAAATTTAAAATAAATTAATGTTGTTTACTATGAACATTATCATATCATCTAGAAGGAAATAATATTTTATGTATAGATAAAAAATTTAAAACCTTCCTCCCTTACCAATTTTAAATCAACAGTAAATGGAAAAAAGTGAACATGAATATGATTTTTTACAATTATGTTTATCATAATTTGTTTGTCTTCTAAAATATCGATGGGGATAAGTTGTAAATTATGAAATATAGTAGGATATTTTATCCATTTTATATTTTTATGTCCCACATTTTGTGCATTTTCAATACAATTATCATTTTTTACTTATTATACATAACATATAAATTAGGGTAAACATATGTTTCCCCTTAAATATGATGGGTGTAGGGTTTTCCTTGGGGTTTAAGAGGCATGATTTCCAATGTATATAATGATTCGGCTATTCCGCTATTACATTCTTTATCATTAGCATCACCATATTTTTCATGTGTTAATATTTATTGGGGGGAGTTCAAGAATAACTACAGAATCCTTTACATTGGGTTTAAAATTTCCATCTTTTATAGAGACTCCCTACCATTCCCATATCCCTAACTAGTTATAGACATGCTTTCTGAAGGCAATCATTCATTTAGGGTTTCAGGCCCAATAGAGCTTAGGAACTCACATTGTTCAATAGGATTAGAGGACAGTATCATTGAACCATTTAGAGGGGGAATAATTTCCTATTTCAGGGCTTTCTTATAAATTTATGATATGTTGGTGAATCTCTTCCAAATATTGATATGAGACTGATTACCCTAACTAAATGATTAGCTATCTAATGCATCTATATGTAACGAGGGTTCTATTAATGAAACCATCAATATGTTTTCAAGGTTGTATATCAAATTCTTGTTATTTATTACTAATTGGTAGTTAATTATCTTTTGGATCCTTATAACTACGAAATATAAAGATTAATACCATCCATGTATGTGATTAGTATTTTAATGATGGGATTAAACTTTATGAGGAATCCTATGTATGTTGTTTAAAATAGGAATTAAAAACCCTTGTAGTTTTTTTAATCCATGTAGTTTAACATTTTGCAGAAAGGACATATATGAGGAAACATGGGCACTAGTAACAAAAACTGAGCTTTATGAAGGCATCATATGTATCCTAATTATGATAAGAATCAGATTCATTGTAGTTTAATATACCCTCAACCTACTGATGTGTGGTGACAAACAAATAATCCCAGTGATGGTTATTTCCCCATGGATCACTTTTATGGTAATTCCTTTGGGACTTTCCCTGAGTTGGTTTTCCTTGTATGGGGGTAATTTTAGCATGTCTCTGAGCAAGGATTATACACTGAGGTTTCGTGGGATGGTGGAAATTCATAATGTGACTAATATGATTGTAGAAAATCCCCAAGCCCACTTGAGCTATTCTCAATGTGAGAAACAAGGGATAAAATGATATTTTTCTCACTATATATGGATACATGACATATGCAATGCGGTGGCCTAAATAGGTTGTTTAATATGGATATCAATCCTTAGAAATTAATTATACATATCATTATTATATTAGGAATAAGATTCCCCATAGTTCACTTCATACTTAACCCAATAGTAGATTATAGGTACATGAGGTCATGGTCACAGACAACACATAAAAATATGCTACTATATAAGCACACTTCTCATCCATTGATGGAAAATTAATTATGGTATAATTATGGGATAATTTATCCCCATATGTTATGAAAATTTGGAATATGAGTAGGGGATTATACGATGGTAGATGCCCAATCAATCTTTTACCTTAAGAAAGAATACTACGTATCTTTTTTATAATAGGAATTAGATTAATAATTTTTCCGTTAGTTTTATATCCATGTGTGGCTTCTATAAAAACCTATCACATCTCCAATTGACATCAAAACATGATTGACATAATGGGGATATATGTTAGACATGTCATAGTTGTTTGTATGATAGGTACTGAATGTTTTACTGACAAGGATGGAATGTTCTATTGTTTCTCACATGATTAAAGTAGACATGTTAGAGTCTTATCGCATGATCTAACTAACATTCCTGGAGGAATTTTTCATGACCCAAATGACACATCTGAGGGTCTTCGTGTGATCAACATAGATAAGTCCAAGGGTGTAACATGATCTAGGATAACATGTTAGAATACTTCTTCATGACATTTTTTACATATCTAGATTAATTTTCCTCACATTGAAGATATGTATTGGGGACTTCACATGATTTGGCATACATGTTGAGATGACTTTGTACAACTTGACTGATATGTCCAGAGGATCCCACATGGCCTAGCTGACATTTCTAGAAGAATTTTCAATTTTTAGTCGACATGTTTGGGATATTTCACATGATCTAGAGAGGTCATGCTACGTGAATGATGCCTTCACATGAAAACCAACATTTATTTCATCACATAATTATTTCATATTTTTTAGTCTTTATTACACACATACCTCACTGTTTGTTAAGAATTATCTTGTTGAAGTTACAACTGACCAAATATATATTCAAGAATTATTTCACCTAATTTAGTCTTTGCATTGTTGGTCATTCATATGATCAAAAATTTTATCATACTAATCATAGATTCTTGCTACAAAACCCCTTAGGTTGTTCACTAGATTTTACCTAGTAGAGGACCCTTTGAATCGGTTGGATTTACACTTTGAGAAGTCTATTCTATTGTGTTCCCAAGGGTGTGTGGTAGTCATGTGCAGTCATCATTGTTTTGTGTGGAGAGGGATTAATTTAAATTACTCACCATCATGGTTTTATTAAGCCTTATATAACTTGTATCTTAATGATATGGGATTTAATTGGTAGAGGGGGCGTCTCATCACACACTTTGTATGATCATGCCTCTTGTTATTTATAGTGTCACATGAAAACAGCAACCACGAGAACAATCCATCATTTCTATATTTATTAGATCCATGGTTAATAAAAGGTTTTTTTGTGATCATTTTATTAGGTAAAATATCCTTTGGAATATCAGGCTGGCGTGTCTAGGATTCCTCACAAGATCAGGACACCCGTCAAAGAGGATTTTCATAAAACCAAGTTGGATTGTTAAGGGGGGGGTCCGTGATATCTGACAGTCATGTAAAAGGGCCTTTACATGATCAATGGTGATCACATAATGTGCATATCACCTTTCACATTAAGATTAATGTATCTATATTTCATTATAGGCTTTTTACTTTTCTAGTTTTTATTCATTATTTATCAAGACATTCAGGCGTTACACATTGGTTGTTTGTTGGGTAGTTGTGTTATTGGTTAATTATATCAAGATTGTGTGAGAGAATTTTCATGGAAAGTCCATTTGATTTTTTTTATGTTCCACATGATCAAATTTAAATTTTATAAGGCTTCCTCAATACCAATTCTACATTTTGAGAAGTTTTCATAAATTCAGGTCGATTGTCAAACAAGATTTCACATAGTCAAGGAGACTTAACTTGGGCCCTTTATAACATCAATATGGCACGTTGAAAAACCTTCTTGTGATCAATTCTGATCACATGAAGTGAATAAACCCTTCACGTGAAAACAACATAACATGAATTACATGAATTCTCCACTATTTTCACCTTTTTCATTATTTTACATGTGTCTTTGGGTGACTTTTAGGCATCTTTCACCTCATATTTCGGATAATTAGAGGAGATCAACATGAAGCCTGTATATAATAATAATATATTTTGTATGCCTTTGTAAGAACAAGAGTACTTTTTAGGGTGGATTATAGTGATCATTAACAAATCATGTGTAGTTCATGACCTATTGACATGACCATCCAAAGTTCATGTGATCGAGTGTCTTCTTGGGGTTCATGTAATTAGTGTGATCCAACAACTTGGTATCCATGTTGTAGTGATGATACTTCCTTTGTATTGTGGAGAAACTAATATTTATGATTTGGGTATTTCTTTCATTCTATAATTTAACATGGTCATTTTGTGGGCATCAAAAAATCACCCCAAAAGGGAAAGTTCTTCATGTACAAGGACTCAGTTCTGAGGAGAGTAAATGCTTGCCTGAGTCATTGAGGCTTCCGCTATTCAGTTTCATAAAAAAATATCCATTTAAGTAGACCATAGGTATTCTAAAGGGAATGATATATATAGGGGATTTATTAATCCACTCAATATATTCATGAAATAAAAACATATATCTTTTTTGATTTCTTCTATTGTGTGACTTCTTTGAGAGGCCTCACCATTAGATTTTTTTTCACAAGACCTCATTGAATGGATTATTTAGGGGACCACTATGTGAGAATCAATAGTGTTTTCTCACCACAAGTCTGATTTGTCTCAATATTTATTCAAACTAATCATAAACTAATTCCTAGTAATTTTCTTAAACCTTAACACGTTCTTTCAGTAGCATCATTGTCGTACAGGCATCACATAATCCATTGTCTTGGTCATCTGATGAATTGATCATTATCCAGTCTCTATGACTTTCTTAGGGTTATAAAATAACAAATATTATAAATGATCATGTTGTTTTAATACACTCTATGAGTTGTTCTATTCATGAGACTTATATCAGGTCTTACAATCACGAATCCTTGTATGGTTCATGGTATTAACATGATGATGTCATGGACCTATTTTGAATGGGTTCCTCACTCATGTAACATGTTGTACTTGTTTTTCATTAATGAAATCTATTTTATGTAACCATTTAAGAAAATAAGTCTTAGAATTGGTGGCCTGTCAAATTTTCATTTTCACAAGTGTGGATGCTATCTACCACTTAGTTTTTGATTCATTGTAGAAAAACCTAATAGATATGATTGGGATAAAAATATTCGAATATGATCTCTCAAAATTCATACCTTTTTATATATTGGGTAGTAAAAATTATACTCTTATCCTTCCACCAAATTCATCAATTATGCCTCCTTCTTGGGCCCTAAGGACCCATAATACCATCAGAGAAAGTATTTCACATAAAAACCATTTTATCAAAGAGGTAAAATGCTTAGATGGGTACCTAAAGATATTTATGCAAACATACTATGGAAAAATCATCATAAATTTGATTCATAAATATACATGTACCACTCAATAATTCTGTAATCTATAAAAAACCTAGGGTTTAGGTGGTTGCCTAATTATTCCAATTAATCAAGAGAGTGCTTTAGGATGGACTGGGACTGGACCTTCTAGGTATAGTATATCATATTTTAATTTTCCATGGATCTTAAAAGGATTGGGATCCCCCAATCCTTAACCTATTGTAATAAGGGATTGATGGTAGCCTTAATTAATCAATAGAGTCTAGGTACAAAAACAATCCATCCGATGCATGTTGAGGTGAGCATCATTCTCTAGGACTATGAGCATATTTTTGGAACACCAATTTTATAAGATATTTACAATGACTTTCAACCCTAATCTTCTATGTGGGATGATTCATAGTGGACCATTTCCCTTTCTAGATATCTAATCAAGATGGTTGTGAAATCCCATAGATATGACCCACATCCTAGGGAATATATCCCCTTTAAGTTATGTGTAGGATATTATATCAATAATTTACATTATAAACCCAAATCCAATAGGATGAAGGATTATACAACAAATTATTCACAAATTACTAAGGGTGCCTACTGGCCAACAGTTAAAGAAGGTCAATTTACCAAATCATTGGGGGAGGTTATTCCCAATGTCAACTGAGCCATTCAATTGTCTAGATTTCTTTCCATGTATCTATGATGGTAACTTTTCCCAACAAAGGATAAGGATGGATTTAGAGATTCTGTATTTATAATGGAATCATCTATGAATGTAGGGAGGCACACTTGGTTGGCTATCCATGTGTTGGAAAAAATATATCACAACATTCCAGACATTTATTGAGGAAGAGCCCCACACAAGATTTTTAGTCCCTTCTAGGTACTATGGTGATAGATGGGAGATCTCCTAGGTGTAAATGAATAACTAAGAATTAAGAAAGTTATGGGAATCCCATTCAATAATTTTCTGTAGTGTATCAATGGGGTCAGGCCCATCATATTAATGGAGTCAGAAACCAGGGCTGTCCTAAGCCTCTATTACCATGTTTTGTTCATACTCCATATGATTCCCAGTAGTATAATAAATAAAAATGGTGGGGGAAGCTTCGAGGCTTAGGATTAAATTATTTAAATCCTTGGGGCCTCTTTTTCTACCCACATTGATGGGTGAATTTTCTATGATTTCACTACACACTATTGTTGAATTTTACAGTTTTGGTGCATTCAAAAAAAATTCACGCCCCTCTTTAAGTTCATTCCGAAAATCAACCAATGTTGGATCTGTAATTCTTGTTGATGTTCTCGAGAAAGACACTCAAGTATATAAATATATTCCTTCAAATGATGTTGAGATTGTTTTTTCTAAACACTATGATGTTATCTAGATCCACTTGTATCAAAACATAAAATTATCCATATCAGTACCTTAGGCTATAAGGTTTTCATTTGGAAAAAAAGAAAATATGAGTTCTATAAAATAGATTTCTTTTGGTAGACAGAAACCTAAATTATACCTTCCAAATAGGTGTGAAATTTACCATCAGTTTTTTTACCAATATAAGTGTCAACTAGAGTAGCTACAATAATCATGGAGCCTATGAGAAAAGTCATTAATATACTATTATTTATTTTTAAATTTATGTGATAGATGATATGGAGGGTAGTGAACTCAGATGTGGAGCTCTAGGGAATACTGCTCCATACATAGATACTCCAGGAATGATTTTCTTGTCTTACTCCTCCCATAGGGGTATTTTTGAAGAACATTCTACTGAAGTTGAAAATTTTTGTATAGACCACTATGTGATGATGTGAAGCATGAAGGGAGGAATCCATTAATCTTATTTGGTGCAGTGGATGGTGGTTTCTTGCATGATGGAGGTTTCTATGGATGAAAAGGTCCATCCTATCATCATGGAGGTTGTTAGAATTGTCTTTCTACTATATTTAAATGGATATGGTGCCATCCTAACCATACTAATGTGTTTTTAATTTTTATGGGTATGGAAGGAAGCTACAATAGAGTAGTCACTCCCACCATCGTCGATATATTCTCCCATTGGTATGAATACCAGAGCTAACATTGGTGGAAGCTAGGGGAATGATGATGAGGGTTCCCCATTTCAACTTCCTCTCATGAGGGTGGTGATTACCATAACTGGGGAAGCAGAATCTATACTTCCATTAGTTCCATCCTCAATGCATTCAGTGTAGGCCCCTTCTAGTGGACCCTCAATGGGGTGGAAAGGGAAATGGAATCACTCCAAAATTTCAAAGTCCCCTCACCATGAATCCTCAAGTATTCCATACACAATACTTCTTTTAAAACACTGAATCTTTTTAATTACTCATTCTGTGTGGTAAAAAATGTGTAGGTCCCCACCGATCCCAACTAGATGAACAGAAATCCTATTATAAGGATATGGATGGGAATTATGTTCCTCTAATATAACCTTCACTATTGGGACCAAACCATATAGAAGTCATGATGGTTGAATTTCTAGTTTAGTTAGACTTAGATCATGCTGATAATGTTATAGTTCTTGTTCTATTTGACATGTAATGGGTTAGAGAACTTCTGGGGAGGCTGATGCTAGTAGCTACTCTAGTATTGATTGAGTCATGATGGAGGCCTCCTTGGGTGAAGTGGATAACTTATTTAGAAACTCGAAAACATGGTTAACTTTTTTCATGACATAATATATTTCATTCATTCATGCATCCCTTAAAGGTGGTGAAATAAGTATGATGATATAGAAAATTTTGGTGGTTCCATGAGGCCTCTCATCTAAATAGGGTTTCACCTCTCACATGAAGAAGGGGTTGGGGTGCTAGACATTGCCTATGATGAAACTAATAAAGGTATGTTTCCAACATCTATCTCATCCATTGATAATCTTATATCATTGTATCACTTACCAACCGAATGATAATCCTTTATGACTCTTATTGTGGTACCTTCACCTCAGAGCTAGGATGTTTTAATCCCTTCCTCCTTTGGAATACCTCCATCTGAGTCAACCAATTCAAAGGTTGACTTTATACCTACCTCATTAAAGGACATGATCGTTTGTCACTCACTTATAGAAATAGTCCTAATATATATTCTTGAACCCATAATGTTCTTATGTTAAAGACCAAAGTCCACACCACTATATAAACTGTTACATTAGCATCTATGAATGGAGACTTGGACCTTAATTTTAGAGGCCATTTAGAATAGATTATTTACCAAATGGGTCATCTTAGGACTATTTTTAAAACCATTCTATAAAAGGGTTTTTACAATGATGATCTTCATTCCTTGATGAAGGAAGTGATTTCCCTTTGGGACAAAAATATGTCCCTTGAATTAAGTATAGTTTCATAAGTTGTTTATAATTCAATAAAAAATTGTCGGAATGAGGCCTTAAATAAGGCTTCTCGCCATGTAGTTAAGGAAATAGATTATTGAAACATGATCATCCCTTTGAATGTTGAAATTTTCTAATTACATTATGAAAACATATTTATCAAGGAAGAGTTTTCTCTATTACATCATGCACTGTAAACATCAGAAATAATCTATTCAAGAAATAGGGACTCCTAAACCTAGAGGAGAAGGACATAAAATATGTTGTTTCCAGGGTAGAGGCATTATAACAGATTGTGGAGGTAGAAACTAAATTAGTAGATCGATTTTTCCAGTCCACTACCTCCCAAGAGAATAAGTCTACATAGCTCATGGGTTCTTTTGAGAACATTATGTATATGGGTCTATAGTTCAATGGATCTACATTTATTTTTGTATCTATGATATAGAATTCAGTATATGGATATTCCTCCACATTTTTTTTATCAATGAATATGTATTCTGAGATTTAAATTTCTTTTTCATCTCTATTTCATTCATTCTATGCATGAAATTTCATTGACATCATATCATATGAATCATCAATGCTTCCCTTCCTTTTTATAAAACAATATAAACCAAAATTATTAGATTTGAATGCCTGTATGGCAATAGATTTATCATGATTATTGGTCATGAATTCCTACTAACATGAGGTACCCCATTGATATATCTTCTCCATTTCTCCCAGGGTAACCATGTTTAAAAGGATAATTTACATCAGAAATTTCCTAAAGGGGTGGGGGTAATAATTTTTTCTCAATTCGAATGGACTTAGGGAACATAGCCTGATTTATTCTATGGTCAAATAATTATCCCTACAAGATTAGTATATTATTACTTTTATTTATTTCCCTTACTTTTACATAATATTAATAAGGGGAAATATTAGTGGGAATAAAATTTACATTTTATTAGGATTCCATCTTATGAATTTTTATGCTTACAAGTTTTATGCCTTTTCCTTTTAAAAATTCTCATCATTTTCCGGACCACACATAGTTTTTATTCATAGAGTATAGAATTATCTTTTTTCAAGTGATCAGTTTTCAGGTTTTTAACCTGATATGCATTATGACTCATTCAATTGATTATTTTAAGGTCTCTAAAATTAGAACATTGTTCTGTTATAGTTCATGGTCTTCCAGTTTGGACCATATGTTGAAGTAGTTTAAGGTCTTCTAGCTTTGGACTTCAATTATATTAGTTTTCGGTCTTTTTACTCATACCATCACTTATTATTTTTGGTTCTTTCTTCTTGCACTATTAGTTGTGAAGGATGGATATTCATGAAGGTTTCGAGGACACTACATTTAGAAGAAATATTTTTCATAAAGATCTATGGAACCCTGCATTCATAATTGATATTCTAAAGAGTGGATTTTTATAAATGGTTTTGGGAACATATGTTCGAGTAGAAAATATCGAGGATGAATGTCCATAATGGGATGTGTCTCCCCACATCCTAAATAATATTTTATTTTGTGTATGGTGAAATATCATGGATTCTGAGTCCACTAAGATAATTGTAATCTGTGTTTTGTAATTCATAGAAAAAAATTTGATTCGATGAATATGGAATGGGGAAGACGTACTAATGTCAATAAAACATTATAAGGTTCTAGGTTCCACCACATTATTTCCAGGGATCATGAGGATATGAGGGAATTTTATACATGGAGTAGATGCCTCTCGCTGGTGGGTCAAATTCCCTTATGAATAATTCCATTGGGTTTAAATTCATGGTCTATTAGAGGTATAAACACTCTCTTCCTAGGTCCATGAATGATTTGTGAAGATTAAAGTTTTTATAGGATGAATTGGGTTATTGAGAAAAGATCCATCCAAGGAGGGTTCTTGAACCCTATAGAAGTTTATCTCTTATTTAGGAAGCTTATTCCCTACTCTAGGTTGTTTCAAGTCACATGGTGTGAGTCATAAAAAGGTTTAGGAATGGAGTGTCATGTTCCTGATTTGAGAAAGGGTATAATACAAGGTAATGTAACCACAAGGATGTTTAATCCATTTGAATAGTTCAAATATGGGGATTTTAAATTATGGTCTATGAATATCCAAGATAACTAGTGGTGGGAAACAATCGATACAGGTTAACCATTGGTTGTTGGGGAAGCCCACATTTCACATGGTCTGGAAAAAAACTCTTATATTTAAGGGGGTTCTTTCAGGGATCATGAATTCCTTAGAAACAAGATCTCTAGTAGGGTGAAATTTTGTAATTAATCCTTGGAGGGTCATTTAGGATTGTCTAATCCGTATTAATAATTCTCAACATTTAAGAACAATGATCCTGGGATCCCATGGACCAGAGGGTTCCAAGATAAGGATGCCTTCCTGAGGAATTGGTTGTGTTAATTCAGACATCTATGACATGGAAGTGGTTTATGGAAATTTTCTTATTTAGGAAGGTTTCAAGAACTCTGAAATTTATGTTACTACCTATTGAGAATTTTATTTCATAGGGGAGATGTGAAAAATGATTACTCTAACTTTTTGATATACAAGGGGGTCTAGATTTCATGGAATAAAATTAATAAGGGAGGTAATGTCATACCATTGAGCTTTATGTATTGTTTATTTATTATCCAACTTCTTCTTAAACTCTAGTAATGAGGAATTTATAAAGTGGAGAATTAAATTTTTCTCTGGAAACCATTTGTAGGTTTTAAACCTAAAATATGTTATGTGTTTTTCACTATCACTTTATTGTCTTAAAATTTATTCCATCAAAGTCTACAGTTTATGGTCATCTAGATTTGAAAAAATTGTATGAATGTCAAGGTCATGATGCATGTGGACCTAGTATTAATGTATTGTTACAAAATGACATAATTAGTATAACCAGGGTCAAGATTACTCCAACATAATTTTGAGTGGGGTAAAATATTTTTTTTAAATCATAGATCAATGCTCTCAAGTAATTAGTAATGATATGATACAATCATGCTATGGATGAACCAAAACACCCTAAGCTATTGAGTTCCACCATGATGACATAAAGATCCTAACGATCAGAAATACCTTCTTATTGGGACAAGATGTCTGTTGTTTTTAAGTCAAATACCATATGAATATCCATATCTTTCATAGTCAGAAGGATATATATCTTATCTTTTCTAATTTCCCTGATGTTTCTATAGAAACCCAAGGAATTTCATAAATGAAGTGTGTTTTATGGGTTGAGGTTCTTTAGAGATGATGGAATAACCACCATATCTTGTTGATTGGTATCAGGATCTTGTAGTACATTGATAATGAATGATAATGAGTGGTGGTCATTGAATTTTAATATCATGTTGTGTGGTTGTATATCTCGTTAAATTTAAAATCATGCAACAAGGAAGTTTTCCTTATAGTTTATCATCCTGGTGTATGGTTGTAATGTAGTTCCCTGAAAAGGACTAGCCCATAGGAAGAAGGGTGAATCTTTATCATTCTATTTGTTGCTATTGAAATGAGGATTGAAGATATAAGAATCACTATGTATACAATGATAGAAGGAATCAAGTTACACATAGTTATTTTATGAAAAAATCTCCACTCATGTCTAGACCATACGCAAAGGGGGAATTTTTTACGTTGATTATTATAGATGGAACCAATATTAGAGATCATGATGTTACTATGTATGTTGTGATGGAAGGAATCAAGGAACACATGGTTCATTAAAAAACTCTCCATGTTGGTCTAACCCATATTTAGAGGGGGAATTATTTTCAATGATTGTTGTGGATGGACCTAGGATTGGAGATATGGGTGCCACTATGTATCCTGTTACGAAAAGAATCATGCCACAAGTAGTTCTTGAATTGAATATTTTCCACATAGTTCAGGCCCATATGTTGAGGTGGGAAATTTTTTACATTGATTGTTGTTGTTTGTTCCAGGATTAGAGATTCAGGCATCACTATGTTTCCTTTGATGCTATGAATCAATCTATACATAGTTCCAGAATAAAGGTTTGGTGGCAGACCAACACAAAGGATAATGGTCCTCTTCGGTAAGGTCCACAGTAATTCAGAGTTTTATTTCTTTCAAGAGAAGTCAACTATGTAGTTTAATTTCATAGAGTAAGGATGTTTAGTGTTCCATTTAGTGTCTTGTATCCAGTTCATGCTAACACTGATGTGAACTGATATGTCTCGATTATGTGGGGAATCACTAACCAAATCACCTAATACCACATGAGGTACGATATGTGTGAGAAACAATGAATTGAGAATGTCTCTTTCACTACATAGAGCTGATTAAATTAAAATATAAGGGAATTTGTATATGGTGGTGGCGATGCCAAGATATAGGATCTATATCTCATTGGAATGAGAATAAATACATAAGTAGTTTCGATAAACCATGAAATCTAACATCTTATGGTAAGTATGAATGGTGTATGGTAATTTTAGGTCATACAACTATGACCATATATTTATTATGGGCCCAATATTTGGGATCTCAGTGTGACTATGTATCTTATAATAGTTGAGATCAAGCCACACATAGTTCTTGAGTGAGGAGATTCCCTATGAATATTTGTCTCACACATAGAGATCGTGGAAGCCATTTTTCTTTGGAATAGATCTAGCTCAGGTATAATGAATTGTCTGTGAATTGACATTCTCTATATAGTTTAACATTATTTGATAAAAACATAAAGTGTAGTTTAGTTTAACGTCTTTCTTTCATGAATCCTATTGTGATGTTTAATGTGATATGGTAAATAAGTATCAATCATGTAGAATAATTTCATATGATATGGATGTTTTCCTAGTAGTTTAACATCATGTGGCTACTATGACAGATACTTGATGTCAGCTATGTAAAATATTTCTTCAGAAACCTCCCATTCGTAGGGGTGTGAAGTGTTCCCTATCCAATGTGTCTAATGATTAATCTCCACTAGAATACATAATATAAATAATGTAAATTTACTCCCATTTGGGTTCCACCATTGGAGGTTTCCTTCTTTGTATCGTTGGGTATATAACATCTAATATCATTTCTCCTTAAAGAAATAAGGGGAGTCGAAGCCTTTTTTCAGCCTTATGTGATTAGATTCAAATCGAATTTTAGGATGTTCAATATATTAAACTCTCTCCCATTGATCTATTCCATCAAATCCAGCCACTTTTTATACTTCTAATAATATAAGAGTTTTTTGCATATAGCTATCTATATTTAGGGAAACTAGACTTTAATGGGAAAAAATACTTCAGTTTTGTGCACTATTGAATATAGGTTTTCTTGTGTGGCAGTGGTCTTGGTGGGATGGTGGGACCATAGAGGATGAAATATTTTGTCTGGATAGGACATCTTTGGGTTTTCTACTATCATAAGGATTATATATGATAGAGTCTTATTGAAGGCCTCTATTTTTCCATTTTCCATTTCATGATATTGTAATGAATGGTTGGATTCGATGTTTAACTCATGTTACAATTTATTCAATTTGAAAGAACATAAAATGGTTATTTTATTCATAAATATCATCTGACGGCCCCAAAATATGGTGATGATATTGTACTTTACAAATTTAATGTTATTTTTCACCCTAAATTATTTTTGGGTTATTAGGTCATCTAATTTGGAAAAGAATTTGGTAGAAGCAATGATGTACCTAAACTACTTAGTTGTGGTAAGGGATATGTACTCATAATATCCATTCTCCATACAGTAAATATCCAAGAATAATTAGTTATATTTAGAGACATTGGGGGTTTATGGATGAAGTTTTAATGAATTTGGAATACCTGAAATTTCCTAGTTTATTCCACTCCGTCCAATATCATTATCTCCCAATAGTAACCAAGCCTTATAATTTAGTGGGAGAGTATGTTCCCAGATTGATGATAGCCATATGATCCTACATGGATGTATTTTATAATAGTGGGAATCTCTCCTTCTCTTATGAATCTTTGGAGGATTCCATTGAGTTCTCAGTTTTAGAAGGATTTTTCTCATTTGGACCATCCTGAAGTGTAAATTTTATTTTTCAATATTTGGTCTCTTCTCTTTCATATTGACCTAATGGAATTATCCCTTTTTAGAGGTACTAAACTATGTTATCCATCCATATATGGGTGGATATAGGTTCATCACACTCTGATGTTGTGTTAGCCTATTTGATTTCATCTATGCCAAAGATGATGACCAATGATACCATCCATTAGTGTGTGAAGCAGAAGATGTCCTCATATTGATTTGGGTCGTCTGTGATCATGGAAACATTAGACAGTGTATCAGCAAAAGTTTTTTGTGATTTTGGCACATAATGAAATTTGGGTTCAAAATGGAACTCTTCCATCAGTCCTCTAACATAATCTATGAGCGGATCTGGTTATTCCTTCTTGATGGAATACTTATCGCTGATTTTTTTGGTCACTATCTCTAAATTTCCTTTGATATTCATGTAGGCTATTAGTAGTTGTGGAAATAGTTCCAAGCTATCAAGGAGGGTATGATATTCTACCTCATTATTAGTTCAAACATCAAATAGTTAAAAAGAGTATTGAAAAAAATTTCTATCTGAGGAAAAAATTAAAATCCCTAGACCAACCCGATTGATCTTTGGGGTTTCCACCATCTTGTCTATAAGTCTTCCTAAAAGACCGTTAAAAATATTTATTTTGTTTGGGTCTTTTAATTGGTGCATAAAACCTCTTCATTTGTAAGTTCAATGTGTGATTTTAATAGTGGGATGTTCCGTTAGGAATTCAACAAGGGAATTCCCTTTAACTACCTTCAACGACACAAAGTAGATGCCTTATTTCTTCAAAACAACCTCCCATCTGTCCAAATTACCATTTAACATAGGTTGAATAAGTGTGTATATTAGTGGGTTGATAAGATAGACCAAGTGTACGTTTTTATGTTGTAAGTAATGTCTCACCTTTTTCACTACAATGATAATTGTGAGGCAGTTTCTACCAACATCAAAAGATCATGTCTCAGTACCTAGCATCTTTTGATTAAGTTACTATATACTATTTTATTTACCCACATCATTTTTCAATTTTAGAATATCCCAAAGAGATAATTCCATGGTTTCTGTATATAATATAAGTATTTTTCCTTCTACTGGTGACATCAAGACAGGTGGGTGAAACAAGTACAACATTATATTCCATAGTATATTTGGTATTCATCATCCCGTTGGTATGTGACTCCATTATTAATTAATTTGGAGAAGGGGATATATTTTCCATTTAGTTAATCTTTAAAACACTGAATGTAAGTGAATTTACCTTAGAACCCCTTAGTTATTTGATATTCCAAGGTGGTGGAATCACAAGGATTTCACTAGTCTTTTTAGGGATGAACTCGATTCCATGGTAGTAAACCACAAAGACAAGTAATTTCTCAGACATTAACCAAAAATTAATCTTTAGAGGATTCATCTTGAAACTATGTTTCCACAAATTATTGAAGATTGCTTGAAGATCTATGAGGTGATCACATCACTTTCTATATTTGACCATCATTTCATTGATATATCATTCATATGTTTTTTCCAAAAAAGGGCTTAAAGATATGACATGGGGTGTATTGGTAAGTGGTACTAGAATTCTTAAATCCAAAGGGATTGAACAAGAACAAGATATCACATGATTTTCCCTGAAGGTAGTGGCTTTCTCATCTATAAGGGACATCTTTGTAGATACCACAAACCTAAGGTACTTGGACATTACATTACTTTTGTGGAATACTTAATTTATAACAAAAACCAACACACATAGATCGTGATAGTTTAGTGTCTTTGGATGCTCAGAACACAATATTCTAATCATTGTGAAAGATCTTCAACATCTCCCATAAAGATATTCCCCTTTTGTTTTCTTACCTAAAACCTTTCTTTATATCCTGGGGAAAAGAAAACATAAAAAGGGTGATTTCAAATGCTCAGTAAGGGTAAACATAGAGAACATAAAAAAAATCCATAAACATTTGAATTCAAAGAAAACATGACCATAAAATATAAACCTCCAAAGCTTGAGCAGAGACATAAATCATGGAAGTACGTAAGGCATATATCATAATGGAACATCAATCATGATAAAACAGAAAAGGGAATAAAACATGTAATTGTGGAAAACCATTAAGCACATGATATGATTTTCATAGTAGACAGGGCATTACTTCCAAGACCATCTTAGTGGACAAAGTCCCTTTCTGAATCAAGTTCACTCCTCATTCCAGTCCTGTAACACTGAACTGGATTAACTTACCGTTCCAGCCATGTCTATATCATGAGATATAAATCTTTACTCAATTAATTGGAGGGATATATAGGTTCAACCCATCTCATAATGAAATAATTCTTACGTGTTCCACAACATAAACATAAATCATTAATCATAACCCAAAGAATAAAATGGGTTTCATAAACATCATCCCATCATAACATAATCCATATAAAACAAAAGGATATAATTTCATCATAAGATAAGTGAAACCGTAAAAATCATAGAGACATTATACTTGAAACATACACATATGAAATAATTTCAACTTAGATGGAAAATAGTTTTGATAAAACACTTGAGATAAATTCTTGAGGAAAATATCCTTTCTTATTCAAAATCATTTTATTTTCACAAAATTCCATGAATTTTTAAAAGAAAAGGATTTTGTTGAAAATATTCATGAAACATTTTAGATTAAGATTCATTAAAATAATGTGTTATGAAATCGTAAAAATCCGTTCATGCTGTATAAGTTAAAAAACATTCTCCTCGTACTTTTAACGGAAAAGTAAAAAAGTACAACGTATGGTAAACAAAAGAAAGATTCCATCAATAACACAAAGTAAAAGTAAATGAAGGGTAAACATGACTGTAAAAATACATGGAAGAATATTAAACACTTTATGAAACAAAATTTATGGACATGGATGAAAAATATAACCCCAGTAAATACATACGTATAAGCAATCATGGATAAAAATGAGATTGCAAAATTATCCCTTACCTTAGGTATGATATGCTTCGTACGTATCCTAACCTCTTGTATAATGATTTAAATAATTTCATTAACTTATTAAATAATAATATTTATTTTTATGATATAATATATGGTTAAAATATGAATTTATATTACCTGTTCCTTTGTAAATTCCATCTTAAAGCAGCGTTTTAGGTAAAATCATTTTATTTATCGTACTTATTTGGACTTGTAATTCTTGATATTATTATTACTTATATCATGATTTACTTACTTAAAGAATGTAAATAATGATTTATATATCATATATATTCAATATATATATATACATAATAGATAGATAAATGAAATGAAATACACCGTTCATGGAGACGGTAGGCCGTACGTACGCATGAACGCGGTTTTCCTTTCCTTATTGACTTGAATGGAAGTAATTAGATGACATATATATATATTTATAAATTAATCCAGTAGATTAATTATGTCATATATTTCATTATTATTCATTATATATACTTTATAATCATTCTTGAATGGTTATCATGGAGAATGAATCTTATCGCGTCTTGGAGACGGTAATTCATACGTATGCATGAGCGATGATATCGTTCCCATAATTACTGACTGGAATTTGAGTGGATGATATAGTGTTTTAGAATCCGTATGATGTTATAATAACCATATATAGTTATTATTTACACCATTATACCCATCCAAGTAAGGTGGTGGTGGAAAACAGATTACACCACGGTATGGAGATGGTATTCTGTACGTACACACGCGCGGTGATTTCATTTTCCGTAGGATGGATAGAAGATTAAATAGGGTTGTTTCATATTTATAATAACATATACATATACAAGTGATACTGATGTTTTTAATTCATGATGAAACAAATAAAGAAGAATAAGTATAAGAAGAAATAATTTGGAAAGAATCGGTAAAGGATATTACCTCTTCTTTGATGCGCCTCCTCTTAACCTCCTCTTAAGGCACTAGAGTTGGTATTTTGAGGAGACCAGAACATCTATACTATTTCTAGGGAAGTTTATAAGGGAAATGGGCAGGGTTTGGCCAAGCTTGAAGGCTCAAAATTGTGTAAATAGAAGAGGGAGAAGGTTCCCTTTTATAAGGGAGGAGAGGGGCACCTTTGGAAACCTCAAAAATATAAATTTATAATAAATTCAAACCCCACATAAAAACGTGAAAAATGACTCAAATCAGAACTTAGATGAGATAGGGTAATAGCATCAACCAATATAATTTAGACATGTTGTAATTTATCTTAAACATTATCAACTTGATTTATCCTTATTTAATCTATTTAATTTTATTTGTGGTTATAAGATTCTAAACATAACTTGTTATAAATATTTACTTATGTGTTGTGAATTGTTTATAATTGGATTATTTATGACATTTTAGACCATATAAATTTTATTTAATATTTTTTAATTTTTTTGTGATTTTTAAACAATTTTATATTATGTTATTCTCATAAAATAACAAATGTGTCAATTTTGACACTATTCATTTATTTGAATTTAAAGAAACTCCACACAGAAGATATGTTCGAAATAAAAAATTTAATATATTCATAACATGTCATATTTATCTATAAAATTACTGGATAACATTAAATATTTCATATAATATTTATTTTAATATTTTTAAAACCATTTATTTGATATTTCAATCAATAAAATAATTTCAACATCACTATTGTGTCACCTTTAATGATAATTAGTTAATACCTAAAAATTCTAAATAAATTCAAATGATATAGATAATTTTATTATATGTCTAGAGACTATTCATGTTTTAAGTTTCATTAATTTTATCACTAAATTAAAATTATTATACTTATAAGATTTAAGAGAGTGATATGTTGTCACATTCTTTGGTTTTAATAATAATTAAATTATTTTCGTGGTCAAAAGTCCACAAAATGCGATTTTTCCAACCCATAGGTGATAAGGCTCTACTTTTAGTCATCCAATAGAATTTTGGCAGTTGTAAGGGTAAAATTATAATCTTATTTTTTCCTTAATTACCTGATTTACCTTTAACTGCAGTAAATAAAAATTACCATAGTTACCATTCATAATATCAAAAAAATAAAAGTAACCTATTAAAATAATTTGGAACCACTGGATTAAAATATGGAATCCATTTTCCAAAATTCAACACACAGATGTTGCAGTAATTAATTTAAAATTAATCCTGCTGTTAAGAAAACGGGTTTTTAAAGTTAAAACATTGCCAAAGATAGAAATGTTTTTACCTATTAATTCAATGTAAAATTAATTTGAATGACATAATTTATATTAAATGGTAAAAATATATTCAATTTATAATTTAAAATCATTCAATGTTATAATTTATCCCTATAAATTATTGTGATGAAAAAAATTGTTTTTAATTAAAATATAGCGCGTTTTTACTATTCATTAAAATACGGAAGTTATCAAAATAATATGAAAATTTTATCTAAAGTAAATTTTTATATCCTAATTCCAAAGAAGAATTTTATTTTTTCAAATTGAATTTATAAACATGACAAAAACTAAATTTAAGGTGGGTGCGCCATCAAAAGGCGGCAAAACTACATTTTTTTGAAAAATAATTATTTTACACGAAGAATTTATTTTTTTCTCATACCATGTTATATAAATTGTTTAAGATTAATTATAATATCATAAAATTCAAAATTTATATACTAATATTCCTAACGGCTAGTTCATAATAATATTATAACAATATATCGTTGTTTAGTGAAACCCGGTATTGCGTAATACACACGCTATCGAGAAAGGTCGTGATTGCGTGTAATGCAAGCCAAGTCAAGGTTGCGTGTAGTTCAAGCTCCCTTTATTGTTGATTATAACATAATCAAAACTTATTTCATTTATAAATTAAACAAAATCTATACATAATGTTGCGTAGAATAATTTCTACAAAATGAACTTGAAATTGTATGTAACACGAGCCAGGAATAGTGTTTCGTATACTGCAAGCGAATACAGTGTTGCTTATAGCACAAGCTAATTTTTGTGTAGCATACAACAAATGACATCAAGGAAATTAAAAATAATAATTCTCATAAAATCTCAGGTTGTTACATTCTACCCCCCTTAAAATGAATTTCGTACTCGAAATTCGTCGGGGTTATAAATTGTTTACTACTTGAAAGTTTCTTTCATAGAATCCCACATTGTAAAGAGGAATACTAAAACATAATTTAAAAAAAATGAACGCTAGAAACAAAATGGATACCCAGAGTAACTCATCACTTGGGTTCCCACATAAGTGAACACAGGTGAAAATATGGATATAAAAGATAAATCTAACCGTCAAGTTCTGATGGAGAGTGGTAGAGAACTGGGCTATGAAAAAATCCAACAGTCACAATGCCATACATTTGTGATGATCTAAGGTACCATATGATTCATCAGATATTATAGCACTATTTTTGGTTTTCAAGATCATTTCTCAGATGTTGAAGAATTTTTGAATTAAAAGAAATACTTACTTGATTTTGGTACAATCTCAACTTTGCTTGTGCCTCGAAAAATTTCCACGTAATCTCTTAAATAAATGAAGTTGAATTTGTCGTTCATGAAGTTTTATCCGATCATACGATATAATGATAGGTCATTCCATCTGTCTCAAACATAAGTTAGCAAAAGTTATATACATCAGTCCATCTATGGTGAGATTAATCGAATATGATTCCAAAATGGACTTATACTTCATATATCATCATGCTTAATAAAATAAAACTAGTTTCTACTAACCAGGGACTTCCTATAGGCCAGTGGTAGGAAATAAAGGCATGACCCACTTCGGTTGTGGGTTTGATTCCCAAATCCTGGTCTGACGCGACAGGTTGTCTCCCATTATGCAGGTTTTCCCTTTTCTTAAACTAAATTATTATAACATTTTATCAATAATATTCAAAAAAAAAAATCTATCCTTAAACAATACTAACTTATGGTCAACATAATCCATTCCAATCTTTAGGTTTATCCAAAATATTTCTTTCTAAACTCATAGTATAAATAGAACAATTACTAAAAAGGTCATATAACAAGCATGTGAATACCATCATTTATCCCTCATATATTACAAGATATATCCTATTGATCGCATTCCAAACATGTGAATACCTTAATCATGTATTCTCTTGAAAAACTAATACCAATTGAACCTTAGTGAAAACATGAATGTTGTCAAAAGTTAACTCTTTCCACATACCAAAATCCAAAAAATATGTATACTCAAACCATGATATCATATTGTCCTCATATCAGTCATGAGCTCATTAATACTATCAAACATCTCATTATCTCCTTATCCTTTCATTATGCACAATTCACCTACCTTCCAAAAATATTTGAATAACCTTTCATGGTTACCGGTACCATTCATCATATACTTTCAAAAACTCAAGTAAAGACAATAGTGTAACAATATTTAGATATTTATTTATTCCATAATACCATACATTATTCTTGATAAACATACAATCATTACACTACCTTATTAAACCACTGACTGAGATTCATCATTTCATTCATCTCATAAATCATTTGTAGTCTCTTCATCATCGTCAACATAAATACTACCTATACGACCATGCTGATTCTCTTCATGAAATTTTCACTTAGAGCATTGGTTTGCATAATGTCCATACATTACACATTTAAAACATTTAACCGGTTTTTATGTCTTACCAATACCATTATCTTTGGCCATGGTGTTAACTAAACCTTTTCCTTTACAATTACTAGCTTTGTGTTCTTTTTTTCCACACCCAAATAATATTCTAGTTCCTTCGAAATATTCTACATGATGCCTCTTATAACATGATTTACATGATGGAAATTGAACTTTATTTCCTCTATAACCATCATGAAACTCTATCTTTCTCTTATTAGTTGAGTCAGGAAACATACCAAAGTTGAGATTATTGATCATATTATGAGATTGTTGATTAGGCATAATAATGATGTTTGGACTTCCAAATCTCATTTCATTTGGTTTCTCATGAATAATATCATTCCATTGTTAATTATATCCTCCATAATCATGAATCCTCCGATTTCAAGCCAGTTTCTAAAACCCAAAAAGAATATTGTGAGAGGCAAAAATCATTCTAGGAAAACAACATAATAAAGGGGGAGTACCTTCAATATCTAACATATTAGGTTTAATTCTAAGATCGTTATCATAATTCTAGGACTATAACCTATACTTATAAGTAACCTTAGGGACATCGCTACACATACCTTAGGATTATCTTCAATTGATCTCATTAAAGTTTTCACATCCTAGTTTCCAAAGGTTAACTAAACCATTCCTCTGATACCAAATGTGGAGACCCCAAACCTGACATACTTGGACATTACATTACTTTTGCGTAATACTTAATACATAACAAAAACAAACACTCAAGGATCGTAATAGTTTAGTGTCTTTGGAAACTCGAAACACAATCTTCTAATCATGGTGAATGATCTTCAACATCTCCCATAAAGATCTTACCCTTTTGTTTTCTTACCTAATACCTTTCTTTATATCCTGGGGAAAAGAAAACATAAAAAGGGTGAGCTCAAATGCTCAGTAAGGGTAAACATAGAGAACATAAAACAATCCATAAACATTTTAATGCAATGAAAACTTGAACATAAAATCTAAACATCAAAACCTTGAGAAAGACATAAATATTGGAAGAATGTAAGGCATATATCATAAAGGAACATCAATCATGATAAAATAGATTGGGAATAAAACATGTAATTGTGGAAAACCATTAAACACATGATATGATTTCCATAGTATCCAAGGCATTGCTGCCAAGACCATCTTAGAGGACAAATTTCCTTTCTGAATCGAGTTCACTCCTCGTTCCAGTCTTGTAACACTGAACCGGATTAACTTACAGTTCCAGCCTTGTCTATCTCATGAGATATAAATATTTACCCAATGAATTGGAGGGAGATATAGGTCCAAACCATCTCATAATGAAATCCTTCTTACATGTGCCACAACATAAACATAAATCATTCATCATAACCCAAAGAATAAAATGGGTTTCATAAACATCTCCGATCATAACATAATCTATATAAAAAATGGATATCATTTCATCATAAGAGAAGTGAAACCATGTAAATTATAGAGACATTATACTTGATTCATATACATATGAAATAATTTCATCTTATATGGAAAATGTTTTTGATAAAATAGTTGAGATAAATTCTTGAGGACAATATCCTTTCTTATTCAAAATCATTTTCTTTACACAAAATGCCATGCAATTTTGAAAGAAATGGATTTTGTTGAAAATAGTCATGAAATATTGTATAGTAATATTCATGAAAATAAAGTTTTATGAAACTGTATAGATATGTTCATGGCATATAAGTTAAAAAAATTACTCATACTTTTAACAGAAAAGTCAAAAAGTTCCACGTATGGTAAACAAAAGAAAGATTTCATCCATAACACAAAGTAAAAGTCAAAGAAGGGTAAACATGACTTTAAAAATACATGGAATAATATTAAACACTTTATGAAAATTATTTTATGGATATGGATGAAAAATATAACTTCATTAAATACTTACGTATAAGCAATCTCGGATAAAAATGAGATTGCAAAATTATCACTTACCTTAGGTCCGGTATGCTTCGTACGTATCAAAACCTCTTGTATAATGATTTAAATAATTTCATTGACTTATTAAAGAATCATATTTATTATTATTATATCATATATGGTTCACTTATGACTTTATATTACCTGTTCTTTTGTAAATTCAATGTTGATGCAGCGTTTTGGGTAAATTCGTTTTATTTATCGTACGTGTTGGGACTTGTTGTTCTTGATATTATTATTACTTATATCATTATCTACTTACTTACAGAACATAAATAATGATTTATATATCGTATATATTCAATATATATATATATATACATAATATATAGATAAATGAAATGAAATACACCGTTCATGGAGACGGTAGGTCGTACGTACGCATGAACGTTGTTTTCCTTTCCTTATTGACTTGAATGGAAGTTAGTTGATGAAATATATATTTTTGTATACATAAATACAGTAGCTTCATTATGTCATATATTTCATTATTATTAATTATATATACATTATAATCATTCTTGAATGGTTATCATGGAGAATAAATCTAATCGCATCGTGGAGACGGTAATCGGTACGTACGCACGAGTGATGATATCGTTCCAATAATTATTGAATGGACTTGGAGTGGATGATATAATATTTCATAATAAATATTATGTTGTAATAACCATATACAGTAATTATTTACACCATTATACCCATCCAAGTATGGTGGTGGTGGAAAACTGATTACACAGCGACGTGGAGATAGTATTCCGTACGTACGCACACGCAGTGATTTCGTTTTCCATAGGATGGATAGAAGATAAAATAGGGTTGTTTCATATTTATAATAACATATCAGTATATGAGTGATAATTATGTTATAAATTCATGATGAAACAAATAAAGAAGAAGATTTAGGAGAAGAAATAAATTGGAAAGAATCGGTAAAGGATATTACCTCTTCTTAGACGTGCCTCTTCTTAACCTCGTATTAAGGAACTAGAGTTGGTCTTTTGAGGAATGAAGAACCTCTATAATGTTTCTAGGTAAGTTGATAAGGGAAATTTTCAGGTTTTGGCCAAGCTTGAAGGCTCAAAATTGTGTAAAGAGAAGAGGGATGAGGGGCCCTTTTATAAGGGAGGAGAGAGGCACCTTTGGAAACCTCAAAAATATTAATTAATAATAAATTCAAACCCCACATAAAAAATTCCAAAATGATGGAAATCCGAACATAGAAGAGATAGGGTTGTAATTTCATCAACCAATAAAATTTAGACATGATGGTAATTTTTTTAAACTTTATCAACTTGATTTATCCTAATTTAATCTATTTAATTTTATTTGTGGTTATATGATTCTAAATTTTGAATTCTTATAAATAATTTCTTATCTGTTGTGAATTTTCCATAATTGGATTATTTATGACATTTTAGAGTATATAAATTTTAATTTATAATTGTTAAATATTTTTTTGATTTTTAAACAATTTTATATTATGTTATTCTTATAAAATAACAATTGTGTCAATTTTAACACTATTCATTTAATTGAATTTAAGTAAAATCCCCTCAAAAGATATGTCTGAAATAAAAGAATTAATAGATTCATAAAATATCATATTTATCAATTAAATTAGTGGATCACAATAAATATTTCATATAATATTT
The DNA here is from genome assembly GCA_963277665.1 of Viscum album. NCBI lineage: Eukaryota > Viridiplantae > Streptophyta > Magnoliopsida > Santalales > Viscaceae > Viscum > Viscum album. Next base: position 684,500,732 of record OY728158.1, on the reverse strand, counting down.
ATTTTAATATTTTTAAAACCATTTATTTGATATTTCAATCAATAAAATAATTTCAACATTACTATTGTGTCACCTACAATGATAATTATTTAATCCCTAAAAATTCAAAATAAATTCACATGATGTAGATAATTTTATTATCTTTCTGGATACTATTGATTTTCATAGTTTTAATGAAGTTTATCACTAAATTAAAATAATTATACTTATAATATTTAAGAGAGTGACATGTTGTCACTTTATTTGGTTTTAATAATAATTAAATGATTTTCATGGTCAAAAGTCCATAAAATTAATTTATTCAGACCCTTAGGTGATAAGGGTCTAATTTTAGTCATCCAATAGAATTTTGGTAGGTGTTAGAGTAAATATGTAATCTTATTTTTACCCTTAATTACCTGATTTACCTTTAACTGTAGTAAATAAAAATTACCGTAGGTACTATTCATAATATTAAAAAAATAAAAGTAACCTATTAAAATAATTTTATCCCACTGAATTAAAATGTGGAATCCATTTTTCAAAATTAAAAACACAGAAGTTGAAGTAATTAATTTAAAATTAATCATGTTGTTAAGAAAACGGGTTTTAAATGTTAAAACATTGCCAAAGATTGAAATGTTTTTACCTATGAATTCAATGTTAAATTAATGGTAATGACATACATTATATTAAATGGTAAATATATATTCTATTTATATTTTAAAACCATTCAATATTATAATTTAACCATATAAATTATTACTTTGAAAAAATTGTTTTTAATTAAAATATAGTGTGTTTTTACTATTCATTAAAATATGAAAGTTATCATAATAATATGAAAAAATTATCCAAAGTAAATATTAATATCTTGATTCCAAAGAATAATTTTATTCTGTAAAATTTAACTTATAAACATGTCAAAAACTAAATTTAATGTGGGTGCGCCATCAAAAGGTGTCAAAACTGCATTTTTTTTATAAATACTTATTTTAACCGAAAAATTTATTTTGTTCTCATACCATGTTATATAAAATGTGTAAGATGAATTATAATGTCATAAAAATTCAAAATTTAGATACTAATATTTATAACGTCTAGTTCATTATAATATTATAACAATATATCGTTGTTTAGTGAAACCTGGTATTGCGTACTACACACACTATCTAGGAAGGTCGTGATTGCGTGTAATGCAAGCCAATTCAAGGTTATGTGTAGTGCAAGCTCCCTTTGTTGTTGTGTCACAGCCCAACCTATGTGTTTGATTTATTTAATTATTTTTATAACTTTAATTTTTTTCCCTTTCCTAGGGTCCAGGGTGAGTCCCAGATGAAGTTTTCAAGTTTTCAATAAAAAGTGTGCATTTTGGGTTCGACGTCGCTGGACGCACGGGCGGAGCGCGACGCCGTGCGGTTTCTCCTATGAAACTATGTGGCATTTTCGTTAATTTTATTTTTATTAAAGATGATATGAATTCATTTATTATTTTTTTAATATAATTATGGTTATTATTATTATTATTATTATTATTATTGTTATTAATAATATTATTATTATCATCATTATCATTTCCTATTAATTTTATTTTATTTTATCTTCTTTATATTTTCCCCCCTTCTTCTTTATTAATTCATTTCTTTTATTTTTTTTGGTCTTCCACACGGTTTTCCCTTTCTGATCTCCCATTGTTCGACTCTTCCACGCGGGTGCCCCCTTCTTTTAATTCTTTTTTTTCTTTTTTCTCTTATTCTCTTGCAGCCCTTCTCCTCTGCTCGTTTTCCCGAACCTCTTCTCCCCCTTATCCATATTTTTCGGCGCACAACCCCTCCCTGGTGCGCACCTTCACATCTTCTCCCCTCCACCACCTCTCTCTTCAGCTATACAGCGCCAGCCTGACCCCTCCTCCTGCCCTGCGACAACGCCGCATGCCCTGCACCGAAATCCACTGCCTGCTCTGGTGCACCCTACTTGGCCTGGCGAACCACCCTGCATGTTCTGTTTTTTTCCTACACCCTCTAGCTGGTAGCAACCCAGAAACCCACACCTGCTCCGTTCAACACCCTCCATTCATCGCTCCACCACCTCGCAGCCCAGCAGTAGTCCTGCTTCAGCCAAACCTCCTTACCGACCCCTTTCAGCGCGACCTAGCCTCCCATGCACCTCCTGTATGGTGTGCCTCCTCCCTCCATCCAGTCTCCTCCACCACCACCCGCGTAGCACCACCTGGACGAACCCCTGCGGGCGCGCCTGGTCCCCGGTCGAGACCCCCTCCCCTGTCCTTCTCGGACAGCATGCTCTGACCCTCCTTCTGTTGGAGGCCTCCCGCCGGCCAGCCCTACATCGCACCCTAGACATGCCAGAACTCCTCTTGGTTGCACCGGTAGTGCACTCTCCTATCCCTAAAGACTTCCTGGACACCCCCTTTCCTTGTTCAGGTTGACCAGCAGTGGCACAACACCCATCCGTCATCTGGCCAGTAGCGGCGCGGCACCCGACACCCTCCCCCTTTGCTGCAACAGCCGCAGGCTCCTCCAGCCGGCACCCACCAGCCGTATCTGCCACGCACACCCCACCCAGACTCCTTTTTGGTCACCAAACGCATTTCCATTCCGATGCACCTCCATCTCGGTCGTGTGTCACCCTACAGACCTTCTGTCCAGCCGCGCAGTCTCTGCACGACCCCTTTTTCATTCCTCAAACGTTGCGTGGTGCCCCATGAACCTCGTTCTTCACTTAGTGGTAGCTTCCATGCACCCCTTGCAGAGTCGCCGATGTCATTCTTCCCCTCGCTGCTCCATCCAGCCAGCGACAGTCCCTGTTCGTGCACGTCGCCCCCTTCTGACGGTCATGCAACAACACAGGTCGAGCACATCTCCGTGCTAAAGTAAGGTTTGTGCTATTTTTTTCGAGTAGTAAATATTTATTTTAGCGTGTTTTGTGTTTATTTATTGTGGTGAGAATTAAATTTTAAAATAATTGAGTTTTTCTATACAATGCTATGAGTTAATTTTTGGCTATTGTTTCATAAATCATAAAGTGGTTTAGTGATAATGTAGGCGATATGAGCTATGTTTTGAAACATGTAGAGATAGTTATTTTTGTGTCATATGTTAGTTTGGATCGTTTTAAGTCTGTGTTTTTGTATTTATTTATCTTTCTGGTTGCAGCGCGTTGTCAAGGCATTTACGTGATTCTACAGTCATCGTCTTGCATGTTCTTATGCGCCTGAGCGAGGCGCGATGATCTAGCGTGCTCGAGTTGTGAGTTGAGGTAGGTTTCCCACTGCACTCACCTTTAATTTAGAATTTATTAATTGCTTGATGTTTTATTAATTTTAGAAAATAGAAAATAATATAAGATAATTAATTGTTAAATGATTATTTGTTGTAAAAATAGCCGTTTATTTTATACCGAACTCCTGAAATATTTTCTTGGTGAGCAGACACCCTGTAGTGAAAGAATGCAAGTTTGGACTTTAAACATAATTTACGGAATTTCAAATGAGGTTCTGGTTTTAAAGATAAATGATTTCTTCTGAACAAGTTTTTCAGGTTTTCTTGAGAAATGAGATTTTTCTTTAATATTGGAGAAGGCCCGTTTGGAACATTAATAAAATAAATTATTTTGGAAAACCCACTCAGGGGTGACATTTGGTGTGCGTTGATTTCGTGAATTGTGTGTGATATTTTTGCATTGTGACTGAATGATTTACATTGTGGATGCACCCCTTTTTATTGTATGTGTTGACATGAGAACCTGGCATAGTGAGAGAATCTTCTGAGAACGATTGCTGCACTAGTTTAGATTACGCACTAGCTAGTGGCCCCATAGCAGGGGAATACTGAGTTATTGCTGCTATGGGGATTGGGCCCCTCGGTTAGGCCATGCAGGGTTATGCCGGGAGTTAGGGCTTTATGATGTCATCAAGTTAGGGCATGCCTTCAGGATGAGTCAAATGTATAGTACGTTCTGGATTTTTCATGATCTCATAGGTTCGACCCTTGTTTCCATTATTGTGTATTTGTGTGTGGCGGACGATCGAGAGGTCAAGTTCGGTTGCTGGCCTATATGCGCCACTTTTCCCATTGCCCTTGGTATGTGTTGTGTGCTATGTGTGGTTTTCCTTTTGGTTAATAACTGAAGTCTAGATTTCTAAATTGTTCGTAGAAAAATGTTTTTAAAAATGAAATGTACTTATTCCATTCAAACATTAAACTTGTTTTTAAATTAAAAAGGGCAATGGATTGATACTTGTTTTAGAAATGGAAGTGCGTGTGTGTGAAAACAAATATTTTTGTATATTTAGTTCAAACCTGTAATTGGTAAATTCTTCATTTAAAAGTAGTGGATTGGGAATAGTTCATTGGGAATGCCTACTAAGTTTTAATACTCACGCCTATAGTGTTTTCCTGTTTTTAGTTTTGTTGCAGGTTGGCTCGAGCTTGCTCGCCGTGGGCGAGAGTTGGTTGTGGTCTGGTGAGCAACTCTCGGAGTCGCAAGAGTTTTTGGTCGACACGAGGTCAGTGTGTTTTTGTTGGTTTTTCTTCCTTTTTCGTGTCATTTATTTTCCTTCCACTGCTTTGTTTATTTATTTATTCTTGCTGGGTGAAATCATTCCCACTTTTCCTCTATTGATGCCCTGGCACTTGTCGCCAGCCCGAGAGGGTCGAGAACACCTCTCGGGTCTTGTCGCAGACCGCCTCGGGTGATCGGTTCAAGGTCGACCCGGGTTGGTTCATGACAAAATGGTATCAGAGGAGGTTATCACTTGAGGAGACCTTGTTTTTCAGAGTGCCCATTGTTATCTGGGATTTTCATGGTAGAAGGTGTATGATTATCGGGACTCGAGGCATACGGACGTGAAGGGCGTCATGAACCCTTGCTTGTTCTGAACCTCAGGTTACCATCAGATGCTTGGGTTGTTGATGTCTTTTAATTTTTATGGTTTGTTTGGTATTGGGAAATGAAATGAGAGTTGGGAAACTTACCTTTGTGAGCTCTCGTGGTCTTGCAAGCCATGTGGAGCAGGAGACTTTACCTTAAAACGATCTCAGTGACGGTGGCGTGACTGGCATATGACCGCCAACCATATGTCTGAGTCACACATCGACACTAGTTTCCCCTTGTGGATCGTTTTGGTTCTACTTATTTTCAAAAGTAGTTTTGAAAAACTCTGTTTGGGCCAATGGACTAATTCAGTTGGGTCCTTGGCTAGAGTGAGCCCCCATAAAGCACCGATGTATGTTTTGAATGTGGTCATGAGTGACCTCCCCAGTGTTAAACCCTCCAGTTGATCAATGAAAGGAGTTCTGTCTTAGAATCTAGAATTGGAATCTATCTCAATCCTTCTCGAGTTGAGCGGATCCTCTCCCAGTGGAAGCGTGGTGGTGAGTTGGTCATAAGAGGCTGATATGGCCGTTTGCAGAAATCATGTGTTGGTTGGGACCTGGGTTGAGATCCCTCTCCTAGTAATGTTTTCCCTCAGTTGCAGAGGTCATGTTCGGTGGCGTCTGCCAGTGTTGCAGGCTCTTTTAAATGCAATGGTGGAAGTCTGTGTCTCAAAATAAACCTCGGAATGATCTCACTTGGGAGTTCTTCAAGTCTTCATTCATTCAACAGTACTTCTCTAAAGTGACAATTGTGAGGAAGAGGATGGAGTTATGCGGTCTCCAGCAAGGTGTCAGATCGGTGTTTGAATTCTTTTGTCATTTCTTGGACCTTGCTCCGTATGAACCGGGGTATGTTGGAAATGATCCCATGAAAGCTCGGAATATTGAGCTTGGATTACGTTCTGAGCTGCAGTTGAAGGTGGGATAATTCAACGTGATCACTTTCCCTGATGTGGTGAGGCAAGCTTTCCTCATCGAAGGTGAGTTAGTAGGAGGACATGAGGTGACGAATCCTCCTCCTACTTTGGGAAACAGTGCAGAAGATAGAGATAAGAAGAATGAGAAGTGACATGATGGTGGTGGAACTAGTAGAGGAATCAATAGGTCTTCATAACTTCAGTCATCTTCCTCACAGTACAATACCTTGATCTATCACCAGTGCGGTAAGCGGGGGCACAAGAGGCCGATGTGCCCGAATGCTCTGAAACCCTTCTACACCTTTGGACGTTTGGGCCACTTACAACAATTCTGTCGAGGTGTTTTCAAGCAGCACACTGAAGCCAGACCTGGCTCGTTGAAGGTCACCTCAGCTCGTCAGCAGAAGTATGGTGATGTTTGTAGATCCGTTTGGAGGTTTTTGTAGTGTTCCCTGGATGTAGTGGTTGTCTCTTGTAGTGTTTTGTGGTGTTTCTTTTCCTTAAGTTGTATGAAATGGTTTTTATCGAACCCCTTTTTAACCTCAATTCTAATGGATCCGTGTTTGTTAAAATTCTAGTTCATATGTCATGTTTGGAAAGTTTTGAAGCCTGACTACGAGGCAGGAGATGCTTCAATCAACAGAGCTCCAGCCATAGGCCCCGGAGTGAAGCTGACGCATAGTCAGGTGAACCCTAGTGGTGATGAAGGGCCTTGGATTAATTTCCATCCTTGGCATGGGTAGTTTGTGTTCCTTTGAGAGTGTGACGTTGTTGGAGTGATGGTTACGGTAGTTTCGATTCTCTACCCGTAGGGCCCTTCCCTTCTCCCCCTCGTGGTGGGGGATTTTCGGGCCATGTGGGAAGCTTTCAAACTCGGTCAATCTCCTCAGTCCTTATGCTGGGGAGACCCATCACGGGTCTCGTTGAATTCAGTTGGCTTGTTTCTTATGGTGGGGAGTCCATTCGGGCATCTCTATGTCAGTATCAGAGCTTCGTTTCGGTTTTTGTTTTGGGTGGTGTTTAAAGTGTTCATGTTTTGAGGATGATTTGGACGTCATGGGAGTTTGGTGATCATTTGGATCGATCAACTGGGGGTGCTTAAACCATTGGGGGTGAGTGAAACTTAAGGAGTTTCTTCTAGGGTCTAGGTCTTGTGGTGGCTTCCAGGGGACGGGAAGCTCTATGGTGGGGAGAATTGTCACAGCCCAACCTATGTGTTTCATTTATTTAATTATTTTTATACCTTTAATTTTTTCCCATTCCTAGGGTCCAGGGTGAGTCCCAGATGAAGTTTTCATGTTTTCAATAAAAAGTGTGCATTTTGGGTTCGACGTCGCTGGACGCACGGGCGGAGCGCGACGCCGTGCGGTTTCTCCCATGCAACTATGTGGCGTTTTCATTAATTTTATTTTTATTAAAGATGATATGAATTCATTTATTATTTATTTATTATAATTAAGGTTATTATTATTATTATTATTATTATTAATGATATTATTATTATTATCATTATTATTTGCTATTTATTTTATTTTATTTTATCTTTTTTATATTTTCCCCCCTTCTTCTTTATTCATTCTTTTCTTTTCTTTTTTTTTTTGGTCTTCCACATGGTTGTACCTTGCTGATCTCCCATTGTTCCACTCTTCCACGCGGGTGCCCCCTTCTTTTTATTCTTTTTTTCTTTTTTCTCTTATTTTCTTACAGCCCTTCTCCTCTGTTCGTTTCGCCGAACCTCTTCTCCCCCTTCTCCATCATGTCAGTGCACAACCCCTCCCTGGTGCGCACCTTCACATCTTCTCCCCTCCACCACCTCTCGCTTCGGCTGTACAGCACCAGCTCGACCCCTCCTCCTGCCCTGCGACAGCACCGGAATCCCCTTCCTGCTCTGGTGCACCCTGCTTGGCCTGGAGAACCCCCCTACATGTTCTGTTTTTTTCCTACATCCTCTAGCTGGTAGCAACCCAGAAACCCGCACTTGATCCGTTCAACACCCTTCTTTCATCAATCTGCCACCTTGCAGCCCAGCGGTAGTCCTGCTTCAGCCAAGCCTCCTTACCGGCCCCTTGCAGCGTGACCCAGCCACCCCTGCACCTCATGCATGGCGTGCCTCCTCCATCCATCCGGTCTCCTCTACCTCCACCCACGTAGCACCGCCTGGACGAACCCCTATGGGCGCGCCTGGTCCCCTTTCGAGACCCCCTCCCCTGTTCTGCTCGGCCAGCATGCTCTGACCCTCCTCCCATTGGTGCCCTCCCGCCGGCCAGCCTTACATCGCACCCTAGACATGCCAGAACTCCTCTTGATTGCACCGGTAGTGCGCTCTTCTATCCTTAAAGACCGCATGGCCACCCCCTTTCCTTGTTCAGGCCGACCAGCAGCGGCACAACACCCATCTGTCGTCTGGCCAGCAGCGGTGCGACACCCAACACCCTCCCCCTTTGCTACAACAGCCGCAGGCTCCTCCAACCGACACCCACCAGCCGTATCTGCCACGCGCACCCCTCCCATACTTCTTTTTGGTCACCAAATGCATTTCCATCCCAATGCACCTCCATCTCGGTCGTATGTCGCCCCGCAGACCTTCTGTCCAGCCGTGCAGTCTCTGCACGACCCCTTTTTCATTCCTCAAACGTTGTGCGGTGCCCCATGAACCTCGTGTTGCATTTAGTAGTAGCTTCCGCGCACCCCTTGCGGAGCCGCCGTCATCGTTCTTCCCCTCGCTTCTCCATCCAGCCAGTGATAGTCCCTGTTAGTGCGCGTCGCCCCCTTCTGACGGTCGTGCAACAACGCTAGTCGAGCACATCTCCGCGCTAAAGTAAGGTTTGTGCTGTTTTTTTCAAGTAGTAAATATTTATTTTAGCGTGTGTTGTGTTTATTTATTATGGTGTGAATTTAATTTTCAAATAATTGATTTTTTCTGTACAAAGATATGAGTTACTTTTTGGGTATTGTTTCATAAATCTTAAAGTGGTTTAGTGATAATGCAGGTGATATGAGTTATGTTTTGAAACATGTCGAGATAGTTATTTTTGTGTCATTTGTTAGTTTTAATCATTTTATGTCTGTGTTTTTGTATTTTAGTTATCTTTGTAGTTGCAGTGTGTTTTTAAGGCATTTATATGATTCTACGGTCGTCATCTTGCATGTGCTTATGCTCCTGAGCGAGGCGCGACGTGCCAGCGTGCTCGAGCTGTGAGTTAAGGTAGGTCTCCCACTGCACTCACCTTTAATTTCTAATTTATTAATTGCCTGATGTTTTTTTAATTTTAATATATAGAAAATAATATAATATAATTAATTATTAAATGATTATTTGTTGTAAAAAGATCCGTTTATTTTATACCGAACTTCTGAAATATTTTCCTGGCGAGCAGACACCCAGTAGTGAAAGAATGCCAGTTTAGCCTTTAAACATAATTTATGGAATTTCAAATGTGGTTCTGTTTTTAACAATAAATAATTTCATCTGAACAAGTGTTTCGGGTTTTCTTGAGAAACGAGGTTTTTCATTAAAATTGGTGAAGGCCCGTTTGGCACTTTAATAAAATAAATTATTTTGGAAAACCCACTCAGGGGTGACTTTTGGTGTGTGTTGATTGTGTGAATTGTGTGTGATATTTTTTCATCGTGACTAAATGATTTACATTGCGGGCGCACCCCTTTTTATTGTATGTGTTGACATGAGAACCTAGTATAGTGAGAGAATCTTCTGAGAACGGTTGCTGCACTAGTTTAGATTTTGCACAGGCTAGTGGCCCCATAGTAGGGGAATTCTGAGTTATTGTTGTTATGGGGATTGGGCCACTCAGTTAGGCCATGTAGGGCTATACCGGGCATTAGGGCATTATGACGTCATCGAGTTAGGGCATGCCTTCAGGATGAGTCAGATGTATAGTATGTTCTGGATTGTTCACGATCTCCTAGGTTCGACCCATGTATCCATTGTTGTGTATTTGTGTGTGGCGGACGATCGAGAGGTCAAGTTCAGTTGCTGGCCTATGTGTGCCACTTTTCCCATTGCCCTTGGTATGTGTTGTGTGTTATGTGTGCTATGTGTGGTTTTCGTTTTGGTTAATAACTGAAGTCTAGATTTCTAAATTGTTCTTAGAAAAATGTTTTAAAAATGAAATGCACTTATTCCATTCAAACATTAAACTTGTTTTTAAATTAAAAAGGGAAATGTACTGATACTTGTTTTAGAAATGGAAGTGCGTGTGTGTGAAAACAAATATTTTTTTATATTTAGTTCAAACAGGTAATTCGTAAATTCTTCATTTAAAAGTAGTGCATTGGGAATAGTTCGTTGGGTAGGCCTATGGAGTTTTAATACTCACGCCTATAGTGTTTTCCTGTTTTTAGTTTTTTTGCAGGTAGGCTCGAGCTTGCTCGTCGTGGGCGAGAGTTGGTTGTGTTCTGGTGAGCAACTCTCGGAGTCGCAAGAGTTTTTGGTCGAGACGAGGTCAATGTGTTTTTGTTGGTCGTTCTTCCTTTTTCATTTTATTTATTTTCCTTCTGATGCTTTGTTTATTTATTTATTTTTGATGGGCGAAATCGTTCCCACTTTTCCTCTATTGATGCCCGAGCGCCTGTCGCTAGCCCAAGAGGATCGGGAATGCCTCTCGGGTCATGTCGTGGACCAGCTCAGGTGATCGGTTCAGGGTCGACCCGGGTTGGTTCGTGACATGTTGTGTATAACATAATCAAAACATATTTCATTTAAACATTAAAAAAATATCTACATAATGTTGCGTAGAATAATTTCTTCAAAACGAACTTGAAATTGTGTGTACCATGAGCCAAGAATAGTGTTGCGTATACTGCAAGATAATATGTTGTTGCGTATAACACAAGCTAATTTTGGTGTAGCGTACAACACAAGACATCAGTGAAATTAAAAATAATAATTCTCATAAAATCTTGGGTTGTTACAATCTTTATTAGATTATACCCTAAATACCCATACAAAAAAGAAAGGTCTTGGAAGACAATATTTGCATCCATTAGAATTTTGGGGATCAGAAATGGGAAAACATCCTTTAGAAGATGACCATAATGGTCTCTAAAATCAGAAAATCCACTGATCTACCCATTCCTTAACATCACATGGATGTTGTTGGTAATATATTTTTGGGTATTGTACTTTTCGAAAAAACTGTATTTGATCAATTTTTCAACTTCTGATTCTACACTAGTTTCATGGGAGGGGTGAATCCTCCTAGACTCTATCCGAAAACCTCGATGGCTATCGGGTAAGCGTAGGGGGTGTGTAGCCACAATGGGGTTCATCCCTATAATTTTTTTAAAATTCTATGAAATAAGAAAATGTTGTTGCATTAAAAACACAATATATATGTCCTGTAGCATGATATAAATGGTGGAGCTAATCAATATTGTTTGAGGAAATTCATATATTCCCAGATTCACCTTCCTACACTTAATTATATAGGTGGAGACACCTTCCTCAAATGCAAGTGGGGTGTTCCTTTGTTCAGCCTCTTCTTCTCCCATCTATGGTTCTATAGAGGCATTTTCAAAAATGGTGTTTAATTTTGAGGAATCCCATTCACGGTCAAGGTAATAGAGGCCATGGTAAGAGACATTTTCAGCAAAATTTATTTGATTCATCATAGAGAGACTTAAGAGATGATATTTTTATTTATATTTTTCCAGGTACAAGAGGATCTTGGAAATCTGGGATTAAGTCTACTACCTCAATTTGGATTATGGGTATCATATAACTACAATCGAGTATACTCTTGGGTTTTTCAGGGGCGGTCCCCCAGACATTGGGCATTCAACCAACGTATCATCGTCCATTATTAGTTGTTTTCCTTCCCATTTCTAGATTCCCTCCTTTGTATATATGGAATTTTAAGAATGAAAGGGGTGTTATCACCATATTGTATGTCGACCCTCCCATCAATGGAGTAATTCAAACACTAATGAAATGTTGAAGGTAGTGAAACATGGTTATGAAGCTAGTGTATTCTATGCAGGACGTTATATATTTCATCTTTCTGGATAACCATGAAGTCAACATTATATTTGAGATCCCCAACCTAATCCTTAAACATTATCTTACTGGGAGGCATTTAATTTCACTAATTGCACCATTTAATGGTTAGTTTTGTTGGAGATATGTACCCCCACTATGTCCCAAATTTCTAATGTTTTTAATGGAATAATGGTTGATATCATAACCATTTTTAATCAGGGAACTTCAGATTTCAATAGTGTCAAGTTTACCTAAAACATATAGGGGTTTGATATTTCCTTAGATAACTTCTTGATCCTATTCTATGAATGATATGGTGACATGGAACTCTTAAGGAATAGTAACCACTTAATAAGCATTGGTTCTAGAAACTTCATTCTCAAACTCATGTGGGTTCTACAGGGATTCGATGAATGCATTTCTGAGTAATTTTAAAAGTTGGAAAACATCCATGATTGAGAGCATAGCTAGGAAAACCTCCAACTATTTCAGAGGTTCATAATTTTTTGAAGAGTTTGACGCTTCCCAAGTCATTGTTTCTACCTATTATGTGGATCACGAGTTGATATGTTTGTGGTGGATGGGCCTAGTTCTTGAGTATATGTAAAAGGAGTATCTTCTACATGTGGAATAGGTGATGTCAGTCTTCCACTTTGTATGGTCTTATTAGATAATTGTACCCTCTTTGGACGATCATGTCAGATAATTGGGCTTGGATGACCACTGGAGGGATATGGGAAATCATCATGTTTCTATTGGGAGTGATGGAGTGATCAACCATGGGTCTTTTCTATGTAGATGTACCCAATTTTAATTTTAATAAAATATTTTTTCTTCCCACACTCTCACCATCACCTTTATCCTAAGATCAAATGTCGTCAGCCCCCATCCCCATATTTAGTAATAGTGAACTCATATTCGGAGGTGTATTCATCACTAGTGATGTATTTTTTAAGTGGCTATGTTTACAAAACCCAAATTGATCTCTTCATCCAATGAGGATTCTATTTTGTGGGTGGTTCCCACTATTCATATATTGAATGAATGAAATACACTAGATTCAAAATATTGTGTGAGATATGAATATGACTATTCTTTCTTTAGTATTTTCCCATGTCCAATTTTTATGCCCAAAAATAAGTAGTCTATTCAATTTCACCTCCCTAGGTGATGAGACCATTGTTTTATTATGAATATGTACTGTTAGGGTGGCATGAGCTTGGTCAAATGTATTTCGAGTTATCCAGTTATCAAATTTCAATCCATGCATGGTTTGAATGTCTTTCTTGTGGCGCTATAATTTTTGTTCAGTGACAAATGTTGATTTCGCATGATGTATGGAATTTTCTAGCATCACCTATCCAAATTCAACCATTCTTTGGGGGATTATTTAGTGAAAAAATAGTTTTGGATGGTGTGACCCAACTTCCTTTGGAAAATAAAGTAGTTGGGATGATCAGTGAGGTTTACCTCATTGGGTTTCTTAGTCTTTGGTAGCCATAGTAGTCTATTTTCAATGGATATGAGTAAATAACCTAAGACATTCTCATTTTTGTAATTTGTACACATTATTCATCATTTCCTCAAATCATGGGAGACCATGATATCATTTTTCTTATTGAAGAGGGTGATTTTTTTTCCATTACCACTCGATGGGATGATCCAGATGATTCAGGGCCTTATTAGATACATGAATGGTAATAGGTACTATTTTTAGGGTAATAGGAGTAGTCTCTACCTTTTCAAGACTATTTCCCTACTATGAGGATATGAGGTGTGACCGAGTTTGGGTTTGATGAATGAAATCTTCTAAGAAATGTTCGTCTTTAGTGAATTTGAAGAATCTTCCTAGATACATCATTAGGATCAGAGTTGGTTGAATCTCATTTAAAATATTTCTAGGATAGATTTCTAGTAGTTTTATTATGATATAGATATACTAAGTGAATAATTTAATCCTTTCCATCTAGTGATGATTTCATAGAACCTCTCTTTTTGGAATTGTTTGTAATTTTTGAGGATGATGATTAATGTTATCCTTAGAGTAGAGATGAAATGAAATTGAAATTTTTGACTAAGGTCTTCCTATACTGCAATGAGTCCTACATAGAGACTACTATACCAATGGATGGCTTCACTAGATTTTCTAAACACATTTCAGCTTGTTCACCTCTTACTAATCTCAAGTTCCCATCAACAGACCGCATCAGGAAACAAATTTCCTGATATGTTGTTTTGTATTTCTCATTACATAAATGGTTTAGAATGTGAGATTTCCAAAATTAGGTTGATGGAATGTTTCATGAACCCATTCATGATATGAATTCTTTGCTGGAAAAATAGGAGTGTGCCACCCTTCCATGGATTCCATTCAAGAACAAAATATTCAATGTTATTGAGAATTTATAGAGGTACCACTATCACGGATGCCTCCCACCTACATGGAATGAGAAATTATTGATTTGGTGGCCTTGTTTTCAAATACCACTGACTTTAGATCTGTACTATTACTAAATGATCACCCTGGAGGGTGATATTCTATATCCATAATGGAGGAAATTCAAGATAATCCTTGAATCCCTCAATTATTTTACATCAATTTTTTAGATCTACGGGCACCTTGATGCTCATTTGTTTCTATTTCAAGTGAATTCGCTCTCTACTATTATATAGGTGGAGGGATATTTGTCTCTATCTTAAGACATTGTCCGTCATGAATATTTCCCATGAGTAGTTCTGTATTGTGTTGTTTGAGATTCTCCATCTCATTTTCATACTGTGTCTTCCATTCCATTATAGAAGAAATTTATTATCTTCTGGGTGGTGGGTGGGATGAAACCACACCCTTACCATTATCCTTGGAAGAGTTATACCATGGAAGTAGTAATTCATTACTTTGAGGTTCCAGGTTCTGGATCCTCCACAAATTTTTCATTTGTATATCCCTAGTTAGTTCATAAATATTACCCTCCACTTGAGGTGAAATTTCTATATTTCATCCCTCTGTATTTACATTTCAGTTCACATCATTTTTCTTTTTTTTATGGGGTTGAAGTTTCCTAAGTTGTATCAAGAAACGGTATTTATCCCATTATACTCAATGCAATAGGTTGATTCTCTTCCACTTACCCCTCCTTTGATGCTTTCATAAGGATAATTTTTCTAAACCCTTTTCATATCAAACAATTTTCTATTATAAGCCTCACTAGTTTTGATTGAATTATATATACATTCATCCTAGATTTGTATGTGAATTGTTAAATTAAAGGAGTTCCCAGTTGTGTGTGTCAAACGTGCCCCACATAGAAAAGGTTTATCTTAGTGAGAAAGGAACATATGAGATACCAATCTTCAAAATTTACCAACCAACAAGTAAAATTTTAATTCTTTCTTAGGTGATGATAATGATGAAAATTCATGCATCCTTATAGCTTAGGGCCAATTGATGGCCACTATCAGAAATTATTGATCTCATTGTTAAGGATTTTATGTTTCTAGAGGAGGATTTGATGGCCACTAAGATAGAAATTGAGATATAAATTCCCCCATCCCTGTGATATGGGGTTGTTCTAGAACCACCATTGATTTCTCAAGAACGCTCTTAGGGTGTGATGAACCTGGTGATGTTGATTGAGTTAAAAATACCCCCATCCCTATGGGATGGGGTTAGTCTACAACAATCACAAATATATCCTGGATCCTTATAGGGTTTGATGAACCAATGGATGGAGGTATTTGTAAAAACGACCCTAAATTGATGGGATAAATTTTCTCTTGGATTGATGTTATGGAAGTACTATTGAGATCATTTTTATTTGGCACAATTGTGTTCATGTATGAATGGGTGCAATGGTAGCCCATGATGGGAGTCATTTTCCATGGGATGTCTGTATTTTTCACCAAAACATTGAATTTTTTCTCTAAAATATGTTCATATTTATTTGATGGGACCAGATTAATACTTATTTGATATTTTTCACCCATCAATCATGATGTCTTTGCACATTCAATGTGGGTTAATTTCACTTTATTTACAAAATCACCCATGTGTTTCCTAGAACCCTTATTTCTCATATGGCTATAACTTTACAGGATTCAATAACTAGAGGATATACTATTCTAAGTATACATTTAATTGAAATGATCCATATTTTTCCACCCTATGATATGTATGTCGGATGGAGCTCTAGAAATCAGTCGACGAGTAGTTTTTATTACATAAAGAAAAAAAATGAAATGAATATTTCATGATCTTCCATCAGGGGGTGCCGAGCTATAGAGAATGTATCCATGTCTAGCTGACAACATCATGCGTTTATCTCTAGAGATAGGACTCATATCCTTGACAAAGAACATGTTTACCCTTTATCCTCTACCGGGTTTCCCATATATTTTGGCATAGGTATGTAATGAAATCCTTCTCTAGATCAACTGATATCCCACAGTTAGAATTCAAAATGGGCGCGAACATGGTTCGGAGGATGTTTCTATAAATCTCACTCTACAGATCCATATAATCTAATTATTCATCAAACTTATATGCCTCCACATTGTTTTTCCAAAAGTGTTAATTCTTTGGGTCACCTTCTAACCATGATGAAGTGTTTTTGATAAACGATTGGGAGCTATATACGGATAACCTTGATGTTTTGTGAACCTCTCTATAATAAAGTTTCTAATTTTTTATCACGTATTTGTCGTGTCTAGAATATGATGACTTGCCTTATATGGTTGAATTGGTATATGATCCTAAAACATGATGAATTTTGGAATATGTTTTTAAATGTCTCACGCTATAGTAATATGATCCCATAAATGAGAAGATTCAAGCGCATCCCAGTGAAATTGTTTATTATATGATGAATTATAACTATATCTGTGGGTGGTTTCAAAAATATATTGGTCGATCTGGGATGATGTAGGGGTATTGTGATGATTCAAATATGCATTAACCATTAGGATATTTCAAAGGAACTTCATAATTTGAGAAGGCATATGATCATCCTAATGTATATCCTCTGAAGGATATTGGTGTTATCGTTCATTATTATAATTAGAGATATGATCGTAGATTCCTTATGTTACTGGAATATACTGAGTATCTTAAATGGTAAGGATATGATCCCACTATGAGGTGGATTCCATATTTTCCAAACAAAAATTTGTTGTAACAGAGATATGATCATGATTATATTCCTTTTGAGTATGCCACTAGCCTTTTTTGATAGGAAGATGAGCACATCCTGAGGAATTTTCCACTCCCACTTGGTGTGCCTTGGTTAAAATGGGGACGTGAGCATAGTTTTCTTCCATTGGAGTATGTCGCTGGTCTTTTCCAATAAGTATATGTTCCTCTCATAAGGCATGTGTCAAACCTACTTGGTGAGCCCCATTTGGAATGGGGATTTGAGTCCAGTCATGTGTCTCTTCCTTTATCATAACATGATGACGATCATCCTTTTTGGGAGTAGGAATGCGTACATTCTCCAAAGTATTTGTATGTCTGTGCTGATCATGGTGAAATGGTACTCTGAATATCATGATAAGAATATGTTCATGTACTTGTAATTTTACCAGTACCAGTATATGTAGACAGTGTTCTTCATCTATATCAAGGGTGTAGCAACGCATTAGTAAAGTGTGTGTAAGAATTTTGGCATGCATATTTTCAATCTCCAAAATATACTAGAAGATATCTATGATTTAAGTGAGAATATAATCCCACTCCTGTCATCCTTGTACCATCAGAATATGTGGATGGGATTCATGCATAGGGGAAGGGATATGAGCCTCCATCATGATTGCTATAAGAATACATTTGAAGATGTGATCTGAGTGAGTAGGGATATGAACATGCCCATTGAAAATATGATGATTATTCCAAAAGGATTCATTAGCGGTAGAAATGATATGAGCACACTCCCATTTATCCACAACTTTCCACACCTGATGCGACTTATTTAGTACCAGTGCATGAGTATCTAGGATGGAAATTTATTAGGTGGAAATCTCTGAAAGTGACTGAGGGGAACTAGTGGGATGAATCTAGGGATAGTGGTTAACATGACCCTCCTTGGTGGATCTAGAACAGGTATGGATCAATAGTTGACACCTTGATCAACATTACTTTGATATGAAAGGTGTTGATTTCCTCACTCATAAGAAATGTTTATGAAGTGATTAGTGGTGGAGATTGGTTTCACTCGTTTCACAGAAACATTCCTTAAATGTGATGAACTTTTTGAATTAATCATTTAGAGACCATTACATGTATCTTTGGGGGTAAAGATTGTACCATGTTGGTGGTATTTACAAACCATTGTGTTTTCCAACGTAAGATGATGTTTTTGATTAGGTGAGGTCATTTTGTGACCTCTAGAGGCCACTATCATGATTGAGGTTCTAGAATTCTTTCATGAAGAATACATGATCTCAATTCAATGTGTTATTTGTTATAGTAGTATATGGAATCAATATGATAACATTGAATCATTTTCATCGATCATTACATCATTTTATAAATGATACATGATTAATTATCTATTCAAAAGTTAAAAAAGATATTTTTTTGCTATTTGTTTGACCATTTTTCTCACATGGACCTGTCACAATGATAATTGAATTATTTTAAAGGAACCCCAGTTATATAGGATTTCACGTCGAGCATTTCAATTATATTTATGTAGGAGGTAAAAAAACATTCTCAAAGCATGGTCGATATATATTTTTATTATTAGAGAGATTCACATTCGGTTCGTCAATTTTTCCCCTTAAATTTGGAGAATTGTTTGGTTATCCCCAGGTTTATTATGCAATGATGAACAATGTCTATAATGAAATAGTTATTTAATAATTACATGCTTTCTCACTAGTTTCACCATCATTTTCCCATTTTAATATATATTGTGGGGGTTTGAAGTTTGATTATATAATCATTCACATCAGGTTTATCATTTATATATATCAGAGAAAGTCCCAATGGTCCCCATATCTATCACTGGGTACAGAACTACATTCCCAAGGTAGGTTTTCATTTTGGGTTTCAGACCCAATGATTCTTAGGAAATGTTATTGGTCCAGAGGATGGGAGATAGAGATCATCACACACTTTGGAGGGAAATATTTCAAATCCAAGGGTTCTATTATAGATTTAAGATTTTTTTCTGAATCTCTTCTAAATCATGACATGGGATTGGTTTCCCTAAAAAAATTATCGGGTTTCAAATGCTTCTATGTATAATGGGGGTTCTATTAATGAGAGAATATGTATGTACCCAATGTTCTTTATACATTTCCTATTATTTTTTAATCAATGGGTGGTTTCTTATATTTTGAATCCATATAACTAGGTACTCTAAATTTTATTACCATTCAAGGAGGTGATGGGTATTTTAAGGACGGTACTAAACCTTGATGAGGTGTTATACATATTTTATTGGTCATTTGAATCAATTCCCACGTAGTTTGTTTTGGTCAAGAAATTTTATATCATTTAGAAATGACATATATAATGGAATATATACACTAGATATAGAACTCGATCCTTAAGAAGGTGTCCTACAAATCTTGTTTATGATAGGAATTAGGGACATCATATTTGAATCTACCCCCAACTTACTGATGGGTAGTGACAAATAACTAATGCATGTGAGGGTTATTTCCCCATGGATCACTAGTATAGAAATAAACTTGGGATATAGCCTCAGGTGGATACCCTTGAATGAAGGTAATCATATCATGTCACTGATTGATTCTTACACACTGGGGTTTCCCTATCTGGGGGGAATTCATGATGTGAATGATATGATTATTGAAAATCAATAAGCATGTATGAGCCATGATCAGTGTGATAAAATAGGGGTTGAAAGTGATCAACCTCACTATACAAGGATTCGGGACTTATACACTGAGGTAACCCTATTGGAATGTTTGATATGGATCTTCAGCATTAGGAATACATCAATCGTATCCTACTTATATCCAGAATAAGAGTCCTCATAGTTTAATTCATCCTATGACTTCTAGTGTGCTTGATGTAATTAGGTGAATGGTAGGGGCTTACATGTAAAGGGATCCCCATGTATAGTCCCAAATCACATCCATTGATGGATGATATAGGATTGTAGACTAATGGGAAAATTTAGACCGATGAGTTCTGAATATTTAGAATAAAAAGGAGGGATAACACCAAGATCAGTGCCCATTGGAGCTTGTGAATTAAGAATACATCTTACATATCCAGTTTATATCAAGAACTGGAGTCATCATTATCCAATTTTTTTAAGTCCATGAGTTTCATTCAGACAGGAATATCATGTCAGATGTTGTCTTCCTAACATGATTGATACGTTAAGGATGTCTACTAGACATTCTTAGTTTTCTGTCTGACATGTTATTAGTGTTTTCTCATTAAGGCTGACATGTCCTTGGGTTTTTTGAATGATTTAAGTATACATATATGAGGTTTTACACATTGTCTAACTGACATTTCTGGATGAGGATTGCATGACCCGGTGGAAATGTCTATAGGTATTCATGTGAACAATGGAGACACACCCAAGGGTGTCTCATGATCTAGGATGACATTTAATAATATTCTCGCCTGACATGACTAACATTTATTGAGAACATTACATGTCTTGGATGATATGTCTAGAGGAATTTTCAATACATGCATGATATATCCTGAGCACTTTTTAAGAGTTGGATGATATGACTGGAGGATCCCATGTGTCATGGAACAAATATCTAGAGTACTTCACAACTATTAGTCGATATGTTTAGGTATTGTCTCGTGATCTTGATAGGTTATGTGAAGCACGAGATTACTTCCAAGGAAAAATGTCCAATCCAAATTTTAACACATATTAATTATTTTTTCAGTATTTATTTCATATACACCTCTATGTTTTTCTTGAATTATCTTATTGAGCATTCATGTGACCAAGTCAACATGTAGGAATTCCTTTGAATAATCAGGATATTCTAACATAGGTCCTTTACATGATCAACAGGGTGATCACATGAAGCACAAATTCATGTTGTGTAATTCATTATAACATTCCATATATTTTTCTAGGTGGAAGACCCTAGTGATCATGTGGATTCTCGCTCTGAGAAGTTTTCTCTTCCGCTCTCTCATGGGTGTGTATTTTTGGTGTGTAGTCGAAATTGTTTTTTCTAAGAGGGAAGAATTTATAGGCCTAAATATCGTATTTTCCAATTCCTTTCACCAGGATAAAATCATTGATACGGGCTTGAGTCAATGGAGGTGGAATCACATCACAAGATTCACATGATCCTTTTGTGGGTTATTCATGGAATCATATGATAAACTATGACCTTGAGAACATTCGGTTGTCACCATATTTTTAGGGGACATGGACTATCAAGGGGATTTCACTTGATCATGTAATCATGTCAAAGATCCATATCAAGATTAGGATGAAATGTCTAGGAGTTCTTGTGAGATCCAGACACATAATGAAAAGGATTTTCATGAATCCAAACTACCTCTTTAAGGGGGCCTTTAAAATATCATGATAACATGTACAATAGACTTAGAATGATAAATGGTTATCAAAAAAACATTCATAACCCCTTTCAAATTAAAATCGGTGTATCTTACCATCATGAGAGGCTTACATAATTACATGTTTTTATTCCTTTTTTTATAATATGTTTAGTATTTTCACATTAGTTGTATGTTATGGTGTTTCACGATCAGTAAAAGATCCCATGAAGGTCTGCGAGCATTTTTAGGAAAGTCCCTTTACTTTTCTATTATACACTACATGACCGAATTGACATGTCAAATGGATTCCACAAGACCAGACGGACATGTCTGGGAGTCTTCATGAGATCAAGTCACTTATAGAAGAGGGGATCACATGATCAAGGAGACATGTCTAGGGCCATTCATGAGAACAATCTGACTTGTTGAAGGGCCTTCGTGTGATCAATAGTGATCACACATGGTGGATAACCCCTTCATGTGAAAAATAGAACAACTTGGACTATTTGAATCAACTTTATATTTATCTTAATTTACTTAATTCACAATGGTTTTTAGGTGATTCTTAGGTGTATGTCACTTGATACGTCACATGATCAGAGGAGCTCAATAGGAAGCCTTTGAATGATCATCAGTGATTTTCTAGCCACCTTCACAAGAATAAGAGGAATTTTTAGGGGGGATTCACATGATCTTGAACAGATCATTAATAGTGCATGACCCATTTTCATTACCTTCCCATGTTCATTTGATCACATGCCTTATTGGGGGTTACACTATTCATGTGATCCAGCCACTTGGTCTCCATGTAGCTATGTTTCTCCCTCAATTTCTTTGAAGAGAAAATAATACTCATGTTTCATGTATTTATTTGATTATATAATTATTGATACTCATTTGGAAGGTACCGACATCATATATTTTCCAATAACCGATTCCCAATGAATATAATATTTTTAGCATCAGAATTTGAATATAGATGGTAATTCCTTTATTAAAGTTTCTCATTTAAATATTTAAAAAATTTGGGGAAAATATTGTCACACCAACCATTTCTCTCTTTTAGGTAAACAAATATTAGTACTGTTAATAAAATTATAAATTTAGCATAACCAAAAAATAATGGATTTCCACCATCTCTATAAAATTCATATTAATCACTTGTTACAATGGATTTAACTCATAGATCATGAAAAAAATTAATAATATGATATTATTTCTCATATTAGAAATCATAATCATCATTATTAGATCGTTACTTATATATAATTTCATCAAGTAAGATTCAAAAAATGTTTCAAAAATTAAAATAACTGAATATAAATTGATATTTAATTTATATAGACCCTAATTTTATCAATTTTAAACACTTCATGAATATGATAGTAGAACTGGTATCCATTTTCAATATTTGATTTATAAAATTACAAAAAATCATCAACCCTGTCTATCTTTTGAAACTTATTCTTAGAGAATTTATCTATTTATGATCCATTAATCGCCTAGAGAAAAAATATATATTAATAGTATATTTAAAAACATTTTATAAATAATCAAATTTGATTTTTTGATATTTATTTTTTAATAAAAATGTCATATTACAATGATCTTAAATAACAAATAATATTATATAATAATGTATAAATCATATAGAAAACACACTCATAAACATATCATATGATTATTTATATAATTATATATGATCCATATATATATATATAGACAATATTCATAAAAAATATATCTATTAATATATAGATAAATTTGAAAATACACACACAAACTAAATAAAATGTGTATCACATGCCCATGTAAAAATATATGTTAATTTAAACCACATAAATATATAATCATTTAGAGATTTAACATACTTAAGCATATAGACATATAAACATATAAATTTAATTCATATATATAAACATATAAATATATAAGCATATAAACATAGAAATTTTAAAACAGATATACAAACATATTTAAGAAATATTCACATGAAAATATTTAAATTTAAATTGAATATATGTAATATATATATATATATATATATATTAAATATATATATAGTTAAATCATAAAAACACACAAACATATAAATTTAATCCATATAAACATATAAAGTAATAAAATTTGATCCTATAAATTTAAAACACACATAGAGACACACACACAAAACAAGAAATATATATAAATACATTTATAGTGCTTATATTGTATCAACATATAAACATCTATATAAACACATATAAACATAAACAAAATTAAATATTTATGAACATAAATAAATATATATACATAGAAAAATGTAAACATATATATATATATATATAAACTTATAAACACATATACAAGTATATAAACTTGTAATTATACATATATATATATAAACATATATGTTTAGATTATATGATTATATATTTATATATTTATATTTAATATTATATATATATATATAAATGTCAATAATTTTGGTTCAATAATTGTAATTTTAACTTACCTAATAATTAATCTTGAAAATATATATTACAAAAAATTAAATCACCATTCCTAAAATATTGATATATAAATTTGTTTGACTAAATAAATTACTCATATATGATTTTGAGTAGAAAATAATTTTAAAAATATAGTTGAATTATAAAATAATTCTATTGTATAAATTAATTAATATTATTAAAATATATTTTTTAATTAAAAACATCAATAATGAATGAAAAAAATTATTTAGTGCTTATAATTTTTGATTACTGAGAGTGGTAGAATGTCAGTAGGGGAAGGTGAAGTGATCAGCTTGGATGGAAGGCAATGGATGATAGTGAATCATATAAAAATATGGTGGAATGGTATAAGGAGAAGATATAGAGGGAAAAAATAAACTTATACTGCGTAGGGTTTCAAAATATATCAATAATAAAAAAATAAGGGGTATCATAGATGGGTGTGTTTTGATTATTTCAAAATTGTTTTAGCCTTGGTTTTTAGAAAAAAAATCATTATAAATTAAGATATATCATCATTTTTATTCTAAATGATATTAAATCCCTTAGGGGATGGTGTTTTAAAACAATTTGTTTATTAACCAATTTCAGAAATATTTTTAACATTTTTTAATTGATAACTAAAATTTAAAGTCTGATATATATATATATATTAGTTTTAAATGAATTTTATAAAATAAATAATGAAATTTTGGTACACATTGGGAGAACCATATTATCAAAGCATTGAGCTTCAAAATATTTCTTTTGGAATTCCAATACAATAACTATTTATATTCTGAAGTAGTGTTTATTTCAAAAAAAATTAATAAGTACACATTTTAATATGTTGTTTTAGAAAAATAACAATTGAAAGAGTTTGAAAGTATTTGGTAGCCCATGTTACACAAATTTTTAAAAAAAATATTTGTGAATGTTTTGTTAAACAGATTATGAAGGGAAATTTATTATATATTCACACCATGAAAATGTGTCAATTTTAATATAACAAGAATAAAAAAATGAGGGAAAGGGTTTTTCAGTAGAAACCACAATGCATTTTTTTACCATGAAAATTTGACTTGGTGTAATCCTTGATTAAAAATTCCAATGTTTTTTTAACCCCAATTCATGTCTAATACTTTATGAGGAATTATTTCCAAGTTTGGAACTCCCGTAGAGATTTATAAAATGTTCATAATTCCATCCCAAAATCTAATGTGTGACTGGTTTTCCTTGTGATAGTGACTCTATAGAAATCACACATTAACAATAACATTAATGTATGTATCAAATCCTCTCAATATTTCTCTTTATATATTGGGTTATTGTGGTAATAAGATACTAGTTTAAATCCATATATATTAGTGCTATAGATTTTAACAATGTATGATGAGGTGGTTAGTGCTTATAGTGTCATTATCGAACCCAAGATTTGGGCTTCCTATGTATCATCATGACTGGAATAAAAAATCATGTAGTTATTCACCACTTAATGATACATGATGCACCTTTTATGGTTTTTTTGAAATAAAAAATTTTGGATCCTTTTAATTCTAAGCACCCATCATTACATTCAAGTATATTAAACTCATTTAGAGTGTACATTTAAGTGAAATATTCCTAGAAATAGTCATCATGAAAGTTGCGAATGAGATAAACGTTTTTTTGACCTAAAATAAAATATATCCCAATAAGAATGGGCTTTATTCTGGAGGAATATGTCGTTGTGAGATATGTTTCTAGTTTTTTTTTGGGATATGGCCCAATAGAAAGAATATGGCGTCATTTAAAATTTGACCAAATGGTAATGATTTATAGGGAATAAAGGCATATTGATATGGTATCTAGATTCATGAGGAATATATCGTGGTATGGAAGGAAATAAGAAATTTCATGAGAATATGGCCCAATGAAGATGGATTCATAGAGAATATGTCCCAAGCAAATGTCAATTTAGGTATTATGGGGATTATGGCCTAAGGAGTTGTGGATTCCATTCTCATGAGGAATATGGAGAAAAATAAATGATAAGGAAGGTTACGATGTTTGGAATGAACCTAAATGAGGAATCCTATGTATCATGATTAACATAAATAAAATCTCACACAATTTAAATTTCATTTTTATAGTCATATTATAGTATTGTACCTTGTAGTTTAATGTCATACGGTAAGGGTGTTGACTTGTAGTTTAATGTCAGACAACTATGATTTTGTTTTGTAGTTTAATGTCACATGAATAGGAAGTTTTCATCACAAAATAATTAGTAATTGTGAATTTATTTGGGATTATTAATTGTCTACCCTAATATACGATACATTAAGAATATGACCCAAGAAAGGAATATGACCAATATGTGACACAAACCTTTGGATATGATTACATGAAGGATATGGTTCCATGAATATTATTTATGTCTTACGCATGAGTGAAACATAAATTGTTTTCATCCTTTCATCCACTAGTAGATGGTGAATGACGATTGGACTCATGGGGTGCATGGCCCCATGTGAAAAATATTGGGTATTAGACCAATAAAAAGGATGATAGTGCTACTCTGAAATTGGGAGAGCATGAGGTGTCACTACACATAGATATATATTATAATAATATGGATGCCCCAAGATCATCAATGATTCAATGTGATATATAGTAATCAATGGTAACATAGTTAGAGATTAATCTTAATGAGGGCGATGACTTCCTTACAGATCATGGATTAGAATTTCATGAGCCAGATAGACCACCTTGAGATAGGAGAGACCTCTTTAATGTCCTCTTGATGAAGAACCTAGTTATCAAGGGTATATATGATTCTAATTTTCTTAAGGCTTATATCTCTCTAAGAGGAAATTATCATAGCATCTTTTTACAATAAGAATACATAGTCAAATGGAGGAAACTGATGTTCACAACCTAATAATGTATGTCTAATCGTCTTTTAGTTGTCCTAGGTGGTTGGTTTTTAGGTAGGATACACGACTAAAAGGATGCTCTTGAAATTTTGGTTTTTCTGGTTCCCTAATACTGGGGGAAAGGAAGGATAATCACCCTAATGAAGGGATAATTTAGGGTTCTACATAATCATATTAAACGGATAAGTAAATGGTTTTATTATCGTTATTATGCAGATAATTGAATGGTTTACATCACTATAGTGTATGGATAATCAAATGGTCTACATCTCCCTAGTATACGGATAAGTAATTGGTCTACTTATCTCTACTATAATGATAATTGAATTGTGTTTCCTAGTAATGGAACTTGGGATAGTATTCAGCTTAGGGTTTGGGGTTTCCACAATTTTCTTTTAGATGAATGGAACTCTAATACATCTCCCAATATTGTTATTTTTATCTACTTTTAAAGAACGATGGTATAAATGGTCTTCCATCAATTGTTTATGGTTTAAAATATTTGGAAAACACAACTAATGTCATTGGTTGGTTCATTACCTAAGGTTTAAAGCATAAATGGGTACCAAAAGGGGGTTTTAGGATTTGGGAGAAGTAAGATTCATGTGTTTCTTAATCATATCTAAAAGATCCAAATGAAGACCCCTTGGGTCATATTTATATATAGGAATTCCAAACTGGGCACATAGGTGGGGTATGAAACCCCACTGCGTATTGATGATTTGTTTTGATAGATTAGAGAAAATAACTCTAAGTGGGCTGTTATCTATGTGAAAAGAGTTTGGTACACTAACTAGAGGACATAGGGGAATCATGTTTCTTCATTCTAAGATAACCTTTTATCCTTTTCTTTATCAATTACATATTAAAACGAGTACCAAAACATGATCCCCCATTATAATGGTTTTAATCTCCATGAATAGGCATAAATTATGAGGTTGAAACAATTCATAAGTTAAACATGGGAACTAAACCTACATTCCAATAGTAAGGTGAACTTCATGGGCACTTCATCCTAAGTACACCGACCAACCATAAATATAAATAGGGGAACCCCACTTTTCTACATCTTCATGTCTCGAGTTGATCCATGAAGGTTCTACGCTCTCTTCTATCTTGGTTATTTTTTTATTATCAAGGTAGGGGTGTCATTTTCCCTCTCTATTGTGCCACATACCATGTTATACATTTTCTCATACCTGGGCAGATGGGTATGGGAGAATGGGATATGAAAATTAAATTACATTAACATGATTTGACATGTTGACCTTGGAAAATTTGGATGAGCCTTTAAACATGGGTGAACTATTTCCTTTTTCAAATTGATTCCAACTGACTCTTAAAAATTCTACTTGATACTTTTAATCCATTTTTTAGTCTAACGATATCACTTTTGTATTTTTGGAGGAAGAAAATGGATCACACACCCTCTACCTTATCTAATTCATATTTTGTGTCTTGAATCAAGATCTTGGATCAAGATTTAAATGATGGGAACATCTATGAGTGTGAACTATTCATGTCTTATCTATAAAAAATCGTAAAAAATAATCATTGGGAGGGAATGGAATCAAATTTTCTCCAACTCTATAGTCAATATTTTTGAATAATGTGGGTGTGTTGAGGCCTGATTCTAACCTTCCATGCTTGTAGTCAGCTTTATACAAGCACCTCATAGCTTCCCAAATATTATTAAATGGGGTTCGTGTAATGAGGGTGTGGTCCCCGAATTAATAAATAAACATTCTAATACTAAACTTGAAAATTGATAATACCCATATGAGTAGGAGACATGTTTATTATTCCATTATTTTCTATTATTCGATGATAAAACAGTTGAATGGATGAAAATATGATCAGAACTCATGCCCTGATGGTGAAATAAAACATAAGTGGTATTGGTATTACTATATATATAATACATATTTTTAATTAAAAGATAAACCAAAATAAGTGGTGATATATGAGGTGTTTTGGATCTCATAGACTTACATTATGAAAAACATGGACAATATTCCCGAGTTGTTCAACTACTAGAGTAGAAAACTAATCCATTTCACCTGCTCTATAGGGAAGTAGATATCAATTTGAGAGATATTTATATGTCTTCAGGGGATCCAATATTAGGTATTTTTCATGATGAGTTCATCCACCCCAAGTCTTCATGGAAGGATATTTGACTAATTTCAACTCTTATCCACGCACTGCTGAAGGAGGTGAAGAAATACACAAGGAAGGAACCATGTCCATGGCATGATGTCACCTTCCATGCTTTCATGGACATATTTTAAAACTCCTACAATTATGTACCCTATTTAAAATTTATAACTAGATATACCTTAGTAAAGTATAGAGGATATCCTTGTGTGTCAGTATGGGACCATATGTGTGTTTGGGTAGTATATGTGTGATTCCATCCCAACATATGGAATCTGTTCCAAATTTTCTTCAAGATTTATTATATGTGAGTGTTCAACTAAGTGATTATATTATGTGGGAAATGATTCATGCTAACACAATTCCTACCTAGAAGAAAGAGTGTCGCTTCATACCTTATCATCACACCTTCTGTTGTGGAACACTCGCCATGGCCTAGTATAAATCACTAGACCACAATTTTTATTACCATAAATCACCATGGATTACACCTATGAAAACTCAAAATCAAGTGAAGGACTAACTTCAAAGCTTGATATCAACACAGATAAACTTTGGGTCATCCAATGTCTTCAGTTCAGGACATTTTGAATTTGAATAAATCCATTCATAAAATAAATATTGATCCAACTACAATAAATGGCAAATAACTTTGATGAGGAGGTATGTACATCCTTGTGTCATTTCCCACACATGATGTTGTGGGCTTGAAATGGATGAGGATATATGTGTCTTGGGAGTTGGTCTTGGCCAATTTATTGTTTAATATTGGAAGTAGTATGTTTCTCCAAGCAAAGAGGAACATGCATCATGGTTTTATGATTTCACCATTCTCATGGAATGTTAAAAAACACATTGATGAGAGCTGTGTTGTAATAATAATGCATGTAGTGTATCCATGGGAAGTATAATCATAAAATAATTTGGTTGAAAACATCAATTTTTACTAACCTATGAAAGAGATAGATTTATATTTTCCAATTTTAATGGAAAATAGTTAAAATGATGTTATACTATTGTGGAGGAATTGTACCATGGGTATGTCGGTAATGGTTGTGTTGATTGTTTTGCATGAGGAATGGATTATAGGAGCCTTCATCATGGAGCGGATTCAGTTCCATGGAGATGATCATATTGGTAGTAGAAAATTTTTAAAGAGATAAATAGAATGGGGGTTGTGACTGGGTTGGAGTAGGTTGGACCAAAACCATGTTGTTCCATATAGAGGGATGACGAAGCTACACCGTTTTTGTTCCTACAACACCGTAGAGTTTTCTAAACTAAAGTATTAATATTCCTAATTTATTTATAGATTGAATTCTATAGTTTAAAAAATTTATATTCAAACCTTGAAAAATGACAATAGAAGTTATAGGGGATTAAAAGTATAAATATAGATTTTTATTCCTCCATTTATAAATAAGAGGTTGTTACACCTATAAAAAAGGATTAGGGACATACTGATCAATGTGGATCCTACTGTTTCATTGTTCCTTTTTTCATATATTGTAGTTTAGTTTCAAAATGTTACTCATGCATTATATTTTTGTAAACAATTTCCATCTGTTTTCACTATCTATTTCTCTCTATCTCTCTCACTATTTCTTTTTCTCCCATTCTCATTCTTTCCATTGTGATCTCTTACACTCGATTCGGAGGGACACACCCATTTCCTGACCTTGGGGAGGTTTTTTGTGTTCACGCACTTCAAATTATTAAATAGCTTTAATTTTCTTATAGTGGGTGAGGGTGATGTGTATGAGTGAAATGATTTTAGACCATGACACGAATCTCAAAATCGGTTATATTTTTTAATTTATATATTTTCACTCCCTTTTATTGAAGGATAAATCTTCACATGAGGGAGTTTAGTTGTTAAATGGATGAAATGAGATACAATGGATCCAGGCCATGGAAGGTTCTAGACTCTCGAGTGAGGTGTTCTATTATCCTTACTTATAGGAGGAGGTGGAGTTTCTTATGCCATGAAATTCTCATAGGTATTTAAGATTTCACACCCAATAATTTGAAGGATAATAGTTTATAAATGAAATTTCAGGATTTTACTATCAAACATTATTTAAAATAACTATCATAAATAATTATGTTACCCAAAATAAAAAACCTTAGGGCCAAATTATTTCTTCCATGACCTCATTATGTTTGAATTTCGTTTTTGGTTAGTATTTTCATTCTTCCTCCCATGGCTTTTAATTTTTTCACAAAATGAAAAAAATATAGGTGAACTAGAAATAGTGATTAGAAAAATATGAATATCCATAAGTGAGAAAAACCTGGTCATGAATTATGACACACATGGAAAATAAATAATAGTTTTTTCGCTAATCTATGCTAGGCATGTTAAAACTTGGTACTATTTCTAAGATTCCTTCTTTTCAAAACGCAAATTGGGTATTTATTATTTTCCTAAAAATATAAATAAGTTCCTTTTCATGAATTATTAAAATTATGATTATTATTCAAAGGTATATTACTCATAGGTCCAGAAAAAACAACAACAACAAGTTTCAGGAGCCTCAGTTTAAGAACCTCAAGAATAAAAACAAAAAATGAATAAGAAAGTAGAAATGTTCACTAAATATATTCCCACATTATTGGGGAAACAAAAACATGAAAATAATAAAGAACTTATGTTAGTGGTGGATATATTTCCCCACTCATTTTTGAAGTCAAAAAAATATAGGAGGTAAAAGAGGAGATACCTGGAGAATTATACCACCTCATTCAACCTTTACTATAGAAGACTGATGATGACGACTTTCCTACTGAGAAAAGTGTTAGACATTAAAAAGATCTAGTTAATTTTTCAAATAAATACAAAGTAAAGACTGATATCCCCATAATTTATAAAGTAGAAAATCTATCACTATTTAATATATCTATATTATTGTAAGAGGAAGAAACCATCCCATTGGTTTAGTTTGAAGGAAATATGGATGATCCAAAATACCTATATCTATCCAATGATATTAAACATCAAGATGCATTTACCCCAAAATAAGAGATTGAATCAAAACTAAATCAAGGGGATAATAATTTCTTAAAATCTATCTATTATACTTTTTTTATTATAAATTGTGTATAAATCCCTACTTTTTTGAATTTTTAGATTCATCTAATTTTTATTTTTATTGAAAAACGTTGAAGGAAAATAACATGCATCTACTAATGAACACATGTAGTTATGGGTTATTTTTTACATGAATTATATATTTTCCATAAGGCAATCTATGTGGATGAGAATAAGTAAAAAAATACTAAAAGTACCTACCATGAAAGGAAAAATTCTCATTCTAACTATTCATGATGAAATTATTTTAAATTAAATTAAATTCTTACTATCTCTTTAATCCTACCAATGATACGAAGCACATTTTTTTTTCAAAGAGGAGACATGGATTGGTTACCCAATCCGTGCCAAAGGAAATTTATTAAATAAAAAGGATACAAGAAAATCTCGAGGTGTAAAATGCATACACCATCTTGAAAATATAAAAGACCAACAAAGATACAACTTTAAAAAAACCGGGTAAAAACATCAAAAGATTTCAGGATAATCCAGGAGAAAATCTGCATGATCAGCCCCACCATTTCATCCTCATTCTGGAACTTCAGAATCCAGAGCAGGATCCACACTTTTCAAAGCATATATGAATCAGACAGGGTATCGTCTCCACAAGTCCGCAACAAAACAGGTACAAGGAAGGACCAGTAGCAAATAACCAATAGAGAACATGAGTATCCTGGCGAAATCAAGATAACTTCAAACAAAAGTAGATAGAGGAAATCAAGAAGATAAAACCGTGGGTCTCCAGCAAGAAGAAATCTGCATGTGCAAGTTATCAAAGAAATCCAAAGGGCGGGCTTCCTAAAGCTCCAGAAGAAGATCTTCACTAACTGCCAAAAGAGAGAGGTCAGACCCAACATGTGTTCAGCATTCTGCTACCTCAAAAGCCAAAACAAATCAGCTCTTCATCAAGGCAAAGTCTCAACTAAACAGATGGATGTAAAGTCAAATAATAAAGTAATTGATAATAAACAAGAGGTTTCACAAGTAGAAACAAAAGCAGAATATCTATACATTATTATAATCCCACCATGAATGTTTTATCTTATTAAAATGAGGATATATTTGGTGTACCTTTTCTATGTATTCCTCAACATGTAATATTAAGTGAAAGCTAGAAAAAGAAACATACAGTTGATAGAAACAAGAAAACTCCACCAAGAAATGGATTATAGATGAAAGTTGGTACTTCCCTTATTGAGGAAGTATTAATATATCTCCCAATTAGGGAACCAAATAAAGAGTTATATTTATATTTTATTTATATGTACTTTTGATGTTTTTTGAGGAATTAGTTTAGGATGTTACCCTATTATTGATTCTTTTTTACTATTTCTTTTGACGTGGTCTTTAAATTTTGATCATTAGTTTTTTATGTCCATGATAGATTAAGGAGGCTTAAAATAGTAAAAACTGGTTAGGAAAAAATCTTAATGAGAAAAGGGAGTTCACATTTGAATTTACCAATTAACTCCCTTTGTTTTTTTAATATTGATTTGATACCTGAAACTGAAAATTGAATGACCACACATAGGAGTTTTTATTTACATTACTTATCTATGAGACATGAGTTTATTAGGAACCTTATGAAATCATGTTTTAGATTTCAATGATAATATGATTTAATTAATAAAATAGATTATTGAATGATTATAATGAATCCTGGATGTTAATTTTATGAATCAATATTTGATGGAAGTAGTTCATTCAAGCAAATTAATATTACCTTACATTTTTCATACTTTGAATTTTTTAAAATCAATTGAATTTAATTTTTATTGTTATTTCATTCCACGAGTGATTGTATAAATTTATATTATTCATTAATTTAGATGATTTCCATTCTTAATAGTATCTATATTATGTTTACAGATTTCATGGGTGATCTTGTGGAATGTCACCTTCTGGAACTTTCATTGGAAATTATCATAAATATGATTAAAAAAACACATTTAATATGGATGAATAATTTTTATTGATAATCAGTTATCCATGAAACCTTATTTTTAAAGTATTCTGTATTTATCCCATAGAGACCATGAATGAATTTGTTTGTAATGAGCCACATTTAATTGCATTTATATCCATTAATCTTCTCTTATTATTTTGAAAACAAATTAATGTATAAGTGTGTTGCTGAGTAATTTTAGGGATGAAGGATGCATTAAACTATATAAAAAACATGTGTTGTGATATTTTGGATATTCAGATTGATTTTTGATTCATACATTGTATTTTAAATTGTTTACCTCATTGAAAAAAAAAGAAGTATGGTTTCTGAATTTGGAAAATTAAAAATAACCATTACTATACCAATGATTTTTAACATTTCTGGTTAGGTGGTATATGTATGATTTGTTACAAGCATGAAAGTAACAAATTATTGAAATAAAATTAGTTTAAAAAGAATTTAAAAAGTAGAGAAAATTTAAGATAGTAAAAATCATTCATTACGTATCCATTATTCATAACCTTTACTTAGATCCTGGGAAGTGGTAGATATTATTTTGAAGGGTATATTTTCATTGATCTTTTAATTTTATCATGAAATGAGTTTTAAAGATAAACCACCACTTTTGATCCTTAATAATATTAACATCAACACAAATCTACTATAAACCACAGAGTCATTAATGCATTAATTATAAATCCCCCATAATTTTACGTGTTTTTTCTATCCAATTTAGAGAAAGTATATCATTTGAAAACATATGGGAAGGTGCATGTATTCATGGTATGATCATAACTCTACTTCAAATTGAAACTTATGAGATGAGAGAAAAAATTAAAGTGAGGTAAATCATGGATTTCCATGCTTGATAATAATGAATTGAGAAGAAGGAATGAATAAAAGGATATGACACTCCATTTAAAAAAGGGAAAAAGAAAAAACATTAATTAATCTTTTCATTTCAAAAATGTAGAGTTGAATTGAAATTTATGTGTAAATTTAAAATTTGGCTTAACGTTGATAATATTTTGTTTTAGTTTCATTTAAATCTAATTATTGGTAAAATTGGGGACCTTTTAAATTCAATTTTTATATCTAATACTTGAGGGAAAACATAGTTTAGGTGTGGAGGCATTTTATTAACTCATATTTCATGAAAATTATAAAAAATTAAAATTATTTTCAATTATCTATTAACCAGTATTACAATGTAAGTCATTCTTTACTAAAATGTGTAAAACTACTATTGGATAATTAATATGGATAAAAAATAATTAAAATGTTGAAATTTATTATTTAATTTTATTTATACTTCCTATTATATTTCACTATTTCTTTAATTAATTTTAGTTAAAAAGATATGGCATGCCCAGCTAGCCTTAAATCTAGTGGGTCGAAAGCCTCTTAACCAACCTGATAATGCTTCATTTTACAAGATAGAAATAAGGGGATGGACTATTATATTATAGAAGGAGAACATTTCATTAACAAGTGATCACATGTATATAGTGTATAAAGGGTTGTGATGAGCACATTCATGTCAGCATAAGCCCATATGTGTGTGTGGGTGGTGTATGCAGGATCTCATCACCATAGCAAGTTGCTAAGATGGGTTTTGCATGATATTTATTATTTCTAAGTGTTAAAATATCTGAAACTCTGATGTGGGACAAGTTTCATGAGGGTATTATTTCTAACTAAAAAAACATCATTTCATCATACATCAGCTATACACACCAGGCTCGGACACTCCTTCTGTTATCTACCACAAATAGGAATCACCGGACCACCACTTGTGACATCATGAATCATTGTTTTCGACACATTTCTAAATCAATTTTGACTGAAGGATTTTTTTGGTGGATTTAATTTACCATGAATCACCTCTCAGACCTCAGATGAATTTAGTGAAGACCATTTTAAAGGAAAATGAATCCATGTGAATAATAGAGATCCATCTGGCCACTGTAAAGGAAATATCACATTGATGAGGAAGAATGTGCATCCCAACACTGTTTCACCCATATTATGTTGTGGGGTTTCCAAAGATGAGGATAAATACATAATATGATTTTGTCCTACATCGTGTAGGGTTTCATATTGTCAGTAGTATATTTTTTACACAAGGAATAACGTACATCGTGGTTCTAGGACTACATTTTACCCATGTAAATGATAAATATATGTTGAAGAGATTTATGTTACAAGAATATTGCCTATGGAATATCCATTAGGAAGAGAATCATTAGATAATTTGGTTCTGGTACTGATTATAATATACCCTCTAGGGGATCTAGTTTCATTGGTACTAAATTTCAAAGGGAAAAAATTTAACAAGAGGATACACCATGGGGGAGGAACTACTATATGGGCATTATAGTAATAGAAGTGTCGAATTTTTATAATAGGAATAGATAAAAAATGTCTACACCATAGATAGGAGGTTTTTTTATAGAGATATCCATATTGGAAATGGATAGTTTTTAATTGATAATAAGAATGATGGTTCCATCCATATAAGAGTTGGTTTCACTATATCCATGCAATTCTATATAGAGGGAAAAGGTGGCTACATTGTTGCCACGTGATACAGTCTTCTTCAGTGAAATATAAAAAACAAGACATCATAAGATATTCTATGCTATTATTTTAAACAATATATATTCAAACTTATTCCAATGATAAAATAAGATATGGAAAATTCAAAGGATAAAGATATATGGATATTAATCACTCTATAAATGAATGGGTGATGCACCACTAAAAAGGTATCAAGGATCATGATCTCAACTAAGAAGCTATTGATACTCTGTTTCTTTGACTTTTTTCTATTTTTTAGTTTATTTTCACATATATAACTCATGGATTATTTTTTAGACAATTTGTAACATATTTTTTCACTATTTGTTTCTCTATCCACCTGCATCATTCATCCTTTATGTTTATCTTTATTTCAAAAATGAAATATTATACCCAATTATGAGTGACTTCCCTGATTCTTATCCATGCGAGACTATACTATTGTTCATGATTTCTACACATTAAATTTTTAAACATTTGATTAAATATCTGGTTAATGAGGGTCAAGTGCAAGTGTATATAAATTTTCCAATGGTACATGACCCTAAATCAAACTCTTACTCTTTATTTTATATCTTTACCCTCTAATCTGTTGAATGAGAACAATTTACCAGGTAGGGAAATGTTTTCAATGTATTAGATTTTATTTGATGGAGTTAGGTTCTTAGAGGTTACACACACTCTATTGAGGTTTGTCATTACCCTTGATTAGTGGATGTTTTTTTAGTGTGATAATTAATTCTCCTAGTAATTCATTATTTCACATTCAATAAATTGAAGGATAGTAGTTTATAAATCAGATTTCATGATTGAAACATGAAACTAAATTTAATCAACCGACATGAATAATGAGAGAACCAGAAAGGACAAACCATGGGTCTATATTCATTATTTTCTAAATTTTTTCTATTTTCATTCTTTATCTCATATCTTTTCATTATTTAAAAAAATCAATAAAAAAGCGATGTAATTTTGTGAATTAGAATTATAGAGAGAACAACTATGAAGTTACTTAAGTGAGTCAACCCTAGTCTGCCATTGTACTTCAATAGGATAATAAATCATAGTTTTTATACCAACCTATAATAGGTTAATCATAACAATCATTCAAAGAGATGAAAATAAAGAAATCAAGATAGCGTCTATAGATTGGTACTTCTATAGACCATGAGAGTATTATGAATATATTGAAGTAGAGGGAGATTAGGTTACCCTCAGGGGAAAAGGATAAATGGGATGAAAACCTCTTGAATGATGTCCATTCTTGGTATACCAAGATTTCCTTTACTAGTCTCTCAATTAACATTATATGGGACCAATGGGCCATCCACCATGGTGTAATTATCATCCCTTAAATTGTAATCAAGATTTCATCCCCAGATTTCAATACTGAATCCATTCCCACTTAGGTGGTGAAGTATGTCTAGGATCATGACATAATTATCTTTTCCACAAACACTAGGGTTCTGATAAATCATTTACTATTTGATTTGAGAGAAAAGGAAACCCATAAGGGAGTACATTACTAGTATCTGTATCATGAATGGGATTTACTAATCTATATGGAAGATGATAGTTTCATCAAATTAGACCCACAATGTTTTTACTCAAAATGAAATATAATGAATAGTTTTCTATTTTAATTATTGTAAATCAGAGCAATGGTGACCATCAATGAGTCTATAGAGTAAATTTCTAGGTGTTATCTAAAGGAGGACCCTGATCATGGTGTCCCCATTGAGGATAAAGAGTATTTTGCTCTTAAATAATATATTCTAGGGAAGTTAGAATGAGAAAAATATTATTAGACCGCCCCTCCTCTATTGTTAAATGATCTATTAAAAAAGAAGTTATTATTCACTATACGAAAGAAATCATCAATGAAAGGTCATGAAACTAGACAGATGGGTTATTCAAGACAAGAGTAGATTCCCCCAAGTCCATCTATGATTTCATTATGTTACATGTTCATTCACACCCAAGTGAAAAAATTTAGGATCAATAAAAATATGACATCACTCCTTTGAAAGGCCTTAGAATCATTTCGAGGATACTAAAAAGGTAATATAAATTAAGGTTTAAAATCTAGAAGTTAGGGTAATCATATCCATGAAGAAATAACACTCAAGGTTTCTATTCCACCCACCCCAAAATTAGAAATTGTTGATGGTCAATGTATGATGACCAAACATGATCAGTATGTTATTCCATAGGTATTTTCCTCATTTATTATAATAAGGATCAACAAAATCTCTAAGCCTATGTTGAATATGGAAGATATTTTCTTAAACATTGATGCCCCTAAATCCCTAAATGATTCTAAAAAATCTAATCTGATACTATAAAGGTGTATGTTCTTTTAGTCAATATTTTTATTGAATATTTCCCAATATGGTTTTCCTATTTATCATCCCAACCCAAAAAACTCTATCACCAAGGAAAATTTATAGACTACTAGAGAAATAGAATATTAGTTCCTTTACTTAAATTGAAATTAATGAATCAAGGACTTGGAAATTAGAAGTGATGGACCCTCCAAGCCAGGCTACTTCATTGGAAAAAGTTGAAGAGCCCCTGATCGACCAAAGCATGGTAGGAGATGAAAATTCCCCTATGTGCATACATAGAGAACTATTATTTATGATTGATGACTTTATCGGTAAGGATAGTGATTACCTTACTAAGGAATAAACACATGATATAGCTCCAATAAATATGGATCCTTAAAAGAAATCCTTGCCTCTAAGGGTTGGGGACTATTAGAAGTATCCTTAATATAAATCTGGAAATATTATAAATGATATATACCCCTCTATTATCTATTTTTTAATAATGTACTTATTATTGGATCTCTCTATAGAAACTCCCATCATTAGACATCAACCACAATAACATGCAAAAATAGAGATCGTATTAGGACAATCAAGTTCAATTGGGGTTCCCAAGGTCCGCCATTAAGTAAACTCTATCTGAAGTACATTTTCCCTTCCACACACATCTATGAGTTTGGATGGAATGGTCTTTATGATATTCACACTACTCAATGATATATCTAGAAATACATATGGTATTTGATAATTAAAACTCCCTTATAGTGTCTCCCTAGGATATTATGAAAGCTTCCTTGTATTATCATGATGTCAGGATATGTTGGATATGATTATCGGGAGATTAATTTTTCCATGAAGGAGACCCTACAGAGGTGGAAAAGCAGTATCCATTATAGAAACTAAATCTTAATGTGATTTTGAAAATATAATTTCTAACCTCTGAGCAGAATCATGCGAGGAATGATTTCATCTTTCATGTGTGTTAATAGAATAGATATTCCAAGAGGATGATGAAAACATTATAGAATACCACTTACATTAGTAGATAAAAAATACCAAGGAGAGGATGGTAGATAAAATTAGGTTACATTAAGAGGCCTAATCTTGATATAATACTATCACTACGGTACTCAATTGTGCTGTTGAAGTTAAGGCTGTAGAGCAGGTTATCCATCAACACAATATAGATAAAGACTAAGAATCCATCACTGAACAAAAATAATACATGGAGATCATTTTATAATATTCCTCTTTCTTTTTCTACAAAATTTTAGGAATAAATGGACTCAAATCTATAAACATTCCTCTTCTAATATGAACAAATTTGTCCTTTTTTTCTCTAGACCAATTTAAAAAAATTAATTACCTATTCATTTTTTAATCAATTCCTGATAATATTAGAAACAATTTATAGGGAAATATAAATGTATGAAAAACCTACTTATGAATAGGATTTGGGTTAGACTAAATCACTCATAGATCACAAAATATTTTAGTTGATGTGATTTAACCCTTGGAATAACTCACAGATGGGTATAGGAATATGTATCATCATCATAACAGTAGAGTTAGCACATTCAGGTATGAGAGGATTTCTTTCTAGAGATGGATCATTAATAGGTATATAAATGTTTATATTATAATTATAAAACTAGTTTTTTACAATTAAAAATGAGGGTTTTATATTCTAGGTGTGTTCTAGGTATAATCATTTGTACTATCCATGTAACACTGGAATTGGACAATTTATAAATTAGGGAATTTGAGTCTATATGATATGGATTATGAAATTGATTTTAGAAAAGGTATAAAAATATTTAAGAGTCATCATGTTTCTTATAGTAACATCCCTTTGTATTTCTCATGGATCAAATGAACCAATACATGATACTTAACAAAGGAGTACACAAAATGCTTCCTCTATCAAGGGACTTAGGGAGCATGTCCTGAATTTGTCTGGGATCATATGATAGATTATATAAGCCTATTATGTCTATTTTTTAGCCACAACTATCACATAATCCTCCTATGGGGTATTAGGATACATAAACATTATTTTTTACTCAGATATCCCTTTATAGTTTTTCAACTTTATAACTGTTATCCCTTATTCCTTTGAAAAGACTCATATTTATAGGTCATACAAGATGCACACCTAGTGTGGAGACTATTTCCTTTTTTCCTAGGACTCCCTTTGATGTATTTCAACCTATTTATTATTATATATCATTACATTGTTAGTTTATGTTATGAAATTAATACCTATATAGTTTCTGTTTTAGGTTGGACAGCATTGACCAAAAGTAAGGTGGTCTACATAGCATTATTGGTGTATAAAACCCAATATGAATGATGCATAAAACATCAAGAATTAAAAAAAACTCATGTAATGGTACATGAACATTAACTTTATAGTTCTTAGAATAATATAGGTTTGATTTAAAGTTATTATTTTATTAAGAAAATTGGATTGGACTATTTAGTAATATAGGTAAGATAATCCTGACATGAATTGACAAACCTCAGTGCTACTAACATAGACAACATCATATATAAGTTCATATAATTAATGATTCTGATGATCATACCATTATATTATTCTATATAGGGTAATTTGTTGAGGAACAAATGAAATAGTGATACTCAAGTTTCATACTCATAACATGATGTTGGTTATGATGAAGGAATGTGAATGTAGAGGGTATTGCAAAAAATTTAATGGTTGGATTATGGAGCATGTAAATAAAATAATGGTACATTTGATTTAGGTGATGGTGATATGGGATAGGTATGTAGAGGAATATTATTTACTACATTTTAATTATGGATGTTTTTGTAATATTATCAGGGCGTTTGGGGATTAGAGGACCTCCTCCTTGGAATGATGATACCTATGTTTGGAAGGTAATATTGGGAGAAGGGGAGTTCTGTAGTTCCATACTATGGGACTATATGTATATCTAAATGTATGTGTTCTTTGGTGTAAAATACACTTATTACCAATACCGAATGAAATATTTTTAGATATTAAAACCTTAAGGGATATAATAGGGTTATGTAAGGAAGTTTACTCAAGAAAGATCTAAACATATTAGATTTTTCACCACCACATATTGTACATGGATTAGGGGTGTAGGTTTATGATAGGAAACTGGTCTCAAATAACCATAGACTAGTGGGGCTAAAGTGATTTGCTTGGCTTTTTAAGGGACATATAGTGGGACATAAATTCTTTTATCCTTCTCTTGTATGCACTTTATGTTGTTATTAAGTCAGAAATGGGTGACCTAGTGAGTAGAGACTATCCTTTTTTCTTAAGAAGTCACGTATAGTTTTTCAACCTAATAAGATTTATATATTATTCACATATAGTTTTAAGGGTCTAAAAATATGGACCATTTGTGGATATAGTTCTAAGGTCACATTACATTGACCAGAGGATGTTTGGGTTTAATGTTGGACAACCTTTACCAGATGTTTTGGGGATTTTTGGTCATATATATTTGACCAAAAGGTGACCCGGCCTATTTAATAATAGAAAATTGAAAAAACAAATGTGAATTAATTGGCCAATGTTACTATAGACTAACTTTTATTACTGCACAAAGTTTAAGGAAATGGTTATTAGGCCAAAAAAAGATGAGAATTTGAGATTATGTATTGAAGAATAAATAAGGTAGTATTCATAGTGATAAGGATAAGGTTTACCCATCATGAATTAAAATCCCATCACAATTAACATGGATAACCTTGAGGTATCTGCTTACAATTATAGTTCATAGTGAATGGACCAAGATGGTTTATGTTTTAGGTTTCACATTTTTAACCTAAAAAGTTAGATTGTTTACATAGAAAGGGTGATACAAAAAATAACATGAATTAAGGATACCAATGCAACCTTATACCATCTCTAAAGGGGGTTCACATAGTTTAAGGTCGTACTGATTTGACCTAAAAAAGGGTTTGATATGATAACACACATGGGACATGGGCATTGAGGGAATCCCAAAAACTTTGAATGAGGAATGATAATAATTTAAATCATGATATGAATTATTTCAATCCATAATTTAATTTGTGATAGAATTCCAAGGATGAATACTGAAGATATTAAAATACTAGGTTCCACAAAAATTATTTTAGACGCATACAGTGATTAAAGGTGATTCCCCTAAGGATGAAGAAGCCTCTGGTTAGTAGTTCCTAATATAGAATAATAAATAATAATTACCAATAATAGGAATACTATGGAATCAAATATTCTCATTACTAAGAGTAATGGAATATTTTAGGTGATTTTAACACTTAATTCCTGAAGTCTAATATATAGATTAAATCCACCAAACATCGAATATAACATTCCTATCATAAAATATTCAAGATTATATTGTTTAGTGACAATGAAAGAGTTTATATGGATGATTGACCATGGATTTTTATAATTCATATGATAAATTGGAGTATGTCATACTAGAATTGTCTAGAATCTAAATATAATACACATTTATAGATAGGAAAATTCTCACATGCTTATTCAAACAGAAATACAGGGAACCCGAACACCATAAATTTATGGGGAAAAAGGGAAAATTTAACCAGGATTGGGGTCCTTTGTTTTGTACTCCCTAGTGTGGATTTTTCTCTTGTAAAGGAAAGTAATATTATAGAGATAATACCACTCTAATCAATTGAAGGTTAGGTAGTATGGAGAATGTTTCATTCTGTTTATCATAATATAACATGGATGAATGTGTTTTATAGTTTAGGGTCATATAACAAGAAACTTTACCATGTAGTATAGTGGAATGATATTGGTATGTCTTTGAATTTTTTATAAGTCTATGGGAATATTATAGGGAAATCATTTAGATCATTTCATAGATGGATCATGAAACATAAAAAAGAAAATGAGACTACATCCATAACATAATTGTAAGAAGAGTTATTTTGTGGATGAGGAATTCTTATGGAATAGGTAAAATGATAAAAATATTTGCGTGGAGGTCTTCTATAATGATTTAGATCTTACATAGGAGGGGTAAAATATTATTCACTATGGATTCATTAATAGAGATTTATGTGTTAGTGAAGATCTTTCATTGATCTTCTTCTTTTATATAGAGATCAGGACACATGGGGTTGGCTACATTAAAATGATTAGTGACCTGTAGGATGTAAGAAATGTTATGTAGTTTTATTATCTTCCAATAAAAATTATGTGCCTCATAGTTTACAATCATGTAATTGGGACTATGATGTTGTGTATTTTAGGGTCATATGACTAAAATGTGAGGAATTGGGGACATTTTAAGATAATTAAAATGCTACACATATATAACCATATTAAATAGGTCTTACACAAATGCATATTATTCATTGAATAAAGGGAATTTCTCTCATTATTGGACCCATTAAAGGGAAAACCCATTTTAATATAATGAATCACAGAATATTGATATTTTACTGAGCC
Source organism: Viscum album (assembly GCA_963277665.1). NCBI lineage: Eukaryota > Viridiplantae > Streptophyta > Magnoliopsida > Santalales > Viscaceae > Viscum > Viscum album. The sequence continues at coordinate 684,456,461 of OY728158.1, read as the reverse complement.
CCCATGTCTATACCCAATATGAGTGATCCATTAATCATTATGTATCTTGAAATTTTAGGTTTTAATCAATACAAAGACCATGTAAAAGATCCATAGGAAAATCATTCTATTGTATAAGGGAGAGGGAATTAATTTTCTTGAATGGGGGGAAGTCATTCACAATGGATTCTATAAATATTGGTCTCTTATTTAGGGGACTAGGTACTGCATTGTTTATAGATATGCTACTCATACTTTTATATTGTCATATCTTAATGTTTTTCCACTAATGAATTTGATGCTCATAAGAAGACCCAAAAACCATGATAGAAATAGATTTAATTTTACCAAAAATGGGTTTATGGATCTAGAACATTATTTCAATTGGGACTAATTTCATAAATTTTGATCATGAAAGAGAGTGTAATGCTTCAAAAAACAGGCCTCTCTAAGTATTTTAAGGTGTTGTATGATGGAATATGGTATTTTATTTTATATCAAACTAGATCATTCAGAAAAATAGTTCTTGTTCACCCCAACATTGAATCCAGGGAGGAGAAACCCACTGTGAGTGAAAAGATCCAATACCCATGATGAAGTGTTAGGATTGGCTGAAATTTGCTACTTGTCCTGCGATAGGTGATACATGTGTCACTTTGTATCCTAAGGTTATAATATATAAGGGGAATTTGGTTCACCTTATCTTATTATTGATAAAGGATAGAGAACCTAACAATCACATAGAGTTATGTCACCAGAAATGTTTGGGGAATAATTGTGATTGAGTGTGAGACTAGGTTCAATATATGTAACTACATATCCCAGAGTATGGAAACCAAAATGCATGTAGTTGTGAAGATATATCCTCCCATTATAAGTATATTACTCATGTACAGGATAAGAGGAGTGAAATGGGTTCCCTGATGAGATAATGAAAGACACAACCCAACACTACTTGATGAGGGTCTCATCATCAGGGCACAACCACTGAAATAATAATCTATGGTTGGGACTGGAATAGAAGATATTGACATAATTTCATATCCTGAGGTAATAGAAATCAATCCATACATAGTTTTTATTAAAATATATATCATTCCAATATAGATTTCAATATATGGAGTCCCAAAATGAATGATCAGACCATATACTAGGAGGGGTGAGATATTGATGAATTTTGTGGTTGGGCAAGGATAGAAGATACAAGAATCACTATTTATCCCTATGTATGGGAATACATACACATATATTTTTGATTCCATCAAAATAAATTCATACATTCCCTAAAAAATATTTTTGGTTTTTATGTTTGGAGAATCATAGCACATCTATTTTTATATTATCAAACCATGATTAGAATTTCTACCTTTGAACATGATGTTTCTCAATGATGAAAACCAAGTTAATCAACCAAAAACTATAAGATCATGGGATTAATGATTGTTGTGTTAAATTATAATAAATTGGAATGTTACACATTATCACTTGAAAGCACATGTTAGAGGTGGATTTATATCAATCATCAAGTAATTTTACATCATATGAAAATGATATTTTCATATATTTTCCTTCCAAAAAATCATGATAATGTTCCATAAAGTTTATCACCATGTGATCAGTATATATGTTCCACATATTTTACCATCTTATGACCAGGATTTGAACACAATTCAGTTTATCATCATGCAACTAGGATATTATTAACACAATGTGATGTTACATAGAGAATTTCTTTGAAATATTTCATTGATTGAAGGAGTGATATGCTATCCATCCATTCTAATAAACATTGAAAACCACTACCTAGGTATTGTTAGAGCTTTGAGATCTAAAAAACATATCTCTTTAGATGAATGAATAGAGTGGTACATTCTTAATAAATGATTTTCAAACATAGTTTTAATGGAACTCTGGGTTGTGCAGTGTGAATAACCTTTTCTAAACAAGTCCTTCTAATTGATTTAGTCATTTAAATAGATTTTCATCCTCAGATACCTAATTATAGATTAAGATAAAGAGTGATGGATGTTTAACCTCAATCGTTTGGATAACCACTTTCCCATATTCAAGATATTTTTGGGGTTTTTCCAGAGTAGTATTTGTGGTGGAATAATAATCCCACAAAACATGTAATACTTTTATAAAAATAATTCTTATCCCTGTCCACCATTTTTGGTATAATTCTCAACAATGACTTGTTGAAATACTCTATTTTTCTATTATCCAATTAATTCCAATGGGATTAATTCTTGGAATTAATTTTATACAACAAACAAAATCAATTGAACTCAAAAGAGTAGAAATTGTTGTCATTTTCTATCAATATTGTTTTGAGGTACCCCCAATATAGTGATGATGTTTGACTTCCCAAATTTGAAGATTGCCTTTGATCCAAATTCCTTGAGTGATATATCCTTAACCCACATGGAGAATAAGTTAGTGGTGGTATGTATATACTTAAACTAACTAGATATAGCTAGGGAATGTAGCAGTATGACATAAATTCCTTAGAAAACAATATCCAAGATTATTTGTTGTTATTAAATAGTTCTTTGGGGTTTATGGATAAAATTAGAATGTATTTTGTAAGCATGTAATTTCATGGTGAATTCCAATTTGATTTGTTTAATTGTTTTCTAGAAGTATCAAAGCCTTCTAACATTATTGGAGAGCTTGGTTCTTGACCGATGATGAACATGGATTCCTACATGATATTCCTATACAAAAATTTTGGTTTCTACCCTTTTAATAAATCTAAGGTAAACTCCATTGAGGCCTCAATTTTATAGAGTTTTTATAGCATCCAAGCTATCATAGAGGAAAAAAAATTACTACCTTTCATCAAATGTGTTCTTCCATTACATGATCCATTGGGATAAATCTACTATAAAGGATGTTAATTATGGGGGGAAATCCATCAATGCTTCATATCCACTAGTGAAAATTGGGTTTTCCATACTCTGGTTTCTAGTTAATCTCATTGATTTCTTCCAATTCATTTACAATAAGTTAGGAAACCACACTATGGTCCATAATGTTGATGATTGTCTCATCACGGTCTAGGTCTATCAGGGTTGCGGTTTCAATAGAAAATGCATTATATATGGTTCTATAAGAATTTGGGATGTGATCTAGTGTTGGATTAAAGGTAAATTATTCCATCAATAATCATATACAATCAACAATGGGTGTTAATTTTTCTTTTTCCTTTTAATTTTAAATTTTCTATTGATTTTTATTATCACCAACCTTGAGTTTCCCATGATATTTTGATGGGACATTGGTATCCATAAGGATAGCACCAAGACCAAAATGAAATATATGTATACTATTTAATTATTAGTAAAGCCTTCAGATAGTACAAAGGAATAAAAAATAAGTGACTTTATACATGATACAATAAGAAATCCAACGAAAACATTGTTTAGCTTAAGATTCTAAAATCCCCTTCCTCACAGAATTTTGGTGACTCCACCAAAAAACATCTCTTATATAAAGGGGTGTCTTTCTCATAGAAATAATCATCATCCATAAGATATGCATAGAGGCATGTCTTCTCTAACAGAGGTTGTGTATTTATGAAATTGGATAGGGACTTCCCTTTGTCTGCCTTTTGATACATGGAATGGATTTCAAATTTCTAAATAATGAAAACCCATCATTCCAAAAAATATCATTAGCATTATGTGAACAATAATATATTTGATTGGGTCCATACACGAGATAAGGCGGACCTCAGGGTGATGTAGGTAATTCCTCAGCATCTGCACCTTGAAAACCTATGCCAATCAATTCTTCTTGAGGTTATAATATCCAATATTAGGCTCTAACATGGTTTTTCAAAACTAATAGTCAACTTTTTTCCTTTTTGGAATTATTCTCTTGAGTGGTAAAATCCATGATTGATCACTCTGGGGTATGTTAGGATCAATAGTATGATATATATGATACTGATTATAGTATCAAACTATGATGAAAATACTCAATATACAAGAGGGGGTGTGAATTGTATACTTTAAAGATCCTTAATGAAATTTTTCATAAACAAAATTCAAAACACCTCTAAGCTATAATAACTTTCTTTATTCCAGAAAATTGATTCCAGGAATGAAACTTAACAAAGGTTTACAACAACTAATATTCTATATTAAAGAATATAGAATCCTATATAATCAAAGTACAAGTTTAAGGAAGTATAAGATGGTTATACTTTCCTCAATATCCAAAATTACAGTGTAAAACCAAATTGAAACACTACAAGAAAGAAGTATCAACTCTTTTAACCCAAAGAGAAGGGTATCCAATACCTTGGATAAAGGTCCCTTGATTTATACTTTCAAGAAATTCTATATTACCCATTCTCAGGTAATCCCTCAATCCGAAAATTGGTATATGTCTTGCAATCCTTGTAAGACCACAATTTGTAAGGAAATAAAAACCTCTGAATTCACAACCTGAAGTCTCTGATTTCAAGGAAATCGCACCTCTTCAAAAAGAAAATATGCACAAATCAAAGTTTAAACAATCTGTTAAAACATTCTGCATGAATCCTGAGAGTTTACAAGAGCCTCTCTCTGTAGAAATCACTTCAACAACATGTTATCCAAGTTGTCTAAGTTGTAAAAGTTCAAAAGTTCTGAGCTCATTCAAATGAGCTCCTATTTATAGGAATGTCTTCAACGGTCGGCTCCCTCCTCCAAGAGTCATATTTTTTCTTGAATTTCATAGGGACCTATACACATGTCACTCAAACAATGGTCAGTTAGTAACTGAATGCACGAAATTGTTTTATAACAAAACCAAGTGTAAGAAAAAATAAGGTTACATAACAATAATCAAATATTCAGAATGTAAGAAAATAAATGTTTGGATTCTAACCAAAAACTAATTTGTTATCTATAATACAAGGATATTCGGATTCTATTATCCAAGGTATTCGGAACCTTAATTCTATAGAATTCCAGAGTCGGAATTTCAAGGAAATTCGGAATTTGGATTCACAAGAAATCAAAGTCTGAATTAAGAGAGTTCAGAGTCAGAACTCATAAGAGATTGGAGTCTGAATTCAGAGAACTCAGAGTCAAAACTCAGAAGAGTTTGGAGTCTGAATTCAGAGAACTCGGAGTCAGAACTAATAAAATTTTGGAGTCTAAATCTAGAGAACATAGAGTCAGAACTCATAAAAGTTCGGAGTCTGAATTCAGAAAACATTGAACGTGAATTCAAATCTTGAAAACATAATTTTCTATATCTAAGTATTATTTGATTCTGTGGATTTGGATGCGAAACCAAAGCTTATACTTAGACAAAATGATTAACAAAAAACATAGTAAGGATAAATTTCCTTCGGGAAGGAAAATTTTCCTTATGAAAGTAAAACATAGGGTAGAATGAAATTTTCCTTAAGATAAGGTGTTTGTGATTTTCAAAACAAGAAGGTATGGTAAAGTCTTAAAGAAACCTTATTTACTCAAAAATCACCCCCATGTATGATGGAATGGAAAGGTCATAAGGAAAACCTTATTGAATCAACAACATCCCCCTTTTTGGGAAGCACAAACATCCTTACGAAAATGAATATAAGGACATAGAAAATATTTTTCTAGACATTGAAATAAAACTTATCTCCCTTTAGACATGGACAATGATGAATATGACTAACTCCCCCTTAGGCTTTGGAACTCTGAGGATCGTATTCTTGATTTCCAGAATGAGATTTTTCATTATCTTGAATAAGAAAATCTATTTAATGAAAAGTCCCCCTTAGATAAACTCCCCATAACATAGGGATATTTCTTCTTTACATAGAAATATTTTTCATTTCTCCCCCTTTGTGATTTAAAAAAAGAAATTGATGGAATGGTAAAGAAATTATTGTACCTGAAAGATTAGTACAATACATGAAAAAGACAAACAACCACAAATTTCATTATGATTAGAAATAATTTGTACAAGGAAATGAATACAAAAAATCGGATTGGATCTATCATCCTTCCTTTTCCTTGGGCCTCAGCATCTTCACTATAGTCTTATGATTCTTGAGCTCCTTATGATCTTCCTCTACTCTCTTAAGAATCTGTTCGTGATCCTCAGATTTCTTCTCTAAAGCTTTGATTTGTTCTTCCTGAGCCTTCATAACTTCTTCCTTCTTAACAATATTTTCTTCAATCCCAATATTAGAACCCTTTATCTCTTCCAACATTGGGAAATAAAATAAAAATTATCCTTCAAATCATTTTCTTCTTGAATCTGATTATTCGGCTCAATAGTTAACTTTTCTTCAAAACTGGTTGTAAGATCCTTGATCCTACCATCTTCAATATCAAAAACCTCCTTTTATACAATCTTGGAACTCATAATGTTTTCTCAAGTGTTCAACTGTCTTCTTTGACCAGCCAACTATTTACTTACAGGACCTCTTGTGGGCATCGTAGTTAATGAAGAATTTCTTGAGATTAGCCTCACGCTGGACAGACTTGTCCATCACCATGGACACTGAATCTGATTTTTGGTTTAAGGAATGTTGAAGCATCTGGCATCTGGAGTCAATGCTTGGGAAAATCTTTATGGTTCCAACAAGCTTCTTCAATGACTGGACAACAAAATCCTTTCCAAGGGACGATGATTTTGAATCTGAAACTTTGTTTGGTGAAGGTTCATTCTCCAACTCGACATGTTTCCTCTTTGAAGATCCACCAGATTTTTTCTTCTTTAGGACATCTTTAGTAGTTGTATCAAAAATCACATGTTTCCCCATATATGATCTTGGAATGGCCTCCTCATCCGAAGATTCATGTTCGCTATCAGACAACTGAACAATCTTATAATCATCTACTTCTTCTTTCTGAGCTCCTACCTTCACATCTTTAGGATGATTAAAATTACAATGAAAACTTTCTTCCTCAGATAACTTTTTCACTTCATCTTCAGCCTTTTCATCTATTCCAAAAGTAGCAAGCATTGAAGATTCGACATGAGAGGTTCATATTGAAAATTTCTCAAATGTGATTTCATTCTAATGAAATCCCTCCAATTGCTTTATCAAGTCTTCTGTATCACCACTTATTTCAGAATCTCCTTCTACTCCTTTGATAACTTCTTTTTCTTCAATGAACTTCTCTTGGGCATTTTCTGGAGTCATGATCTTCTTCCCCGAAGTCTCAGGTAAGGGTTCTACAAGGAAGCATTCTGGTACTAGAATTTTTTTGGATGCTTTATCAGTATCCCTAAGAAGGGATTGCATAATCTCAGTCTCAGACATCTTTTTCTTGAACATATTTTCTTTAGCTTTCTTCTCAAGTTCATTAGCTGTCTTTTATTTCAAAGCCATGGATTATGTAGGATCCTAGCTAAACTGTGGCTCTCCTTCCTTCCTAATTTTCTTATCTTCCCTCCACTTGAATACAACCTCATCTGGATAAGATTTTTGACTCTTAGGGTTTGGAGGTGAGGATTGGGCTTCCTTAGCTTTTGGGGGGGTTTTCTTCTTCTACCACTTCCTTAAACTACCATTGATTTCCAACCTTTTTCGATGTTTCATCCACTTCTTGTTGCTTCATAACATCTTCAACATCTTCTAATGGTAGGTCATAAAATTATCCGGAGTATTTGGAAAAACCAATGTTCATCCTCTTCAAAGTATCATCGCTGACTAGCATTACTTTGCAATTCCTTAGCTTCGAACTGCAAGGAATTTTGAAAGATTCTATACACCGAACAATCAACATAGAAAGAATGGTCGGGTACATGATAATCAAGACCCTCATATTTCCATTCTTCTTTTTACCATTATCATTATCTCTCTTCATTCTAGTCTCATTCTGAATAAGAGTTCTAAACAACTAATCTAAGGAAATCTGGGTAACTTTTCTGTTCTCATCAATTGATTTCCTCTTGGACTCTCACTCATTTGGCATGATGTCTATGATCTTATCTACATGGGCCTCATCATCCAATCCTTTTTCTACCATATACTGTAATCTATTCACGATAGTCACAAACCTTTGATGTACTTTGCTTATTGGTTATCTATAAGGAAAGATAAATCCAAGGTGTTAAGATCTCAACATAGCTGTTCTTGTCTCTATAACATTAGAAGTACCAAAATGTGTAACTTCATGTTTCTTCCAGATACTGTTTGCAGCTTCACATGAAGATATTTGGCTATAGATGTTCCTAGTCATGGAATATTGCAATGTATTTCTGTAACGACCCAAAGTTTTTCAATGGAAATTCACTTCTTAAAAATATTTCATAAATTAACATGAAATCATAACATAATGAACTACTAAGTGATAAGTGACCATTAAATATAAGTTGGTCACTTCTGTGTTAGGAATTTTGAAAATTTGACATACACGGTTCTGTTCAAGATGATTTTTGGAGTCTAATGAAACAAAAATAATTTTTTTTGAATAGTGACCTACCCTTATGAATAGTAACATACCCTTATGAATAGTAATATGACCCTTATGAATAGTAAATCATCCAACATAAGAGTAAAATTACCTATGAATAATAAAATAAAATTAGGACATCTTAGAAAGTGACAATTTGACATTAGTAAACGTTTTGGTATTTTATAAGTCATAAATGATTAATTATATTTATTTAATTAAATTAAAAGAAAATTCATTTCCCTAAAATGTATTCATAAATTATTTAATAAACGTCTTATAGTTTTTAGATAATTTTATAAGACCCTACGTAATTTTTGAAAGCACTATAAAATCAGTTTTTATCATAAAAACTGTTTTTTAAGTAAATTCTGATATTAAATAAATATTAAATTAATAATAAATAGAAAATTATCTTTGAAAAATGGACTCAATTTTTTGGAATCTATATGTCAAAAAATGGTTGGGGTAAATTTTTGGGATTTTTCTGAGATACTTTAATTTTTGGTGAATAGTGAAATACAGAAATTTACTGAATAAATACATTATAATTAAAACCCACTATTCCTGACATCACAAGTGATGTAAGCACCAAATCACAAACTAACATGCCTTATTTACTATTCCTGGTAGTTCAAGACTCACTATTCCTTTTCTTATGGGATATTAATAAACTAATGAATTTTATATTAAGAAAACCCCTCTCCCCTCCACTATAAAAGCGACCATTCACTCCCTCTTTTCCTCACACCTCTAAAGCTCCAAGAAATCTCTAAACTCTGTCCAAACACCTTCCCTAGACTCTCCCTCATGTCCAAAAGCTTCTGGTCCCATCAAAATACCAATACTAGCTTCCTTAAAGAGGGTCTCAAGAGGAAGCTTTAAGAGGTAATTTCCTTCCCTCTTCTCCTTTAATTCCCTTTCAAGTTCAAGTTCTTTTCTTGATCTCTCACCACATATATCCATCCAAATTATTTTATAACTCCATTATTATACATATAATGTAATTTTATGATTCTAATAAGATATTATATCCCCCAACACCCTTTCCCTCTTCCTTTTATTTTATTAAAGAGAATGGTGTTCATGAGGTGTTAATTTATCACCTTCAAAAACGACATGCTCTCTTCTTCCATTCCTACCTTCAGTTCTGGTCATAAAACCATTTTTATTGTTGAAACAGAATATTTTATTTTTATTATGTTCTATTTAAAGTTCTGGAAATAACCTATGTCCATATTACTAAGTGAAAAGTTAAAACAAGTTCGTTGGGATCAAAAAACCGCTCAAATTAACCCAAATAATCATCACTTAATTATTATCTAATGATTCATCCACATGGATCTAATATAATTCATTATAAGATCATTAAACCTCCTGTACTATCATTAATAACATGTAATATAATTTTTTAATGTTTACTCATGTTCTACCCAAACTTCAATTTAAGAATACAAGTGAACCACCCAAAAAAACCATAAAAACGAACATCCTCGAACAATGTTTTTAAACTCTATAAGTCATCCAAAGGAACATAATATGACATAATGAAACCAGAATGAACCCTATTAATGTAAAAATGGTTCTGGATTTCTAATTAATGAATATAATGTCATTATACAGTACATTAATGAGAAGGAGGCATTCGTGTACAATGTAAGGGGAAATTCTTGAACCCAACTTTCACCCTTCGGGTTCTACCTATTTCACTCCATTTTGGATATGGTCACTCCTTAAATATAATTTGTTCATCATTATCATCCCTTTTTTGGGATATACATGTTTTCTAATAATGTTTATGTCAATATGAATGTTTTCCAAAAGAACTCTTCTTTTAATAACTCAACTTTTACCTCTCATTCATGGTTAATGGTTCTTGTATCAAGTATGTTGTTCCCTCTTTATTTTGGGAACCCAATGCTTATGAATGTATTCTTATGAGGTGAAACTTTTTCCTTTACATGGGTTAGTTATTTTCACATTTGATATGTGTTCTATGTGGAAATCATGATAATGATAATGTTATGATGTGACGGGTGCGCCCAGAATTATATTGCGCAATTATGAATGTTTCAAAGTGATGGGTGCACTCAGAATTATACAGCGCTCCAATGCATTGGGTAAAGGGATGAATCTCATGAGTAAATGAGAAATTATGTGAGAAAAAGATGCCAGCTTGGTTCACAAGTATGTGTGGTACTTAACCACTAAGACATGATGTTTCATTTTTTTGCATTGCCACATTTCAAGTCTATTATTTATGCTCCTCTCATGTTCATGATCTTTTTCCTATGTTAGGATTATGCTCACCCCATGATATATTGTTCTTATCTATTCTCTTACTGGGCTTTTAGCTCACCCCTTTTTATGTATATCCTCTCGTGGCTACATGTACTAAGGAGAGGACAAGTGCCAATAAGAAGCAATAGAAGAAGAAATTAAATGAATTTTTATACTTGATGTTTTATTTGTTATGTATTGTCCTAGTTTGCCCAAGACACTTAACCTATGAATCCTATAAGTGTAATACTATTATGTTTTTTATCTTTGAAATGATGTAATATTAATGTAAGAAAAGGCCGGGTCTCTATAGTTGGTATCAGAGGCAAGGTTTAGTTAATTTAGGAATTATGATTAGTGAACCCTAGAGAAAACCTCTAGTATGAGACTAAGTAAAATTATACACACAAGAATTTTTACCTAGGGATCCCATATGTTATTTTTTTGGTATAATTGTTTAAATTAATAAGTTATTCAGGACTTGTTAACTTATGTTTTGTTCTAACCTTTTCTATTTTAGAAAAGGGTGGGAACCGGGAGAAATCCGGCCGACAACTCATGTGAGGGAAAATGCAACGATTTCATAACAACATCACCAATGATTTGGGAGGTGGAGTTCAAAACTTCATGTCAATGCTTACCCAATTATCTCAGGTTATGAACAATAACCATAATAATGGGGAATGTCTTCCTTCACCAATGATGGAGCAACTGGCCATCGAATTTTTTATGCAGCAACGACCACTGAAGTTTTGTGGGTCTTCCAATCCACTAGTTGTGGAACAGTGGGTCAACTCCATGGAGAAGATCTTTTCTGTTCGTCACTGTTCTTATATGTAGAAGGTGACTCTAGCCATTTATCTTCTATATGGAGAAGCTGATCAATGGTTGGATTTGATTAAGAACACCAAGCCAAGGGAGGAAATTGAAAAGATGGAATGAGAAGACTTTAATATAATGTTTCTTAATAAGTACTTCCCACGAACTCTTCACACGAAGATGGAGAGAGAATTCATAGAGATCATGAAAAAAGAAGGAGAATCTATCACAACCTATGAAGCGAATTTCACAATGCTCTCAAGGTATGCTTCGGGTTTTGTTATCAACAATGATAGAAAAATTGATAGATTCTTTAGTGGATTAAAACCACACCTTCGAAAGGCTCTTGCAATTAGAGACTTTGGGAGTTATGAAGAATTTGTTCAGTGTGCTCTCAAAGTGGAGATGGATTTTGTAGAATGGTCCCATTGCTATGGTGATAAGAAAAGAAAGATGGAGTTTCAAGCTGGTGGATCAAATGACAAAGGTGGGAAGAAAAAAAAACGGCCCACATGCAAAAAATTTGGGACGTTACACCATGGGAACTACCTCAAAGGGATGGGGAAATGCTTCAAGTTTGGGAAAGAAGGACACCATTCCCAAGAGTGTCGAAAATTCATGAAAAGGAAGGATAATGTAGGCAATGAAAGGAATGAACCACTCGTTGTTCAATGCTGAAACTATAGAGAGCTTGGGCACTATGCAAACCAGTGCACTAAACCTGGAGCCCTCAAGGGTAATCAATGTTAGAATCCACCAAATCCCAAGGACCAAGGGGAGGCTTATGAAATCACTACTACGGAGGTGGATAATGATAATGAAGTCGTATAAGGTACACTTAATATTCACTCAAGAATGGAAAAAGTCTTATTTGATTCTGGTTCTACGCATTCCTTTATATCTTGCAAGTTTGCTAGAACTATAGAATCGAAGCACCGAAACCTTGAAGTAGAGATATATCTAAAAACACCATGTGGTGCAATCATTGCAACCCAAGTGTTTGAATCTTCTCCCATTGGCATATGTGGGAAGATTCTTCCGGTGATTCTCGCAATACTTCCCTTGGTGGAATTCGATGCTATAATGGGAATGGACTGGCTCTCGTCGTATGGAGCACATATAAACTGTCAAGAAAAGGAAATATATTTTCATATTCGGAACCATCCCACGCTCCTCTACAAATGCAAGGAAGATCATGAATCTCCTTTGAGAAATCCTTCAATGGTTTGGGTGTTGATTCCCTATGAAGAAGCATACCTCACCCAAATGGTTGAGTTGAAGGAAAGTTCCATCCTTTAGGAAATGCCCATCGTGAGGGAATACGACGATGTATTTCCCGAAGAGTTACCCAGAATTACCCCGGATCGTGAGGTAGAGTTCTCAAATGAACTCATACCTGGAGCTACTCCTATCTCTAAGTGACCCTATAGGATGTCCCCTATCGAACTGGAGGAGTTAAAGAAGCAGCTGCAAGGGTATTTGGACAAATGGTTCATATGCCCTAGTGCATCACCTTGGGGTGCACCAGTTCTCTTTGTGAAGAAGAAGGACGGAACAATGCGGCAGTGTATTGATTCTCCATAACTCAACATGATCACCATAAAGAACAAGTATCCTCTTCCAAGGATTGATGCCCTGTTTGAACAGTTAAGAGGAGCTCAATACTTCTCAAAGTTGTATCTTCATTCTGGATATCATCAAGTAAAGGTGAAGAAATAATATATTTAGAAGACTTCCTTCCGTACAAGGTATGGGCACTATGAGTTTTTGGTGATGCCCTTTGGACTTACTAATTCCCCTGCAATATTCATGGATTTGATGAATAGAGTCTTTAGACATTACCTCGACAAATTTTTGGTCGTGTTTATCGATGATATTCTCATCTACTCTAAGATCAAGGAGGAACATGAAGAAAATCTAAGACTTGTGTTGGTGACATTGAGAAAGGAGAAGTTGTATGCCAAGTTTAGAAAGTGTGACTTATTTTTGAATCAAGTCACGTTCTTGGGACATGTGATCATAAGAGAAGGAATTTATGTAGATAGAGGCGCATGAGGAATGGCCCGGGCCCTCTAGCTTCACAGAAATCCATAGTTTTCATGGATTTGCTGGGTACTACCGATGTTTTGTGTGAAACTTCTCACAATTGTCAAGCCCTCTAACTAAGTTTACAAGGAAAGGGGTAAAGTATGTCTAGATAGAAGAATGTGAGGGAAGCTTCAAGGATCTAAAGAGAAGGCTGATCACTGCCCCTGTACTCACACTACCGAAAAGTGTAGAAAGTTTTGTGATATATAGTGATGCTTCAATGAAAGGCTTGGGTTGCGTACTCATGCAAAATGATATTGTGATATCCTACGCCTCACGAAAGATGATGATCCATGAGCAGAACTACCCGACACATGATCTAGAACTGGAAGTCGTGATTTTTGCCATGAAAATCTGGCGGCACTACCTTTCTGGTGAAAAGTGTGTCATATACACTGACCACAAGATCCTAAAGTATATATTCACACAAAAGGAGCTCAACATGCGTCAAAGGAGGTGGTTAGAGCTAATCAAGGATTACAATTGCTCTATTCACTATCATCCTGGAAAGTCGAACAAGGTAGATGATGCTCTAAGAAGAAAAGAACCTGCTACTCTATCCATGTTGCGGATTGAGAAAGACCCTATCTTCTTGGATATACAATGAATGGATTTGGAAATCATAAGGGTAGGGGATACATCCTACCTTTCCCAAATTATTGTGCAACCATCCATCTAAGAGAAGATTAAGGAAACACAAAGGGATGATGTGGAGATACAAAAGAGGGTGAATGATGTAAAGGAAGGGAAGCTGCAAGAGTTCCATATCGATGTTGATGGTGTGATTCTGTTTGGAATGTGGATTTGTGTGCCTTCATAACCTGGGATAAAGAAGGAGATATTGGACAATGCACATAGCTCAACATTCTCTATCCATCCTAGGAGTACCAAGATGTACCGTGATCTCCGAGAACACTTCTGGTGGGATAACATGAAGAAAAAGATTTTAGAATATATATCAAGGTTCTTGGTATGTCAGCAAGTTAAATCTGAGTGACAAAATTCCAAGGGTATGATGCAGCCATTGCCTATACCAATGTGGAAATGGAAAAATGTTACTATGGACATTGTTACGGGTCTCCCGAAGACGTCAAAGGGAAATCATGCGATATGCGTTGTGGTTGACTGACTCTCCAAGATTTCCCATCTTATCGCTATTCGGGAAGACCTCTCACTTGAAAAACATGCAAAGATATATGTGAAGGAAGTAGTGAGACTGCACGGTGTTACAATATCAATTGTATCTGACCGTGATCCAAGGTTCACATCTAAATTCTGGAGTATCCTTCAACATACTTTGAGTACTGAATTAAATTTCAGCACGGTCTATCACCCCCAAACTGATGTCCAATCTGAAAGGACTATTCAAACACTTGAAGATATTCTAAGAGCCTTCTCTCTTGAATTCAAAGGTATTTGGGATCAACATCTCCAATTGGTTGACTTCTCATACAATAATAACTTCCACTCGAGAATTCAGATGGCTCCATATGAAGCTCTGTATGGAAAGCGATGTATAACTCCAACCTGTTGGGATGAAGTTGGAGAAAGAAAGCTACTTGGACCCGATCTTGTTCAAGAGATGACAGAGAAGGTTCAAGTCATCTTGAAACAAATCAAAACTACTCAAAGTAGGCAAAAGAGCTATGTTGAGAACTATCGAAGGGACTTGGATTTCGACGTTGGAGATAAAGTCTTCCATCGAATATCTCCATGGAAGAGAGTCATGTGATTCGGGAAGAAAGGGAAGCTAAGACCAAGGTATATTGTCCCCTTTGAAATCCTTGACCAAATAGGAGTTTTGGCCTATCGTCTTGCACTTCCACAGAATATGGATCAAGTTCATGATGTGTTTCATGTATCACTACTAAGGAAGTACATACCAGACCCCTCACATGTACTAAACTACGAGGTGGTGCAGCTGGAAGATGATCTCTCCTATGAGGAGCAGCCGGTAAAGATTCTAGACCGAAGTGATAAGGTTCTACACAAAAAGAAAACCCATCTTGTCAACGTGTTGTGGAGGAATCATAAGTTTGAGGAAGCAACTTGGGAACCAGAAGAGGTAATGAAGGAGAAGTACCCTCACCTGTTTTTGTAAAGTGAAATTTTCGGGGTGAAATTTCTTAAGGGGGGAAGAATGTAACGACCCAAAGTTTTTCAATGGAAATTCCCTTCTTATAAATATGTCATAAATTAACAAGAAATCATAACATAATGAACTACTAAGAGATAAGTGACCATTAAATATAAGTTGGTCACTTCTGTGTTAGGAATTTTGAAAATTTGACATAGACGGTTTTGTTCAAGATGATTTTTGGATTATAATGAAACAAAAATAATTATTGGTGAATAGTGACCTACCCTGATGAATAATAACATAACCTTATGAATAGTAATATGAAACTTATGAATAGTAAATCATCCAACATAAGAGTAACATTACCTATGAATAATAAAATAAAATTTGGACATCTTAAAAAGTGACAATTTGACCTTAGTAAACGTTTTGGTATTTTGTAAGTCATAAATAATTAATTATAATTAATTGATTAATTTAAAAGAAAATTTATTTCTCTAAAATGTGTTCATAAATTATTGAATCAATGTCTTATAGTTTTTAGATAATTTTATTATACCCCGCGTAATTTTTGAAAGCACTATAAAATCAGTTTTAATCATAAAACTATTTTAAGTAAATTGTGATTTTAATTAAATATTAAATTAATAATATTTAGAAAATTATTTTCGAAAAATGGAATTCAGTTTTGGATTCTACATGTCAAAAAATGGTTGGGGTAAATTTTGGGGATTTTTCTGAGATACTTGAATTTTTGGTGAATAGTTAAATACATTAATTTACCGAATAAATACATTATAATTAAAACCCACTATTCTTGACGTCACAAGTGATGTAAGAACCCAAATATTGAACTCACATGCCTTATTTACTATTCATGGTCGTTTAATACTCACTATTCCTTATCTTAGGGGAAATTAATAAACTAATGAATTTTATATTAAGGAAACTCCTCTCCCCTCCACTATAAAAGCCACCCTTCACTCCCTCTTTTCCTCACACCTCTCAAGCTCCAATCCTTCTCTAAACTCTTCCCAAACACCTTCCCTAGCCCCTCCCCCACTTCCTAAATCTTCTAGTCTCATCCAAAGACCAATCCTATCTTCCTTAAGGAGGATCTCAAGAGGAAGATTTAAGAGGTAATTTCCTTCCCTCTTCTCCTTTAATTCCCTTTCATGTTCAAGTTCTTTTCTTGATCTCTCCCCACCTATATTCATCCAAATTGTTTTTTAACTCTAGTATTATTCATATACTGTAATTTTATGATTCTAATGGGATATTATATCACCCCACACCCTTTCCCTCTTCCTTTTATTTTATTAAAGAGAATGTTGTTCATGATGTGTTAATTTATCACCTTTAAAAACGACATGCTCTCTTCATCCATTTCTACCTTAAGATCTGGTCATGAAACTATTTTTATTGTTGAACCAGGATATTTTATATGTATTATGTTCTATTTAATGTTATGGAAATAACCTATGGCCATATTACTACGTGAAAAGTTAAAACAAGTTCGTTGTGATCCAAAAACCGCTCAAATTAACCCAAATAATCATCACTTAATTCTTATCTAATGATTCATACACATGGATCTAATATAATTAATTATAAGATCATTAAAACTCCTGTAATATCATTAATAACATGAAATATAATTTCTGGGTGTTTACTCATGTTCTACCCAAACTTCAATTTAAGAATACAAGTGAACCACCCAAGAAAACCCATAAAAACGAACATCCCCAAACAGTGTTTTTAAACTCTATAAGTCTTCCAAAGGAACATAATATGACATAATGAAACCAGAATGAACCATATTAATGTACACATGGTTCTGGATTTCAAATTAATGAATATAATGTCATTATACAGGACCTTAATGAGAAGGAGGCATTCGGGTACAAGGTAAGGTGAAATTCTTGAACCCAACTTTCACCCTTCGGGTTCTACCTCTTTCACTCCATTTTTGATATGGTCACTCCATAAAGATCATTTTTTCATCACTGTATTCCCCTTTCTGGGATATACATGTTTTTTTAATGAAGTTTGTTTCAATCGGAATGTTTTCCAAAAGAACTCTTTTTTAAGAACTCAACATTTACCTCTCATTCATGATTGATGGTTCTTGTATCAAGTATGTTGTTCCCTCTTTTTTTTGGGAACCCAAAGCTTATGAATGTATTCTTATGAGATAAAGCCCATTCCGTTACATGGGTTAGTTATTTTTACTTTTGAGATGTGTTCTATGTGGCAATCATGATAATGATAATGTTATGATGTGACTGGTGCGCCCAAAATTATATAGAACAATTATGAATGTTTCAAAGTGATGGGTGAACCCGGAATTATACAGCGCTCCAATTCATTGGGTAAAGTGATGAATATTATGAGTAAATGTGAAATGATTTGTGAACAAGATTCTAGGTTGGTTCACTATTATGTGTGGTATTTAACCACTAAGACATGATGTTTCATTTTTATGCATTGCCACATTTCAAGTCTATTATTTATGCTTCTCTCATGTTCATGATCTTTTGCCTATGTTATGATTATGCTCACCCCATGATATATTGTTCTTATCTATTCTATTATTTTTCTTTTATCTCACACCTTTTTATGTATATCCTCATGTGGCTACATGTACTAAGGAGAGGACAAGTTCCAATAAGAAGAAATAGAAGAAGAAATTAAATGAATGTTTATGATTGATGTTGTATTTGTTATGTATGGTCCTAGTTTTCCCAAGACACTAAAACTTTTGATCCTCTAAGTGTAATACTATTATGTTTTTTATCTTTTAAATGATGTAATAGTAATGTAAGAAAAGGCTGGGTCTCTATAATTTCTGACACTAAAATTTGATTGAGATTCTGATTTCTCCAAATTAGTAAAAATTCTCAATTCGTTATCAAGAATTTTATAGTCTCCTATCAGCATTAGGTAGGTATCAACTCCAGTGTTAATAATGAATGTTTTCATCGTATCTCTCAAGTACTCATAATCAATTCCATCAAAAATATGAGGGCTGGTAGGATTTAAATTGTCGATAGAACCATCATTTAAACCTGTCATCTTAAAAAAATTCATGGCACATAGACCTATTGGTAATATTAGTTTGTAAACAAATGAAAATATCCTGAGCAATGAATATATAATTAGAGTATCTCTAAGAAAAAAAATGAATCCGAACTTTATGAGTCTCGAAATATGATTCCAAAAAAGTGAGGAAGAAGATTTCTTTTCTGAATCTAATCGTGAGATTAATTCAGATTTAACCAAAACTCTGAAGCCAATTGATGAATTAGTTCAGGATTCAAGGTCACCTCCACTGATACCAATTATTAGGATCGAAAGTATGATAGATATGTTACGAATTATAGTATCAAACTATGATTTAGTTACTAAATATACAATAGGAGGGTGTGAATTGTATACTTTACAAATCCTTAAGGAAATTTTACAGAAAAAATTCACAACACCTCTAAGCTCTAATAACTTGCTTGATTCCAGAAAAGTGATTCCAGGAATGAAACTTAACAAAATTTTACAACAACTAAGATTCTAAATTAAATCATATAGAATCTTATTTAATCAAATTACACATTTAAGGAAGTATAAGATAGTAATACTTTCCTCAAAAACCAAAATTACAAAGGAAAACTAAATTGAAACACTACAAGAAACAAGTAGCAACTCTTTTAACCAAAAGAGAAGGGTATCCAACAACCCTGGATAAAGGTCCCATGATTTATACTTTCAATAAAGTCTTTATTACCCTAACCCACGTAAGCCCTCAATCTGAAGATCAATATCGGTCTTACTACTACCGTAAGCCCTCGATTTTTAAGGAAATCGGAACCTCTAACTTCACAACTGGAAGTCTATGATTTCAAGGAAATCACACCTCTGCACAAAGAAAATATGAACCAAGAATTGTTTGAACAAGTCGTTCATACTTTCTGCATAACGCCTGAGAGTTTATAAGAACCTCTCTCTATAGAAATCACTTCAAAAACATGTAAGAAAAGTTGTCAATGTTGTAAAAGTTCAAAAGTTATGAGCTCATTCAAATGAGCTCCTATTTATAGGAACGACTTCAACAATCGACTCCTTCCTCCAATGGTCATATTATTCCTTGAATTTCAGAGGGACCTATACACATGTCACTCAAATGGCGGTTGGTTAGTAATTGAATGCACGACATTGTTTTATAACAAAAACAAGTGTAAGCAAAAATAAGGTTACATAACCAAAATAAAATATTCCGAATGTAAAAAAATTATTTTTTGGAGTCTAACCAAAAACTCGTTCAGTATCTATAATACAAGGATATTTGTATTCTATTTTCCAAGGAATTTGGAACCTGAATTTTATAGAATTCTGTAGTCTGAATTTCAAGGAAACTTGAAATCTAGATTCACAAGAATTCGGAGTCTAAATTCAAAGAGTTCGGAGTCAGAACTCATAAGAGTTCGGAGTCTGAATTTAGAGAACTCAAAGTCAGAACTCAGAAGAGTTCGGAGTCTAAATTTAGAGAAATCGGAGTCATAACTCATAAAATTTTGGAGTATGAATTTAGAGAACTCAAAGTCAGAGCTCATAAAATTTTGGAGTCTGACTTCAAAAAACATTGAACCTAAATTTGGATCCTGAAACAAAATGCTCTATATCTAAGTATTATATGATTAGGAGGTTTTGGATAAGAAACCAAATTTTATACTTCGAAAAAATGAATAACGAAAAACATGGTAAGGATAAATTTCCTTGGGGACAGATAATTTTCCTTATGAATGTAAAACATAGGGTAGAATGAAATTCTCCTTAAGATAAGGTGTTGGTTATTTTCAAAACAAGAAATAATGGTAAAGTCTTAAGGAATCCTTATTGACTCAACAATCTCCCCCATGTATGAAGGAATGGAAAAGTCATAAGGAAAACCTTTTTGACTCAATAGGGTATTCACATAATGAATGGAGGGATTCATTGCCACTAATGGAATTAACATATATTGGTGTATAAGTTATGTTCTGGATAATTGAAGGATTCAACGAAACTATCACACCACTAGTAGTTATCCCATTTAATCATTAATATATAAAAAGATAATCTATTTTCAATAATATTAGTGATGAAAATTATGATATAATAATTTTTACCCAAAAGTATCATTATATGATTATTATTTATAGGTTGTGAATTTTGGGGATTATTCTAGTCTTCTCATTATTGACTTTGATACCACATTGATACACTATGAAGCTGATAAAATTTCCCAAGAACTCCCAAAAGCACATTTCAAGGGGTTCAATTTCCTGCTATGTGTTACAGTTTTTTACTACAATCTTAAGGTTAGTAAGGTGATAAAAACACTATTAAAACATAAAAATCAGTACTTTTAAATATAAATATTCCATTATCCTAAAAATAAGGTCTAAGGTGTACTGCATAGAACATTAATTGGGGTGTAATCATTCATAAATCAAAAGTGAATTACTTTTATAGCAATATACCCCTTGGGGATTCATAAATGTGGAAACCTCTTCATATACAAGGGCCATCCAAATTTGATAATATCAAAAATATATATTCATTAATGAATGAACTTGGAAGCCAACTATAGGATCAATCAAGAGATCCATTATTGGGATATGGAAATCATCCCTTGGGAAATACCAATTGAGATCTATAATGTTGATAAAACTATAATATGTCTATTCATTTTCCTGATAAGTACCATATTGAAAAAAAATCAAAAATACAATTTCAAGAGTAAATTTGTCTTTCAAGAGGTTTTCATCGTGAAGTTATACCTGAGAAGCATTTTTCAGATGCATTCTCCTAGTAATCTTCTTAATGCAACAATGATCCTATAGTAGACCCAAAATATAGGTTCCATATAGGGAATAATTCCAAGAATATTTTTTAGATCAAGAAAAATAAATTTCGATGCTACTTCTGGAAGGATAAGTAAGACTCTTAGTCCATCATATACACATCAATACATTTAAATGTAAGGTGTGAGTCTTTCTAAACCCCAAGGGTGCCCATTCCTATACTTCATTATCTGTGGTTTCCTATATATTTTGTTCTTCCTACCCACTATAATAATAGGTATAATGGGTTCCAATATCTAATTATTTAGGAGAATATATGATATAATTTATTTTTTTAGTGATGTGGTGGTTTTTGTATCCTGGGAATTTGTATTTGGGGTACCAATATATTCAATCGGACCACATCCTTCCTTCATGTGGCTGTGTTATGATGATTTGACTCATATCATGAAGATAGGGATAATTGTTCCTAACCCTACAATCACATCCTTCTAGAGATGTTGAGGAATCATTGGTTGAAGACCCTCAATTGTTTTGTATGGAATGTGGTTAAAAAAGTGTGTGAGTAAATGTTCTTGACATTAGGATTAATCCACATGGAAGGTTTGATTTCCCATTCCCCTATAAATAGAGGTTCTTTTTTGGGGACATGTTCTTAACCCTCATATGATATGAAGGTGATCAGGTGATATGATCTTTTAATAAGGATTCACATCAACTAATAACCTCATAAATCCTGATTTATTTCCTTGATCAAATTGATTGGTAACATAGTATTTCCAATGATCATGGATTGGGTTTCAAGGATCTAATTTAAAACTATTAATAGTGGTAACTTAGATGGTGTAATATATCACCAATTGTTTCCCTTCTCTATTTTATAAAACAACATCAATATATTGGGAATCATACAATTCAATTGGGTAATTATCACTATAAAACACTCTAACTTTTCCATTGATGGAAAATTTAATGATCTTGTGGTCTGATGAGGGAAGTAATTCATATTTATAGAGAAATAAAATTCTTAGAAAGAAATTGAAGTTTAGGTCTTAGAAAAATAAAATATATTCATAGTCAGATACAAGATCACTAAATTAGGCTCCATGTTTAATAATCACGTGTGTATTCTTCTAAATTTTACAATATAATTGAATTATCAGGTTCAACAGAGACAAATATCTATCGTTATAACCTAAGAAATAGAGATCTCAGACCAACAAGATATTGATTTAAGATTCATTATCAACAAGGTCTTGCTGGATTAAATATCACCCAATTATATCTAACCTTCCAATAAAAGTTTTTGTTTCTTAAAACAGTTTTATGTGAAATTGAGAACCTAAAATTATTACATGTAACAAAAATTTTCGAAACAAATACTAAATTATCATGTTATTTCCAAAAATCATCAAAATATTTTAATTACTAATCATATGTAAAATCCATGGGATAAAGGTTTCCTTTGTGTTAGGATCTTCTTTAATAAGGTCCTCAAAGGAGTAGACCAACCATTCATAAGTTTTTATATATTATTACATGTATATTTTAGTCTTTTTGATTTCACACACCAATATCTAATTTTGTTTGTTAATCCAATCAATTTTCACATCATTAAGGTCAAATCGGATCGATCAATTATAAATTAGATCAAAATCAACTATTAAGAAGTTTATATCATAATATTCTACCAATTTCTATTATATAGAATAAAAACAAAGCTTTAGGTCAGTTATCCCCTTCCTTGTTGTCTTTTGGACTCAATCCAATGCCTCTAGTTCCAATGATTGGTTTGGATCCTCTAACATGTTTAATTTCATCTCTTTGGCCTCATCACATGATTCTTCCTCATCTGAGGTGGTGTTGGATGATATAAAACTACATTATTCCATTACCTTACATATATCTTCTTCAGTTTTCATAATGATCTAGTGACCATGGGAATTGAAAGATAAGATTATTATTTTCATTACATAGTTTTTTTTAGATTGACTAGAAAATTTTCAGAAGCAATATTTTGTTGCTTCCCCTTACCAATGCCACAACCAAAAACCATTAATACATGAGGGTATTTCTAAAACTCTGATGTAGAGTGTGATTCAATATCAATTTACCTCCATTAAATAACACAAGAGTCCATGACCCGACCATCCTCTTTAATCTTGGAACAACACATTTTCACCGACCAAGATCAACAATATTTGTCTCCTTATCATCTAAATATGCACATGTGACATATGAACCTTCAAATAGATTCACAAATTTAATTGAAAAAGTTATTCTTTTTTGAATTTTTTTCTCCATATTCTCCATGCTATCACAGTAATCAAAGGTGAACTTATTTGAAAATTTATGTGGCATTTTTTCTACTAAAACATCGTCATCAGCTTACAAAACCTCTTTGTTCCCATAACTAAATGATTTATTCAGGTGAGGAGATCTAGTAAACTTATTTTCCAATCCACCGGTAGTTGGAAAATTGAAAATTCTTATCAATTAAATCTTTCATATAAGGGATCCAGAAAAGACCATTGCATCATATTTCTACACTACATTCGCTGACTCACATGGTTCTACAGGTTAAACATCCCCTCTTATCAGGCTAGAAAATGTCTTCCCATTACTAACATTTCCATATGAATTGGGTGTTGACACCATTATTTTGGCATAGATAATGACCATACAAGAAGAATTCATGCTAGGATAACATAAAGAGGTTTTAGGAATGGTACAAGTATTATAGGGAAATAAAATTTTCCAATTATTATAAACCTTTAGATCGCGAGATGACGAACCCTCTTTTGAACAAAGATGACACCCATACAATGAGTGGCCAAAACCCAAGGTTTTGGATAAATAGTAAAAACAAGCCTCTAATACTACTAAATTCCAGTACTTAAGTTCTTCTTCCACCTCAATCAATATAGATTCGACTAGTGGATAAGAAATATAAACTTCAATGAAAATACATGAGGTAATGGGGTGGAACAAAGATTGAGAGTGGTCATGAAAAGTTAGAAATATTCAGATGAGGTTTCAAAAAATTTGTGTAATAGGTGATTTTGAAGGGGGAGAGGTAAGCTCAAGAATCATACCCAAATCTACATGGTGGATGGATCACAGTTCTAGTGAAAATTATAGCCTTATCTCAAGATGAAGAAATGAGAACCCTTGTCGAACCTCTATCCTCTACACTAAGCAGAGCCAATATCATCTATGATAGAAAAGGGTAGAAGAATGTGATGGTGATATGAAACCCCAATGATGACTCCCTCTTTTAGAGACCTGGCGATGTTGATGAAATGTTTGTTGTAGTTAAGAAATGGATTCTTTTGACCAAAATGAGAAACCATGGAAACTCCATGGAGGGATGATGCCTCATAGGATTTCTATTGGGATAGGGGAAGTGCAGGGGAAATAATGTGCTAGTAAGGTAATTTTAGGCGATCATGGATAAGGGGAAATCTGGTAGGGAAGTTGGGTTGGTAAAGAGAGAGAGGATTGATGAATCATGCTGGTCTTGTGAAGAAGTGAGTGCAAACAGAGCATATCGTACTGTCACCCGTAGCATGACACTCATCGCCTACTAGGGTTCCATAACTATCAGGAGGGGTAAGTGAGTTACCATATTTTAGAATTATATAAAAAGGATTTATATGTCCTTGTATAGTGGTCTCCTAATCTTTTTATAAAATAATATGGTATAGTAGGAATAATTATAACTGATCTCTACATGATATAATTCATATGCGATTAAGTTATCATTAAACATATAAGTATTAAGACGTCCTCAATAGGTGATTCTTGAAGTTTTAAATTGATATAAATTGCATTAATAATGGAGATATTTTCTGAAATAATGGAAATCATTTACTTTTGGGATAAAGGCATGTGTTTCCCAACACGGCGTATTTCTCCTGCTTGAGGTCTATAGGAAGAGGCTACTTATATTAATTGTTACCTTCATCACCCAACATTTGGGGAAATCCCCATAGTAGTATGGTTTTGTGTTAATTGCATACCAATAATATGATATTTCACATTTTCTTTTTGATCCTACTATATGATTAGATGTATATTGTATTGGGATGATTTGAGAGTAGATTCATCTTTCTTTTGATCTCACCAAAGATCCCATGTATGGGTCCATGCAATATATATTGCTTAACTGGGAACATTTACTAAATTTTAGGGCCCTTAAAAACCCCATCTTCATAGAACTACTTTAATTCAGTGACATCCTTCCCCTAACCCCTAATTATTTTTTGGGAACCCTAGTTCATAGAAATATTCTTTTTCTAATATGGGATTTATTAAGCTAATGAAATTGATAGTAAAACATATAGATACTTCATACACTAAGGGTTCTATTTGGTTGGGAAGTTCCCATTTATTTTTTGATGGTATGGTTTATATACTAAGAGCGATGGTGGTATAAAATTTAAAATGGATTAAGAGAGTTTAGGTACTGTTAATGAATCCACTCAGGAATTGTTTACCTAGTTGTGATTGCATTGACTTATGGGGGATTGAGATACTGTATGCCTTACCAAATATACTGCATGCATAGTTTTTCTATCAACTTGATGATTTATTTTATCCCGATGTATATAATTTTCCAAACCAATTGATTTCCTATCTGTATAATCATTGAACGTATTCAGACATCTGTATGAGATTTCCTCCCTTTCTCTTTCTCCTATTAGTAGAGCATCAGATATTTGTACCACTTGTGTCAAGGTTTTCCCCCATTTCATATGAATGGAATCATCAATCTTTGGGATTATTTCATTAAGAACAAATCATTCAACAATATTATACCATAGAATCTTATTTAAGGGATAGTAATAGGGATGGTCACTAAAATCGACTACAACCAGTTTTCTAGGATCCAAAAATATCAATAGATTAGTCTCTAGTATATTTGATATTTTCACACATTTTAATGTGTGTTTCATGGGTTAAATCCCCCATAATTATTCAATTTGAACATAATTATGTTATTTCTTATTTTTAGTGAATTTTTTTCATTATTGTTAAAACTGATTAATTATTTATTTTCTATGGTTTTGATCCCTTTGGTATTTTAGGAATATAATTTTTAACCAGATCCAAATTGATTGTTTTAGAATGGTTTTTGTTGGGATTAAATTTATTCAACTTGACCAAAAGATTATTCCAAACATATTACGCTCAAATAATTTATGATAGTTTAAAAAAATAGATGGAAAATGATACCCATACTTTATAAATGTGGCCTAACTTGGTGAAAAGACTCCAAATTTGATTATTGTTTTTTTCAATGAAAGAGGGAATTGAGGTACCATTGAAAACTAAAATTCATGGATGAATTAAATACATATTTTAGACAATTTCTATATCAAATTAGAGGTAATTGAATAGCCTATTTGGATATAAAAATTTATCTTTGTTAAAAAAATCATAACTTTAGATTAATAATTTCAAAAAATCATATATATATATATATATTTACATAGAATTAACAAGACATAGTTGAACACATTTCTATATGACCATTTTTCAACATTCATCCATTTAATTTAACAAAAATTTTAAAACTTTTAAAAAATATATTTTGGAGGGAAATTATTCTGCATGACTCCCTAAAAATATGCATCCTCATTTCCTTTAAAAGGGATTGGATACTTCATTGAATATTTATTCGAATCTATATAGTAATTTTGTTTCATGTTTTTTTTCTCTTCTTTCTATTATTTCATTTCATCTTTTAATAAAATTAATTTCTATTTCTTTTATATCTTGTCTCTCCCATTAGTTTTCTATCCCATTTCATCTTCACTATGAATTGATTTACTCATGGTCAATTGCAATTGAACTGAATAATTTCATGGTGGAGAAATATAGTGCCAATCCCAATAATCTAACATTAACCCTTAAATTCATATATTTTAATAGAGATGTTTTTAGTGGGATCTTAATGGTAAAGGATCCTTTCTCTATCCAAATTCTACCTAAGGATTAAATTTTTATTCTAAGTGATTTTCCCTTTATCAAGGATGTTTATTTTTGTTGTGATTGGAGATCGTTGAGTGCACTCAATATTTTTAAATTATACAAAGGAGTATTTTCACACATTTTATGGATCATGTTCACTGACTAAACATGAAACCAATTTCATGGTGATAAAGGTTCTCTCTAAGAAACACTCCTCATATATTAACATTTATTGTTAAATCCATTAATTTTTTTATTGTATTCCATCCAAATGTTTAAATTTTTTTCATTCATTATTCAGATATCAAAATTTCATTTTTTTTCATGGTTAGAAAATTAGGAAAATTGGGAATACTGTGTGTTGAAAAAAATTCACAATGTTATATAACCCTGAACACCCATTGTGATAAACTAGAAAATAAAAATTTTCTTTTTCCACGCCCCATGATTGGTATGATTCAAATAATTTCATTTTTTTTTCCAAGGATACACGTGGACTTTCAATTACTATTTGTATTATAATTTTTTACAAAACATTCTTTGACACCATTAAATAAAATAAAAAAATATCCTTCCATAATAATAAATAAATATAGTTTCATGTACTTATAGAGAAAATATAAAATTAAGAGATAAAAATAGAATGGTTAGTTGAATTTATTTGGTCATCTATAGAGCTATAGATGGAGAAATCCAAATCTATTAATTAACTAGAACCACTAGAGGAAGGATTATCCCCACTAATTTTTTATGTTTTAGAACCTGAGGTCCTGATAAGAATTATAGAATGATCTATTCTGCCTATCTATTCTAATACTCTAAGTGGTTTTTAAATCAAACATTC
This sequence comes from Viscum album, assembly GCA_963277665.1. Classification (NCBI taxonomy): domain Eukaryota; kingdom Viridiplantae; phylum Streptophyta; class Magnoliopsida; order Santalales; family Viscaceae; genus Viscum; species Viscum album. Next base: position 684,428,162 of record OY728158.1, on the reverse strand, counting down.
TAGTAGATGTACTTGTGTGAGATTGATATGATTTGGATTAGTATTGGTTAAATTATTCAGATCTTGAAAACGTAGTAGATTCTCCCATCTAGGAAAAATAAAAATCATCACATATATTCCTCTCTCTTACTTTGGAATAAAATGAACAATATGCACTTATTGAGACTAGGCTTCTAGTGTCCCTTCCAGAAGTGATCAATTTCTGAGTTGTGTTACTTAAGGAGGATATTTTTATATGGATTCATCATGTTTTAATCTTATTATCATTGAATAATTTTCTAACATAAACGTTTATATAATTTATAACACTAGAAGAATAGATAAATCCCTATAAATTATTGATAATGATTAAGGAAGAAAATTTGTGGTTGAATATGAAGAGTTTGAGGTTCCCAAGATGATGTGACCACCTCCTCGACACCAGATCAAATAACTGTTCGGTAAGGATGATAATAAAAGTCAATATGGTGAAGCTCTATATTTTATCCCATTTCCCTTTAAACTTTTACATCTCTTTATTTTATTTTCGGGATTGGGACACTTTTTATTTTCATTGGGGTTTCTCACTTTTGGAATCCACTTATAGATATTGGGAGAAATAACATGTGATATATCATCTCAATGAAACTGCACCCACCATTAGATTGGTGATAAAATATAAAACTACAAAACTAATGGTAGTAAAATCCTATCACCTATATATGGGGTTTTAACCAAGATATATCATCTTTTCCCATTCTTATAATTTTTTTTATTATCCATACATTATATTACAAATGTTTTGTTTTCATCCTTTTAGGTTTAATGGTGTGGTATATATGATACTAGGTCAAATCTATCATTGAAAAATAAATTACGTTATGCCCCCGCCTTCTATTTATTTTATTTTGTGAATAATTTAATATTTTTCATGAAAATATTTCGTGATCATCATTGAACTGAAAAAGGGTAGTATATGGAATAATTGTGGGGGAGGGAACCTTTGTAATTTATGAATTTTAAACATTACATGACATTTAAATTTTTGTGAATTTATGCTTTTAAATTTTATATCTTTTTTACATTGGTGAGGTAAAATTATTAACTTTTATATTTTTTACGCTCATATCAATCAGTTATCCAAATTTTCACATTAAACCAAGTTTAAATAAATACTAAAACTGACTTTTCTTAAGAACAACACTTCGAAAATTTCTTGAAATGACCATTGATTGTTTTTAATCTCACAAGACAAATATCTATATTTATGTTTATAATCAAATATATGTGATACCTCTAAACCATTTTAACATATTTTTGACACTGACCTTACTGCCTACGATAACCTAATCATGGTTTATTGACGTTAATTTTATAAATTTATATCTAAAAATTATGTTTTAAGTACATATACATTAAATTATTGGGGATCTTAATTAATATTAACATAATACTTTTGTATATAATATTTATAATTCATTATTAATATTACATTTAATCCTTTTATAACTTAGTTTCTAGAAAAAAACATTTTATTTTGCAATATTTTCAGACAATATTTCCTATCTAACATGCTAGGAAAGTAAATATTACATAATGAATTTGAACATAAGTGTGGGGGATTCTATATAATAGTGTTCTAAATCATTTAGTACTACTTCAGTAGGAAGATAAATTCATGAATAAATGTGATAACTATTGAAAAAACGATTTTACTAAAGGTTGTAACTTATTAGAGCATAATGAGATGATTTATAAGTCAATTTAAAGAATAAGAATCTTTTGTGTATATATTACTCAGAAAAAGAAAAAAAATAGAACAGAAAAAATAAGAATAAAAATCATCGATGTGAAGGTTTGAAAATCACAGAAACTACATGAAATTTAAATAACACTCATTGCATTACCAAAACAAGATATTCAGAATTTTAAAATATCAATCAAAAATTAAATTATGTTTATTTTAGTTAAGTGGATATCATTTTACTAATGAAAGTGTCAATGGTGTGGGATTTCCGAATTTTTTTCATGTTTTTATAGATTATTTTCAACCTAATTTAATGATTAAGATTCCATTATTTGGTTTAAATTAAATTAATTAATTTTTTCTTTAAAAAGAGCTAATCCCCTATATTCTACCTCATAATTTTTTTCATCTAAACACTATCATCCATAATCCATTGAACAACCTTGTTAATCATTCTCAATAAGTATAAGTCATTGACTTTTATTAAGTGGATATTTAAGAGTTTAACTGGCCTATGGATACCCTTTCTTATGTTGGGATGGGAAATGCTTAGTTGAAAATTAATATTTGTGTGATGTGTGAAAATTCATTTTAGGTAAGTGTTTTGTCTTCTTGAGAGGAGAAATGAATTGGGAATGAATTGAATAGACAAAATTCATAAATTTAAAATATTGTTTTTGAGGAGGTATGATGTTTTTGGTTTCTTGATGTTAAATTGGTGAATCTCATGGTCATATAATTTTAAATTTTATTTTATATGAATTTTCTGTTTACTTTTCCAAGTGTCCTGGTGGTAAGTGTGTGGTAATTAATATAGATAATGTTTTTTACTAATTTTAATGTGTATTTCAATGGTTAAATTCCAAAAAACCCCATTTGAGATTAATTAAATCATCTTTTGGGTTGTTTCTGAATTTTGTGATTTATTATGAATAGTTTTATATTCGGTGTTTTTAACAGTTTTTTAAAACATTGGTATTCTCAGAATAACACTTATAACCTTATCCAACATTATTTTTTTTAATATTATTATGGGTAATTGGATTCAATTTATTGAGGAGAAACAAAATATTATTCTAAAATTGTGCTACCAAAATGATTTATTCAATATGTAAAAAATGGTGGAAATATTTGTCCAATACTCAATAAAAGATACATCACTCCTGACGTAAGTCTCTAAAGGAGGTAATTATAATTGTTAATAAAGGAGTAATATAATAATTAATTAAAATTAAATATATTGGATTAATTAAATCACTAATTTAGTTGATCTATGGGTGAGTGTTAGGGAAACTGTACATCCCCTTAGGCTAGAAATATTTATCTTTAGTAATAAAACCATAAAATTATCTATATGTGTCTAACTAAGCAATGATTGTTATATATAATGATGAAAACAACATAAAAAGTGTTTCATGAAGTCCATTTTATATGATTCATCCATTTAATATGAAAATAAATTCATAAAATTTCATGTAATTTAATTTAATGGGAAAATTTTCTACATCACTACATATAAATTTATATCTCTACTTCCTTTAAAAGGGATATACCACTACACTGTTCATATAGTTTAATCTATACTATGATTTATTTCGGGTTTTATTTTCTTTTCATTCAAAAATTTCATTCCATATTTTAATACAATTATTTTCTTTTCTCCCTTATTCTACCTCTCTCTTATTTCCTCCCCATATTCATCTTTACTCGGATCTCCTTAAATCATGATCCTTAGAAACTAACTCAAGGAATTTTCCTGGGGAGAAATATAAATCTAAATCTAATAAATTTTTATTTAATCTATTTTTTTATATTTTATTTGAGTTATTATTGAGTGAATATTGGTGGTAAATCCACCTTTGTGTATAAAATTTCCTCTTGAGGCTTGGAATTTTTTTCTATGTTATTTTCCCTCGATTGAAAAGGTAAATGTATGGTGTAGTTTGTGATCATTGAGTGCACTTTATATTTAAAACATGGGTAAAAAATATTTTCAAACATATGATATAGTGTGTTTGTAAAGTAAATACAAAACAAATTTTAAGGCAATAAAGGTTCACCATATGTAATTCCTATTGAATAATTCCCTTACATTATAACTTCATTTATTTTCTATAAATTGTATCTACATATTCTCTACCATATATTTAATTCCCTACTCAAATACTACAAATTCATTGTTTTCATAGGTATAAAATTATTTTAATTTGGAATTATTAGTGTTTACCCAAACATATTATCAAGTGAGATCACCTTGGTCAACCACTATGCTATCCTAGGAAATATAAAATTTCTTTTTTCACACCCTCCAATAGGATTGGATTTAATTTTCAAATATGAAATGTTGTAACCAAGAACTTATTATTTCTAAAAGAAAAAAATTAGCTTATAATCCATAAGTGATTGGTACCTCTACACTTTCATTCCTTCCAGGTGTGTATTTCACTTCTGATGTCATTCATGTAGAGACACCAACTGGTACTATATGGGTTTGGGAACTGGATTCAGTGCTAGCACCTAATTAAAATAAAAGTTACCTCTTATTCCATTACTTTTGTTTTTTAATGATTTATTGATTTTTTTTTGAGAATTTGATTTCAAGAATCAAATAGTGTCATATAGACATTGTGCCACAACTTTAAACACTAAAACTCCTATGGAATATTTTAGAGGAATCAATGGTTTCTATAGTTTGTCATATGTATTTTCGTTACATATCTCAAATATTTTATCATATTATATTTCCATGTTCAATGAGCTGGTTAACCCATTTCACTTGTAGATAATGTTTGTCAACATATTTTTATTAAAATTCTTTTAATTGAAATTGTTAAAAATGATTTTATTTTTCAGTGAGATGAACTATAAATAGACTACCAGTGCATATCCTCCCAATTAAAAAAGGAACCACTTCAAAAATTACTATACCAAAAATAGTTAGTCTATCTTGGTTTTGTTTAAATTACATTAATTTCATATCTTCTTCCTGGCCAAATTTTCCTATAAGGGGCCACACTAATACAAAATTTTTCATTATGTGATGCTCTAGGTTACTCATACCATCAAATATTAGGAAATTCGGATCCCAAAATTGGTTATAGAGGGAAGGGTGGGGGGAATCAACCTAGTTGAGGCATAGTTTCCCCTCTGGAAACACTAGTGCACATCGTCACTCTATAATATTTATTCAGGAATATAGTGATTTGATTTCTTTATATTACTTTTATAGAAATGACACATGTGATAATTCCTATATAGAAAAAATTTGAGGGACTTGTTATTGTTGTTTTTCCACTGTTTTCTGTTGATATCCATTGGATGATGACCTAGGTTAACCTACATGAAATGGTGCTGTTCGAAGACTTGATGAATGAAAATATTGATATTCATCGTCTAATGGGTTTAGAATATCTGATGTCCTATAATTTAAATCAGTCGAGTGGTTTAATTATTTTCTCTTTGTAAGAGTAGTTTCTTCTGGTCGGAAATGTATTTCAGGGGACAAATAGACTTATTGGGAATTATTCTCACTTAAAATATTACCTCTTAGATGTTCATAATGGATTCACTTCAATTGTCTGTGATTATCATCATATCAGGAATATCATTCCTCTACTAAAGTATCATAAACATTCATGGGAAGTGGGTGCCCAATGAATGTTTCCACACCCTTCCCTTTAACTTTTTTTAAACAACACTAAATGGGTTAAAACTAGGTATTCAGTAGATCTCCTTGGTTCAAAGAATGTCTTTGGTTCTATGTGTATATTCTCTCTTCATTAGTGTATAACATATCACATAAAAATTTCTATTTATCACAACAATACAAATCATATTTTTAACACCCTACTATTTTATAAAATATTTTTTCAAATAAATTTAATTTTTTCGATAGCTTCTAGTATACACAACATCGTGTTTAAACGAACAACATTATACCATTAAAAGATTATTATTTAACGTGAAAGATATAACCTACCCATTAAATTGGTAAGTATCAATAATAATAACTAAATTATGAAATTTATATAGTTTATACTGGTATAAAATGAATTAATTGTTTATTAGATTATTTGAAATGAAAATAAGAATCATTTAAAAGTAAAAGAAATATGTTTCCCCGAAAAAAAAATTTATGTGGGAATTTTGAAATTTTAAATTAAATTATTCATTATATGAGAATTATATTAATGATATTTATATAATATATAAAATCAATTTTTTATCATTATTTTTTTCTAGCAATAGTAGAAGAAAAAAATCTAGTTTTATGCTTAAAACTATATTTTTCCCAAATATGGTTCCATAATGTTTTTCAAACTTGTTTTAAAATATTTTTTCCCATCATTAGAAAATAAATTAAAATTTTAACTTAATTTTTTAAATAGTATTTTAAAATTTATCTTATATTGAGTTTTTTATAATTTTCTATAATGATTAATTCTTGATGAATAGTGGAAATGCTGATTTTTATTAAAAAGTGCCTTTTTCATAAAGCATTTATAGAGTTAATTTTAATTTTAAGATCTTCTTAAAAGTAAAATTAGTTTAATTGTATTATTACTTATCCAATTTATGTTATTTGAATAAATTTTATGTAAAATTTTCTTATGAAAACGTTTTTTACTTATGAAACCTTTTTCATTTCAAAACAGTTTTTTATCACACATGTGGGATTAATTTTAAATTAAATTCTTAAAAATATATGAATATAACTTGATTAATTTTATTCAATGTTTTTAATCAGAACAATTAATTTTAAATAATATCTTAATATATATTTTTTCATAATTACAAAATAAAACATTAAAAATAAATTTTCCTGTTTAAGGTTAATCTAGGTTTATAAGGGGGTTAACCAAAACATTAGTGTAGTTTATTAAATTAAACATGTATAAATAAAATTTTATAACCATTTTTTTAACTTATACTATCAAAAATTATAATATATTTCAATTTTTTTAGCATTTTTTTGGAAATTCCTTTGTCATTTTGTATTCTTTTCTGAAATCTATGAGTGGTTTCCAAGTGGGATCCCTCCCCCATGTATAAAAGGAGATATCCTATAATATCATATCCACACATAAAGACAATTTTGGTTCAAATAATACCAACCAAAATCCGTTTCTTACTTCCCTTCCCACATTCTATAGGCCTTTTTTGGTTAGGAAACCCTCCTAAGAAGGATTCCGCAAAAAATCTAGGGAACTTGTGTGAAGAAGAGGTATCCTTCTTAACCGAGCAATTTCATTTTATTTCTTCTTCAAAATCCTTAAAATTTTATCCCACTATGATGAAATAATAAAATAATAGTATTCCATAAACTAATATTTTATTATGGTAAATTCATAAACTACACTCAACCCCTCTTTCATCAAATAGAAAATGAAATTGTTAATCATGTGTATGGTGGACTACTGGGTCACGAACTTATCTAATTTTTTTTCCTCAGAGCCTCGCACTGATTGATATAATGTTGTATTTAATGTATTTATATGATATTAATGGAATAATTATACTTGTTTAAATATAATATCACATCATCCTTCTTACCTTCCAATCAATTAAAAAATGATAGTCTTCTATTTGTACGTATGAACTACCACCTCCACAAAGCGATGTGATACAAATTTTCATTTATTTTTGAAATAGATGGTAATGAGGATATATTGAATTAATATATATTATATCCATTATATTAAAAATATTATTTAAGGGGAAATTATTTTATACCTTTCTTTTTTTCCATTCGTCAAAAAAATAGAAAAAATGTTCATGCATTTGTAGGGCCCACCATCTTCACAAATGATGTTATTAATATTTCATTATATAAATTTTATGGATGAAATTAAATATCTAAATGATTGAATATTGTTTGTCAAGGACAATGAATCATTCATAAAATTCCTTAAGTGTGGTGGAGATCGATACAAGAATGATGAATCAAGTCCTTTGAACATTTTGTCATACTTTCCTTTAATTACATGGTTTACAAGACTATTGGGATATTAGGAAACCATGAGACATTTGACATGGGGAATAGATATAATAATTAAAGGTGTGAAACTACATCATCCAATAGACACTCCTTAGTGGATGAAAATTGATTAGGAATATCCTGATTTTGGAAATGAACTGAGAAACCACAATCTTGAGTTGTTTACATATGGAATAAATAGTTTTAGTGTATATAGTAGTACTCAAAATACATGTCCAATAATGTTGGTAAATTATAACTTACCTCCATGGTTATTCATGAAGTATAAATACATTATGTTGTATCTACTTATATCTAGAACAAAACAACCCAATAATGATATTGATGTCTATTTGGATCCATCGATCAAAGTTCTGAAATTTATATGGGATACAAGTTTTATAATGTATGATACTCATAGAAGTAAATATTTCACATTAAGGGGAATGTTGTAGGGGATGATAATTTAATTTCTTTATTATGTAAATTTTTCATGCTATAACATTAAAGGAATGTTGGGGTTTCCCATTTGTAACGAATGCACACACTCTCTTCGGTTGAGACATTGCTCAAAGATTGTGTTTTTAGGACATCATAAATTTTTACCTCGATGCCATAAATACTAATCTTGGAGTAAAACATTCAATGGGAATATAGAAAAATTACAAAATTGTATCCACTAATGGGTGAAAACTGTTTTATAAAGTAAAATATATTGAAACTATTTTTTCTAAACCATTTTCGAACAACCATTGGAAATCATGTTGGATGCTGTGACAAATTTTCATTGAATTATCATATTGGAATTATTATTACATCATACATTTTATTGATGTCATGCATGTAGGAAACAATGTAATTATTATTGTTGTTGGAATAAAACTAATTATTCCAAGAAAACAAAATATGGAATTAAGGATAATTTAGATATTATTAAAATAAGGATAATGGAAGATTTGGCCCCAATGAAGGGTAAATGGTATCATATTCTTCCTCTAGAAGCATACACTCTATCCAAAAAAATGGAAAATTTTCATCTTTCTAATTTGTGTAAAATATTTCTAGGGGTATTCATAAAATATCAATAATTTCATGTCAATTACTAATTTTAAGGTACATGGCGTCCAAACACACAATATCCTTGTTTTTTGTTGCAAGATTTTTTGAATGTGGCTCTATGTTTCACTCTATGTAAAAATGTACAACATAAATTAAACATATTTTCTAAATTTTTCATAACCAAATGTAGTAATTTTATAGACCCAGTGACATTTCAAATCATGAAGAAAGACGTTTTAGTCATATTATATGTAATATTGTTTACCTCGGAATTCGGGGATGACCTCCTGGATGTGAGATTCAAACATTCCGATCGGTTTCTAACGGGTTTGTTCGTAGAACCGGAAACATCCAATGATTCCACATCCATTTGGACCTACTTTCCAAAGGTATGTGCTCATTAGCTTGTGGACTGATGAGGCTTAGGAATTTTCATTGGTCGAGAGGATGGGAGGTCGGACTCATCACACCTTTTTGAGGGGAATTATTGTCTATTCTGGGACTCTCTTTATAGATTTAAGTTATGTTTGTGAATCCTTATACATTACCAAGTATAAAATGAGCTTTCCTTCAATTTTGACAATCAATGATTAAATATGTAAGAAATTTAGAGAATCTTTTATATGTATTTGAGGTTCATCATCAATAGAGAATCATCTATATCTATTTAGAGATTCTTGGTCAATGGTATCCTTCAAAACATTTATATAAAAGTCTCTTGGTCATTATGATGACCAGGCTGGTTTTAAAGCCACTCAGTGGGGCACTTGAAGTTTATTGTCATTTAGAAGGACAAGAATTATTTCAGAGTTGGGATCGAACCCGTAGATGGGCTACCTACGTTTCCTTTGTTTTGGAAAAGGAATCAGAACCCACGTAGTTCGAATAAGGGAATATAATGTTTATGATTGATGGTTCAAAGAAGGGTGTAATAATTACTTTTACTCTCTACGCTCACGTGAGTCATGCTCGGTGTGAGAAACAAGAGGTATTGGTAATAAAATAGACAATTGGGCCATGAAAGATGTAATCATAAGAAATGATTTGGGGCTTATGTATGTATGACTGCCCAGATAAATGAATATTGGGATTTACTTTAGGGATAAAATCCAGGAACAGGGTCCACAAAGGTATATGTGCTTCATGGAGATTTGAATACTCTAATTTGGGACTTATTCATGAAAAGGAAGCCCAGATTAGGAGAGGATTGATAAATGGGTTTTACTCCTGGGAAGGAATCCCAGATCAAAAGTAAATTACGACTGGTTAAGAGAAATTAAGGGACTTAGGGCTTACTCCTGAAAAGGAAGCCCAAAATTTATGACTGGGACTTATTCCTGAAAAGGAGGCCCAGGTTAGGGGACTTGGGGATTACTCTTAAAAAGGAAGCCCAAAATTATGACTGGGACTTATTCCTGAAAAGGAGACCCAGGTTAAGTGATTGAGGTTTGGGGCTTACTCTTGGGGAGGATGCCCAGATTTGGGAATTTTAAGAATTTGGGGCTTACTCCTGAGGAGGATGCCCATATTTAAGACTTATGACTGGGGATTATTCCTGAAAAGGAGACCCCGGTTAAGGATTCTCTCATCTTAAAGGATGAGGTTGAATGAATGAACTCTCCATATTTAGTGATATAAAGATATTTAAATCACTAGGTTTTGAGATATATTCCATCGAATTCCTTTCAGATAAGGAAGTCAAATCAAGAAATCATGCCATAAATGGATTTGAAGAGTGTCTTGAAGACTGAATCTTGAAAAGGAAAGGTGTAATGGCTTAAGAGGGGTGAAATGGGCAAGAAAATCACCCAAAAAGGAAGGGGCGTGCAAGTCTTGGAAGGTGCGCAGGTACTGCGGCGTCGTGCAAGTATTGGTCACGCAGGTATGCCTGCGCGACACATGGTGTACTTGCGCGATGCTCACATATTCCCCTTTTCCGATATTTAGATTCTGTGATGAAAGGAGCGTCAACAAAAGTCCCCCCTCAGAGTTGGATCCGAAAGAAATGAGGATTTGACTATGAGGAAATCGCAGACATCCAAAGGAAAGGTGGCGCACAAGTCTTGATGGCGCAGAGGGCGGCGCGCAAGTTCTCGTCGCGCAGGCCTTTAAGCGCACTGGGTACGGCGCGCAGATAGGCTTCCTGGACTATAAATACATAGATTTTGGCCGTGTATAGTATCTAATCCCGAATTTCTCAAGCTCTCTCCACGCAAGCCATCTTCACCGCGCAAGTCTCTTCTTTCCACTGTTTTCTCGCTACCGCGCTACTCTCAAGGTAATAGGACTTGCGTGGTGATACATGCACGACAAAAACTTGTGCGGCACATGTAACACTTGTGCGACATATCCATACTTGCGTGCCTTAATGCCTTATCCATTTTTTTGATTTCTTTCACAAAGTTTGTTAAAAATCAATCCATTTATAAATTAACTTATTCAACTCTTGTGCAGAATTAATGGCTCTTAGACCCGGATTAATTGATGAACTGGCTAGCAAGCGGATAGATGATATGATGAACATCATTGGAAATGATTATTATACTGTAAAAGATAGTACTCTTCCAAATTTGGATGAGTATCTGAAGAAATATCATCTCAACTTTCCTCAAAACACTTATCTACCTTTGTATGGCTATGGTCATCTACAAGAAGTCATTATTCCAGAAGTAAAGAATTATCTTCCATTTTCATGGTTTCAGAATTATACCAACTTTGCTTCAGCAAATATCACAGGTGGAGGTGTATTTATAAATGTTGGAATAGTGGAGAAGGCCTATATGATGCATCATAGCCCTTGCACACTAGATCTGAAAAAACATACACCTGAGCTTCAACCACATTGTCATCCTTCGATCTTCCAAAATGCTCAGATGGATCAATCCAAAGGCTGGAAGAAAAGTTCGTACTTCCGTCCTGGGGGAGGTGTGAAGCCAACTTGGATGTGGGCATACTGGGTGTGACAGACCTGCGTAGAGTTTATCGAGGATCTGAAGAGAGCTGAAATATATGAGGTTGTTTGGGTTGGGAAAACATATGTTTACAGACATGATAACTTTGTGTCAGAGATACTCAGCCACTGGAGCCCAGCAACTAATTCTTTCTATCTGACTCATGGTGAAGTAGGTATCAGTTTGTGGGATGTCCACAAGATCTCAGGGGCTCCAATTTTGGGTGATATGTATGATGAATTCATTCCTCCCAAGGTGACTTGGCATGATTTAGAGAAGACTCCTGCTTTAGCTCAAGAATTATTTAAGATCTTCCACAGGCTCAAGATTTCAGAGACCTCATTAACTCATTTTAGAAAAGATATTCATCCGGAAGAATGGATGAATGTATTTCTCATTGAGAAGAAAGAGATGGAACTAAAAGAAAAAGGATCCTAGATAAAGAAATCCAAGGATACCAGGCCAAAACGTCCTACCACCTATCCAAAACCTGAGAAAAGAGGAGCTCCTGGCACATTCTGGCCAACTCTAGAAGCAGGAGAGTTTGAAAAGTGGGGATATGAAGTGAATCAAAGAATTCCAAAGAAGACTCGTTTGGCGGGTTTCTTGGCAATGTAGCTCAGTGTTTATCTCTTGCCGGTCAGGGATTCGAAGGGAGGCGTTAGGCCAGGGACCTTCGTCATTGCGGCAAAGTTGGTTGAGGGAAAAATGGTTGGGTTAGCTACCCCCATTTTAGCAAAGATCCACAGGATTTTACTTCATGTATTCATGGGTAAATCTTCTTTAAGAATAGTGGGACCATTCCAAGTTTTGTGGGGATGGATCTCCACTCACTTCAGGACTTACAATGTACAGAATGGATTACAAATTCCTGGAAGCTACTTCAGACCGTCAGTACAAGCATTCTCTGGAATTGCTCCATTAGATGTTAATGGTTATGACATGAAAGTGAGGCTGAGGATGTTTAAGGAATTCAACTTATTTCCCTATGGAAGTCTGCCATCCGGGCGGTTTGTTGATGATGGGACAACCCATTTGGATTTGAGGGCATACATGCTAGCTTGCAGGGATGGTGTGTTAGTAGCCATGATTGATGGAGAGATCATATGTGAGGCCTATGATCCATATAGATTTGCACGCCAATTCAAATGTCTGCAACAGATTGTTGTATCCCCTCCGGTACATGTCAGGTTAGAGCAACATCTGATGGTTGCTCGACAACTATGGCTGCTGAAATCAAGAGAGAAGACTGCGGAAATATTTGAACTACCAGTTTAAAAAGAGGCACATAATTTGACTACATATTATTCCAAACACTGGATAGCATCATACCCCAAAGGGATATTGAATCACCCAGTATATCAAGTGGGAAAGAGGAAGAGGACTGTAGAGAAAGAAACCCTTCCTCGTGAAGGTGATGCTTCCTCACCTGAAATTGGTTCAATAGACTCCTCTTCTAGAACTGATTCACCGGATTATCATGATGGGGATGATGAGGCACAACCGGCAGCAAAGCGGTTTCATGCCCGATATAATCCTACGTCCAGAATTAAAAGACCCACTCCATCAACTCCTGGTGAGTTGTTTCATTGTAGGAATTTTAATCACTGCTACTTCATAAAGCAATAAGTCTTACTTTCTTATTCTCTATCTGTAGCTGTAGGAGCTGGGAAGAAATTAAAGTCAAAAATTGTAGGACCATCCTCACAGCCTTCATATCTAAAACCAGAGGTTGTTCAGCTATGGCAGGGCTTATACTGTGGTACTGAGACCACCTGGCTGGATTTGTGTGAGGGCCTACAACTTCCTGGAATAGGAAATCTTATGGATTCTAAAAATCTTCAATAAAAAGATAACCCCAATAAAGTGAGAGATTACATCAGAGAGATGGAAATGCTCATATATGCCACTAATGACTCTGTTCCTATCACCAGGTGGGTGAAGGAAATGATTGATCATGGCTCCACTGAGGGGGCTGGTGGTTCTGGATATGAGGAATGGAAAGAGTACGTGGCTCCTGAAGATGTAAGTTTTCTTTCCTTATTTGCTTTGCAACTTGATTTCAGTTGAAGCTTTGTTACTTAAGGAAGTTATTTTCTTCATCTCGCAGCTTGAAAAGAAAGGAACTAGGGTTCCTTCACCACAGTATAGCCCTGGTGGTACTGCTATCGGTGTTGTTTCTGATTCTCCTCGCGAACCAGGCGAGATATCTCCAGGCCAGCAGGCCATTAATGAGGCACTGGACATAGCCATCCATTCGCCAATCCAAGTTCCTATAAGGGAGACTACTGATACTCCAAAAAAACAAAAGAAGAAAAGGCAACGAAGGAGGAAATCCACAGCTAAACGCTTCATTAGCAGCGGTAAGTCCTTAGAACAATCATGAGTTTATACCCATAATCACATGGTTACTCATATTTCTGAGTATTGCAGGGGCTTCTTCAATTTCCCCTTTGAGGGAAGGGACTGATCCTCCTTCAAAGGCCGTGGAGGGTGCTGTAGAACAATCACAGACCCAAGATGACTTGGCTGTTCCTGGAGAAGAGCTAGCATCCATTCCCAGTATCCCTCTAACTGTTGAAGATGTTGTCTAGGGTCAGGGGTTGCAGGATGTAAGTCAGCAAGAAGATGTAGCAAATTCTCCCACTGGTGAGACTAACCAGGATTCTGAAATATCATTGGATGAAATGATGAATCAAGGAATTAATTTCGAAGAATTTTATGATCATTCTAATTTGTCATGTGATTTAGAAGACCTTGGGCGTGAGTGCTACCCTTCGACCAAATTTTGTTTTAAAATTTACACTTCTAACCATGACTGAAAATAATATGCAGTTTCATCCGTAGAAGCTGTTGAACTGCCAATGCCTGAAGAGGGTGTGGACATTGATGTCAACCCTACCATTGCAGAAACATTAGCTCAAGTAGAGCTAAACCCAATAAACCCTCCTGAGACCCATATTTAAAATCTTGTTGAGACCAAGAAAGATGGGGAGATGTCTTCTCAGGTTTCTGAACCATCCTTGGGTAAGGGATAACAATATTTGTGATTTTAATTTATTCTTAAGACAATCTATTCATTTTTTATCCTTTGAAGCTAACTAAATCTTTCAATTAATCATGCAGGGCCATCAACTGCAATGACTAGGTCCGGAGGTGAGGCCTCAGCCTCTGCCCTAACGGGAATTGAAAGTGAAGAAGCACAAATTAGGGGGGGAAAGCTGGATAGGGCACTTCCTTAAGTGCGTTAATTCCAGATTACATGCCCCCCTCTGACGATGATGTTGAATCAGATCCAGAGATGCTTAAAGTGTTCAGCTTTTCACGACGTAAGGCATGGAACAACATATGGAACATCATATCTGGGGTGCCTTTAGAAGAGATACCGTCTAAAATTCCTCGATTGTCATCCTAATTTGTTATACTAGGACTTGGTGGTTTTGGATATGAAAAGATCCATACCACGGTGAAACAGATCATTTTCATGAGGGAGCAGGTGCAAAAAAGTTGTGAAGATTTGATCAGAGTAAAACTGTCAGTCAACATAGGCAAATTTGAGGCTGCGGTATCCCAAGCTGAAGCTGATTATGCTGCCAAGATGAAGGAGCTGAAGCATAAAATCAAAGAAAAAGTCGTCCAGCAGGTGCAACTCCAGCAACAGTTAGATGTTGTTATTGGGGAACTTGATCAGCTTAATAAATCATTGGATGAAACTCATATGAATGGCGTGAAAGCCATTGCAGATGCTAAAAAGGAACTTCATCAAACTAAAATGAGTGAAGCTGGTCAAGTGTACGAGCTTCAAGTAACTGCCGATAAATCTCAGGATGTTGTACATCAAATGAAGACTTCTGTTGACAGTCTTTTGTAATTCTTGAAAAAGAGAAGAGGCTCCAGTCTTTGGATGTCCTTCTATCTCCTGTGTATCAATTAAAAACACTTTCATCTTCAATCATTTGTACCTGCATTCTTTCACTACCTGCTTCAAATTTACTTAAACCAACGGGCCTAGTAAGCATAGTTTGATTTTTTTACTAGGATTATTACAAATAACCCTATAAACTTTGAATCTTTTAATTGCTCAATATTACCTAAATTATACAGAATGTATGTTTAGTGAGCTGGAACATGACTTTTATTCATAGTTCCTTTGTCTTTTGTGGGCAGTTTAAAGTCATGCATGCCGGACATAAAGGGGATAATGTTTAAGGTCGAAATAGTTTTGACCGAAATGGATTGGAATTGACACAATTCTTTGAAAATTCATCTGAAAACATACTACCATACTCACGTATGAAGGAAAATATGTAAGCTATGACTTAAGAATATTTGAGTCTGAGAAATGATATGAAAAAGAGCAAAAAGGCATTAGAAGAAGTAGTTTCCAAGAATGAAGTTACCATTATTTAACAAACCCGTTAGGGGGTTGAATTATGCAAGGCCACCTAAGGGCATTGGCTGCATAGTTAAATAAAATAGTATCTTTTGGCTAACAAATCTGTTATGTGGACTGTTTATGCAAGGCCACCTATGGGCACGTGCTGCATATTCAGGCAAAAAAAACTCTCAGAAATTTACTTTCCTAGTGCTAAAATCCAGTGAAAGTTTATGGAGATTCAAATCTTCCAAAGTATAGAGTTTGTTGTATAGAAAGAGGTACTTGAATATGGAGAAGATATTTCCAGACAAGATTATCGAAGAACTGGATGAATATCACTCCTGCGAAGGTTTGACCCAAACGTAGGGAAGAAGAATAAACCATAGAATTGAATACTTTTAGATCATGAAAAAGGATATGGGACAAATATGTTAAGGATGGCTATTTTTTTGTTTTTTGTAGATCCCTACATACTGTCGTTTGAGACAAATAAGGACAAAAGAGGCATTCTTCCCAAGAATAAAGTTACCATCATTTACAAACCCGTTAGGGGGTTGAATTATGCAGGGCCACCTAAGGGCATTGGCTGCATAGTTAAATAAAATAGTATCTTTTGGCTAACAAGTCTGTTATGTGGACTATTTATGCAAGGCCACCTATGGGCACGTGCTGCATAGTCAGGAAAAAGAATTCACATAAATTTGACATTTTTGTGACTAAAAGTCATGAAAAGGGTTATAAAGATCTGAAAATATTTAAGGTTAGGATTATAACACATAAATATGGGTATTGTCCAATGTATATAGAGATACATAGGTCAATGATAACCATAATCATGTTGTGTCTTGGTCCTGAATTGAAATTTTGGACTTCACTACGTATCTCATAAGAATGAGAATCAAGCCATACGTAGTTCTTGAAATGCAGTTTAATGTTGTGCAGGACGAAAGTATGAGAGATCTTAGTTTAGGGTCATAGAGTTCAGACCATAATAATGAATACACAGTGTGTGTTTTCATGAGGACTTTTCAGCCAAGGGACTGAAAGTGAAATTTGGGGTTAGGCCCAAAAGACTTGGGGATGGATTCGAGGGATACTCGAATGTTCCTACGTATTCCATAAGGAATGGAATCAAGCCCACGTAGTTCTAGAACTACCCTTTGTACAAATTTGGTTTGTACATGTGAAGGGTGAAAGGGGACTTTAGTGCAATGATGGTTTAACCCGAGATAAAAAATTTAGGCATTACCATGTATGCACGAAGTCTTTTGAAATGAAACATGATTGAAAAATCAATGTAAATAATAGTTCCCTCTCAAATGAGGAAATCAAAGAGTATTGTAGTTTATTTTCGTACCGGACAAAAGTGTTGTATAGTTTAACGTCGTATAACAAAGACGAAAGTGAATCATATGTAAATATATTGATTCTAAGGGCGGTTTCACAAATCAACATCGTATGAGATGAAGGTGAACCGAAGTGAAGAGATTTTTTTTGGGCTTGAACCTTGGGAGGTTGCCTATGTACCCAGCCTAGAAGGAAAGGATCAAAGTCCGTGTAGTTCAATTAAATAATGAATTAATGATCAAGTTGTTCTTGGGGACAACAACCTAAAAAAATGTTTTTGGGATTTATACATGGTTAGCGGCCCAAAGAGAGTGTTACGGTTGAGGTTTTCTCTAAGCTCATGTGAGTCATACTCGGTGTGAGAAACAAGAGGTAACAACAACCTTAACGATGCATAGTTTAATGTCATGTAGGACATATAAAGGGACTATGTAGTTTAAAGTCTTGCAGTTAGGACTATTGGTGCTGCATAGTTTAGTGTCATGTAGCAGGGACAAAATACAGTTTAAGGTCATGTAGGACGTATCAAGGAATTTCTGTACAGTTTAGCGTCATGTAGTTAGGACAATGGGGACAATACAGTTTAACTTCATGTTGGAAAAAAGGGGGGGGGGGACTGCGCAGTTTAATGTCGTGCAGTAAGGATAAAATAACACACCATTTACGTCATGTTGGATGCATTGGGGATTTTTTCTACAGTTTAGTGTCATGTTGGATGAAAGGGAAAATAGTTCAAGGTCATATGCATGGACCATGGATGGTGCAGTTTAATGTCATAAAGGACCTAAGTACAGTTTAAGGTCTTACAGGACATTTGATTATTATGTAGTTTAACGTCTTTCCGGACGTAAGGGACGTTCAAATAGTTTAGGGTCATATGCATGGACCATGGATGGTGCAGTTTAATGTCATACAGGACCATGGTGTAGTTTAAGGTCATACAAGACTTTTTTTAGGGAACTTTTTCACTATTTAATGTCGTGTGGGACGAAGTTGCAGTTTAAGGTCATACTGGACCATTGTTGTATAGTTTAACGTCATATAGCAAGGATGAACTGGTGCTGCACAGTTTAGTGTCATGTTGCGGGGAAATCTTGTGAATACTTTGTAGTTTATACAAAATATTTCTTCAAAAATCTGGCATTAGTTGGAGTAGTAATGAGTTCTCCATCCATCGAGATTAATGAATAAGCTCCATTGGAGTAGACCCTATGTATTGAATAAGGTCCTTCCCATTTTGGCTCAAGCTTGGGAGGTTTCTTTCCTGGTATCATTGGAGTTCTGAGAACTAATACCAATTCTCCCTGAATGAATGAACGAAGACGAACTTTTTTTGTTAAAATCTCATTCTATTCGATTTTGATAGATTTCCAAGTGGTGAAAAGTGCACAATATTTTCTCATCTAACCATTCCAATTAATTCAATCGCTTTTTGGATTGCTCATATGTAGATATCTGATCCCAAATGGCTACTCTGAGTGAGGGCAATTGAACTTCAATTGGCAAGACTGCTTCTGTTCCATATACCAACGAATATGGAGTTGACCACGTTGCATTTCGGGTGGTAGTCTGATAAGCCCATAAAGCATGAAAGAGTTTATCAGTCCATGACCTCTTATCTTTATCCACCATCTTTTGCAGTATATTTGAAAGAGTCTTGTTAAAGGATTCTATTTGACCATTGGCCTCCGCATGATACCGAGATGAATGGTTGGATTTAATGTTGTATTCTTGATACAATTTCTTCACCTCAAAAGAACAGAAGTTGGTGTCGTTGTCTGTCAATATGGTATGAGGGACACCAAATCTAGTAATGATGTTAGACTTGGTGAAGCTAACAATGAATTTAGAACTGACTTCTTTGAGAGGTACTACCTCTGCCCATTTGGAAAAGAAATTAGTAGCAGTAAGAATGTACTTAAACTGCTTGGCCGTAGCTGAAGGGTAAGGTCCCACTACATCCATTCCCCATGTGGAAAATGGCCATGAGTATTTAGTTGTATGAAGCAACTCTGGAGGTTGATAAATGAATTTGGCATGTACTTGACATGAATGACAATTATTTGTGAAATTAACACAATCTTGTATCATTGAAGGCCAAAAGTATACAAGCCTTCGAATTTGATCAGAAAATCTATGTCCAGACTGGTGGGCACCACAGACTCCTGCATGGACTTCTTTCATGATAGCCATTGTCTCTTCACCATCAATGCATCTGAAGAGAACTCCATCAAAACCACGTTTGTAGAGAATTTTCTCTAGGTGGTTTGGGATATCATAAAGAGTAAAATTGACCGCATGTCCCTGGATTTGTTCTTTCTCGGCTCTATCAGGTGGAAGTGTTCCATTTTGAAGGTATTCCCTGATAGGTGACATCCATCCTGTAGTATGACCATACGGTTCAGGAATGGGACTAATTTCATTAATTTCCTCTGTTCTGGTTTGAACATAAGGTGAAATTGCACGAAGGTGGGTAATAATGATGGTTGTCTCGTCCCGATTTGGATCTGCTAGAGCTGTGGCTATATTAGCCAGTGCATCAGCTTGAGAATTTTGTGATCTTGGGACATAAGAAAATGTCGGTTCTGAAGGGAATTCCGCCATTAAATTTCTGAAATAATCATACAAAGGGATTAATTCTTCTTTTCTGATGGCATAATCCCCATTGACTTGTTTGATTACCAAGTCTGAATCACCTTTCACCTTTAAGTGGTTCACTTGTTCTTGAAGCGCTAACTCCAAGCCTGTGATAAGAGCTTGGTATTCGGCTTCATTATTGGTACCACCTTCCCACAATAAAAAGGAATAAGGTAACAATGCCTTATCTGGAGAAATGAGTACAATTCCTAAACCAACTTTGTTGAATTTAGGATTTTCCATTTTCTTCCCTGTTGGACTTCTGGAAGCACCATCAAAATACATTTCCCATGTTTGAGGACTCTCTTGAATAGAGAAAACTTCTTCATCAGGGAGTTCAATATCTGAAGACGTGTCTTCCACTGAAGGATGTTTAGCCAGGAAATCAGCTAGATCTTGGCACTTTATTGCCTTTTGAGATACATACTGAATATCGAACTGCTGCAAAATAACTTCCCACCTTGCTAGACGTCCTGTAAGCATTGGACGACTAAGGATGAATTTAAGCGGATTATTGCGAGATACCAATTGGACCTCGTGATGTTTCAGGTAGTGTATCAATTTCTGAACTGCAAAAATTAATTCCAGGCAGCACTTCTCAATACTTGAATACTGGGTTTCTGCTTCAAGAATAGTTCTACTGAGATAGTAGAGGCTATTTTCATTCCCAACATCATTCTTTTGAGCAAGAAAGGAACCCAATGATCGCTCTAGAGCTGTCACATAGAGGATAAGTGTTCTTCCTTCAACAGGTGGCATGAGTACTGGTGGACTCAAGAGGTATTTCTTGAGAACATCAAACGATTCTTGACATTCTTCAGTCCACTGGAAAGTGACTCCTTTTTTCAATAATTTGGTAAAAGGTAAACTTTTTCTTGCCAAATTGGCGATGAAACGCGGAATATAGGCTAAGTGTCCTTGAAGTCCTCTTAATTATTTCAAATTCTGAGGAGGTGACATACCAAGGATTGACTTGGTCTTCTCAGGATCGACTTCAATTCCAGGATGGCGTACAAAAAGCCGAGGAATTTTCCCGAGGTTACCCCAAAAGCACATTTTAAGGGGTTCATCTTCAAATTATGTTGTCGAATCTTGTGGAATATGACTTCCAAATCAGCCAAGTGATTAGAACGTTGTTTGGATTTAACCACCAAATCGTCTACATAGCATTCAACAAACTTCCCTAAGAAAGGTTTGAAGATACGATGCATGGCGCATTGATATGTTGCACCTTCATTCTTTATACCAAAGGGCATCACCCGGTAACAAAACACACCTTGAGGGGATCTAAAGTCTGTAGATTAGTCATCTTCTGGGGCCATTCGGATGTGATTATATTCGGAATATCCATCCATGAAAGAAATTACTTCATAGCCAGCCGTCACATCAATTAAGAGTTCTGTAATCGGAACTGGGAAATCATCTTTAGGACAATACCGATTAAGATCTCTGAAATCGATGCAAACCCTAATTTGTCCGTTCTTCTTCTTTACAGGGACAATATTAGAAAACCACTTGGGATACTGAACTTCTCTGACGAAGTTATCTTTGATCAGCTTATCCACTTCAGCTTCAATTTTGGAAGCATAAGTTGGGTGTGTTCTTCTCGCAGCTTGCTTAAATCCTCGATGTTCTTTTGATAAACCCAAATGATGAGTAGCAACATCAGGATCAAGCCCAGGAATTTCTGTATAGTTCCAAGAAAAAATATCATTATTTTTTTAGAAAAAAAATATACATCTCTTTCTCTTCAAGGGTCATGGTCGCACTAATTAAAGTGGGGCGTGGATCTTTCTCTGTACCCAAATTTATTTCTCTGAGTTCATCCACAGTGGTAGAGATGCCCTCTTCAAATGCTGGAGGAGCATCTCTATGATCTTCCTCTTCCTTTTCATCATGTGTTATTTCTTCCATTTCTACTTGCATAGTAGATGATAAAACGAAATTTTCATGATCATAAGAGATGTCAAAATTTTCACATTTTGAAGAAGAAGCTTCCATTTTCGACCCTATTGATGATAAAGGGTCTTCTTTGAGAAATAAAGAGGAGATGATGGATTGAGAATTGACATCATTATTCACCTGCAATGTTTCTATAACTTCTTCTAGCCTGATTGGCGAAGTATAGACTAGTTGGATTTCACCAAATGAAATGAAAACGTCACCACTTGTGCTTTCATCACTGTTTGGTATGTTACCAATTTCTCCAATGTTGTCTGGCTCGATTGCCGTAATTGACATTATGGATCTTTCCATAAGAGTATTTTGATTTGGGCCTATTTTGTCAATTTGACTGATAGGTAACACGTAATCTGTACTCACATGTGTAAATGGATTTATTGGAATCTTCTCTAAACCATATGGAGCATTAACTTTGGTAATTTCCTTTATTGTACATTTCTCTCTTCCCTTCATGTGATAAAATTCTGCCTCAATGTATTGAGACTCACATGTCTTGAATGGGGCCTTATCACCATACAATGTTCCAACTGGACCATTGAAATAGTATTTGAGACATTGATGGTATGATGAAGGGATAGCCGCATGTTGATGTAGCCAGGGTCTTCCAAGTAAGACGTTGAAAGCTGAGTCTTGATCAACAATCATGAAATCCGAATTGGATACAAGATCTCCAAACTGAGTTCTGAGTTTAACTTCGCCCAGTGGTTCTTGTTCATTTTTATCATATCCTTGTAACATCATGGTAGAAGGAGATAAATAAGATTCTATGAGGCTCAATCGATGAAGTGTACGAATGGGCATGAGGTTGACTTCTGAACCATTGTCAATGAAAGCTCTTCGGATATCTATACCATTGACTTTTCCAGATAAGTACAGAGGTTTTATGTGCCCATGCACAACATCATCTTCATATTTATCAGTAAAAGATATCACTGCATGACATTCTGCAGGATTATTCTCTATGTGATAGACTTCAGCTGCAGCAATTTCAGCTTCAAACTCCTGAGGACTTGACAATGCTTCGATGAGTGCTTCCTGAAGATCTTTTGACAGATTCAAAGCATCCAAAATTGATAACTTGGCTGGTACTTGGGCCAAGTGTTTCAATATATCATACTTTTGATCAAGATTTCTGCGTTTCCCAACAGGAATATGTGATTTAGCAGGTACCTTGGAAGTAGATACTTTGGAAGTTTATGCATCTTGTGTTGGGATAGAAGTTGGAAACATACTTGGTTTTGGAAGATTAGATCGATTAGATCCATTTATTTGCTGAGATAAAGAAGATAGAACCTTCAATCGGTCTTCTAAAATAACTGTGCCAAGACTGTGTTGGATATTAGCAGAAGAACCTGCTTGTTCTTTTTGAGCACGCTGAAGGGCTCTACCACGAGTTTCTGTTGCATACACAGTGCTAGAAGGGGTAGAATTGGAGTAGTGGCTTTGGAAATATCCATGTCCTCCCCTGTATCCTGAACCTCGAGAACTTCCTCGGATTCCCTTGTCTGATACAGGGAATTCAGGCTCATCAAAATTGAAATTATGACTGGAATACAGATCTGTTAATTGAATCATATTAACAGAACCGAAGATTAACTCTTTGTCTAATAAAGACTCTGCCTGACTAGCCTGTTTAGGCTGTGCCGTTTGATGGGGCGGTGCCCGTGGCTTTGAAGTAGATGGCATAAAGTCTGCCAGAGTCAAAGACAATTTAGGCTTTGACACATACTCATCTTCTTCTGATTCTTTTTCCTTCTTTGAATCAAACCGTTTCTTTGAGGGCTTTCCCTCTGGCGAAGAGGGTTTTACCACAATACTCATGGCAGAAGACACAATTGGTTTCTTTAATTGTGTTCACAAAATGGCATGAGTCCGATTGATTGTCTTTCTGACCATCCAATCATCATACTTCTATGAATTTCTACTTTTGACTTCTTGCCATTCACCTTCCTCCTCTGGAACTGTAGCAGTAAAATATGCTACCTGAGTCGAAGAACCTTTCAACTTGACTTGTCCCAAGTCGGCCATCTTTTGCAGGAGGTATTTGAAGACAAAACCCTCCTGGATAGGATTCCCCAACATTTGATAAAAGGGACAATAATTGGGACGGTCTTCATCTCCTTCCTTGTTTGGCCTCTTGGGTACTGGTAATTGAACAAAAATATTTTCCAGAGCTGAAATGAAGTAACCAGGAACTTGCTCATTTTGGAAAGAGTATGTTTTACTCTTCAAATACTCAAATTTTTTTCGTCATTGATCTCTTTGATTAATTGGAAGAAATGGCCTTTGTTGTTGGTGTTCAGGAGGCGGAGCCCTTTGATAAGATGAAGGTTTTGATGTAGAAATAGGTATAGGCGCTTGTTTAAGCATAACTGTAGCAGTTTCCGCTTTATCCATTCTCCTTCCTGGAGCTGATGGAATTACATGAGACTTAGCCTTAGCCTGTATAAGGGAATCTTCAATCTGCTGAGCGATTGAAGTAAGGTCTCGAAACCCTCCTATGTATTTCACAGGGATCAATGGCGTGCGTAATTCATCACGCAAATTTTCCACACAGATTGGCAATAGCTCTTCCTGGGGGAGTGCTAAACTCAGGGAATATGTTAATCCCTTCCAGTGAGTAATGAAATCAGAGACTCTTTCATTCTCCCTTTGCTTGCAGTTTGTAAGATTGAAAATTGTCATTTTTGGCAAAGTTGAGCTAAACTGAAGAAGGAATTTTTGGTGAAGATCCTCCCATCCGATGATTGACCGGGATTGCAAGCTTGTATACCAGACAAAAGCTGGTCCATGCAAGGTTCGCACGAACTATCTGAGTTTCACTGCTTCTTGCTGCTCTGGAGTTCCCATCATAGGATCACAACAAGACACATAATGTGTCAAATGTTGTTCAGGGTCGCCTGATCCATTGAAAGTAGTGAAAACAGGGTTTTCAAAACTGGATGGAAGAGAAATTGAATCTACCCATTCAGGGTAAAATTTCTTTTCTGGTTGAACTTGCGCCCATTTTCCTTCCATAGTTTCTAACCGAGCTGTTAATGGCTCAATGGTAGTTATTAACTTTTGAGAAACGTCAGTTTGAATTTGTTCTTGGGTAGGTGCAATGAATGGAGCTTGGACAGATGTGGTGATTGGTGCTGCAACAGATGGTATCACTGCCAACCGTTGTTGCATTTGACCCGTAGGATTAGACCTCTGAGGGTGTACTGATAAAGGAGGATATTCCTGATCCATCTCAGTAGCTGCAACAAATTCCTTCGGCTGTCGGACTTCAGCATTCTTAAGAAAAAGACTACTCTGAAGTAGTTCTGCATTCAACCTTCTTAATTCTTTCATTTCTTCCTCCTGTTATGCAAACCTTTTCTCTAATTAGAGCGATTGACCTTCTCTAGAGGAAGTATATGTAACCTGATTCTTTTCCCTCCCTTTGTTGGATACTTTTTGGAGATAAGGAAGTGGATTACCTAGGTTCTGAGTAATCCTTTGACTTCGTGTACGCACACCTTATTCATTTGTATCGGTGCGTACAATTTCTTGAGTAGGACGCTCTTCATATGAGTCCCCTGAGTGAGTCTCCTCTGGTGGATTAGCAACAATGGAATTGATGACATTGATTGATGTATAATGCATCACATCCCTTCTATCAACATTTCTGTGATATTGACTTCTTTTATGTCTTTGATGAGACATTTCCTTTTGTTGATTTAATCTTTTAGGAACTTCTTGACAGCTATAACTTGGAGGGAATCTCTTGATAATTTTTCTCTTCATTCCTCTTGGGGATTCTTCCCTAATCGAGAAAAGACCGATATTCTCTGAGAAGGGGATTGATGATTTGAAAGAGTCCCCAGTCTCGTGAACTGGGGATGTTCCTGCTACTTCCACTCAACTCCTCGAATCCCATTTGTTGACTCTGAGGGTTGGGTTAAAGGAGTCCCCAGTGTGACAAGCTGGGGTGGCTCTTGACATGCTATGTCTGAGACCTTCTTAAAATCTCTCTTGATCTTGCGAATCTTAGTTCGGAAATTAGCTGGATGCATTAACCTGTATCCACTTTTATCACCTAGTTTAACAGACCGTTGGATGATTTCCGAAACTTCTGTCATTTGATGATGTGTTTGCTCCATACGAGAGGCTTGTGCAATATTCTCGCCTGCTTGATATAGGATCAATTCAACAACTTGTTCTCTATATGCCTAATTTTGAGAGGAGCTAGTTGAAGCATGTTCTTGATCAAGCTTTTGATTACGAAAAAAGCCCATTGACTATGGCCGGCCATGGGCAATAACATTGCATGAGACCATTTTCGGCAGGCTTTGCTGACTGGAAAGCACTGTGAAATGTAGTGCTCCATGAACACACCATCCTCTGATATGAACACCAGATGGAGCATTGGCAATTAACTGACGCAATTTTCTTAGTGCTCCAAGGCATGAACATTGAAGGGTTCTTTGTTTCTTTTCAGCCTTCGGATACCGAGAGACTGATAGAGATGCCAAATCAATCTGATGTGGTAGCCCTTCTATTATCTTAAGATGATTTTCATATTCATCATAAGATAATACCTTCTTCTTCATTTGACAAATATTTTTCCACATGTTGAGACGAATATCATGGATTCCATCTTCCATCAACATCTTTGGAACGTCATACTGGGAGTCAGCTAAAGGCCAAAACATGATTGGTACCTCACTTTTGCCAGTTTTTTCCTCATGTTCAGCATTTCCTCTTCATCATTAAATAAAGATTATTCTGCCTATTTTGACCAGAGTTGGTGTTTCCTTGTTGCTTCATCAGATTCAACATGATTGGTAGAGATATCATTGATCAAACTAGAATATGCATGATTTAGGGGTGGTTCGGAGAATGACCTACACCCTATGCAATCTTCTGATTGAGAAAGTATTTCACTTGCTAGCGATAAAGCATCAGACATGACTGGTTTCGCATTTTCAAGTGCCTCAAGATAAGAGGGCTTTCTCGGCACTACATTGTCCACTGGAGTATTTTCCAGGAAATGTGAATCACTACTGCGGAGATGACTTTTGCAGCGAAATTCGTCATCATGGGGAGGACCACCATAATGGGTTACAACAAAAGATGAGATCTCTTGCTCCTTGGTCTTCTGACCACACAGAGGGTTTCTGTGGCTCTCATCTGAAGACGAAACATCAAGATTGACCTAATTGTCATGAAGAAAGCCTTCATGAGGAAGTGTATGTTGAAGACCTTCAGAATTAATGTTCCCGTTATTGGGAACTGAGGGAGTAGAATCTTGAATTCCAATAGATAAATGTCTGAGGGCTTCAAGAACTCCAGAATCAAGCAAGGACTTGTTACAGATTGGCCTTTGATCTCCTGACTGTGTTGGGAAGATATTTTTCTTAGATGACTTATTACTCTCTTTGTAAACCACTTGTTGATGAAAGTGGTTGCTCTGAGTAGGTGTATGTGCCTGATCAGGAAAGATGGTCAGGTTAGGCTGACGATCTCCACTCAAATCGGGTGTATATGCCTGGCTTGGTTGTCCGTATGATATGGGGGAGTGTGCCCCATAACCCTCTTGGACTGGAATAGATGTGTGTGTCTGTTCCGGAGTGAATCGTTGATGTGTCACTCCACTGCTAGGGATAGATTTATGTGTCTTTCCCTGAGATGATGCTGAAGCTGTTATGATATCCTAGCAAGCATCCAGAATATGAGCAGGAATTTTCTTCTGCTCTTTCACCATTAACAAAATATGCTTGGTGACTTCAGCTACCGGAACAGGGATATATGTCCATTCCGGGATTGGAGTAGGTGTATGTGCCTTCTCCTGTCCTCCCTTTCCTATCAGCGAATCCTGACAGTACTCAAGTGTGGAGGCAGAGACTTGAGTCTGCCTCCTGTTTTTCATCGGAGCTTTCCGACTGACTTCTCCGTGCGCTACCAAACGAGACTGGTGGTAGGCTTGATTAGTACTAGCAGCTGTATGTGGCTGCTGATTACACTTCGCCAAACGCGGTTGAAGAGATCCATCATATGTAGTCAGGTGAGCCAGCTGACTAAATGATGATGTATAAGCAGGTGTATGTTCATGCCTATAGTACTCCGCCGGAATTGCCTGGCGGGATTGGCGTGATGCTGCCAGACGAGTCTGCTGGACAGCGGAATTAAAACGGATAGGTGTGTGTGCCTACTCATTGTTTTCCACCAAGTTAGGTTGGTGGACTTCTACGGATATGGCAGGGATGAAAATCTTCCCATTGTTAACCGGATTCCGTCTCTGGCGGTTCGTCTTGCCTGCTTGGGTTCAAGGAACCTGATCCGAATGCCTGGAGTCAGTACCCTCATCATGTTGAGGGCTCACAGCCGCACGAGTCTGGCGGAGATTGTTGATGGGAGCCCTCGGGAAGGACTCCTGTATTTTTGAATTAAGTCCCTAAGGGACCTGCTCATTCACTTCCTCAGAGTAAGGGAGCGAATGGAAATTGCGTTCCGGGGATAACAACCCGAAACGGTTGGAGACGGTAGTCAGCACCGCCTGCCTCTTGATCACTGGTCGTCATTGTCCGGACGACCTGTGTGAGTTGTTCACTTGGAGGGCCTGTCGGGCAGCCTCCATAGTTGGGATGGTACCGTGTTGACGGTACTCCTTAACCAGCGCATTTGATACCCAGCATTGAAGACGCTGAGTAGGTGATGTCATCCTCAGAGTGGATGACGATCCAGTAGGAATAGCAGCAGTGGTATTTGCAGCAGCAGTATTCATAGGTGTGAATTTGAGAGCAGCCATTATGGAAATACAGAAGATCTTTGAAAAGAGTGCATGTTTGATATAACATAAGTTATCAAGATAAATTCAGCTACTTCATCCTTTGGATGAGCACACATGTTAATGATTGTTTTTGTTAGCCCTCTTATTGAGTTTTAAATAGGGTCTTAACAAATAGGTAAAACATCATTTTAACTTGGTTAACGATTCACGTCGGGTTCACCATTTTTTGTTTCCCTCAGAATTCAGGGATGACCTCCGGGATGGGAGATTCAAACGTTCTGATCGGTTTCTAACGGGTTTTTTCATAGAACCGGAAACATCCAATGATTCCACATCCATTTGGACCTACTTTCCAAAGGTAGGCGCTCAATAGCTTGTGGACTGATGAGGCTTAGGAATTTGCATTGTTCAAGAGGATGGGAGGTCGGACTCATCACACCTTTTTGAGGGGAATTATTGTCTATTTCGGGACACTCTTTATAGATTTAAGTTATGTTCATGAATCCTTATTACATTACCAAGTATAAAATGAGCTTACCTTCAATTTTGAAAATCAATGATTAAATATGTAAGAAATTTAGAGAATCTTTTATATGTATTTGAGGTTCTTCATCAATAGAGAATCATCTATATCTATTTAGAGATTCTTGGTCAATGGTATCCTTCAAAACATTTATATAAATGTATCTTGGTCATTATGATGACCAGGCTGGTATTAAAGCCACTCAGTGGGGCACTTGAAGTTTATTGTCATTCAGAAGGACATGAATTATTTCAGAGTTGGGATCGAACCCGTAGATGGGCTACCTACGTATCCTTTGTTTTGGAAAAGGAATCACAACCCATGTAGTTCGAATAAGGGAATATAATGTTTATGATTGATGGTTCAAAGAAGGATGTCATAATTACTTTTACTCTCTAAGCTCACGTGAGTCATGCTCGGTGTGAGAAACAAGAGGTATTGGTAATAAAATAGACAATTGGGCCATGAAAGATGTAATCATAAGAAATGGTTTGGGGCTTATGTATGTATGACTACCCAGATAAATGAATATTAGGATTTAATTTAGGGAGAAAATCCAGGAACAGGGTCCACAAAGGTATATGTGCTTCATGGAGATTTGAATACTCTAATTTGGGACTTATTCCTGAAAAGGAAGCCCAGATTAGGAGAGGATTGATAAATGGGTTTTACTCCTAAGAAGGAATCCCAGATCAAAAGTAAATTAGGACTGGTTAAGAGAAATTAAGGGACTTGGGGCTTACTCCTGAAAAGGAAGCCCAAAATTTATGACTGGGGCTTATTACTGAAAAGGAGGCCCAGGTTAGGGGACTTGGGGCTTACTCCTGAAAAGGAAGCCCATAATTATGACTGGGACTTATTCCTGAAAAGGAGACCCAGGTTAAGGGATTAAGGTTTGGGGCTTACTCCTGAGGAGGATGCCTAGATTTGGCAATTTTAAGAATTTGGGGCTTACTCTTGAGGAGGATGCACATATTTAAGACTTATGACTGGGGATTATTCCTGAAAAGGAGACCCCGGTTAAGGATTCTCTCATCTTAAAGGATGAGGTTGAATTAATGAACTCTCCATATTTAGTGACATAAAGATATTTAAATCACTAGGTTTTGAGAGATATTCCACCAAATTCCATTCAGATAAGGAAGTCAAATCAAGAAATCATGCCATAAATGGCTTTGAATAGTTTCTTGAAGACAGAATCTTGAAAAGGAAAGGTGTAATGGCTTAAGAGGGGTGAAATGGGCAAGAAAGTCACCCAAAAAGGAAGGGGCGCTCAAGTCTTAGAAGGCGCGCAGGTACTGCGGCGGCGCACAAGTATTTTTCGCATAGGTATGCATGCGCGACACATGGTGTACTTGCGTGATGGTCAACTAGAATTGAAATACTTGAGCGACTCTTTATTAAACCCTTTAGAATACTCTTGAAGTTCTTCCAAAAAAGGGACGCGCAAGTTCTATCGAAGGAGTAAGGCAGCGCCCAAGTGTGGTCACTTCCCTTAAGGGCTGGCCAATCAAGCACGCAAGTGTTGATGAGTTTCAACACTTAGGCCTTCCTCCCTCTCTTTAGATCTTCCGTTCTAGGTAAGAAATTACCTTAAAAGTGTTCTAGAAGCTTTGAAAAGAGACTTGGGCATCGGGAGCTTGAATCCGAGTTTATGGAAAAAGATCCTCCTGAATGGGGGGCCCACAGGGTCTATTTATAGGTAGGAGAAGACCCCAGGCGGTTACCGGGCGGTTATCAATTAGGTCGCGCAAGACACTTGCACGCCAAGGTGTGTTGCGCAAGTCCACTTGCGCGACCATTAGGAAACTTGCGCGGCCTATGGGAAAAGTTTTCCTTGTTCATCCCTTTGTCGATTTTTTATGTTTTCTTCAAAGGTTGAATCACTTTGTGCTCATATATTCCCCTTTTCTGATCTTTAGATTCTGTGATGAAAGGAGCGTCAACAAATATATATGTCCTTTCCACCACTATTATTTGATATAATGTTCTACCTTTTGGTTCAATTGGTTAGAGAGGTTCAACTATGTAGTCAAATCCATCACTAATGGAGAAATCCCATTTAACAATGTATGAATATTTATAAATGGTGTTTGATGGATCAGAGTTGTCCATCAAGTTTTATTTTATAATGAAATATTGTTATAGAA
This sequence comes from Viscum album, assembly GCA_963277665.1. Taxonomy (NCBI): domain Eukaryota; kingdom Viridiplantae; phylum Streptophyta; class Magnoliopsida; order Santalales; family Viscaceae; genus Viscum; species Viscum album. The sequence continues at coordinate 684,396,695 of OY728158.1, read as the reverse complement.
TTTGTTGAATTCTATACTGATTGCCTATCAGATGTTGATAGTATCAATCTCCCAAAGTCTCTTCATAGTATACACCTTAGGGGTGAATGGATTTCTTATATATATGTTATTTAAATTACCATAACAGAGTGGGAGAAAGTTCAGTTTTATATTTTACATAATGGTAATTATTTTAATCCATATGGTCAATCCCAAAAAATATTATTTGATATTTAAATCCATCAATGGATAAAATACAGATATTAAGAACTCATAATCAACTGTTTATAGTATGATTTAGATATAATATTTATAATGAGTAATCTAAAAATCTGATTTAAAATTTCAAATGAGTTTTATGGATATCCAAGGGACCAAATTAAAATGTTATATCTTATACTTGTTTTTTGATCCATGGTTATATGTTATATAAAAAAGAACATGATGGGTATAGTTTGATAGAAAATATTACAGTTTCACTTATGGAAGAAATGACAAAAACATCTGGTTCCAAGGATGGAAATCCAATTAAAACAATTATGTCATATTTCAACATTATTTAATAGATATATAATTTGGATTATATGACATTTCATGTATCAATTTTCAATTGTAAATGGTTTGAACATATGATTTATGTGAAAGTTGATGAAATGGAATTTGTAAATGCTAATTTCATTGTGTAACATGACAAGTATGTGTCTTTCTTAATGGAATCACAATAAATAAAAGTATTTTTTGTCTCATTCCAAAACAACAATAATTTTCTAATTATCCAACATGAAACTAAAACATCTATAGGGTCAGATAAAAATTCAATTGAGGATGACCCTTTCATGGGGAGATCACAATCATTTCATGGAGGTCTCAATGTAGAAAATTTTTTAGATGGTCGAGGGGACCATGAAAAGTGGATTAGGATTCTATATAGAAGAGACAAACCCCATTAACATTAAAAAAAGAAAGATAGTTCAATGAGATGTTTATTATTTATAGTGTGTTTTCCCACAGAATATAATGTGGTCTCTAATGTATTAACATAATATAAATTAAATGATTGACTACCCATTCAAAAAAATTATTTTATAGGTGATGATGTTACAAATCGAGGGAAAGAATAGGTGGTTGATAATAGAAATACTGAATAATTAAGGGATTAAGAGTATATTGATGAAATAAACGACATTGAAACAACATCATAAGATTGACTAAAATTATCACGGCAAGCAGTAATGGTATAAAATTTTAGGTTGCATGGATTCAACACGGCCAACCTATTATCCCTAATAATTCAATTTTTTTAGTTATATTGGGGTAAAAATGAAGATTAATGTGCCAATTGATATAGTTTTATGGAACCAGGTCTTGCCTATGATGTAGGGAACCATTTTTAATGATATAAAGGTAATTCAACAATATACTTTCTCTATTTTACTGAAGAGTTATATAATTAAATTTATATTTAATTGCTATAAGGGTTTTTTGAGGGAAATGTAAAGATCCACCCACCAGTTAATTATGAACACGTAATAAAGTAGAAAATATGGAATTCTTTCATTTTTCATCACAATGAGATATCCTTTTAGGTTCATTTCAATGGATAACATATTATTTTACATCATTTATTTTATCAAATTTTATTTAAAATTGATAATTTATGTAACATAAATGGAGTGATGAAAATAAACAATGTGCATCAAAACCAATGTACACCTAACGAAAATCAAGGAGGGGGAATGCTTCACTCGAGAAGAAATTGGAATGTATTTTAAATTCAAAATAAAGGTTTTATGTGAAATGAAAAAAAATGTTACTTTGTTTATATGATTTTTAATGAATGAAAATATTAATCCACTTCTATCCCATATAATGTGATATGTAGAGAGGCCCACGTAAATAAGGAGGGTTAACAAGTTGATGTAAACAAAAAATCACTAAAGGAAACATGATTAGTTATAGAGTAATTGTAATTACTTATGATTTATAACATTATTATATACAAATATCTATTTACACTCATGTTCTTTATATGGTTCATACAAAGGAATCTGTAATGACCACACTAGAAAAAAATACTTCCAATAGGGTTGAAGTGTCTGGAAAAATATATTCACGTTAGAGTTGTTGGTTTTGGAGTGTCTGCATAATCATATTTTGAGAAGGAAAAATTGAAAGAAGATAATTTTTGGATGATGAAAGGATTTTAGGAGAAAATATATGCTTTTTATGATATTATTATCCTGTCTATTTTGGAAGGACAATATTTATAAATAGATCTATGTGAACCGCTAGTGGAATGATGAAAATCACATGAACAATCACATGAACCCACTAGCTTTGAGGTAAGTCATTCCCTTTAATTGAATACCATACCTTAGTAAATCTATTTTTTCATTACTCATTCCATTAAATTTGAATAATAAAATATGATAAACTTATATTACTAAAATTATATAGGGTAATATTGTATGTGACTTCTATAAATCATCACTCATGCACCACCTTATTGTGAGGGGTATGGTGTATAATATCTTAGGAGAAAAGATACAAAAAATAACTCTTAAAATATCACATGATAATAGTTATTGAAGTATCTGATGACATGGTCGCTAAGTTTCTTATTACACTTGATTATCTGGATACTAAAAAGTTCAATGATACTATTGGAATTTTTGTAGAATGGCCATGTAATATTATAAAGATACATGAGGTATTTCCTTAACAAATTTTTTCAACTAATAATCCAGTTAAAATTGATTAAAATGTTCTTATGTGAGGTATAGTATGGTACATGGATAAAATAATGGGGAAACAAAGGTCAGATCAAGAACATCCAGTGAATAAAACAATAAATCAAAAAGAGACTTTGAGAGTACCTTCTCCCTTCATGATCCACTAAACACCAATTACCATTAATACTTCATGCATACACCACATTCAACGATGGCGATGTGTCCAAAATTCCACGTGAAAAAGAAATATATGGAACTATAACTACAAATGTGGTTGGACTCTAGAGTATACCTGATATTCTCAAGTTTTAATGGTTGGGAGTCTTAGTTTTGAATATATATAAGCTATATTTTTGTAACGCATTGCTCACAAAAATGATCTAATATGTTCATTATACATTATAAAAATTAATATTTTCTATATGTGTTTATATTACTACTATATAAATGGAAAAACCTATAAATCATGATTTAGATTAATTAATCCCTATTTTATTCTATAGATGGAATTAAACTGGAGTCAAAATAAATTGACTAGAAACAAAAAGATCTATATGAGGTGGTTGAGAAGAAAATAATATAAGACATGCTTTATTATGCCTTCAATTTAAGGATGAAAATTTATAATCTAATCATATATGATATATTATTATTTTCTCATTAATAAATTTTTTAGGAATAATTGTATATTTATTTCAATCAATCTAGATATCCTAATTTTTTTTGATACAATGTATGGATATCCATCAAACCGATCACACATGATGTGTATTATGAATTTTTATTTCTATGTAATCAACATTTTGTAGTTAAACATCACATTATATGTTTTTCATTTATTTAACTAAAATTTTCTTATAATAGGGTGATCACTAAATATAGGATAAATAATGGTATAATGTTAGTGACTAAATATAAGAATCCAATGGATTACATCAAATGGAAATAGATTAAGGTGTGTATATATATATAATGATTTAACAATCCAAACATATTTCAAAAACAATTTACCTATTTTGGTCAATGTTTCGGCATTTTCCAAAACAATATAATAGTAACAATTGTAAATATTATGTTATAAAATTAATGAAAGATATCATAACACATCAAAATTATATCATCCATAAATAGGTGATTTTCATTGGTAATTACTATTTTATTAAAAATATTTATTAATAAAAAAATTCTAAATCATATTAGTACTACCAAAATTGTTGAAAATCTATATACTCAAGAGAAGATGTAAATTTATCTATAGATGATTGGGTAGTTTACATGGTGTCAAAATATTTTCTGATATCAGTTTTATGTAATTACCTACTATATTTGTGATGTATTATGGGATATGAACTTAGATATGTATTTTTTTGTTAATAATGTGTATCATAATTCTTATATATTATTTTTGACCTATTTCTCAAGCATAATTATAATGGAGTTAATAAATTTGCATTGAAATGAATGGGAAGAATACTTTTTTTAATAATTTAAATATATATCGTTAAGATATGACATCCTACTACTTATTTAGTTAGTTTTATAATAATTTTATTTACTTTTTTTATTTAATTTCCTTTTTATTTCTATTTCATACTTATTTTGTTAATTAAAACATTATTTCAAACCAGACTTCATATGCTCAAAATACAATTAAAACAAGCTCGAGGTTTATTCAAAATTTAATTGAAAAATATATAATTCATTTTTCACATATAGTAATTGATCTCACCCAAATATGACAGACAATGTGATCATTATGACCCGAAGTATGTGTTTTCAATATAAAAGAATCTATTTAGTTGGAAAAAATTTATGTAGCCAAAACCAATAAAACAATATTTAATTGTGTTCAAAAGTTAGAAAAAACCCCATAATTTATTTATTATCTATAGGAATTAACCACATGTAAATCTGACACCTAATGTGGTTGGTGTGACTCAAAGTACAGGTTTTCAATATAATTTATCATTTATGTTTAAAATACACTTCAAAAGGACAAAAAACTCCAAATGAGGTAGATTGTTTTCAAACTTTAGGAAACTGATATATAATTCATTTGAAAATTGTAGGAATTGACTGCTGATAAATCTGACATGTGATGTGGTTGATATGACATAAGTTCCATGTTTTCATTAAAAAGTGACATTTCAGTCCAAGACACACATCAAATAGACAAAACTAATAAAATGAGATTGAATGGTTGTAAAATTTTAGTAAAAACAAGTATAATATATTTTTTAGGTGTTAGGATCGACTTCATGTCAATCTGACACATTATGTGGCCAGTATGACTTGAAGTACATGTGTTCAATATAGAAGTTACAACTTAGTTTAAAATGCGTATCACATAGCCAAAACCAGGAAAATGATCTTGATTTATTTCCAAAAATTAGTACAACTATTCATAATATATTTCTAACATGTAGGAATCAACTACACATCAATTTGACACATGATGTGTTTGATATGACTCAAAGTGTGTGTTTTCAATATAAAAGTTCTATTTTACATTAAAATGTGTATCACATAGCCAAAACAAATAAAATTTCTTGGATTGTTTATCAAATTTTAGGAAAATAATCCATAATATATTTATGATTTTTCAGAATTAATTTCATGTCAATATAACACATGATGCCATTGGTATGACATGAAGAGAATTTTTTCAATATTGAAGTATCATTTTAGTTTAAAACAAATATCACATAGCCAAGACTATGAAAATTAGATTATATTGTTTTCAAAATTTATTAAAATGTTCCATAATATATTTAGGATATGTTTGAATTTACTACAAATCAATCTAACACACAATGTTGTTAGTATGACTCCAAGTGTGTGTTTTCAATATAAAGGTACCATTTTTGATTAAAACGGTCCTCACATAGCCAAAACCAAGAATCCAATCTTAGATTATTTTAATCTTTTAAGAGAATAATCCATAAATCAATTAAGATGATTAGGATTCAATGAGATTTCAATCCGACACATGATTTGGTTGGTATGACTCGAAGTGTGTGTTTTAAAAATTGAAGTGTCGTTTTAGTTTAAAACAAACATAACATTACAAAACAAAGAAAATGAGCTCATATTTCTTTCATACTTTAGTAAAAATATCCATAAAATAATTTTTATGTGTAAGAATTTCCCACACATCAATATGATATATGACGTGGTTGATATGACTCAAAGTTCATGTTTTCAATATAAGTACTATTTTAGTTCAAAATGCACCTCACATAGCCAAAACCAAGAAAACAATCTCATATTGTTTAAATTTTTTTGGAAAAAATCCATAATATATTTCTGACATATATGAATCAATCACCTATCAATCTGACACACGATGTGGTTGGTATGACTTGAAGTACATGTTTTCAATATAGTAGAGTCATGTTAGTTTGAAATGCGTATAACATTTTCAAAACCAAGAAAATGTGCCTAGATTGTTTTTTCAAACTTTAGTAAAATGATCCAATGTATGCTTATAACATGTATTAATGAACCACATATCAATCTGACACATGATTGGTTGATATGAATCAAAGTGAATTTATTCAATATTTGGGTAATTTTATTTTAAAACACATCTCACATAGTCAAAACCTATAAAAATATCTTGTATTGTGCTTAGAATTTAGTAAAATTATCCATAATTCATTTCTAACATGTATGAGTTGATGCCACATCAATCTTAAAGACGATGTGGTCGGTATGGATCAAAGTGTGTGTTTCCAATATAATAGCATAATTTTAGGTTAAAACGTGCATCACATAGCCAAAACTAAGTAAATTCACTATTATAATTTTTTAAAAATTAGAAAAATTATCCATAATTTGGGTTTGGTGTGTAATAATTGACCACATGTAAACCCAACACATGATGTGATCAGTATGACTCAATGCACATGTCTCCAATATAAGTATCATCTTAGTATAAAACATACCTCAAATAGACAAATATGGTAAAATGATCTTGTATTGTTTTAAAACTTTGATAAAATGATCCATAATATATTTTTGATGTGTAGGAATTGACCTCACATAAATCTGACAAATGATGTAGTCAATATGACTCTAAGTGTGTGTTTTGAATTAATGTGTCATTTTATTTTAAAACATGAATCATATATATAAAAAATAAGAAAACAAGCTTATAATTTTTTCAAACATTAAAAAATGTTCTATAATATATTTATAGCATTCAGGAATCAACCAAACATTAATATGAAACTTGATTAACTGATAATGTCATTAATATATGAAATAATTAAAAATACAATTATTCATTTGTGGATTATATAAGATTAAAATTATAATCTGTTTATTTTTTTATTTAATTTTATTAAAATAAAAATTGGTATTATTTTAGTGAAATAAATTGACCGAGAGGTTGATTGTTAAAAAGAGTCTACTAGATTTGATTTTTTGTATGGGTTGTACTATTTTTGTTAAATGTAAATATGATATTAATTTAAATATTTAGGACAATTTTGAATTGAAATGATATAGAAAGGTGTGGTTTTTATTCCAATCCTTGTTACTTTATATTTTTATTCATTTTTATGTATTTTGATTGGGTTTGATTTTATAGGGCTGTTGTATAGAGGCTGAATAGTTATCGTTTTATATTTCCTGAAATATCCTTTATCAACACTTCATCTAGTGTTGATAATGTGTATCATTATTCGTGATTCATCTAAAACTGATAAAGAGTATACTTATGGGAACATTGTCGAGAACTGATGAAGGGTCACTTTATCATCACATTATCTAGCACTGATAAAGTGACCTTTAATTAATGCGAGATAAATAAGTGATAAAAAATTATTTTATCACTGCTTCCAAAAAGCACTGATAAAAGTAACATTTACCAGACCATCTAAAGAGATTTGATAAAGGTACCCATTGTCATCACTCCTTGGTAGCACTAATAAAAGTACCATTTATCAGTGCTTTTTCTAGCACTGATAAACATTGTGGGATTTTAATATTAGTTAGAATTTTCCAAACTATTATGCCCTAATAAAGAACATTTTTATAATTGTGAAAATAGATTTTTACTGTAGTTAAGTTGGGACATGATCTGGATCATATGTTTTAAGCTGACTTTTAGTAAAATATCTTATTATTTTTTCTTCATCAAGAATCTAGGGTCTCATAATGTGCACAATTAATGACATAGTTAATATTACTCCAAGGACACTCCCATATTTCTATCATATTATAATAATGGGCCTCATGAGATATGGTTGTAATATGAGCATTCCCATTTCACCCCACCAGAATATAATGATGAGTAACTTCAAATTGATAAATAATATGAGTTTACATTTTGATTTATATTGAGATATGAAAATAAACTTCCTCGTACTAAAAAAGAGTAGGAATTTTATCTTGAGTTTTTGCAACTCTGTAGATAATCCAATGATTAATTGTGATAATGGAAGGAATATAAAACCTGTAAAAAGTAGCCTCTAAAATGGGATGTTGAATGATAGTCTAATGGGGAAATGGCCTTGATCATGTTCTTACTTATTCACCAGGATTTATCCATGACCCTATAGAATTGGAGTGAAAATATACACCATATTTTGAGTTCCTTCTAATGTATGTTGATGAGATGCTATAGTGATAAGGGTGCGAATATGTGTCTCCCGATGTTAACCACATAGATATGTTAATGATCATATTCTTCTACCACAACTAAGATATAGAAATAGTTTAGTGGGATGTGAGGAGGAATATATTCATGTCCTTCAGTTTCTTCCAGAATATAAATATAGGATTCTTCCATTGTAATAGGGATATAAACCCACTCTTCAGTATGAGTGGGGATATAAGACCACTCCCATCCCTTGTTTATCATCAGAGTATGCTAACATATTTTTCATGTGGGGGTGAGGATATGATTTTTCTCACTGTATATTTTTGTTTCATAATGTTAGGCTTCATCTAATGCTTCCAACGTATGCTTGTAGACTTGTATGGTACAAGTATGGATATGATCATACTCTTCATTATTTTTCATGATCTACTGAAATACTCCCTCATGGGGAACATTAATATAGGAATGTTCTAGGTGATAGTGAGCTTACTGCTCTAGGATTGACATCATCTTAGGTTCCACAGTCTGGCTAGCTGGGACAAGAGTGAGAGAAGTAGTCTTCTCAATATCATAATAAGGAAATGTTTTTGTGTGGAGTTAAAGTTCATGAAATATGGTGATAATATTCCTCCTAGGTGGATCCAGGTCAATAATGGGTTCTTTATTGACCAATTGTTCTACTTTCCTGTGATAAAGTAGGAGGACATTTATCTGAACTAGGGAGAGGCTCCTGAGGTGGTTGGAGGTGGTTACATGTTCCACCTACTTCTTCACAATACTGGTTTAGTAGGAAGGTTCCTGGGGATTCATTTCTTATATTCCCTAAAATGTGAACTCCAAATTCGGTATAGTAACATTTAGATGATACTCTCAATGAGGAGTATTTTTTTCCTCAAGTCAAAGGTTCTAAGTAGATGAAATCATCCTTAAAGACTATTTTTTCCCTACATTAATCATGTTTTATCATATATTAGGATCCTTGGCCACTAAGGAGTATATTGATATAAATATGATGGTTTTCAACTAGGTTTAGTAGCATATCCTATAATGAGGATGATCAAGATGATTCCAACACTTTAGATCAAAAGATGATCTAAGAAGGGTATGAAATTCCTAAAGAGAGATAAAAAAATAAAAAATAAACCTATCAATGTAGATCCCCGGTAAGAATATATGTGTTCTATCACTTTCATAGGTAAATGATTTAATTTGGGTTCACCATCACATATGATAAAATCCATGATGTTCTCAAAACTCATAGTGTATTGATTTATTATGTAACTCCTTTCAAATGGTAAGTGACCACGGGGCATGTACAAGAAACATTATAGAATGCACGTGGGTCCAAAAGATAGGTGATCAGGATCATCACTCCCCTTATGGGAAATTATTACCTTCTATAGGACTCCTTTATAGAATTCAGTTATGTTTTCATTCCTTCCTAAATTCTAGCATGGGATTGGTTACCCCAGTGATAGTGGTTCAACTGAAATCAAGCGTTGACATGAACATTTCGTAATATATTTATATACCTCCCCATCTTTTTATTTAATAATTATTTAAACTTTGGATATTAAATTATTGTTTAAAGTATCCATACTATCCTATATTGAGTTAAAATCCATCTCATGAGGTGGTAGGTGCTTAAGGTAACAATAGCAGCTCATTTAGAATGACTTACTATAAATCCTTATGAAATGAATAAAAACACAAGCAGTGGAGTTGCACTTATTTGGAAACATACTACATTTTATGGTCATGGTACAAGGATCATTATAGTTCCTTTTCTGTTCTTTCAAACATGACCTCCTCCATGTATTTTAAAATTTTATGGCATAGACATGTTGGTGAATGATTCCAAGAAATGGATTTCATATTAATTACACATGAGAGACCATTTATGTTCAATATCAAAGGGAATATCATCCAATAATAATGGGTTTACAAGACAGTTAATATTGGCTCCAGATATATACAGTGGGTTTGGCTAGTGTGGATATGGCCCACTGGGAAGGATATGGCCCCATTAAAAATATTGCCTATTAAGAATGAATTTTAAAGAATATGGATCCACTGAAAGGATATCTATGTTAAAAAGAAATATAACCATATTGTATGTGAAAAGTTGTCTTATAGGGAATATCTCCCAGTGATCTAAGATTTCTCAAATCACATGGAATATGGATAGTAAGGAATGAAATATATGTTTATGATGTGGGGTATCAACATCAACGATATGTCTTGCATATCATGGTTAACAATATTCAAAGACAATGCAGTTTGAATTTCATAGTTTTAGACTGTATGGTAGGACCCTACCATGAATTATAATGTTATTCATTAAGGATATTTTTGCAGTTTAACATCATGATACTAGTATTTTTTCATTTATTTTAACATCATGTGACATTAATGATAATATTTCAAAATATTCTAAAATAAATGATTAATTTTTTGTTAAACATGATAATCCTAACATATTATTCTCAGGGAATATGAACCTTTGAATAAAGACATCCTATATTTGATATGGACCTTTAGGTAGGATTTTAAAAAAAGTAGGTCTCCGGGGGGAGGAGTAATGGATTATTCATGTGTGGACAAATGTATAGGTCCACTTATATATTTGGTAGATGGTTGAAGATTAATGGAATCATAGAGGATATGGCCCCATATGATATGGATTGAGGGATACATCTAAAAGATGGCCTAGAGTGCTACTCATGAACTGGGAGAGAATGTGGAAATCTTATGCATATATATATATATTTCCCTGATGTGGATGTCCCTAGCTCATAGATGATTCAAGGTGATTAAATAATCAATGACAACATGTATCGTACTTTCACCAAGTGAGGATGCCCACTTCCTCATGGTCCATTTATTGCTATCAAAAGAATGAATGAGAACCGTAAGCTAAGATGGTCCACTCTAGTGTCTTCTTAATGGACACAATCTTTATCAAGGGGATATAGTGTGGTGATTTACTTAAGGGTTCTATCTATCAGGGTGGAAAATCCTAGGTAATAGTTTTATCAAAGAAATAAAAATTTAAAAGGGATAATGCTAACGTGCATATCCTAATGATATGTTTGGTGTCCTTGTAGGGGGCCTTGATTTTTGGTTATTTAGGAAGGATATATGACTAAAAGGATGATCCATTATTGAAATTAGTGTGTTGATGGTTCCCTAATATGATAGAAAATGAAGGATCTTCACCAGGGTAAAGGTCTATATGAAGAGTATGCTTCACCCAAGTAATGGGATGATAAAGTTTTATACTCTTCCATAATTTAGAGATAATAGAGTGGTCTAATTATCCCAAGCGTATGGATATATATCATAATTTCTAGTGAACGTGGCCTAGTAAATAGTAAACATTACTCTAGTATAGAGATATGAAAATGATCTATTTATTATGGAACTTAGTGGAGGCTTCACCATAAAAGTTAGTGGTCTCCATGGATTTATTTAGGTATATGGCACTATATTATATCCCCTAATATGGGACCTTTACACTATTGTTTAAAAAATATGGAAGAAGTGTTCTTACATTATGGTTTTAAGGTTTTAAAATTTTTGTTAACTCAAATATCCTTATTGGATGGTTCATCAATTATGTTTTAAGAGAAAATAAATACCAAAAAGGAATCTAGAGAATATGTTGAAGGGATATCTGGAAACATATTCACCTTCTAAAAATGATCTAAATGAGTAACCCATGGGTATTATTTATAGAAGAAATTTAGACATGGGAAAACTAGCTAGGAATGGATGGTTGATGTTAATTAATACTTCACAATGGTGGACTAGATTGAATAAATCTAAGCACACCATGATATATGTGAATGAATTGAGCACACCCACTTGGAGACTTGGGCGAATCATGTTCCTTCTTCCTAGGATCATCAACCATTATAATCATTTTCCATTTCATTTCAAAAGGAGTTCTACTATACAACTTTGATGTTAAATTGAAATTATATCATTGTAAATCAATAATAAAATTTTCAATTAATGATTATATTAATGATGTTCAAGGAGAAATTAACATAATACATGTGACAAATTTGAGTAGAGAAGAATATTTTCAAAGAATAAAAGTTGATTTGAAATTTTCTAGTGATTTGGAAGGCCAATATCAAGGATAATATTTGTTCAAAAAACATAAAAACCAATTTTAGTATGAAAATAATTAGATATATTATCTCACAACCCACTCCACTTGAAACCCCTCATATCCAATAGTAGATCTAAGAGTCACCCCAAAATCCTACCACCAATAGTCCATAGGATAGTGCTGGTTCCAAAAAATAAAAGGATGAAAATAAAGGACCCTTCCCAAAGGGGTTTCTTCATGAACACATTCGCGGATCCCCTTAGCACCGTGCCATTGGTTGATCCCTGCAACATGATGGTCGTCGCGATGTCTAAGAAACCTCTATGCTCACCACGGAGTAAAGATAAGGGAGGCTTCATAGTTATGATGCAATTGACTGAGAGCTTCGCGCCCTGGAGGGAGCCAAATCGACCTCTGTGAACCCGTCGAACTGGACGGAAGCCTCCATGAGCGTCACGCAAAGCACCCTGGAGAGCTCCGTGAAAAGGTTTGGATGCCGGTTGACTCCGCAGTTACGACGAACTTGATGCAATCATTGGCTGATCACAGAGTTCCATGTGGATTCATGATGAGTGGTCCATGTTTCACACCTCCCCTCACCTATAAATACCGGAGTCCCCTCTAGGAAAAAGGAAGGATACTCCGACCTTTCCCCTTCTATTCTCTCAAATCGTGAAGCAACTTATTCTCTAAGAAATCGTGAGAAAAATGAGAACTTCCAGGTACTTGAGCATTATGAAATACCCTTCCCTTAGCTCAAATACAACACCTCTTTAAATATGGATGTCCTTCGCGGAGCCCACAAGCCACCACGAAGGAAGTACACCCTTTAGGGAACTCAGGTCTTTACAAATCACTTATGCTACACGAAGTAACCTCTATGCGCATCTGAACCATATGCTAAGGCAGGGTCGATGTGATTCGTGAAGAACATTTCTTCACAGTGCTATTCTTTTCAATATACCCTTGCTTCACAAAGTCTGACTCTGTGAAATCCTTTCAACTTTGTAATGCACCCCCCCCCCCCATATGCACGTATGACCTATTCCTAGGCTAGGCCACCCATAATTGTGAATCATCCCCCTTCACGAAGCCCCTCCACTACATAGAGCACCAAAGCTTCACAAGGTCCCTTCCTATGAACCCATTTGCTTCGCAAACCCTTCTCCTATATGACCCTCATGGTTAGTAAAAAGTGATTTCAAGGTCCCTTGGGTGGTGCTTTACATCGAGTTTCTTTTCCTTATGCTTCTTCGCATAGGCACGCTAAGGGTTATTTCTTCCTCGCATAGCCACACTAACATGGGCCCCTCAATGGATCACTCTACACCACCCCAACTCCATATCATTCCCAGTGTTATCCCTTCACCTGGGGTTAAATTGCACCAGTTATGTATGTCCTAGGTTTTTGAAGTGAACCCTCCTCATCCGAGCTATAGGACGTTAAGCTACCAAGCACCATCGTCTTCAGCGCATGACGTTAAACTATGCACTCGGCCCATGTAATACACATGGGGTGACCCATCTCAGACATTCACTATGCCTCTTCTTCTCCATGGGAGTGATATATTCCTCACATGGAATGAGATCCTCTTTGCGAGAGTAGAGTCTATCCATGGGGAAGGGAATCCATCTTGGTGTAAGCCCTTAACATTTCTTGCATGAGGTAGCACCCTTGCTCCTCCTGTCCTCTTTAGTACCAAAGACCAGAGGATAGACAGTCACAATGACCTTAGTTATCCCATCCCTCTTCTTCTGAGCATTGTCACCATTGGGCCTCCATCTTGGAGTAAGTCCCAATATCCATCTCAGTAGGCTACTAACCACGTGTAAGCACCTATTTCTTATTTGGGCCGCTAACTATGTGTAAGACCGATTCCACTTCCCACGAACAAAGCTTTATCGACATGATTGCCAAGTCTTTTCCACCTCTTTTTTCTCACACTGAGAATGACTCGTGAGGCATTAGAGTAAGCATTGACCGTGGATCCCTTCATGGTCTGCCTTATCATTTAATCCCCATGACTATCCTGAACTACGTGGACATTGATCCTTGTCTCCTAGGAAAGGTACATAAGAAGCCTCCCTAAGGTTCAAGCCCAACACTTATATTTCTAAGCCCTTGACATCAGTTCACCTTCATCTTGAAGGACGTTAAAATGTATCTTCTACCCTGAAATATTTGTACTTTGATCCTAGTCTCCTAGGAAAGGTACGTAGTAAGTCTCCCTGAGGTTCAATCCCAACACCTATTTGTCCTGACCCCTTCATGTCAGTTCACCTTCATCCTGAATGACATTAAATTGTATCACCCATCCCGAACTATGTGGGCATTTGATCCTTCTCTCCTAGGAAAGGTATGTAGGTAGACTCCCTAAGGTTCAAGCCCAACATTTACTTATCCTAACCCATTCACTTCGGTTCACCTTCGTCACACATGACATTAAACTATAGGCCCCTTTTTTCCTATAAGACGTTAAACTGTACCCATTCAAACTGCATGGGTTTTGATCCTTGTATCCTAGAAAATTTACGTAATAAGCCTCCATAAGGTCCAACACCAATCAAATATAATATTTTGTGTTCCCCAATCGATGGTAAGTTGTCATATTCCCCAATTGATGGTAATCTGTTAAGTTCCCCACTCAATAGTAATCCATTCTGTTCCCCAATCGATGGTAAGCCATTGTGATACCTAACTAGAAATAAACTATGGTAGTCTCCAACCAAAGGTAATCCATTTTAGCCCCATCTAGTTGTAAGACATTGTAGTCTGCAATGGGCGGTAAGCCATTGTAGTCCCCTTCACTGGGTCCCACATCTCTAGTCTGCCCCTGTGCGTCAGACCAACCCGAGCTGCTAACCATGCATAATCCCCTTCACATCGGTTCACCTTCATCCCACATGACATTAAACTATAACCCCATTCTGAACTATGTTTATTTGATCCTTATCTCCTCGAAATGGTACATGGGAAACCTCCTAGAGCTTCAATCCCACCACCTCATCCCGTAAGACGTTAAACTATATTCATTTGAACTATGTGGGATTTGATCACTGTATCCAAGACAAGGTATGTAGGAAGCCTTACTGAGGTCCAACCCCAATTTATAGTAATTTTTTTGTTCCCTATTCGATGATAAGTTTTAGTGTTCCCCAATCGACGGTAAGTCATTCTGTTCCCCAATCAACCTTAAGATGTTGTAGTCCCTATCCAGTAGTAAGCCATTATAGAACCATCCAGTGGTAAGCTATTGTAGTCTGCAATAGTCTGTATGTTTTTGGAGTCCCCTTTATTAGGACCCACATCTCTGGTTCACCCTCATGGCATATGACCAACCCGGGTTGCTAACCACACGTATTCCCTAGTATATCGTCAGGTCGTTATCCTATGCATACACCCTGATTCTATACCCCCATAATGAACTATATGAACTTTGATTCCCTACTTCAGTGATATGTAGGAATCCTCTTTGAGGTTCAAGACCATCAATCATGTCCCATACATGTCTCTCACTCGAGCCTATGTGTTTCAAGAAGGTTATTCCCCAATCTGGAGGTTCTACTTCCCCAAAATCCCATCCATACGTCCATTCTCACAGGTTTCCTCCTCAGGTGCCCAATCACCCCACCGAACTACATAGACTTTGATTTTCTACCACGGGGATATATAGGAAGTCTGACCAAGGCTCAAGACCAATACCACCATTTCTATCACGTCGATCCCATCTCATTCCCCATTCACATCACTCAGCCATCTATATTGATCATGATTCATACTTGGGCCGCCACATCCCGATGAGATCATGTCACATACATTCTCACTACTCCAAGAAGTAATAGTGTAATTAACCATGTGTTAGCCCCCAAAATCAATGTTTATTCTTAGGTTGCACCCAACTGATCTAGTTCCGTCAATGTTCTGATCAGTCTGATTCATCTCCACTAGATGTTAAACTCATGACATACACTGTACTAAACATGGGAAGCTGAGTAAAACCTCAATGACATTCCTATGGCATATAATTCCCATACTCGGCATGGGAATCCTTGGGATTCCACGCCCTCAAGAATCCCTATCATAAGGGGAAGAAACATAGACACATCCATGTTCTAGAGTCCAGACACGCCAGTGATGTCCAACCTGACTACTCCCCAGACCGAAGGTTGCTTCCCTAGCTGGATCACATGGAATGTCCTGACATAAGCATCCTAATTAACTAGATTCCATGAAGACATGTCACTGGGAATTGTTTCACGAACAACGTATTAATTCTATGGGGGAGACCTGAACTAGGAAACGATTTCCGAGGAGGAATCCCTGGAAGGAGGAACCGACATCCCATCATCGTATTTCAATCAAGGATAAAATGTCCATGAATATGCGAAGGATGTCTCCCTCCTCTGTATAGGGGAATGAGGGAAAAAATTAGTGCATCCCCCTCCTCAGAGAGGCAGATGCATGCCCCAGTGAAAGCGTCAGAAACAAAAATGGTGAACACAAAGTGAAATTTTTATCCTCAACGTGGTTATTGGTAGCACATGAGACATTAGTAGATTAGTTTGTCATTGGATCCAGTTTTCCGGTGATAGGTCCTGCCAAGAAAATAGTGGGATATCGGTGAAACTCGCTAGAAATTGGGGCAGTTGAATGTTGTATATCTAGTCTACGATGTAGTCAGTGTGGATCCTTCTTACCAACAATGGGAGATGGAATAGTGCTAGGGCACTGGACGTTTCATTCCTTCTTTCATGACTAATGCTTAAATCTATCATCTTTTCAGGTCTGAAGTTATCATGATAGGAATCCAATCACCTCCCACCCACCAATGCAGAGGTAGGGAAAACGTCAACACAGAAATCCCACATATCATCATCACCCAAATGGTAGCCTCTATGTCCATGGTTGTTGGGCACTAACGCCCCATTTTTTTCATCCGAATATATTCATAGAAGGGTAATTAACAACCTCGTTCGACGATACGAGGAGTATGGGATTATCCCAACCTAGGATATGGCCTGGAAAGACTTATAGGATTCTATGCTTTTTCACCACCACTTCCCCCAAGGGCTGCACATGGATCCCTCGCTCCCCACTCTGATATATAATTGGTTCGAGAGCCTCTCTCTAGAATGCTTCATTGACTCCCTCCCCTACCCAACTAAGGTGATGGATGTCTGGGCTAGCACAGCCAGAATCCCACTCCTGGGGCTCCCAAGGAGGGATCCCACTAGGTCACGTCTGCACCACCACCCGACCCCATGAGCAGAGGAGCAGTTGAAGTATGCTCTTTCCCCACTAGACCTAGTCTGGTTAACCTGATGCTAGAGTCGGGCGTAGGCTAAGGAGGACACCCGCTGAGGGGCATCAGTGTCAAAGACTTCCATAGCCCGCACCACCACTAGTGCATACCATTAGACCCCTATTTATGCTGATCAGGGGAACTCATACGCCCAAACCGGGTTGAGGCCACAACTACCCAACAGCTAGGTTGGGTTGACTATCATGGTCGCTGACCCAAGTGGTGTTCTTCTCAGGCTGACCCGTGACAATGAAATGTAGTATGAAGGTCCTCCCCATACCATCACCAATGAGTTTGTGGGTCATCCACCCTCCCAAGAATGGCGTGGAGGTCCTCCCCATGCAGCCTTCAATCTGAGTGATCCCCCCCCCCCACTGCTTTGACACCCAGTACAGAAGCCTCTTCTATACCCATGACCACTGGTATGGATCCATTCCTCCTGTCTCTATTCATCGATGTGAAGATGATACCTGTATGGACAACCATCATCATGAGGCTCTTTCCCACCTCCTTAAAACAACTAACGAGGCTCCTCCTTGTCCCAAAAATCAAAGAAGTGGAGTTTTGGATTGCTTCATGGGCACCCAACATGGGGGTCCTACATGTGTTCATCTCTACTAGTACAAAGACCTTCCTAACACCGTTGCTACCAAAGGAAATTGGCATGGAGACCATACCCATGCTCCCACCAACACCAGCATAGGTCCTCCCTTCTCCAGCACTTCCCTCAGAGATTCCCTCCATGCATCGACTAGTGGACACATATGTCCTCCCCGTGTTCCCTTTGACTTATGTCCAGGTTTTCATCGAACCCCAGCTCACCTAGGTAGAAGTTCTCTCCGCCCCACCATCAACTCGGACAAATGTCCACCTCAATCAAAAATTCTACCCTATCCTAAAGAGCTATCTCGGAGAAGGAGGGAAGGTCATTGACACCATAAAAATAATGTAGAGAAGATTCAAACCGCAATTAAGCCCATATGCTTCTCGGATTCCTATTAGGAATGTGATTCGATAATGGAACCCTCACCTCGATCCTATGTTTCGAGGGCCATGGCAGGAACGAGTCGTATCAGCCTCATCCTTCCGAAATGTGAGTTCCACTGGATTCTCGCCTCCCTCCGCAGAAACATCTTAGAGGAGGAAGATTTGGCCCTTTTCTAGGGAATGTCCATGAAATCCTCCCTATCGTCAATAGGGTCATTATCTACCTCAACTAGAGCTCATGTAGAGTTATTCTAGGGATAGGTAAATAATGAACAACAGCATGGCCCACTATATGTGACCGTAGCTCCTACACTGGATTTCATGGTCATGAGTCTTTCATACTGGGATGTGGTGGCTCAGTCATTGCATTCATAGTAGGACAGCCCGAGATGTAGCGGCTTGTCACCTTCTTTTCCATATTCTCCACTAGCCAGTCTACCATCACAGTGGTCTGCTTTAGTGTAATTTCATGCCCCAAAACCACCCCTAGTTGATGTGTGGGGAAACCAAGGGCTAGATCTGGAGTATGAGCCAAAGATATTTTGAGACATCCTTGCAGTAGATCATATCCAAGAGATGTTTTGTACAATCACAACCATGAACTTTAGTGTTCCTAAATCACTTTCCTAGGTGGAAGTCGCATGATTTCGCAAAACCCTATGGGTGACACACTTACATCTATGTTATCAGCTAGCTAATTACCCCAAGATCCAAGAACACTTTGAAGATATTGACCAACAATATCATATGGTCGACTTGGCTGTACTCCCTATGTCCTAGTGCCCTATGTCACCTGGTCATCACCAGAACCTCCAACAACAATGCATTATGATATTTAAAGATATCTTCATAATTATCAAGGAGCCTTCCCCCCACATTCAGGTCTATGGTTGGGGGAAGTATGTTTCCCTCCATTTTAGTTCTATCTGGCACTAGCCCAACTTTCTAGGAGATATTGAGGATATGCCTCCAGGTAGAGTCTTGGTTAACATGGATTATCTATCAAAGGGGGAGAATGAGCTAGATCTCCTTGAATAGAACATACACCTCTTAGGGGAGTGCTATAATTATTAGTTCCATTGGTAAGGGTTACTATCTAGTAGAGAAATCTACGAGGTCTTCCCATGCCCACCGAGGAATTAGTCCTCAGCAGAAATCCCAACAAGGGTAAGGAGTACCTTGGATTCGTCAAACCCTTTGACGCGTATGGCTTGGTGCAGAAAATAGAGGATGATCTTAAAATATCTGCACTATGACAACAACTTGAGGATCACAAGAATATGGTCGATGAACTCCTTTCGGAATGTGTCATAGAGAAGCAGCTAGACTACGGTGATCCTCTGCTAGGGCAGTAGGGGTAGATACAACAGTCCCCCGGCGAATTGTCTTCAGGTGACCCTAACCATACTTCCCCTGTATATTGGATAGAGGTCGGAACTTATGGAAAGAGGGTGTGGTATGTTTCACTAAATCCACCTGAGCTTTGTGATAATCCTTGGGACCCGACTGAGTTTCCCCTAGCCACTCTTCATGTCATCCCACTTGTATCTCCACGAGCTGCTAGGCCTACTTATCATTTTGAAGAAATTTCGAATGCACTAGTGGTATGGGATCCTCTTGAAGGTATAAACACCCACCCAAATGATCTAATGGTTGTGCTTGTAGCTCACCTTGAGGCATTGGAAACTTAACTAGTGGAAATCCCACTTGATGGAAAGCCATATCCAGATGGGGTTGATGATATTCCAGCTCTCCCATGTTTCGAAAACCCCACATTTTTCCCTTTTCGATGAGACGAGGGACCCTCTACAGCATCTGGCCCACTTCACCTCAGGGTGTGGACCCATGTTGGTAACTACAGCAAAGTAAGATGCCGCTAAACTCTGGTGTTTCATACTGACATTGGAAGGACCTGCGTTTTTCTGGTACAACCCGCTACCCATTGGGTCAGTCTCTAGCTAGGACGATCTCCATAGACAATTACTTTACCAGTTACACTATATCAGCTAGGAGATGAGTATTGAAGACCTCTCCATGTGAAAACAGAGGCATGAAGAGCGTGTCATGGACTTAGTCGCCTGGTAGAAAGGCCTCATCGACTCCTTGGATATGTCACTGAATAAAAAAAACTATTGATAATATGTGTGGGAAATGTCAAAACTGAAATGTTCCTCTCTCTCATTACTCATAATTACCTCGATGGTTCCATGATTTCTATCATAAGTCCCAACTTCTAGAGGAAGCCTTGCAGGAGGCCAAGCAGGCACGTCTGTTGCCTCCTGCAATTCCCACAAGAAGAGATGCTAAAATTGATCCCACCACGATGGAACAAATAAAGGCCCTTAGGTAGCTAAAGTTGTTACTTGTGGAGAAACTTCCACAGCCTCTCAGAAGCCCTCATCCTTAGGTGTGGCCTTCAACCCCGTAGTGCCCACCTCACAATTGGCAGGCCCCCTACGCAACGTGTCACCACCACCCAGGTGAGATAACCTTATTCCATCTCCTTAAAAGGCTCCTCCAGCCCCTCATTAGGGATAGGATACCATAGCCACCTTCTCAAATAGAATAAACTAGACCTACTCAATCAATGAGGCTTAGGTCCCTAGTTATTTACGAAGTTCCTTGGAACAAGGACTTCTATGGCTGCCTGAATAATGGAGGCCCGAAGATGTAGATCTATCTGATCATCGTAATTATGGCCCTTATCACCATATCCTGGGGAACACCCTCAAATAGTGCAGTGTATTAAAATAATATCTCCAAGAGCAGGTTGATAACAACATAGTCAGGTTAGGCCCAACTCTGGCACTGGTGGCATGTGTATTTGTGAAGCGAGACAGTGGAAATGACATCAAAGGTGAGTGGCATCAGGTTCCAAACAGTCGGTCCCAGAAGTATGATGAATGGATGGTTTTTAAGGCAGTTTCATATGCCCCTGATATTATCCATGCATGTTTGAATCAACCTGAGACTTCAGGAGAGGCCACATCACCTGCATTCAGTACATCTGCATGAACAGACCAGCATTCCTCTTCCCAGAAGAGCAGGAATCGGCGACGCATGTGAAAACAAAGTCCCTCATCAATGTCATCATCGTACCATACTCGCAATGATTTCATACCCTCATAGATGGGGATTTTCCTCTGAATATATCCAGTAGTTGAGGATTATTCGAGTTACAATCCAGTGTATGCCTCGATTAACACCATGGATATTGTAAACATATACTATATTTCTGATAGTGAGGAGCGCCATAAGGATATGCCTAATGTTTTTAGTCATCACCAGCATTGACAGAGTCATGGATATATGGGTCGTCAGAGTGCACATGTCATTACTTCTAGCCAGACTGTGCATACCACCGAAACCAGATAGTAGGCTCAGTGCAGATCTCAGCATTCACAACCATCTCATCTGGTGTCATTAGGTATTCATTCACTACCATTTTTGTCACTTGATTAGTAAGTTCCATGTCGACCGCATCATTATCATCCATGCTTTTTTATGGACCAACCTTAGTCATCTGACCCACATCTAGTAGTCACTTCCCGAGCTTCAACTAGTGAGCAGCAGGACATTCCTAGCACCAGTCAGCTGTCGGTTCAGCTTCAAGGGCCTGTCATACCCACTCCCACTATAAGAAGATGTTCATTCTTGTCACAAAATTATGATATTCTTAAGAATATTTCCATCATTCATTTGAGGCTCTCTATCCTTGAGTATCTTCTCCAATCAGAGGATATGCATGAAACCCTTGTCGAAGATTTAAAAAGCCTCCTCTAGATTGGGATGGAGGTAGAATCTGCAGAAGCCTACTATACATAGGCAATTGAGTATGCTGAATGTTAGGCCATTATCTCTTTCTCTAGAGAATATTAAGGCTCTCCCATATAGGGTCACATCCGCCCACTGTACATCACAAGCCACTTCAGTGGCATGGAGATTTATCACTATATTGTCGATATAGTCTCTGGGATCATCCTAATCCCAAACCGGACACTCATGAAGATTGGGCTATATGAGGATGATATGAGACCATCTGACTAGAAAATTCATGTTTATGATAGGACGGAATAGATGCTAGCTGGAAAGATCTACCTGAAGACCCAGTTCAGGGGCCTAGTTTCCAGCACCGAGTTCATGGTTGTCTTCAACAAAACTGCCAATAATGCATTGATGGGTAGGCCATGGATTCACCTTCTTGTGGTAGTCCCTTCATCATATCACTAGTGTCTCAAGTACTCCCTTAATGGTCAAGTGGGTGTACTCCAACGTGACACATCTCCTTTTCCTCTTATGAATCCCACTACCTAGATGCTGAATATTACAAGAGCAATGATAATAGATTCATGCTAATGATGTTTAACACACTACACCTATGACCTACCCTTTGACAGACATTGATAATGCCTGCATTATTCTGATTCACCGATTGGAGGCTACAACCCCAAATCTGGGGAAATGATTTGTTTCCTCTCGAATGAGGGGGAAGCGCCTTCACATGTCTAAGCGAAGTCAGAATATCACCTCATATTCCTACAAAATCATTATTTGGTGATTCCAAATCCCTTACCCACTTAATATATCGGGATTTCTACCCTACAGAAACAAAAATACGTCATACATGCTTGTTTCGCGAAGATTCTATAAACTGGTACAAGATGATGCGCCATTATTGTTTTGATATCATCAAGTGTGGACTCTTGGGATGAAGACCAAATGTGATCTAGTCAAAAGACTTCATCGTTATTGTTTCGACAACACATGAGTCCCTCGATGCAGTGTCTATCACCGCTCAGGCTGGCACTAGATTCCTATCGGGAGTTATTGACTCCGAGGAATCTCCTAAAACCAAGGATCCCTTATCTATAACTGAAGAAGAAGGTTTGGAAGATGCACCTCCTGATTTTGAAGTGGGCGTCTCTGACATGGTCAATGAACTGGTACAGGTGATCCTTGTTAGAGAGACGGATCTTAAACACACATTTATCAGTGTTGTTATTCCTATTGAAGAGAAACAATAGTATGTGGACTTCTTGAAGAAACATCATGATGTATTTTCTAGGATTTATGACAAAATTCCAAGAATAGATCCTCAGGTCATCGTGCACCACCTCGGTCTTCCAGAAAATCATTGCTGGTTCAAATAGCCTCCTAGAAAGATGCACCCTTCTCATGGTGTCATGGTCGAGGCCAAAGTTGGTATGATCATCAAATCCAATTTCGTCAAGTAGGTCTAGTACCCTAGATGGGTATCCAACATTGTTCTTGTCATGAAAAAGAACTGATAGATCATAGGCTGCATCGACTTTTAGGATCTCAACTGTCACTGTCCAAAGGATTATTTCCCCCTTCCTGTGATGGAGTTGTTGATTAATGCCACCTGTAGGTTCTAGGTCGTTCCTTTTATGGATGGGCATTCTAGGTATGAACATATTTGAATGGATCCCAAGGATTAAGAGTCTATAGCCTTCAAGGCACTACAAGGTACTTTCTGATACCAGGTAATGATTTTCGGTCTAAAGAATGTAGGTTTCACCTATTAGTGTGTGATGCACCACATATTTATGCCAATCCTTGGGACATTGGTGGAATTATACATGAATGATCTGGTGTTCAAATCATTCTAGCATCAGAACCATGTAAAATACCTTGAGAAAGTGTATGGATTTCTCCGTTCTTCCCATCCGAAGATGAACTCATTGAAGTGTGCATTCAGGGTCACCATCTAAAAGTTTCTCGGCTTCATTCTAAGATATAGGGGCATCGAGATTGATCTAGATAAGATTAATGACATCAGTCAGATGTCTCTTCTAAGTAGAATTCCGGAGATGTGGGGATTTCAAGGCCACTTAGCCTACATATGTTGATTAATCGCGAATTTGTCTAACAAGTGTAATCCATTTTCTTAGATCATGAAGAAAGTAACTGTCTATCAGTGGGATGAGGAATGTTCGATATCTTTCAAGGAATTCAAGCAGTACCTGCTCCAGCCTCCAGTCTGAATGACACCCATTTCCAAAAATCCATTGGTCATTTATGTGACCTCCTCAGAATGATTTCTTGGCGCCCTTCCTACCAAGAAGAAAAACAAGGGAACAAAGAATAGTCTCTACTATCTCATTCACCTGATCCTTGATATGTAGACTAGATACTCCCCTATCGAGAAGATCTTCCTTGCACTGGCATTCACAATACATAAATTGTGACATTACTTACATCACCATGAGAAACAACTAGTGTCCTGAGTGGATATGCTGAACTACATTCTAAACCACCCCATGTTGGCAGGACATCTAGATCGGTGGGTAGTAATCTTTCAAAAATTCGACATCAGGTTCATTCCTCAGAAGTTTATTAAGGGGGAAACATTGGTAGACATCCTTGTCGCCCATCCAGCTCCCATGGACCAGTCTTTGGATCTTGACTTTCCTGATGTGGCAATCCTCTTGATTGAACAAGAAATTCTGTGTTGGAAAATTAACTTTGATGGTGCTTCCTAATGTGCTGCCGGAAGAAGACACAATGATCCCATACTCAACAAGGTGGGATTTTTTATTGTCTTCATAATTCCAATACAATCCATTCTTCCATATTCATTCATATTGTCAGAAGGTTGTACCAATAATAAGGTGGACTACAAGGCTCTCATCACATGCCTCGAGCTGGCCCTCGAGATTGATCATTCCCACATTCATGTGAAAGGGGAAACCAAACTATTCATCAAACAGATCAACAATGATTATGTCATTAGTAATATAGAGCTCATAACACTGTTGTAACATACCCACCAACTAATGGCCCATTTCTAGTCTTGGCCATAGGATACCCATGTCCCTTGATCCCATAATGGTCGAGTCGATTCCTTGTTTAGCCTAGCCACATCTCTTGTAGAGCCTGATTAGTATGATTTGATTATCCATGTGGAAAACTGGAGAGTTATCATCCACATCTTTCCAAAAGACGAGGATAGCCCATGGTTAATTCATTATAATTTTGGTGCCTCCATCTTGGGACCCCCATACCCCCCTAATACAGTGCTGGAAGTGACTCCTAACTAGAGGAACCCCTTTATCAAGTGCCTCTAACATGGTAATCTCCCAACAGATCAAGTCGAGCATGAGAAAATCCGGCGTCTCACATTACAGTTTACCTTCCATAGTGGGACCGATCTTGAGAAGATCCTCTACAAGCATGGTTTTGATGGGGTTCTCCACTTTTGAATTCAAGGAGGCGAGATTTCTAGCGTCATATAAGAGGTTTAAGCCAGTTCCTGCAAGGCTCATCAGACCGGGCCAAAACTATCTCACCAAATCTGGAGGTTGGGGAACATTTTTTCCTCGATGATCTATGACTGCATCGAGTTTTCCAAGAGGTGAAATGCATGCCAAATTCATTCTTACTTTGTGTATCGGCCACCAAATCCTATCCACACTACCAAGTACACTTGTCCCTTTGCAGTCTAGGGACTCAATGTCGTGGGACCATATCCACCGGCGACAGCTCACCAGTGCAGGTTCATCCTGACCGCTACTGATTTCTTTTCTAGGTGGGCAGAGAAAATTCTACTCAAGGAAGTTAAGGACCATTCTATTATTGAATTTGTGAGCTCCAACGTCATCTACCGAATTAGAGTCACTCATGTTGTCCTCTCCGATAACGACACCAACTTCTAGGCATCTGAGTTAAAGAAATTTTATGCCAAGTAAAACACCTGTTCTAACATTACCTCCTACTATCACGCACAAGAAAATGGGAAGATTGAGGCATTAAAAAAAACCCTCTCTAATATGTTGCCGAAAATGGTTGGTCAGAACAAGATGATTTGGCCGAAAACCCCCCAATGCCATCTGGGTTTATCGAACAATGACTCACAATTGCACATAGGTGACCCCATATTCCCTGGTGTAGGGAACCGAGGCTATCCAACCCATCAAGATTCAATTGCCTTCATTATGCACAGTTGTCTATGATAAGAAAGCACCAGATAGGGTAGCTGAAATCCATCTGGATGAATTGGAAGCACTCAACGAGAACATGCTTCCTGCCCTACATAATTTGGAAAGGAATAAAAATAAGATAACCATAGATTTCAACAAGAGAGTTCACCCCTGCTTTTTCTTTCAAGGTGACCTAGTATTGGCCCTGAGACCACCAATGATACCTAGTAGGAAACCACACAATCTAGAAACTAAATGGGAAAGACCTTACATCATTCACAATGATTACCATAATGATACATACTCCCTAGTTACCATGTATGTAGAGAATATAACTCCTCCAACTAATTCCAAATTTACCAATAAATACTTCGCCTAAGTATCATATCCCTACATGACCTTCAACTATTACATCCTTCATGACATTAAACTTCTTTGTTGTCCCGTATGACAATAAACTTCAAGATGGTTTGAGCTATACAACCATAAACTAAGATCTCCCTGTATCCATCATCCCACAAGATGTTAAACATCACTATCAAGAACTATGTATGGCTTGATTCCCATCCTTATAGGATACATAAGAATGCTCAGACACCTCGTCTTCGAGTCCAGCCCCAAACTCTTCTCTTCATCTATCCCTATAGGGTGTAGTTATCTTGGAGGATAATGCATGGTGTAGTGTAGGCTTCTTTGGCCTCCAATTATTTCAGGATTACGATGATTGCACCATGTGCCCCTCATTATTTTCTATCTTCCCATGTCCTCACGGCATGATGTTAAACATCATAGACATTTCAGAACTACGTATGGATTGATTCCCATCCACATGGGATACGTAGGAATGCTAGGATATTTTTTCTGCAGTCCCAGCCCCAAACTTTATGATCTCCCCTTTGGTTTAAACATATGGTTTATTGTAGGATTTTCCCCTCATTCACATCGAGTTCATCATGACTTCACCATGTATCCCTCTCTCTGGAGATCTCCCCCTCTTTCCTCATCATGCATGACATTAAACTGCACAGGCACAGTCATGCTTCACAAATTCCATTTATTTGGGTCTTCATCTTCTTTCACATCCAAAAGGACCCCTGAACAACATGGATTTTAGGATCTAGGGCTTTACTACCATTTCGGGCCAACATCCTCGAGGATCTCAAATGAAAAACTGAAACAAGTCCCACGTTGTGAATATGGTTAGCGGTCGACACTCATTTTTTTCTCCCATTCTTGGTCACACAATGTTGATGTTGCGTTTAGAACACGGTCAACAACCATCCTTCATAGTTTTCACCACCCATGTATGTCCCAAATATTGGGAGTAATGATTCATATTTTTCTGATATCATTTCAAACATCAGTCTTCCATGGGTAGGAGTGTTAGTCTGGTTGTCGAACCCTTATATGTTGGGGAGAGCTAGATCCCATTACTTGTTTCCCACACTAAGAATTTTTCATGTGGGATTTGATGATTTGGAAAGGTAGTTACTACATAAAGGTTCATGTGTCTATAGTCTGATCCCTATGACCTTAAACTAAGATCACCTTCATCCTCACCACAATACGTTAAACTCCAAACAGGCAGTGACTTTCCGTCTGTGGACCAACCTCAGGTCCCTCAAGCTTTTGGGTCCCCTAGACCAAGTTCTCACTTAGGATTGTGTGGTGTGGTGTGGACTTCGTGTCCTTGTTCACGTCGGGATATTTCTACACACCACATACAGCCTCTTGAGATACTCCATTATCTTCATCTTTATTGCAATACCTTAAACAACACAAGTCCCATCACACTTTACATGTCCCATAATTTGGGTTTTTACTATATCTTACATCTGAAGGGACCCCCGAAAAACATGGATTCTAGGCCCCAGGGTTCTCTTACCATTTTGGACCAACATCCCTGGGGATTCTAGATGATAATTTGATAAAAGTCATGCATTGCGAGTATGGTCAGTGGTCCACACTCATTGTCAATCCCCATTCCATGAAATGATAGAGATATTGTGTTGCTAATATGGTCAACAAAAATACATAAAAATTATTTATATTTTTTGGTCACCCACATAGCAGGAGTGATGATTTACCCTTTCCACCCATATGTCCCATGCACATGACATTAAACTGGGAATCTACAGTCTGAGCTCTATGACCATAAATGAAGATCTACTACAACCATATCGCATGATGATTAACTACACTACACTCTGAGAACTATGTTTGGATTGATTCCCATCCTAATGAGATATGCAGAAAAACCCATAATATTTTTCTTTTGGTCCATCCCAAGATCATTTATTCTTTCTCTCAGCCTTTTCGCCCGATCTCTCTCTGCAAATTGTGAATGGTGTGGCGTATGTGGAATTATTTCCTCATACACGTCAGGTCACTTGCCATACCATAAAAATTCTTCATCGAGATACATCGCCCCTATTTGCGTCCTTTCCGCGTGACATAAAACTGCATAGCATCCCCCAGAACAATGTGTGTCTTTATTCCCATCCTTATGGGATACGTACGACTACCCAAACATTTAGATTTCAGGTCCTTCCCCATTTGATAGAAACCTCATTATCTTCTTGGCCCCTATCCTGAGTTCTTCTTGGAGAGGGGTATAAGGTGTGGTATGGGTTTACATCCTCATTCACGTCGGGATGGTAACAACCACACCACATACCCCTTTCTCCTAAGAGCTCTTCATCCCCCTGTTCTATACTCATCTTTTTGAGTCGACTGGTCTTGAGCTGGTCCCCTCAACCCCCTTTGGCAGTTCACCAATGTGCCTAGGATCACTCTGGTTTTGGACCAAATTTGTTGTATTCTACAGACATGTTATAGTCCATTTTCATGCATCATGTTCCCCTTCATTTGGGCTTTCATTATCTTTCACTTTTGAAAGGAATCCCGAATGGCATGGATGCTCGTCTGTAGTGCCATCCTACAATCATGGGCTAATGTCCATGAGAATTTCAAACGACAAATTAATACAAGTCTCGCATTGTGAGTATGTTCAGCAGTCGACACTCATTTGTTGTTCCCATTTTAGGTCACATGATATGGATGATGTGTTTCAAATAGGGTCAATAGTTATTCCCCATCGTCACACCAACCTCATCAATCCCTAAATGTTTTTTATGATTCAAATCATTTTCAAATACATCATGTCCATGTATAATTTCAACACTCTTGGTACTATCCCTCAGTGTGCATTTTCATGTTAGGAGGATATAGGCATAGTGTGGCGTCATTCGGGGATCCGCACTGATTTCCCCTTTGCGTGTACTCTGTGTGTTTCAAAGACCTTCTCTATCCTTATTTCCCACATCGAGCATAGCTCACATGGGCTTATGGATTTGGTTGAGGTTTGAACCCATTTGGAAGAGTCTAACTTCTCTTTGGTCTGAGCTCTATAACCATAAACTAAGATATTTCTACATCTTTTATGAAAGGCGTAAGAACTGCATCTCCTAGAAATACATATAGATTGATTCCCATCATAATGGGGCACATAGGAATGCCCGAGAATCTTGTCTTCAGATCCAGCTTAGGTTCCACTAATTAACTTTTTCGTTAGCAATTTTGGCCCTGAATTTCATAGGATTACATGGTGGGGTGTGGGCTTACATCCTCATTCATGTTGGGTTTTTCAATTACCGCATCACGTAATCCCCTTATAGGTTCTAGTATCTTCTACCTCTCGTCCTTTCCATAAGACGTTAGACTGAACACTTAGAACTATGTATAAAATGATTCCCATCATCATGGGATACGAGGGAACACCTATATTCTTTGTTCAAGAGTCCAACCACATATTCTATGGCCTTTTATATCCCCTTGGCATGAGTTTTCTACCCCAGAATTGTGTGTGGTGTCGTGTGGACCATGTCCCCATTCATGTTGGGTATGCACTATCACGCCATGCACATCCCCCCTTTAAACTTCATTTCTTATGTATGTGTCCAAGCCATATGACGTTAAACTATGCTTCCTAGTCTCTCATGATTTTAAAATGTTACGTCTTTACTAAAATATGTTAAAATGTTGGGGTTGGTCCAATCATACAACCCTAAAATTTGACATTATCATCCTGGATGCATAAAAAGAATATCACTTCATTATTATGTCCTTAGTTGAGGGGACATCATGTTTGTTAGTCGTTATCCACCATACCATTTTTTAATGCATGCATATGGAATTATTCCTATAGTGACACCTGTATTCTCTATCTTTGGCTTGTAGCTTCATAAAAAAATTGACAAATCCATCCTAATGAACAATAAAGATCTATCAAATGCTATTTCTTTTGTTGTGTGGGCCAAACCCACATGACATCGTAGTCTCTGGCATTGGTACCCTACCATGCAACTTCTATAACTATGCCTGGATTTTTCCCCATCATAATGGGGTATGTAGGAACTCCAGGGAACTTTTCCTCATGCCCAGCCAAATTTTCATTTTCAGCCTCAACCTAAAACCTCCCCATGGAGTACACAGTGTGATATGGACTCCTACTGTCCTCATTCATGTAGGATTTTAAAATTACCGCACAAAGTGTCTCACTCCCTCTTTTTCACCTATGTTCTAAGCTCTAAGACCTTAAAACTAAGATCCAACTGGCATATTAAGAGCTATGTTTTTCTTGATTCCCATTCTCATGGGATATGTAGCGACATCCAAGATATTTTCCTTGGGCCTAACCCCATGCCTTTTAAACTATGTGCAACATCCTTACCATACGAAGTTTAAACTATGTGTTTGTCATCCTTATTGGTATTACATATAACTTTAGAGCATTCTTGGTCCTTACAAAAGAGGTCATGTTCAGAAGTAAGTTTTATCCCTGATCAGACTGAGGCGTCCACCTATTGTGTTTCTACCATGGTGGCATAATATCGAGAGGTTTTGACTCTATTCAAACAACACATAACATCACCCTCCATGCTTTGTGTGCCTTTTATTTTGGCCCTCGTCCTCCTTCCAGCCTGAAATAACCCCCTAATAGTATGGATGGTTGGCCTATGGATGGCTACTATCCTAGGCTAATGTTCCTGAAGAATAAAATTTGAAATTTTTAGTCAGGCCCCGTGTTGGGAATATGGTCAGTGTTCGGCCAACATTTTTCATCCCCATTTTATGATAAAACAATAGGGATACTGTGTTTCAAACACGGTCAATAGTTATCCTCAATTTTCATTCCACCCCATAGTGTTCATAATTTTATAAATAATAATTCATGCTTTCCACTCCCCTATGTTTGTATTGATTCTAATTCCCCTGGCGTTACCCTGCTCGTATACCAGAGAAAATTTGGAAAATAGAAACTCAACTGTTCTGAGAACCTTATCCTCCAGCCAAACTTCCCACCTTCTTCCTGGAAATCTGGATTGGTTGTTCAAACCGTGTATGCCTGAATCATGGTTGGCACTCTCATATTCAGATGGAATAACGAAGTAATAATCCCTTATTTCTCACATCAAGCATGAACCATGTGAGCTTAGGGATTGATCACTAAATATTTCAAGAATGTGATGGAAATGCAGTAAACCAAAACAAAGAATATAAATCATGCATGAAACTATCATAAATGATCAAAGCATGAATGTATTTTTAAAAGTTTACATGCATTACTGAACCCAAGGATCAGCCCCTCCCATGGATGTGTTGACCCCTCCAATAGATCATTCCAGCTCCGCCACTCTCTGGCTTGTGGTTTCTAGGATCCTTTATCTCCTGTTTATCTCCATATCCTCCTTAGCAGCGATGTGTCAAAGTTCATCGGCCATAATCTGGGCCTTCTCCTCATCAGTTCAAATGATTTCCATCTCTTCAAATACTCACATCATTCGTTATTCATCCTCTTCCAGTTGGGACTTTATGTGTGACATGAGCCCTGATTGTGAAACATGGAAGGAGTACTGCTCATTAACCCGCACCCTCAACTATTGGATTTCATCTTCGGCTTCCTAGAGCCTCTTGATATTCACTGATTTCCTCTGCTTCCAACTTACAATGAGGTCACAACCATGCTTCCAAATATAATATATCATGAAGTCTCTAATGAGAATATGAGGACGATGGGAATCCACCCCCTAGCGCACAGCTCACGCAGCTGGTAACGAAGCCTCACCATCTGATCTATTCATTGTGCTTATGGGGTATCCCCGATGAAGGTATTGACTAGCTTCCTTGATCTGCAACTGGTGATTTTTCTATGCTCTTCATCAGAAGTCGTCTCATCCCGGCCCGCTGGGTCTGTGAGTGAATAGGTAGGGAACGCCTCCAAGAACTCATCAGAAGGATCTTCATCTGGTGTCTGGTCAGGTAGGTCCAGACCCATGTTGTCTGGTTGATCCTCATTTATAGACTCCACCTCAATTATTTTGGGATCGGTCCTACTAATGGCCCCACATGTGATTGAGAGCATTGCAGTTTGGTCAACTCAGGAATCCACTCCCATGACCATGAGTATTCCCCTAGGAAAGGCAGCTCCAAGAGCTCCAACCGTCCTCACTAAAGCAGCCCACACCATTGCAAGAACTGAGCATACAATAGTCACACAGACATCAGTAAACCTGATCGATGGATGAAAGTTAGGAATTCTATGATGAATATATTTAGAGATCAAACATTTGGTCTCTATGCTGATTTTTTATCATCTAAACCCCAATTCTTGGCCATCAATATATTGTTGGGATGTCTGAAGTCTTGGGGGGGGGGGCACCCTTGGTGTTGCAGCCCTAACAGGCACAATGATCTCTATAGTCACATGCATGGATCCCGAAGATCCCATAACTGTATCTACCATCGAGTGGGAGCAGATTTTGTGTATGAGGCCCTCATGTACAGGTCATATTTTAGTTGAGAAGTCCTAAATGACCTGAATGAAGACTATGGGGAAGTGGATTAAGGTTTACCTCTAGGGCCTCTGAAAACTCTTCCAACTCTAGGTCTGAGTTTCCAACTTCAACCTCCTCCAACGGGCTCCCTCCACCAGCCTCCTCCCCCAGGTGGATACGTCTGACTCTTTAGGTCGAGGGAAGATCTCTCTCAATTCAGTAGTTGATAGCATCATAGGGGCTATTCGATCGAGCATCACCTTTACTTGATCCCTCATTGGGTGAAGAGCACCGTGAGAGTTCCCAAATCCCTCCATCTCATCAAGGTAACACTTCCCCTCCACCTGGGATACTGTAAAGCAAACCCTGATAGGACGTATCCCCGAAAATTCCATCCTGAGATAAATCAGATGTTTCCAAATCTCAGACTGGTTGAGGAATTGTTTTTTGACATCCCAGATGTCCCAAGACTTTGAAAAGACAACATTCTAAGGCATGTCTGTTTGGCACAACCACTTCTTCAGAACCTTGGTGGGTATCATATGTAATCCCTTGGGTGGCCTCCTCTATGGATAAATTTTCTCTAATGGGACTGTTGGGTCCGCCACTACCGCCTACCTCACGATAGGTATGGGTTTCACCACAACTGCTGCCCCGACACAACAAGATTTCTTCACTTCCTTTTGGCCTTGACCTCGAGGTTGGGGTGGCACTCCTTCACTAACATGGACAATTCCTTCACTAACATGGACAGTTAGCTTCTTCAACATTTCCCCCTAGTAGGTTTTCTCCCAACTCTTGGCACTTCCTTCACCAGCTCATAAACAGCTTTGGGTGGAGGTAGCTCATTTCACATCTTCCTATCCTCTTGTGTGAACATGAGCCACATCTTCCTCATCAGGCCTAGGTGGACCTCATGGCGCACTCTCAAGTAGACGTACGGGGTCAACCGCTGCATTCACCATAATTGCCTCACAAAGTGGTGCAGTGTGTACGGCTCGTAGAGAATCTCAGTGTCAACCCACACCACCAGGACTCCACCCCAAAATTCCAAGAGGTAGGACCGATGCTCTTCAGTTCCCTATCCATCATCATTAAGAACACTCATTAGTAATGGGAATGGGTGGGAGTTAAAATCGTCCAACTTCCAGTCCCAGTTCAGTACCAACTGCAGGGTCATCGTGGTCGAAAAAATCCCCATCACATTTAGAATAGCTGGATGGAAGACCAATCTTGGAGGGAAAATGGGGTTCAGATATTCATTGATTCCCCTAATGTGCACTACAATACACCCATATAGAAGATGGAATGGACCATAAATCCTCTATGGATTCTTCTCATTGTTGATGTGCCACAACACCTTATACAGTTTGGAAAACATCAGAATTCTCAGGTTGAACCACTCCCTTGTCACCAATGTGGACATCATGATGAACATCCTCAGTCACAGGCCCATGTTAGTGTCCCTCACTAGCAGAATCCAGCCAAAAATAAGCACTGATATGAATGTAGCAAACCAAACCACTAGTTTCTGCACAGTAATGACACTGAATCCAATGTCTTCCACTGGATATCCTTAAGGAGTCACCAATATGAGTGTTCCTTTCCGCGTTGAACTCCCTTCGGATAGGTCTGAGGCCTCATGGGAAACTATCTATCTTCAAGAAAATTTAGGAACTGTATGATCCACCACTTAAAGTGGACATCACTCACTAACTACTTGTCCTCCCCCAACACCAGATCCATCAATTCCTTTTCTAGCGGTGACATCTTCTTCGGGTCTTCCCATGTGTTTTTTGTAGGGAGGAACTCATCATACATTTCCCCCAGTATCAGGTTCCCCGAGATATAGTGAAAGTCCAAGAGGCTGACACCAACCTCCACATGGTGAAGATGGAAGGTATTGGTCCTGGATGACCACCTAATTAGCAACTCTGGCATCAGCTAATTTGGCTAGTAGATGTGAAATTCGGAATCCCAAGCCACTTTATATAGGACCACTCACCTCAGCTCTGCCCCAAACTCCTCTCATGAGGCGCCTACCCAGTAGGCCCATGCCCAATCACCCATGATGTTTCCACCCAGGATTAAATCCCACTCATCAATCCACCCCTTCTTTGGGTTCCCCAGGGCCACCATCAGAATGGTTTGTTATAGTGGGGGAGATACCTCGGGTAGAAATGCCTTCGCATCGATGTTATTCATGTGGTTATATAGGTAATGGGTGTTGATAGGTGTGAATTTCTCCCATGTATGGCCATCAGTCACCCTAAACCACTAGCACTGGCATGTTGTACTCCCGAACCATAAAAATGGATCATCCCTACTTTCTTTTGAAATGAAAACATCATCCCATAGACCAAACCCATACAATGGCATCCTTTTTCAAAATGGGTAGTTCTTCTGACCCTCTGATTACAGCTCCAATAGAAACTCAGGTTCTAAATGGCTTTGTATATGTTCCCCAATACTCAAGTTATTCGCCATTTCTTTTTTCCGAGAAGTATCTGTAAGGTCCCCCACCCCTTTCAGCTTCCTCACAAGCCATTCAGTCTTTAATTTATTTTAAATTTTGTCTTGTATCGCATATCTCAATTGTGAATATCAATCGTGAAGCTCGATCACAAATATCGATCACAGATGCGGGTTGCGGAGCACTACCAAAGTCACATATGAAAGCTGCATAGTGCACACTCGCGGAGTCGAAGGACTCACTCTGTGTCATGAAGCAGAAATGCCCGATTCGTGTTTTGAAATGGAAGGGTGTGCAGAGCATCGAAAATAAAGAGAATAATCACCAACAACACAATATAAAAAAGGAAAAAAGAGAGGTCAACCTCCCCTTTTTATAGGTGAGGACCCCAATTTTCATCGTGGAGGGTTCGGTCGTGGAAAGATTCACATCACTCTCAAACCATGAATCACTTATCCTCATCTTGATCCTGCTTCGTGATCTTTCATTGTGATTGGACTGAAAAATTTGGCGATTTACCCTCAGACGTAGACCCTCATTTTCTCCTTGGCTCTACGTTTGAGGGAGGGGATTTGATGCCACCAACAAATGTAAAGGAAACATAGAAGAAACCCTTCCTAAAGGGGTTGCCTTACGAATCCCATTTGCATAGTTCCTTATCACTACGCCATTTTCGGATCCCCGCAGCTCCATAGCCAACACATAGTTGAAGAACCCTCTGTGGTCATTGTGGAGTAATGAGGCGAGAGGCTCTACAGTTACAATGTAATTTACCAGGAGCTTCATTCCACAGAGGGAGCCAAATTGACCTCCACGAACCAATTTAAATGGATGGAAGCCTTTTCTAGCGCAGCATAGAGCACCCCAGAGAGCTCCGCATTATAGATAGGATGAAGGTTGACTATGCGGTTACGATGAACTTGATGCAATCCTCGTCCGATTACAGAGTTCCGCATGGCTTCATGCCGAGTGGTCCATGCTTCGTGCGGCCCATTTCCTATAAATACCAATCTTACTTCCAGCCCAAGGGATGAATACTCGGACCTTTTTCCTACTCTTCTCTCAATTCGTTAAACTACTTCTGCTCTATGAAACGTTGTGAAAAATGAGGTCTTCTAGGTACATGATCATTGCGATCTACCCTTCCCATAGCTCAAATACAACCCCTCTTCAAATAGGGATTCCCTCCATGGATCCCACTATACACCACGAAGGAAGGAGACCCTCAAGGGGACTTAGGACTTTCTAAGGCACTCATTCTTCAAAAAGTACCATCCATGCACATGTGAACCATACGGTAAGGCTGGGTCACTTTGCTTCGTGAAGCACATTGCTTCACAGTGCTATGAATTGTAAGGTACCCTTACTTCGTGAAGTCTGACTCAGAGAAAGCCTCTCCACTTCTCAAATCACCCTCCAAATGCACTTATGGAATATTCCTAGGCTAGGCCACACCACTTTGCAAAGAATACACCTTAATGAAGCCCCTCCACTACATGGATCGCTAGAGCTTCACAAGGTCCCTTCATGTGAACCCATTTACTTCACAAACCCTTCTCCCATATGACCCTCCAGGTTTTTGCGATGTGATTTCATGTTCCTTTGGGTATTGCTTTACGTTGTGTTTCATTGCCTTATGCTTCTTCACATAGGCACGCTAATGGTTATTGCTTCTTTGCATAGTGATGCTAAGGTGGGCGCCTCAGTGAATCACTCTGCAGTACCCCAACAACACAACATTTCTAGTACCTTCCTTTCACTAATGATTAAATTTCACTAGTTACATAAGTCTTAGGTTTTTGGAGTGAACCCGCATTGTCTGAGGTGTAGGACGTTAAACTGCCAAGCACAATCGTCTTCAGAACATGACATTAAACTGTGGCCTCACCCTGTGTAATACATATGGGGTGCCCCATCTCAAACATTCCCTACACCCTCTCATCTCCATGGGATTGAGATCTTCCTCACAAGGAATGAGATCCTCTTTGCTGGAGTGACATCATTCCTTATGGAAGGGAAACCATCTTGGTGTAAGCCCATAACCTTTATTGCCGGAGGTAGCACCCCTAGTCCTCCTCTATTCTTGAGTTCCAAAGACCAAAGGAGAGATGGGCATAAGGACCTTCATTATCCCATCCCACTCCCTCTGAGATTTTCACCATCAGGCCTCCATCCTGGTGTAAGTCCCAATCTCAATATCCCTATGCCTCTAACCACACATAATCCCATGTTTCCTCTTTGGGCTTCTAACCACATGTAAGCCCCATTCCACTTCTCGTGGATGCACCTTTCACAATGTGATTGTCAGGTCTTTGGAACCTTTTATTTCTCACACCGATCATGACTCACATGGGATTAGAGTAAGCATTGACCATGGAACCCTTCATGGTACTCCTTAGCGTGTAAGCCTCATACTCATCCAGAACAATGTGGACTTTGATCCTTATCTCTTAGGTGGCAAGGTACGTAGGAAGCCTCCCTAAGGTTCAATGCCAATACCTACTTATCCCATCCAATTCACATCAGCTCACCTTCATCCCTATGATGTTAAACGGTGCCCCCCATCCCAAGATACATCAACTTTGATTCATGTATCCTAGGAAAGGTATGTAGGAAGCCTCCCTGTGGTTCAAGTGCAACACCTACTTGTCCCGACCCCTTCATGTCGGTTTACCTCCATCCTGAATGATGTTAAATTGAATCCCACATCCCGAACTACGTGGAATTTGATCCTTGTCTCCTAGGAAAGGTACGTAAGAAGCCTCTCTGAGTTTC
Source organism: Viscum album (assembly GCA_963277665.1). NCBI lineage: Eukaryota > Viridiplantae > Streptophyta > Magnoliopsida > Santalales > Viscaceae > Viscum > Viscum album. The sequence continues at coordinate 684,357,942 of OY728158.1, read as the reverse complement.
AATCCCAACACATATTTCTCTCGACCCAATCACATCGGTTCACCTTCATCTCGCATGACGTTAACCTATACAACCATTTTCATCCTACAAGACGTTAAACTAAACCCATTCGAACTACATGGAATTTTATCCTTTTCCCCTAGAAAAGGTACATAAGAAGCCTCCCTGAGGTCTAACCCTAATTGATGGTAATACATTGTCTTCCCCAATCGACGGTAAGCCCTTATGTTCCCCAATCGACTGTAAGACGTTATGTTCTCCAATCGACAGTAAGCCGTTGTGTTCCCTAATAAACGGTAAGCCTTTGTGATTTCCAACCAGTGGTAAGCCATTGTAGTCCCCATGAAGCGGTAATCCATTGTATCCCCATCAAATAGTAATCTGTTGTAGTCTAAAATTGACGGTAAGCAGTTGTAGTCCCCTCCATTGGGACCCACATCTTGGGTCAGCCACTGTGCGTTAGACCATCCCAGGTTTCTAACCACGCATAAGACCCTTCACGTAGGTTCACCTTTGTCTTGCATGATGTTAAACTGTATCACCCATCCCAAACTATGTGGAATTTGATCCTTGTCTCCTAGGAAAGGTACATAGGAAACCTTCCTATGGTTTAAGCCCAACACCTCATCCCAGAAGATGTTAAACTGTACCCATTAGAACTATGTGGGCTTCGAACCTTTTCCCCTAGACAAGGTATGTCGGAGGCCTCCCTACGGTCTAACTCCAATTGACAATAAGCTATTATGTTCCCTAATCAATGGTAAGATATTGTTTTCCCCCAATCAACGATAAGTCGTTATGTTCCCCAATCGACGGTAAGTCATTGTAGTCCCCATCTAGAGGAAAGATATTGTAGAACCATCCAATAGTAAGCTATTGCAGTTCTCAATCTATGGTAATATGTTTTAGTCCCCTTCACTCAGACCCACATATCTGTTCCACCCCCGTGGTGTCAGACAAACCAGGTCTTCTAACCATGTGTAAGCCCCAGTATATCAACGAGTCGTTGTCCTATGTGTACACCTTGATTCTATACCCCCATCCTGAACTATGTGGACTTTGATTCTCTACCTCAAGGATGTGTAGTGATCCTCCCTAAGGTTCAAACCAGTCACTCATGTCCCATCCATGTCTCTCCCTCAAGCGTATGTGTTTCGGGAAGGTCATATCCCAACTTGGAGGTTTTACTTCATGTGAATCCTATCCATATGTCCATTCTCATGGGTCGCCTCCTCAGGTGCCCCATCACCCCACTGAACTATGTGGACTTTGATTCCCTATCATGGGGATACATAGAATGTCTTTTCAAGGCACATGCCCAATATCACTGTCACTATCACATGGGTCCCATCTCATTCTCCATTAACTTCAATCAACCATCCATATCCATCCTAATTCTTACCTTGTACAACATATCCCGATTAGATCATGTCACCCACTTTCTCACTGCTCTTAGAAGTAATCGAGTAATTAACCACATGTTAGACACCAACATCAATGCTTCATCATGGGGATGCACCTATCTAATCCACTCTCATCAGAGTTCTCATCCGTCTGATCCATCTCTGCTAGATGTTAAACTCACGACATACCCTGTGTTAAAGATGGGAAGTAGAGGAAAACCTCAGAGACATGCCTATGGAATATAATTCTTTGAACTAGATGTGGTAGGCCTTAGGAGTATGCGCCCTAGAGAATCCCTATCATAAGAGGAAAAACCCCAGACACATCAGTTTTTCAGCGTCCAAAAATGCCAACAATGACCAACATGACTACTCCCCCGACCGAAGCATGTTTCCCTGACTGGTCCCCTTGGAATATCCTAACAGAATCATCATAATTAACATGAATCCATGAAGACATGGAACTGGTAAGATTTTCATAAACAATGTCTTAAGTCTATGAGGGAGACCTAGACTAGGAAACAAATTCTAGGGATGAATCCACTAAAGGACGAATTGATATCCCATTATCCCATTTCAATTAAGGAGAAAACATCCCTGAATATGCGATGAATGTTTTCCCGCCTTTGGAATGCCGAAATGCAGGGAAAATATCATCACCTCCTCCTCCTTTGAGATATGGATGTGCATCCTGATGAAAGCATCAGAAAAAATTATTCACTAGCATCAATGGGTTAAAACAGAAAAATGTGAGGCATTTACTATATAAATTCCAGGATTATATAATGGAATCCCCTAATAAAATCTATAATATAAATAAACCAATTTCATAAGACACATGACTGTCATATGGTAAACAGACTCTAAAATAAAATACCAATGAACTCCTAAGTAATTGAATCCAACCAATGGTATAAGACACAAGTTGGTAGTGTCTATCTTGATCACCTAACTACTATCGGAAACTTGAACGATATATTATTATATATGTATATATATAGAAGTGAGCATGCATGTATGCTTAGATGGATCATCCTAAAAACCTCTTGAGAAGGTGTGGGGGAAGAATATTAATTCCTCAGTTTAGAAATTATAAAAACACATCCATATAAACTTGGATAACAATACTTGACCACAAAAAAGATCACACACCAATAATGATACCATGTATAACAACATTTTATTGAATAATATAAAAAGAAAGTACCCTGCAACTACCTCCCTGCAATTTTTTAACTCTCATTACCACATATATATAACCACAAAACCACATCCCACATCAAAAACATATCGAAATCATCATTCATCATTGTATACCACATACCATTTACCTTATACCACAGTTGACATCCTCATTACAGTTTGTTGTCTTAAACATACTGGAAATCTACCTCATTCTATCATCCTACCATTCATGAACCGGACCATGTATCATAGATTTTATCATGTAAAAATATCATCAATATCACATCATCACCATTCACACTATAATACGTATTCATCATTCCATGTGATTTATAACATCATCCCATTCTGAATATATACTTGGGAAGAGGGAGATTTCATCCATATATTTACTCACTAACCTGGATGGTAAGAAAAAGACCTAGAACCTAAACCATTCCAGTATTGGTATGGTTATCCATGCCTTGTGGGGTGCACAAGAAATAACAAGGAAAATATATCCTTTATAGGCACACTCAATGCCAACCTAGGGGTTCATAAAAAAGAGCATTTTCATACCCATTCATAACCACAACCATCATCACTATCGTACACTAGAATCTGTTGCCACCTTTATAACTCAAAACTACCCAACCATTATTGTAAAATAGCCTAGAAATGTTTATAATATTTTCATTTATATGTAAAAATTCACATTTCACATTCATAATTTATTAGACACATTATATTTATTATTCCATTATTTTACATATTTAATGTTAACTCATTTATTCCAAGATTTAACAACCTATTAACATCCCATTACATATTCAATTCAAGGCCACAACCATTACCATATTCATTAATACCAACTTCATATACCTTACCACAAGGACTATATGAAATGAACCTACAAAAACAATCATCCACAATATAAACCCCCTTACAAAATATTCCAAAATTAACCACTTCCACCATAGATCCATTCCCATCCAATGGAACCATTTATGCCTCCACTTTATTAACACATAATCATCCCAAAAAACAATAACACAAAAAAAATAACATGCCCCCAAATTAATCATGGTTATCTGACCACAAAAACCCATAACTAAGGTTGCACTAATAACAATAATACAAAAATTAACTCAATAACAAACAAAAACCAATTCAATTAAAATTCTCATTAAATAATCTTTTATAATAATACTTCTTTTACGACCCTACCTATTTTTAAAGGTACATCATAAATTTTCACCCAACCACCATAACCACCAAAACTGCTCCACCATTACATGGAAGACCACCATGTCATGGAAGGTCACCCAAAATTGATGTTTTTACCCTAACACCACCAAATAATAAATGTGAACAAATAAATATTTCTACTACACTAGAACAACCATTAGTTGTCCTCAATTATAGGTTTTTTCACCCAAGATATCCAAAAACCATCCCTTGTCTTCCAGGTCACCTTAAAACTCTCTATAGACACCCCTAAATCCTTAGAATCCAATACCTAAAGGTCATAGTAATATGGTAATTTACATAATATACCTCTTAAATGAACCAATCCCTATAATATAAAATCTATCCTACAGAAATAAATGACAACCACTAAACTAGACAGTCCTTATGAGATACCTCTTGCATAAAAACAACACCATCACTAAAGAATAATACATTGATGAAAAAAATAATGTAAAAAATATAAATTAATTAAAATAAATAATCATGAAAGAAAAATAAGGTTCAAAAAAATTAAGGCATTTATCATGATTTTATAACTCATGTTAACATATACATTCCATCAAGACACCATGAATCCATAGAACACAACCTAAGGGAATGAATATCACACACAACACCTTCTCTTGATGATCCTAAAGCTTAACCTATACCTCCATGAATGTCATGTTTTACCCCATATCCAACTCCCAGAAATTAATGATATGGGTGTTTTTCTAGAGATACAGATGATGTAGTGATACATGGAAAGCCTCATAGATATGGTAAACTTAGAAGGGAAGTTATAACTGACATGTCACACCTCAAATGTTCATCCACGCCTTAGAAAGAAAATTGTACTTGGTAGAAATATTTCTCCCATAAAGAAAACTCTATTGTAAATGGGTAGTGGAAACCATCATGAATACATGATCTGAGACCTAAAACTCTAGTGGTTTCCCCTATCATTAGGTTAAAATTTATAATGATCTTTTATCTCATTTATCTTCTCTCAAATCATCTATATATTATCGATCATTATCTTCCTCACATCCACACTAATGACTAATGAATCCAAAATATGAATACAGTACAAAAACTATCTACATGTTCTCCAATAAGATGCATAAAATGGATCCATTACAATGGATTCATGATATAAATTATTATAGACAAGCTTAATAAAGGGAATATGATTTAACCATGATTCAAAAAAAAATTATGATGCATACATACAACATATATTCCTATATCTAAATAGTTTTATTCATTTCATTATTCCTCTGATGATGTGAAGAAGTAATAATCCAAAATTAGTATACAAGATAAAAATGAAGTCCTACATTGACTCATGAGGTAAAATAACCATTCTAATCAAATATGAAGGTCCTTGGTACTACCTAAATCCTCACTATCTTATTCATATAACTCTTCTTTAGATCATCAACAAAACCATACTACATGATAACTAATAAATACACAGACTTCATAAACTAATTCATGATCACCTAGTAATTATCAAATTCCCCATGGGTTTATGGAAAAACTATAATGAAATCCATTGAGATATCATCCCACTTCCATTCATGGACATATAATGGTTTTAATAAACCACCACCAACTAGACATTCTATATCAATTATTGATAGACCAAATCTTATGACACAAACACCATAATAGATTTATTCATCCCTAGCCGCCACTATTAAATTCATAGGGAATAATACATATTGATTATAATAGGATGTAATTCCATGTGTGAGATATGAGACTCATGAAGAACCTCCTCTCTCATCTCTAATTCGTAAAATAATCTCCCTTAAAACCATATCATATTCCAATCATCCTATAACTATCCCTTGGTAATATCTATATGAGAAACACAATCCCATATCACTTATACCTCTAAGTATCACCATTGATAATCATCAATCTGTTTTACCAAGGAATAATACATTATCACTCAGTATTATAAACTCCTACTTCTAGCCTCCTCCAGATCAATATATATCACTTCCATCTCCTCCATCACTATCTAACAATCTCAAGACTCTAAAAAAATATCTCCTCATTATTTCCTACTGTGTAACTCAAAAAATACATTTCCTTTCCTTAGGGTATGGTAGACAATGAAACAATAATACTAAAATTAATCCACCCACCTCCACCAATACTAGTTCAAATACCATTGAAATAAAATATATCTCGAAAACTATTGATATGTGATGATAAACAATTGTTCCTTGATGACATAATGTTTTCAAATCATCAGATAAAACACTAACATTGTCGACTCGATATCCTGGGTGGAAAAGATAATTCATGGGGATGTAATTTCCTTTATCCATATGGGACCACTACTCTCAATTAAATCAAGATAAAATAAAAATCAGAGTCACGCAAAAATTTGATCATCACTCCATCTTCTAGATACAGAATACCAGACACACTCATCATGTTTTCCTTTAAGTAATAATAAGTAATATTACACAGATTAGTTTACATGAATGTATTTTCCTTCCAATTCAGGGTTATCATTGGGAATAAAATTTGTGATAATTCAAATACAAAACATTGACAGTTTTCTATAAAATAAAGGAAACTACATACATCATCAATATTCTTGGGTGGTTCCCATTCAAAAAAGACTCAATCTTTAAAGTATCAACTTCCACTCTTTTTTTAAAAACTACATACATAATAATACTTATCTCATATGTAGAAATATAGTATTTAGATAACTTTGAATATAATTTATGGTTCCTAAGTACATATAAAATAGCCCCCAGATTCTCAGCAAGATCCTCCTCTAACATTAAGTACATGAGAGTTTCATCGATGACCACTAACATGCTTTGTTATAGTAACTCACCAAACACAGAGTTTATGGGTAGTATGAAATTATATCAGGTGTTCATGACACTAAAAAACATAATCATGAACTCAAGGTTCCCATAATGGAACTTGAAGGAAGTATCCAGAATATCCTCTTCCATAATTATCTAATGATACTTTCACCATATGTTGGTCTTAAAAAAAGTAACTATCTCCATTCAATAGTCTGAACAAATCATCATCCCCTGAATGTGAATAAAATTTTTTAACATCACTTTATTTATCCACTATTTGTCTACCTACAACCTCATTCCACTATCCACATTGTTAAGAAACAAGTCTATAACACCTCATGTTGATGCAGTAGTCTGAATGAAACCATTCTACATCAAATCACTAATGTAATTCATTAACACATAGATTATAATGTGTTATATGATAATGAACCATCAAAATATAGGATGTACTAGGATGAAACTCTATCCTGAGTGCAATAGTATTTCAAGGGTTCAATGCCATGACCTCTTCAGGGAAGTCATTTGAGAATTCCTTGACAACTATGGGGAACTCCACCACTAAAAAATCTAACAAAATAATCAGTAAAACCACTATCTAAGAAAAAAGAGACTCATAATATATGTAGACCAAATGGTTATATCACTCATAAATGGACATTGAATGTTCACTACCCACATCAGATAATGAAATTTTCCTTTGAATGTAATCAATTACCGCATGTGTGGAATACAAATAACCTATACTGAGTATTACATTATATTATTGTATTTTTAGTAATAAGAAACCACTAACTATAAAATAATTCATTAATATCACCTAATAACCTTGAAACATATTAATAAATCTCTTCTATTCCCCAAATATCATAATCAACACCATGGAAACTGTAAACCACTCTACCATGAGTCCCAAGGTGAGGACCAAGGTGGGTGAAATGTACTAAAATTATCTATAATTAAATAAATTAAAACCCAAGGTATAAATTTATCATTCAGTACCTAGAATGAATTATATCCCATTTTTTGTTGTATTATCCATTGTGTGAAACTAACAATTCTAGTATCCTCTTTTGCGTTGACCCTACCATCATCCACCTCCATTAATATTCTTGGCCTTATGTCTCTAAGGATGGGGGAAATGATGCAGTTTTATTCTTCCTATTTTATATTCACTCTTTATAATAAATGCATGCAGACCCAACTACTAATATAACCTATCAGGAAACTTCTTCTAAGGATTAAACAAGAACACAAAACTTATAATTCATTGACATATAAGAATTGTTTTTCACAATAAATGATGGTGACCATGACCTCCAAGTGAGAATGATGTAGGAATGGTGCTCATAGTGGTTTTAAATGAACTATTAGCACCACATAAGATATATATGACTACTGAGAATGACTATACATCATTAAAAACCTCTAAATCCCAAATATCCAAGACCCTCCATCTGAATCTCTACTCCTTAGGAATCCCTGATGACTCCCCTTCTGAGATGGTTCTTGATGTACATGTATCTTTCTGATCACTGATTCCTTCTTATACACCTCTAGATACATACAAAATATAATTTTGGAAATAGCATATTGGATAGAAGGATATAAGGCCTCCTCTTAATGTCATTCTTTTCCCTCCTCATCATGTAAATGATCAGGAGGTATTAAAGAAGGTCCATGAATATGATCTCGTGATCCTTCACACTCTATCTACCCTACTCAAGGGAGAGAAACACATAACTCTCCATTACCTTCATCATCAATGAATTGAATTACTCATGGAAATCCTACTATAAATCTTCCTATGAAATATATTTCTTTATGTGATATCCAAAGAATAAGATCCACTATTACCGTACAACTCCTTTCATCTGACTAATGGACAATGCATCCCAATACTCTACCCTTTGATAAATAAAATTGAAGAATATATCAATAACATGTTACTAGAACTATGTAACTATATCACAGAGACTATTTGTATACTTTTACAATCAGGAAAACTGGATTTAATATAGAATTATCCTCCATTACTCATCCTCCTCATGTTAATCAACCCTTCTATAGTTGACCCGATCATCTTGTTTCACCTTTACAAGTTGAACCATAAGTAGAAGATGATATGAAGGTGTCATTAAAAGAAATTAATAAACCCCAAATCCTAAATGAACAGAATTTACTAAATATCGTTTAATCGAAATCATTTCAATTTTCAATAATCACATTAATTCCATCATAATCACAAATAATCCTGATGCATGTACCTTTCGTAGGTTTCTATACTAGAATTAACATTATATCACATAGGCTGTTAAGAAACCTTTAGTTCTTTGTGTTGGATCAAAGGGGGGCCTAATTTTCATTTTTCCTAGATGGTATCTTTTTATATATCACACATTATTTTTGATTAATAGTGTTTTATTACAAAACACATGAAATACCCACCAGTGAATAATTCTTGTTTCCATCATAACACTCCTCCATAGCACTGGTGAAACTTTGTGATGATATAACCCCACTGGGAATCCCACCAATCTTATAGTAATGTTTGGAGTGACCTCTAAACCCCACCTATTATAGGCCACTTGTTTTCAAACAGCACAAAGTTCGTAAAAAACACAAATAGGATGAATTGCCCTCATAGATCCAACTATCATATTAAGGAAACCAAACATATAATCTATAATAAAAATACATGAATATACCAAGATACATGAATTTTATATTGAAACAAAATTCCAAAAAAATTAGAAAATAACTAATATGTTAGTGATTACAACTAAAAATCTAAACCAAGAGCTACTAATGTTAAGCCCAGTCATTGAACAACTTCGAGAAAACTGAAAATTTAATTTATATATATAAGGGTGATAAAAAATGTATATTTAGTAGGATAATCCTCAATAACTCTCATGTAATTTTGAGAGAAGATAACTAATACCATAGTGAACAAAGATAAGAATAAATAATGACCTGCATAAGGTTAACTACAACTAACTTACCAAGGTTCACTCTCCCAATCTAGCATTCATGTACAATAACATAGTAATGAATTATATAACATGATGGAACACTATAACCACTTCCACACTTATAGGTTTCTCTCATTCCCCAAGGATATATGACCTATAAATCATATCCCTTCCATATAACCACATATACTCAATCCACATAATAATTATAGACACATCAATAATCAGTACCATGTACCACATAACACATCATACAATTTACCATATATCAATCAACTTCATAGAATTGTATTGTGAACATAAATTAAAAGAAACTCAATCCATTCTCCAACCATGCATGACTCGCACCATATAATGCATGTTTTATCACATAACATCCCATCATCATCATCACAACCTCATTATTTTTTATCTATGTTTTACCATTAAAGTAATTTCATCATAGATTTAGGTCATTAAATATGATACTACATATAGAGGGATAGTGGTGGATAGGGATTATTCAATCATTAATTCCCTCGTTACCTAGGATGTTCGTGAAAACACTTGGAATCCAAAACATTTGTGTGTTTGTTTAGTGATGTGACTCTAGTGTGGTGTGCAAGAAATTACAAGGAAATTTTATTGTATATAATATAAAATGTGAATATAACAAATGTATTCATAGAAAAATAGGACTTAGTCACCCATTCACACCTTCCACATCATCATTATCATACATTAGAAACCGTTAGAATCTCTATAGCTCAAACTAATCCTACATTCCATGAAAAAAATATCTGAATAACTTTACAAATATTTCCAATCAGTTACAAAATTTCCCATTCTAGATTTACCATTTAACCAATCAAATTAGAATCATTGTGTTATTCTTTTCCTCATTTAATGTCAACCCTTTCATTCTAAAAATTATCAACCCATTAACAGCCTAAAAATTATTTAATTCTAACCCACACCCATTACCATACTCATTAATACCTACCTCATATACCATACCACCAAGAATCTATGCCATACACCCATATATAATATCCAAACCTCATAGATACTAACTCAAAACCCATGAAAATCGCCACCACTAAGGAAAAAAAATCCCTTCCCTTCCCCCTGAACTAACCATGAAACCACTTCATATGCCACACAATAACCGAACCACCACTATGTAAAAAATAACTTCATCTCCCAAAATCGACCATGGGAACCCAACCAAAAATGTATACCACTAGTGAGACACTATTCACAAAAATACAAACATGAAATTCAATAATGGAAAAAAACTTATTCAATTATAATTCTCATCAAATAATATCTTTGAAGGATGCTTCTAAATTCATTCAAAACTTTAATCATAAGAAAATTAGTGATAAATTCTAGATTTTCCAAGACACTATCCTATTATAATATTTAAATGATAAAAACATTATGGAAGGTGAACTAATAGATCAATAATAACATGAAATTGTTCCATAGTAATAACCAACAATATAGATTTAGCAACACTTGTAGAATATCCTGAAGTCCAATAAAATTCATATTAAGAATCCCTTATTCATGATCAATTCATTTACTCTTGTCCATTCTCATTATTGGGATAACAATAATCATCCACCTAAGTAATATAAAGGCATACTAGTCCCATGTATAAAAATGTATAAATGTCAGAATCCTCAAATCCACTTCCTTGAAGGTAAGTTTCATTAGAACACCGTACAATAATAAAAAACTGTCGATAAACCACTTACAAGGTTTAGAGACAAGCTCAAGATCTAACCATGAAAAAATACCATAAAACCATATTCAAATATTGAGTAAAACCCATGAATCCTCATTATCATAAAATATGGGATGAATAGTCCAAGAGGAATTATATTAGGAGAAGAAGCGAGGAAACTTGGAATGAGGATGTGTCTATTGCATGATTTAAGTGGTTATGATCCACTAAGGGTAGATCAATAAGTGAAAATGAATTCCTAGGTTTTATAATGATCAAATAATGGGAATAAAAACTCAACTTTGGGATACCTGGCCATCTATTTATAGAAGAAACTCAATCGTTCTTCACCGTAACATGAGAATATCAACCAAGATCATGATGTCTCTAGCTAATTCCTGGTGAAAGATCCTAGTTGTTTGAAATTGATATCTCCCAACAAAATTTGTGGTTGATTTTTTCTTTTAAATACAAGAAGTAAAAAACATCATGCCATATTGGTACACAATCTTGATGACTTTGACTACAACTTCCCTTTGAAAACCAACTATAGTTTTCAGAAATTTTTCTCACTATTTTAATTATATCACAGTTCCTAGAAAAATATAGAGGATCCACCATAATAATTAATAGTTAACCCTCAAAACCCAACCTCACTTGAAAAAAACACCATCATGGACATTAATACTTCCATGTCATCTTTACATATTTACCATAGGGGAATCCCTCAACCACCACATTTTGGAAGATATGGTTTTGATCCCTAGATATCTAAAACATATCCCTTTAAATACCCACCATGAAGTCATCCTTGTATGCTAATAAAAATTAAGAAAAATGTTGGATATGTAAGATTATTTAATCTATATGGAATAAAAAACCTTATATTGACCGAGATGAATGTTTTTCCCTATTTATTCTTCATAAAAACTCCATCATTTTTAATCAAAGCGCCAAGACCACCAATATAGCTTCACCATGGCATCAGGAATAACCAAAGAAATGATGCTCACCCAAAATAGAAATATAAAACCATAACATCACCAACTCTTCGTAATATCCGACTCATCATACCAACGTCACTTAAATGACTTACACCATGGACTTCACCATGGGTGTTTTGGAACCCATAGAGACAAACATTACCCCATGTATTCCAACCACCTTCAAACACTATATAAATTCCCATAAATACCATGAAATCACCAAATTATGTTTTAAGAAAATTGTAATCTTACAGAATAAAAGGGTTGACAAACGTATAAATTCCTATGAATTTTTAATCATATGACCTATATTTCTCATTTTGAACCAAAGAGTGTTGATGAATCTAAAAAATATGAATATTGGAGAGTAGTGATGATAAAAGAGATAGATCAAATTTAAATGAATGAAACATTGGAGTTTGCGTCACATCCCAAAGATAAGAATTTGATTTGGAAAAGGTGGGTTTCTAATATATAATCACATTAAAGGGAGATGTAGAATATTAAAAATATTATCTAGTATATAAAGGATAGACTCAATTTGATGGTCTTGATGTTGAAGAGAATTTTAATCCAATAAAACTTCTTAAAACAATTAATATTTTTCTTAATATATGCTCTCAAAGGAAATATAAATCTTTCCAAACATATGCGAAGTAGTAATTATTTAATGGAGAACTAGAGAAAGTGTTTTAAATTGAACATCTGAGAAATTTTATTAATAATGGTGATAAATAACTAGTTTTCAAGATGAAAAAATTATCATATGGGGTTAAAGATTCACCCAAATTGTGGAATTTGAATCTAAATAGTAACATGACGAGTTTTTATCTCAAGTTTCAAAATGTAAATATAAATATTTATATCAAAGGATATAAAAAACTCAATAATTATGATTGTTTGTGTTGATGAAATTATTATGTTCAAATAAAAAGAGAAATGTTTTGAGAAATTTATGACACAAATGAAAATTCATTTCCAAATTCTAGTTATTGGCCAAAAGAAATTATATTTTTCTTTATAATTTATTAACATTGATAATTGTATTTTTAACTCATATTAAAATTATACAAACTATTATTTAAAACGTTTTGGAATGGTAGATTATGGAGGGGCCTCTACTCCTATAGTACATGGGACTATGTTTTACATTATTGAAGAAGGAAGGAGTGTGGATCAAAATGAGTTTTATAGATGTATCCAATGTTTAATTTTCTTGGTAGAATCTAATCCATAAATCATGTTACTTTTTAATCTTTATGCACAATTCTACAAAAATACATTGTAGTTTCATATTATATAATGAAAATTAATTTTACACTAAGTAAATGAGTATTTTAATTATTTCTTGAGGTATTGAATTTCCCACTAGATCCATGCTCATACTACTGAGGGAGGGGAGGGTGAATCTATCATAAATAATTTCATACTAAATTCAACATGTTAATTAAATTAATACCCCTTTTTCTATTTGATCCTCCATATACAGTTAAGACTATAGTTTATTTGTTTTATTTACTCAATCACACAAACAATGTGTCATCTGTAATATAAATAAAGAGAACACAATTTTTTACAATGTTAAATCCCAACTAGTTTACCAACTCTTTGTTGTGATTAGGATTTTTGATTCATAGATTATCCACAATAATATTGTCATCAATTATAAGAGGAAACGAGTATAGATTATCCTATACCATCTCACTATATTAGATATGTTATCATTTTTAATATCTAATGTGTTCTTTATACGGGTTTTTGATAGTTCTTGATAGCTTCCAACCACCATGAAGTATATATTCTATATTCCCAAGATTTCTCCACGTTTACCATTCAGATCTGTTTCCACAACATAGAGTCCATGACTTCCTTTGTATCTTTAGGAACAATAACCTAAAACATAGTATCCATTAATATCCTTGATTTTGGATCATATTCAGAATTTTTTTGTTAACTTAACTCTACTCATGATCCAACTATGATCTTCATCCTAGTCATTCATTATTCATAAAGTCTCTAAACATCAACCAAGAACAACAAGAGGACCGTGTGTCTCTCAATTAAATATTATTATTATTTCTTATTATTCTTATTCTTGTTCTCAGACTTGTATAATTATAAGTATCACAAGACTTATTTTCATTATTGACTCAGATGATCTAGATCATCTCCACATTAGTCTCATCGTGGTCTTTTTTCCATTCTTTGTACATATTGGGTAGTTCTTCTTCCACATTGTATCAGGTTCTCCATATTATATCTTCAAGATAATCACAGGTTCTCTTGAGAGGATTTTTTCCTCTATATATTTTATCTCTTCAAATTGTTATTTTATGTCATCATACTACCAAATAATAATTTCTAAATTAACCATATAGAATGCCTTCCCCACAATATTCAGTTTTGAGATATCCTCTCATGATTTACTCATCATTATTGAGTGGTTTTTCTCCAACAATCATAGGACATTACCTTTTTTATATCGACTTATCTCTAGAATAATTCATAAGAATACCTTTTTTCATTACAAATCATCTTCTCTTAGCCAAGATATATTCTATTTAGTCATTAAAAAAGACATTCTTCTTCTCAAAATAATTCCACATATGTTCACAAATAAAAAACTCCATTTCAACTTAAAAATAATAAAATAATTTCTATTGTCATGTGGGTCAACAATTTATATCCTAAGTGCTCCTATGAAACTAATACAAACATTATCTCAAATCAATAAAATCCAACAACCAACTTATATTAGTCTTCTTTTTCTCATTCGAATCTTTTATATATATCCAAAATTTTGTTATAAAATCTATATTGGGGATCAAGGATCTCTCATCGAACCCCTTTAAAAATACCAATATCTATATTAACTAATTAATGGTAGTTTCCAAATAAATTCATTAAAATTTATTGTTATTTCTATTTCACATTTTCCTGATAATAAATAAAAATTTATGGCATGGAATATTTACGCACAACATATAATATATTTCAAATAATACTTTGTGGAAATCTGCCACATTCTTATACTTAGAAATATATTATTACACAATAACACCCTTTAAAGAAGTTGGATCTTAATTCACCCACCCATTTACTATCAACCTTATAAATTTCAATACCCAATATACCTTGGACTATGTCATAGGGAACTGTAACATCTATCCTCAAAAAAATTCACATAATTCATTCATGGTATCCAAAACTCATATACTAGAATTCCTTGTTTTTGACAAGTACTTCAGAAATGAAACTCATCATAGTATCTAACAGCTTCCTATTTTGACTAGTCTTATGAAACACACTCTAGTACAATAGCTACCTAAGAGGAAAAAATCCATATGTTTGGATTCCCCTCTTCAAAAAAAACCCAATGGAATACACAAATCTCTATTATATAGTGAAAATCCTTTGGTCATTTTGAAACCACCACACTCACGATTTTCCAATTCTATGGTGTACCTAACATTTTCTTCTAAAATACTTTCTATATTATTTTTCATTTAATAGTTTCATCTTATACATGAGTCCAACATTCGATGTTTCTTTGGATAGAATCTCATTTATTAACTAGAATGATATACAGTAAATCATTAAACTCTCATGTTACCACCTCATTCCATGTTCAATGGTCCCCTTATTCAAGAGGGTGCCACCCCACACTAGATGAACATTCTCTTTCATTCCTATTCCAACCCATACTGACTCTCGACTCATATATTTCTAGATAGGATAGCTTTGGTTGATCATCAACACTAGTTCAGAGTGGAAATGTCCATATCCTACAAATGGATAGGGTCAACAACTTTTTTATAGGTTATTAAATCTTTTATTAAGACTACAACTAT
Source organism: Viscum album (assembly GCA_963277665.1). Taxonomy (NCBI): domain Eukaryota; kingdom Viridiplantae; phylum Streptophyta; class Magnoliopsida; order Santalales; family Viscaceae; genus Viscum; species Viscum album. The sequence continues at coordinate 684,341,776 of OY728158.1, read as the reverse complement.
ACCTACCATTACTTTTACACAACACCATATCATTTTGATCCTTTCAGTTTCCCATATATAGGCATGCTGTTGTGGAAAACAGGATAAAATGCACATAGTCACTAAAATCATGTCGTTTTCATTTACATTATGTCTTTCCTCACTCACAACACTTTGATTTTTAATGGACTTCACAAAATACATTGCATTTATGAACCAAATTGTGGTATTATCTATTCCATTATCCTTGAAATTTAACTCTCATATTTTAGATAAGGCTTCAATATTCCAAATCACTTTTTATGTGTTTCTTTTTAGATCATTTCAATAATCACCCATTTAACGGTTCCTAAAATAAAAAAATTCCAACAAAATATCACAAGAAGTAGGAACTAAGTTTTTATAGATCATTTATATGACCATTACCCACCTCATATTCATCACAAAATGACATTTATTTACACTAAAAATTTGAAAAAATATCATTTTTCTCCCAAATCCATTTAGGTACTTCAATATACCCCTTTAGGTTTTTTTAAAATACACAATTCACTTCAAAATTAGATGCATTATTATTCCCCATATTGAAAATAAATGAAAATGAGAATGTTCTTCTCCACATTTTTAATACTATATGTTTAACGGAAACTATTCGTATCTCAATGTAATATCTTATCATATTTTCTTATTTTTATATCTTTATTTCAAAATTGTTGTGGGAATAAATTAATTCCCATGAGGGAAGGGTGGAAACACATTTTTCTTAGCTATGTTTCCTTTACCAATCCACTAAATATATTAGTGGACTAACCATGTGTAGAAAGAAAAAGTGATCTACTTAGACATCAAGACTATCTATTTACTTAGTGTGATAACAACAATGATTTGAATTATTTTGGGTTTTTTTAAAATATGTTCGTGGATTTTTTAAAAATTCACTAAAAATAAACAAACACATCAAAACATTAATGGGAAACATTTTTTATCCCTTTTTAAATAGTAACTCCTCCTTAAAAAATTTAACATATATTATGAATAGAGTCTAGAGAGTGAAAATAATTTTCTAGACATGAATTTTTCAACGACTATGTAAAATTATAGACTCAACTTGAAATAAAAAATCAATGGTGGTTTTCAATTCCAATATCACATTTAAGGAATTATTTTCAATGATATTAATCATGGATGATCTTCTTCAAAAAATAAAAACATCCAAGATAATATGAAACTAATTAATTTATGATTCCAATTAAGATATGGAAAATTATATGTTTAAATGAGATAACATGATAAAAATTTTGAATTACAATGATGAATAATTATTCAATATTGTATTAGCATCCTAACATTCATAATTTATTCTTTTTAAATTTTCATCTTCAATTCCTATAATAATGTAGTAGAAATATAAATAAATGGGAATTGGGTGAGTTTAAATTACATTCTTAATTTTATTAATAACATTTAGAATTATTTAAAAACCAAAAAATCCTTTCATTTTAACTTTAAAATGGTGAGAACCCTTAATTATTACTTCACCCTTTACTTTCCATATTTTTTCATCTTTGGGAATCATGAACTTCTTTTAATTTTTATATTTTACATTTATTGATTTTTTTTCTTATTTATAAAGAAAATCACTTTCACTCTTTAAATCTAACTTCATCCTCTAATCCATTTATAACAGGGTTTCCATATTTTCATGAACACTTTTGGAGTATGGAGATCCTATTTATTAGTTATAAACAACTATTTCACTATAATATTTTTAGAACTAGGAGTAACTTGTGCTTCCTCTTTAGCCTTAAACAGTTTTTTATATCTAGGAATCCATTTTATACACTTTTTTCTTTCTGACTTTCTCACTTGAAACTTTAGGGTATCCCCTAAAACTCCCCGTCAAGGATTTCAACTACCATAATAATATTATTATCCCTTTCCACAATTTTATTCTCTATATTGATTTTTTATTATTCTTTTTTATTTGATATTCATAGCAGTGGTCCATGATGCAGCCTTTACCTCTATAATAGAAGAATATCCTACCAGTGGTTGTAACATCCTTCTGAATATTTTTCTATACTACACTTTTTTCAAAATCCATATTTTGTTTCTACCCCAGGGAAAACTTTTAATATTATATGTATTTATTCATCAGTTATAGTATTTTCTTAAAATTTGTATTTAACTTATGTTAAGAAGGTTTTTTAAGACACTTCTTCATTGAGAACACTTGTTATAGCATTCAAAAATATTATCAAGGCTATTAACTTTGGTTTTCAATGACAGATTATTCCCTTCTATGAGTATTATTTCTATATAGAAACTTTTTGGTCCCTCATCAATGTAGTCACTCAAATATGGGGGTGAATGAGGGTATCATAAAATTTAACACTTCAATTTCGTGACCATTATCTTATTCTATCAATGTGAGTAACACTCATTTTATCTACCTATATTTCTTTCAATAAGAAATTATTATAGTAAATGAAACAAAGGTAATTTAATTTGGTTCACCCTCAACATTATATTCCACATATCGCACAATCGATGAAGTGATGATTTATCAAAAACCATTGATATCACTAATTCCTTTCAATTACATTGTGGAGAAGTCTATGTGACCTTCCAAAATCATTACTCAAAAAATATGAGAGGTCTCACTACCATTATACAAATATATGATCTCACTTTTCCCTTTGTGACGACCTTGATCTTCTTCAAAAGATTTAGATATAAAAAATACACCTAAAACTATATGTATCTTCTACAACCTATGATGATTTCCTACTGACATAATTCTTTTGGAATTTCATCATGTTACCTTATTCTCTACCTTCCCAAAACTATGAAAGAAAACTCATTTTTTAGATCCATTCATCAATGTTTTCATTCAAACTAATTGTTAGTATTGAAAAACTATTTCAATGTATTTTTATAATTGTACCCGATGATTAATGGGTTTATATTATGTCTATAATCTAAAATATATACCTATAAATTGATTCAATAACAACTTATTTGTGTTTTTTTTTCAGAATTTTTCAATTGACTGATACTGAATATTTGAAGCGTGATATTTTCTTCTATAGAAAATAATACTAAATTCATCCATTTTATTTGGTGTTAATTTATTTACTAAATCATATAGTAAATCATTTTAATTTCGAAAATTATCATATGGGATAAAATTATTATTTTTAATATATCCACACCACTCCCGCATTAGAAACTCAATTTTTATCTAATAATATTCTTACATGACCTACTCTAAATCCTTGAATCACTAAACTTTCTATAATTTAGCTGCATGTACTATGTAATGGAAAACTATAAGATATAAAATATTAATTCAATAAATCTTCTAGTGTCACTTGTCCTTGTTTTCATTCATATTTTATGGTCCGACTTCCTGTGACTCCTTACGATGCAAATCATAAAAATAGAACAATCATGTTTCATTCAAATAGATTGTGGAATAAACATATTTCAATGATATGGACACCCAAAACATTCCAAGTGTACTGAAACTCATCCAAAATATATATGGATATCCCCTACTCCATGGTTTATTTTTTTGTGGATTGGACTAGAAACTATGAATCCCACATCATAAATTCCACTGTAATTTAATTTTTTAATAATACACAACATTCCTCACAGGCTCGTTAAATTCATAATGGTGTCAATGCTCACATAATGCCTCTCATTTCTCCTTGCATGTGAAATTATAAGAACCAACTCTCATGGATCCACCTGTGGTGTGATCTTTATTCACCTACACTAGTGTATGCACTTATGAGTGCTCACTTTCACACCCTGATTGGCCCTCTTGCTATGTGGCACCTAAGATTGAACACCAGCTCATCTAGTGGTTGTTAGAGTGTGTACATGAGTGGGAATGTATATATGTATCCTACACTCCAACCTACATTGTAGTCTAACCATTGAATCTATGTAGTATATAAATACACTATGGTGTAGAGCGACCAAATACAATGCATCTTATTACACGAAGTAAGGTCTATAACCTACGGTTTGTCTTTTGGATAAATATCTTCTTCAATATCGTAAGGATGGATTAATATAAATCAATAATTGTCCTCCATGCATCACTTGGACTTTATTCTCTTATCAAAATTTATAGTAAATATAATTGATGTAAACATGAAAATGCGTTTTGGCCAACAATATCCCCCATTTGGTTTGTCAACAATTACAAATAATTCAAAACAAGCTACTAATTCACGTCCAGTATGATGATCCTTCTCTATTTAAGTGTTCCTCAATTATTCAATGATCATAAAATATAAAATCACATGATAAAATTACCAATGTGAAAAACAAGAGTTATATGAAATAATTCTCATATGATAATATATAATCATCATTTCACTTGAAAATTCAACCCAATCATAACATATTTTTTAACACTCCCCCCTTGAGTGGTGATTCCCACTCCATTTATAAAAATTTCTTCTTGGGCTTTCTCAATGAACCCAAATATTACTTGAAGATTCACAATAGAGAGTTATAAACCCTTAACATTAGTAGAGTGAATAATTCATACATTTATTTTGAATAAATTCTTATGGGGGAGTGCGGGACCCATATTTGAGTCTATATAAATAGATGGATTTGGTTGGACATTAAAAGACAATAAATACTATTTTAAATCTAGTTTTGTTAAATCTTTTTTCATGATATCCTTAACTTGATCTCGTGTCGGCACATACTCTATCTTGATAACTTATTTCCCAAAATTCACCTTCAAGAAATGGTGATTTATTTCAATGTTCTTCACCCTATAATATTTAATGGGTTTTTTTTAAAATTTTTAAAACACTAGATATGAAACACATAATTTGAATTGTTGATTCCACATCAATGAAAATTTCATAATGATATTGTTTCATACATATAAATTGAGAACTTGCTTTAAGTTTTGACCACATATTGTTCCTATATAATACTAAAAGATATGAAAAGTATATTCTTAAATTACCATGAAATTAAAGATCTTCCAATTTAGAACACACCAAATATGGTTTAACTATGATCAATCACTAAATCTGTCCAACTAGAATCTCTGTATCCAACCTTTTGGTGTTGAGAATTGCTACAATAATATAACCCATAATCCACTATTTTTTTGAAATATCAAAGTATCCATATCACATATGTCATGTGACATTATTTGAGACAAATAATATATCTTAGAGAATGAAATTTTGATAATTTAATGTCCATATGTTCATATTTCAAAAAATATAGACTAATGCTAATTTTCCTATAGAGCATCAGAAAATTTCAAATATTAACCATCATTGGATAATATCATTAATTCCTCCACCAGATTCCCTATTAGTTTGGAATATTCTATTTAAAATAATTTTGATACCTCCTTGTATCCTTATTTTGGGATATAAACATCTCATCCTTGTTTTAGATCACGTAAAACCATGGTATAATGACAATTTTCCAATTAAATATATCTCAAATTTGAACCTCCTAAAATCTGAAATCTATCTATTTTGTATGTCATACAAGCCACAAAAATTGATATCATTATCATATATAAATACCACAATTCTCTACCCTTTCACATTTTTGATATAGTGGTTATGATCAGCCCATATTCTATGATAACTAATATTCCGAAAGTACTGATCCAAGCTTGAGTACCAAGCCCCCCATTTTATTTATAACATGTATAACAGTTTTTCAATCTACATAATTCTCTATCATCATCATCAATGGGAAACCCATCCAATTTATGTATAAAGAATTACTATTCACGGACTCCATTAAAGAATGGTTTTATTTCAACTTGATATAAATTAAAACCATTTTACATAGTAATCACTATAAAAAATAATTTTTTTGAGTCATTGATGAAAATGTTCCATCAATGTCAATTCCATTTACTAGGGAATATCCTTTAAAAATGATACAATCATTATTACTTATCAAATATTTATATTAATTTGATTAGTTTCATAAAATCCATTTAGTTCCAATCACATTTTTATTTTCTAGTCTTGAAACAATTTCCCAAGTCTGGATTATCTCAATTTGATCAAAATTTTCATTAAATGATTTGACCCATATTTCATTTTGATAATTATCATCAAAATAATTTCATTATACTTGAGATATAAATGATGATATTTATTGGACATATTATTTTGTGTCTGAATAGGGGATATACAACCACCGACTATTTTGTTATAGATGATTTAAGTTATTTATTATTATTCACTTATATTAATTGTCCCTACTGCATTTTCCTCAAAATTTGAGTTATCATCAGATTTTTTATCAGCCATTGGAACTCCACCTAAGACAAATAGTCCATTGTTCTCCACCTCATATTCTAGACTGATTCTTTGAAAATAATTCTCATTCGAATCAAAACTTCTATCACCACAATATGAAATATTCTATTTTTTTATGGTTGCATTAGAACCTTGAACTATGTTTTCCCAATTTATCTGTATATCATTGATATTACTTGATCTTAGATGAACTTAAATGAATTATTCATTCATGTCCATGTGTTGTGAACCTTTCATTCTTCTATGTGTTCTACATGAAAAACTTTCTTACAAATACTCAGATGTATTTCAGCAAGGTATTATTTCCATACCACATTTCATATGAATTTTTTTCATCACTTGGATATATACACACTCAATTAGATATATAAAAAATTCAAAAAATACTACCTTCCAATATTTCAATAACATATATTTGGCATTGATATTAGGTTGAGTCTTATTGTAAATGATATTATTTATTCTTTCCATTACTCCAAATTGTTGAGGAGTTATCAACACTCTATCTTCATGTTGAACCTCATGTTTTTCGAAATAATACTCCACCTAGGTATTCATAAATTACATACATTTCATGGTGTGAAACATTAAAATTATCACTCAAATAATGCTTTTATATTTTATTTTTTATCATGCGATTCACAGAAAATCCTTAGTTTTATGAGTAATCACTATCAAGATAGACACCATGATTAAATAAACAAAAGACAAAAGACAATTTCCCATTAGATGATCTAGGAGTAATTATACCACAAACAACCACATGAAAAATCCTCAAAACTTTTGATGATTTTTCTATATTCATATTATATCTTTTCTAGACTATTTTCCCTTTTTGGAAAGATTGAAATGTTTTTGTGTTGTCAAATGTGATTTTGGGTATTTCACATTCTCCCTTATCCTTCACTAGGTTTTATAATGATCTTTTAATTTTGTGAAAAAGTTGATTAATCCATAGTTTTTTTTCACCTGTTTGGATTGTATGAACCAAATTTCATCACAAATCAAATATAGATTCCTTGTGAATCATGTTAATTGAAGGAAAATTGAGCCTTAAATTACCTTAATGGGGAAACCCTTATTTTTATTATAACTCCCAAATATTTTGTAATTTTTTTAATTAATTTAATTTTTTTTATATTTTTCGTATAAAGCAACACAGAATATAGTCTACGTTATATAAAAGAACTAAGATTAGATTATGTTTCACACAACACCAAGTTAATATTTCACATTACTCATCACATAAAATATCTTCGAGAACAATAAACACTATTTTTGGATTTTGTTTTACACAATGTTGTGTTCCTTTGATAGCTTGCATTGCATATGAAACTTTGTTTTACCAAACTACAATGTGCTACTAATATTATGATTTAAATATTAGTATTGCTACCCCTTATCAGTTAGAATGTAAGTATTGAATTATATAATCTAATGTGTGAAAATATTATTTACAAATATAAATGAAATTATTCTCTTTGGTTATCAATTAGTTAGAAATTAATGTAAGAACTATTTGAAAATAATTTCATTTTTATGGAAACTATTTTTATACATACAGAAACGATATATCTCAATAAATTAAACATACCAATTTTCATAAATATTATATATTCAATCAATATTTTTAACACCAATCCAATATATTTTATAAATGTAATATAAAAATAAATCCAATTATATGTCTAAGAATATGTATTTTTATAAAAGTTATTTTTATCACCTTTTAATGGAGAACCTAATTTAAATCTATTTTTTGAAACAATTATAAATTTTTATTTGAAATATAGTATTAATTTCTGAAATCTAAATATCTAAAATTAATTATGGTGAATTTTTTGTATTTTTATGAGAACTTTCGTATCTTCATGAATAGTGAATAATATTGAATTTTAGTTCAATCGAATTTTTCATGAAATTTGATAACATAGATAAGTTATTTTATAATTTGATTTTAAATTTTAATTTTAAAAATTTTACATAAATTAATCCAATATAGGTCATTTGAAACAGTTTCATATTTAAATTAGATATCAAAATAATACAAAATTTTAAAAAAAAATTCTTAAAACATGCTGCAATGAGACACCTATAAGATTAATTTTAAATTCATTTAAGACCATTATTTTATTATAATTTTTAAAAAACAGATTCCATATTTGGAATTATCATAATGTATAACTTATAATATTTTCCTTTTATTTTTTTGACAAAAACAATTAGTGGAAGTTATTAAAATTTATTAGAATGATTAAGAACAAAATAACTTAATAAAAGACTAAAACATATACTTATGGTCCAAAATAACCATTAAACGTGTTCAAAAGGATTTGGATATAAATAATTCGACCAATTTCAATATTTTATCTAATTTAAACAATTATTGATGTAGGTTATGTAAGGGATACCACGCAATAGTGTTTACCTTTTTATATTTACAGGAATAACACTCCTCCTCGATAAAAGGGCACTCTCCCACCACACCTCCTTTCACCTCTAAAGCCAAATTGGATCTGCCATAACCTACCAAAATATCCTCCAAACATCACACCCTTTGACCAAAAATTACCCCTTTGAGTATAAATCCATCCAAATACTCCTTTCATTGAAAACCATGAGGAGTTACTCAGAGAAGAGGAGGCTTGAATATGTACGAAGAAAGTCATGAGTTAAGGTAGGGGTTCCTTATCTCATTTTTATATATCTATTAAATAAAACCCTTATTCACAAATAATTTATTTATTATAGTTTATTTAATTTAAATCAATGCATTATTTTATTCTTATACTTTAATTTATGGGTATTTACAAATCCATTTGATGATCATTCTTTCATGGGGTTTATGGTTCAAAAGTAAAAATCGGTGAAGTAATTTTGTCTCATTTTTTCTTCTTTGAGACACATTCCATGTTACGCATACATATCATTATTTGATTCATATACAGTTCCCTTTGATATCTTATCTCATGAATCTCCGTATTTACAAGATATTTTTATCCTTGTGTAATTTCATCTTCTAACACATGGAGTATTATTCAGAGTAACCAAGTTGTAAGAGTTTATTGAAACAATGTAATAATTTCTTGGGGTTCTTTATGATTATCATTTTATTGATGAAAAATTATTATATATATTCATGAAAAATCATTAATTTATTCTCAATTAGTTATTCATTATATATTCAAGTATTAGTACTATTTTTTCACTCTTTCACACTTAAGATAATTAATTAGTGTTTTTAGGAAATTGTGACCTTACCTCTCTCTTCGGTCAACTATCAATCTTAATTCAAAACCATGATTTCTAAAAATATTTTAAAAAATGTTCTAATATTAATCTATGATTAGAAAAAGAAAATTTTATCCTTGTGTTACAATTTTTAAAATGTTTTTTTAAAAAGGAACATCCTTGTCATTTTCTGACCAAGGAACTTTTATAAATTGTTTATGGAATAAAATAAATGTTATACATGTATGAATTTATCTTCCATCATTAATATTCTTCTCTTAAATATTAATTTTAAAATTTACATAATTTATATTTAGGAAAAAATTTCCTAATATTCTAGATTTTAATTGTTTTTAAATTGGGTTTCAAATACAATGGTTTTAAAAAATGGATTAAGTTGAAGAATAGTTTTAAATTTTTTATATGTTTTGAAATATATTTTCATAGAAATTTTTTTCAAAAAATTATTCATGATTCCATTATATGTTTTCCATGTTTTTTTGAAGAAATTTTTATTAAAATGTTTTCAAGATTCTTTTATATGTTTTCAAGATTATTTTATAAGTTTTAAAAGAAAATGGTCTTCAAAATGTTTTCATGATTATTTTATAAGTTTTTATAGAAAATTTTCTTCAAAATGGTTTCAATAATAATTTATATGATTTCAAAGATAAAGTTTTTTAAAAACAATTATAGGTTTCATTATATTTTCGCTAAATTGTTCTAAAAGAAAATGGGTTTGAAAAGGATTTATGTTTGTAAAATCATTTTTCAAAGAATAAAGAATATTTTCCTTAAGAATTTTTTTTAATGATTTTAAATGTTAATTTCATTATTTTCAATGAGTTTATTTAAATAAAATTATTTTGAACATTACATATGTTTTAAGATGTAAATTTAAAAGAATGTTTATTTTTTTTTAAGAAATGCTACAATTGGTCATTCAAAATCATTCTCCATATAAGATGGAATACATTGATATAGTGAATTATTTATTTAGGACATGATGAATGAATACCATTCATATGATTTCTTTAATTTATATGTTTTGATGGAATTTTGTTTATGAAAAACATTTCCCTTTCATGGGTTATATGCTTTTGAAACCCCCTTCATTTCATGGGTATACTTTGATGAAATGATTATGAAACCAATATATTTTCCTTAGGCTATGATGTGATGAAATTTTAATGATACCCATTTCATTTCAAGGGTTATGAGATGACTAAAAATTATTTTTCATTGAAATAAACCCCCTTTTAATGTCTTAGGGGAAAACCATCAATACATCAAGACTTAAAAACAATTAACTAGTCTCCAACCGACCGAAACTCAAGATCAAAAGCACCACTCACTATAATATAGAAGCTCCTCCCAAAAAAAGAACCATTAAGACTAGTTTACATTGTTTCATCATAGCACAACAAGTTGTCTCGTGCCAATGAGCACGAGCCTGGTACTGATGGCCAAGGCCATACCCTCTCAAACATCTGATTATGAAAATCCATGAAACTATGAAAACTCTTTTCCCTGAACCTCATCTAGAGAATCTTCTTGGAAAACCTAGTGTGAGATAGTGTAGCTCACTCATGTACTAGTGTTTACGCTTTTATGTTTCAAAATTCACTAAACTAGTAAGGTATTTGTGAATATTTTTGTTTAATATATTAACTAGTATTAAAAAATGATGTAATTTCCATGTACATTAAGCTTTGTTCATTATAGTTGGTATCAGATAAAGTTGTTTGTTAATTTTTGAAAATAGGATGAGAAAACCTTAGTGAGAACCCTAGGTATATTCCTAATGATAAGTCTAAGGAAAAGTAAAAGTACATAAAAATGTCATGGAATTTTTGTCAATGATAGAGTGACTGTTTTACTAGGAATACATTACTTCCAAGATACTACATGTGGATGTGGCTCTGGAATGAATTTACATAGGGGTTACTACCCTAAAAACACTGTATTGAGCTAGACATTATTGGGAACTGCAGCATGATAAAAGGTCTTACTACACACCTATTTTGACACTCTTGGTGGATATGATTTGGAAGTTAAAAAACTCTTCATAAAAAATCATAAATAATTTAAATATAAGTTGTTATGGATAATTTAGGAAAAAGATAAGGTGTCATAGATTAAGGAAGATATCGTAATTTAGATATACTACAAGTAATATTTCACGATCATGTGGTTTTTCAACATGATAAATGTTGGTCACACTATGGTTTTTATTTTTAGTCAATGGAGGGAACCAGAAGGAACTGGGTTAACATTGACTGTGATAGAAAATTTATTGATGATTAGTCAAATGGGATGATCACTGGAGTGAATGATTTTGAAATAACTCTCAATCAGTTTTTACTGAACATGAATAACGATGTATACCTTAACAAACTCTCAGACACACAAAAGAAGATAATCAAAGAATTTTCTAAGATTTTAGGTAATGAAGACAACTGTAGAAATAAAATTCAGTTTCCTAGATGTCAATAGTGTGGGAAGAAACACCCAAGTTAATTTATTAGAGGAACAAGAATATGTTTTGACTATAGTAAATAATGACACAAAAAAATCTATTTAAAATGGTATAATCAAACGTTTAGTTAATTAAATGGATGGGAATGTTGGACTCATTAAGGTATTATTATGTGATGAATGATTTAAATTTTTAAAATTATGGTAATTATGAAAATCAATGTCTTATATGGCAGGCTCATGTATAGAATCAGCAAGGTGCTACATGTAATGGTTTTGTTACTAATGATGAAGAGACCACAAATGACATATGAAAGGTATGTGTTGTTCTAATAATATTTTTGATATGCATGATTAAATTGAGTTTCATAAATATTAATACATGATTTTTATTTCTTATTTTAGGAAATAGTTATTAAATAATAAGTTGATGATGTTTGAGTAATGGTTTAAGAATATTGTTGTATGATTGAAGTGTATATGTTATGGAATTCAATGATTATGTTATATGAATAATGAAATATATAATTATTTTCAGTATAAGTTTTCAATCAATAATTGAAAATTATATGTTGAATAATGATGAAGAATTATAAAAATGAAATCTTAATAAAGGCAAGGTAACACTTAACGTTTTCAATATGTTGAGAATATTGTGTTTACCTTGGATTAATACATGATTGTTTTGGATAAAGTAAATTGGATAATATCAAATAACTTATAAATAATCAATGGTTTTTTGAAAAGTGGTCCATTTTATTAGGGATGAATTTTATTTTATTTTTGGATTGAAGGAATATATCCAGTAATCATTAGAATAAGAAATCATTCACGTTTTAAAGAAGGTTTTATGGAAATTTAAGTTACTACCATGTTTCAAAAGAATATATGATAAAGGTATTCACACGCATATAATGTTACAACCAAGAGATACTTTATAACATAAGGGGGGTCAACATTAAGCTAACATTCTGACCTTTATTCCAAAGTGTGGTATTTTGATCTTCATATGGGTTACAATGATATCAGTTTATGGAATGGTTTAACTTAAACATTAGATGAAATTTGTGAGATTAAAGTATCATCTCACCATATGAGGATTTATTAATATTAAAATATGTTTACAATTTGTTTTTGTTATGTTAACTGAAGATACATGGAATGACTTATCATTATACCTCAAGATTTGTTAGTAACTTAGGAATGACAAATGCACCATCATTTCATAGAGTAAGAGTTGAAATGGAAATCAAGTAAGGCACAACCAAGGGTTTAGATTATTCTTATTTAAAGGTATTAAATCATGTAAGTATATTAACTTATTTTCTTAGATAGTAAAATAATTTATCAACTCTTGTAAAAGGATTGCGAAAATTAAATGTCATAATACCCTTGTTTCTATTGAACCGATGGACTTATAAATCATCAAATATTTATTGTTTTGAGGCCCTTAACATTAAATTAATTATTTACGTTTTTTATCAATGAATTCAATCACTATATAAAATTATTTAGACTTTTCTTCCATATCCAATATTGATTTTTAACCTTTGTTCTCCTATGCGGAAACCTATTTATGTTTCACTTTGGGTAACCATAATGTTTTCATATTTTACATTTTAAAAGAAATTTTAGTATTAATTTTTATGGTGTGTGTTTCTATTAAATGAAATTTAATGTATTAAATCATAGATAACCCAGATGAATTTTGAGGGATAAAATCATTTTAAGGGGGGTAGAATGTTACACCCCAAGATGTTGTAAAAAAATTGACTTAGTTATTTTTTTGATATTTTTCCTTTCACGTAACATTGAATATTGCTTGTGTTATATGAAAGCACTAAGTTTGGTATGTGTTTAATGAAACAACATATTAATATTTAACTACATGAAACACTTAGAATAACATTCAAACCACACAACACTATGTTTGGCTTCAATTATCTACAATGATGAGATCTTTTAATATCTTTTGTTGTATTCTATACCTAGTTTTCCATTATTAATGTGATATGAATAATATTATTAAAATATTAGTATACCAACCACTTATCCATTATAATGGTAGTTACTAATACGATTAAATAATGTGTGAAAATATTTTTTAAAAATGTATATAAAATGAGTCCCTTGGGTTATCAATTATTTATAAATTAAAGTAAGAAAAATTTAAAAATTATTCATTTTATAAGAAAATTATTTTTCTATATACAAACACGTTTTATCTCAATAAAATAAAAAAAATTGATAAATTTAATATATTAATTTAACATTTCTTATAACCTTCCAATATATTTGATATGTATAATATAAGAATTAAACCAATTATATTAATAAAAAGAGATATTTTTATAAAAGGTAATTGTACTGCCTTTTAATAGAGTACCTATTTTAAATCTAAATATAGAAACATTTATAATTTTTTATTGAAAAAATAAACTACATTTTTGAAATCATATTATCAAAGTTTACATTGGGTGAATTGTTGATTTTTTTTGATAACTTTTATATTTTGATGAATAGTGAGTAATACTGAATTTTAGTTCCAAAATTCCTTTTCATCAAAATTATTTATAGAATAAAAATATATTTTAATTTGATTTTTAAGTTTAATTAGATCAATTTTACATAAAATAATACAATTTACATCATTTTAACTAATTTCACACTGAAATTTAATATCAAAACACTATATTCATTTAAACATTCTTTCTTAAAAACCTGATCCCGCGACATGCCAATGTGATTAATTTTAAATTAATTTCTTCCTCTTTTGTGTTTAGAATTTATAAAAATATATTCCATATTTTTAATTATAATATTTTATAATTTATAATAATTTCAACTTTGTTTTCGACAAAACAATATTACAAAATGTGATTAAAGTCAATTACAATGATTAAGAGAAAAATATTATAACAAAAGAATATACCTTAAACATAAGGTCCAAAATAATCTACACACATGAAAAAAATCCATTTTTGTACATATTTTGACCATGTACCCTATTTTAAATAATTTTAGAAATTATTTTGGCACATTATGTAATGGATACCTCTCAATAGTGTTTAGATTTTTATATTTACAAGAATTCCACTCATCCTTTATAAAAGGGAACTCACGGCATGTGTCCCAATAAAAACACTGTGTACTCAAAAAAATTCCAATGTACATTAACACGCCATGTCCTCGGGCGTGTACTTCGGATGGATGGTGAACAAAAGTACACATCGTGTAGTCAGAACTACATTCCCTATACTCGTTCAAATTACGCAATGAACGAGAATTCACCGGGTTTCCACCAAGGTACAAGTTACGTACAAGGATAATTTTAATTGAATTTATTTATTTAAAATTATGATGGATGAGAATCTCAAAGAAATTAATAAAAAGGGTTTAAGATAAAAGGATTGATTAATTAATGATAAATAATTAATTCGAGCATGATGTATCTTAAACCAGAATGATTGAAGAATTGAATGCTAGTTTTATTTATGCGTAATTATCATTGAATGTGTGGATGATAATGAGCTATACTGAGACCTTTGTATGTGAATAGTTTCTTTTAATTTATTTATTTAAATTAAATTTTTTGGCCTACGAGCCATCTCCTCATTAATATGTAGGGCATGTGCTCCCAAGGATTCTTTTATGTAAAAACCCCTTTCTACCCCTCACCTGCGTGTGATATAAATTCATATGTAATAGATGGAGCTCCCAAGCTAGTGGAGGCGGATCAATCTAGGAGCCAAGTTGAAACTAATCCAAGGATATACAAAGGTGGACAGGTGGAAAGATGTAAACATGAACCCACAAGGTTCAAGGTGTTTTCCCCTTGGTCTTGGGTTAGTTTATCAACCGCTAGATAAACTAACCAATATAACAAGCTCATGAGCATACCATTTATTTTATTTCTCTCAGTTTCATGGTTTATTTATTGTGGGTGTGTTGTCACGATCACACAATTAATGAATTAAACAACCATGCAAGATAGAACTAAAATAAAACCAGATTATGTGTAAATATTATCTTATATATGGTTAATCACTTAAGTATATCCAACTTAATATTAAAAATCATGTAATCAAAGATAATAAATTGGAAATTTACCTATAAAGATAAAATCCCTCAAAGAATTATTAAGTCGGTATAGCCTTTCATAATCTTGGTTAGAATCAAATCGTAGTTCAAAGTGCTTGACCAACCCTAGTTGGGGTGATTTCAATTATCAGGGAATTCTAATTCAAGGTTTTGGGTTGACATAACCTGGTTCGCATCAAGGGTTGACTATCATATCAGGACTTGGTGTGGCCAAGAGGCAAAGGTTAAGGAAATCCCAAATAAAAGGATTTCATGATTGGGGAGTCCACTCAGCGGATCAAGGAGCTGTGAGTTAAATGCAGTTGTCATTTGGAATGCATACGTAAAAACCCTTCAAGTTGCTTGACCAAACCTAGTTGGGGTAATGCGAAGGGAAATATGGATCCTTGCCACAAGAATATTCAGGCAACAAAATATTCTGAAGTCAACGGTGAGGGCTATTGGATTTTGATAAAATAGTGGCAGACTAATAAGTATTAATTTATTTGTTTGTATCATTTTTGTAATAAAGTATTAAACCTTTTCTCATCTTAATTTATAGAAATAGCAAGAAAATGACTTCCAAAATATCATTGCGCACCATACTCAAGAAGGAAAGCCTTCTCAACGGAACCAATTTCCAAGAGTGGAAGAGGCGTTTACGCGTCATCCTTCGCCACGAAAGGAAATTGTATGTGCTGGAAGAGCCTATTCTAGTTGTGCTTGGGAAAGATCCCAGTTATGAGGAAATATCTCTCTATGCTAAACACATGGATTATGCCACAAATGCCCAGTGTTTGATGCTATCAGCCATGTCTAATGAGCTCTTGAAGCAACATGAAAACTTGGAAACGTATAGAATGATGTCTCACCTTAAGGATCTCTACCAAGAGAAGGTGAGACAAGAGAGATATGAGATATCCAATTCTTTGTTTACAACTAAGATTGGAGAGTCTGTGCCAACTGGGCCTTATGTAGTCAAGCTTATGGGCTACATTGAATGCCTGGACATATTAAGGATTAAATTCCTGGATGAGTTGCGTACAGATCTCATCCTATCATCACTACCCAAGACCTTCTCTAGCTTCATTTTCAATTATAACATGAGCGGAAATGAGAAGAATCTATCGGAGCTTCTGGCGATGATTCGCCAGGTAGACAAGGATATGGGGCATGAAAAACCCGCAGTCTTTATGGTGAACAAGAAAAGGAAGGACAAGGAAAAGGGGCCAAATAATTACAAACAGTGTGAAGCCCCCGAGCATTGTCCCTACAAGAAGGGGAAGATACAGAGGCATGGCAAGGAACAGGAGGCGGTGTGTTTTGCATGTGTCAAGCAGGGCCACTAGAAGAGGAACTGCATCCAGAAGCGTGGGGATGCTAAAGGTGCATTCGTTATCGAGTGTAATCTTTCCATTTCTACACATTGGGTATTAGATACATCTTGTGAGGCTCACATTTATAATAAAATACAGGAACCAAGTAGGTTTAGAAAGATTTCTATAGGAGAGGTGGATCTTCGAGTTTCCAATGCCGCAAGGCTGGCTGCGTTGGCTATTGGTGATTACCACCTCTCATTGCCAACTGGAATGATTTAGGTTTTACATAACTTTTATTTTGTTCCTTTTTTTACCGAGAACATAATTTATGTATCTTTTTTGTATATGGATGGATTTATTTTCATGTTTGGAAATAAGGGTTGTCTCTTTTAAAAGAACAGCGCATGTTATGGTATGGTACATTTAAATAATGGTTTTTATGTATTAATTTACAAAAACCATGAGTTGGAAATTGATAATGAAACAAACTCTAATGACTCATACATCACCCAGTTGTGGCATCACCGTCTCGGTCATGTAAATGAGAAGCGCTTGACAATGCTCTACCAAGATGGCTATTTAGACTCTATAGAGCTGAAACCACTTAATAGATTTCATGCTTGTTTACAAGGAAAGATGACCAAGCCCCCTTTTGGTGGACAAGGTGAAAGGGCCACAGAGCCTCTAGGATTGGTACACACGGATGTGTGTGGACCATTTAAAGTGGAAGCTAGAGGTAGATATTCATACTTCATTACTTTTACTGATGATTTGAGTAGATATGGCTATGTCTACATAATGAGGTATAATTTAGAGTACTTAGAGAAATTTAAGGAATTCAAGAATGATGTAGAGAATCATATTGGTGCAAAGATAAAAAAATCTTCGATCAGATCGGGGTGGAAAATATCTGAACCAAGAGTTCACCGATCTTCTATGGGAGTTTGGGATTCAATCTTAGCTCACTCCTCCTTATACACCACAGTGTAATGGTGTTAGTGAAAGGAGGAACCACACCTTGTTGGACATGGTTAGGTCGATCATGAGTCATGCGGATCTTCCATTATCCTTTTGGGGATATGCATTACAAACTGCGGCATACACATTAAACTGAGTACCAACTAAGGCGTTAAATGGAATTCCATCCGAGTTATGGAATGGAAAGAAACCCATTTTGTCTCATACACATGTATGGGGATGCAAGGTGTTTGTTAAGGCCTTCTCAGGAAATAAAATAGCACCCTGGGGCACGATGTGTATCTTTATAGGATATCTTAAGGAAACAAAAGGATATTACCTATATAACCCTCAAGACAAGAAAGTGAATTTTGCTAGACAATCCATCTTTCTTGAGAGGGAGCACATCCACAAAAAGGATAGTGGGAGAATGATTTACTTTGACGAAGTTAATGCTCAAGATACAAAAGAGTTGGTATAAGAACAAGTTCCTTAGGTCCACGTAGAAGAGGTTCTAGAAACACAAGTACTCCATAGGAGCTCAAGAGAGGTAAGGGAACCAGATAGATTTGGTTTCCTAGTCACTCAGTATGGTGAATCATTATTGTTGGAAAATGATGCACCTCACTCCTACAAGGAAGCAGTAGAAAGCTCATAAGCTACAAGATTTCAATAAGCTATGAATTCTGAGATGGATTCCATGTATCAGATCCAAGACTAGGTTCTAGTCGATGAGCCAGTTAATGTAAATTCTATTGGATGCAAATGGGTATTCAAGAGAAAACTGGATATGGAAGGTCAAGCTAGCACCTATAAAGCAAGGCTAGTGGCTAAAGGATTCAGACAACATCAAGGAATTGACTATGATGAAACCTTCTCACCAGTTTCCATGTTTAAATCCATAAGAATCATACTTTCCATAGCAGCTTACCATGACTATGAGATTTTTCAAATGGATGTCAAAACAGCATTCCTTAACGGGAACCTCTAGGAAGATGTCTATATGACACAAACAGAAGCATTTGTGACACCAGGTGAAGCCAAACATGTTTTCAAGTTTTATAAATCCATTTATGGATTGAATCAAGCATCTTGGTCATGGAACATTTGATTTGATGAATCCATAAAGGAATTTGCTTTCATTAAGAATGAATGTGAGCCATGTGTTTATAGGTGGTTTAATGGGAATGTGATAGTTATCTTAGTAGTATATGTTTATGATATATTACTTATTGGAAACGATGTATCAGTCTTACGGCCAGTTAAGGACTGGTTGAACAAGTGTTTCTCCATGAAGGACTTAGGATAAGCAGCCTAAATTTTAGGGATCAAGATCATTCGTGATAGATCCAAGAGGCTGCTTGGACTAAGTCAGGGTAAATACATTGACCAGATACTAAAGAGATTTATTATAGAACAATCCAAGAGGGGATCATTTCTAGTGTCACATGGACAAAATATTTCTAAGAAAATCTGTCCTCAGACACAAAAAGGGAAAGATAGAATGAGTAAGATCCCATATGCTTTGGCTATAGGATCCATCATGTATGAAATGTTATATACCAATATTGATGGTGCCTATGCACTAAGCGTGGTAGGAAGATATTAAGCATATCCTGGAGAACAACATTGGATTACTGTTAAGACTATCCTTAAGTATCTAAGAAGAACTAAGGATATATTCCTGGTGTATGGAGGAGATGAGGAGCTTGTCATCAAAGGGTATGCTAATGATGGTTTTCAGACAGATCAAAATGATCTGAAGTCACAATCTGGATATGTTTTCTACCTCAATGGAGGAACTGTGAGCTGGAAGAGTTCAAAGCAGTCAGTTTTCGCCGATTCTATAGCGGAGTTTGAATATATAGCGGCTTTTGATGTAGTGAAGGAAGCTGTCTGGATTCAGAACTTTGTCCAGATGCATGATGTGGTTCCTAGCAGTAAAGATCCCATTACATTTTATTGTGATAATACTGCAGTGGTGACTCTTGCAAAAGAACCAAGGTCACACCAATGGACAAAGAACATACTCCAGAAGTATCACCTCTTGAGGGATTTCTATCAAAGGGGTGAAGTTGTAGTGAAAAGAGTGTCCATGGAAGAGAATGTGGCGGACCTCAGGACTAAAGACCTATCTCAGTAGAATCATGAATATCATGTGAGAGCTAGCGGGTTAAAGGTTGCTAGAAGTTGGCTCTAGTCCAAGTGGGAGTCTGTTGGAGTTGGTGGCCTAAAACCAACTACTTTGTACTTTATTCATTAATAAAAGTATTATCACATATTGATTTTTCTTCTATG
The DNA here is from genome assembly GCA_963277665.1 of Viscum album. Lineage (NCBI taxonomy): Eukaryota > Viridiplantae > Streptophyta > Magnoliopsida > Santalales > Viscaceae > Viscum > Viscum album. The sequence goes on along the minus strand of OY728158.1, from coordinate 684,321,096 downwards.
TGAAAATGATTGTGATAATTTCATAAGGACAGCTGTTGCATTAATGGGTCATAGCGGATCCCTACTATGATGATAACCCAGAAGTGACATAACACTGTTCTTGAATATATGTTCTATGACCGGATGATATTATTTTAGGGTCACAAATATTACAGGTCATTAGAAGTGATGACTCATAAAACATTGAGGCACCTTCTCATGGTGTGCGCCCTTGGTAATATCTAGGAGGATATTATGAGAATGAGGCCCGCTAGTAGGAAATCCATATTTCATTGTGTCATTGTATGTTACTATCTGTAGACATTTGTATTGGTCCTTAGACTTTAATATTATTATTAATGGGTATTACAACTAATGCACATAGATGTATTAATGAAAACTGTGATGACACACTGTTCGCAGTGAGGTAGGATATGTTGGGTGCATCACGAGTAATAAGACATTAATAGATAATGCGAGAAAGGATTTGTCCCTTCTGTTCCATAATAGATGTAGATATCTCAGGACCTTTGATGGAATTGAGATAGCCTAAAAAATCCATGGCTATGGTAAGGTATGGGCATGTTCAATTCCGAGAAGTCAAAGAAAGAATAATCGATCACATGGGTTGATGGAATTAGCATGAAACATGCTTGATTAGAGATATCAAGACAAAGGGATTATATTACACAGTAAGCATTCGAATGAGGTTAAACGTCATTATGGCATTAACTTCTTTCTTTATGGGTTCCTTGGCGTGTTATTAGATGCTAACCTTGGACTTTAGGAATGCTCCGCCTAATGCCACTGAGAAAGAATCCAGGAGGGTCACACACTATGTGTGTCCATTTATCTCTATTAAATATTAATTTAACAAGTTAAATAAGGATTATTCCCGAATGTGGTTTAATAATTATTTAAGGATGCCTAATCATATTTATTTCGACACTAGTTATTCGAGAGAACATATTGTGGGAGAAATAATATGTTTATTAGCGAGTAATGAAAATACATTTATTTAAGAAATAAATATCCATTACTCACGGTCTAATAAATGTGGTGAGGGAAATAAAGGAAAATAAAAGTACACGCCGGATACATTAAATATACACGTAGAGTAGTTTTATGGAAAATGAGTATACGTCGTGTATTCATGATTACACGCCATGTAGTTTTTTCTAGTTGGGATTTTGCAGGTATAATATTGTCTTATTAAATGATATTTATTATAATCAGTATGGGTTCATTTCACGGTATTAATAATTCAACATGGGGGTTTTCAATAAGAGTTAATGAAATAAATAAAACTAGTAACACATTTATTTATTGTCATAACTCTATAACCTCAAACCCGATTATAAATATCCTCACAACCCCAACACTTTTCTACAAGAGAAACATTGTGTACAACAATTCTGAAGAATTCTTTCAAGACCGAAAGAACTCCTTCCTCCAAGAACTTTCTCAAGACCAAGAGATCAAGGTGATCGAAGGCGGACATCGAAAGTGAAGGTTCTTCCGCGCTAGCACTCGGAGATCCCTTCACCGATGTCCAAATATACGTGGAACATGTGTGGATCACCGCTAGAGGAATCCTACACTTGGATTCTATGACGCAATGACAGATCACTAAATCATGACCGGACACATCAACGAAGAAAGAATTCCACCGATGTAATTCTTGTGAATTAATTAAATTAATTATAACCAATATATGATGATCCTATATCAATGGTTCTAGGACTCTTCTTTTCTATTTCATTCTTCATTCTATTCTGAAGATCTGAAATTTTATATGGTGACGGCTCTCGGATTGAACATTTTTTAACGCTAAAATTAAAGTTGGGTAACCCACCAATGCGCTTCCCTTGTGCCCGAAACCTACAGAAGGAACCATATATCTTTTGAAATTATTAATTCCAGGACAACCAAAAAAGAATATTGATATTTATAAGAAACCATTGATTTATGAGTTAAATTAATTGTGGAGTAATGGTGTCAGTAAATTTGATGTTGCTGCAAAACAAAATTTCTTAATAAAAGATTCATTTATGTGGACAATTAGTGACTTCCCAGCACATGACATGTTATCTAGCTGGAGTAGAGATGGTCCAAAATCATTTCCATACTCTATGAGGGACAAAAAATGGTTTTCACATAAATGGTAAAAAAAACTTGTTTTTTCGACTATCATCGCGGATTCCTTCCAACTGATCATCCTTTTCGGAGGAACGCATATAATTTTTGAAAAGACATAATTGAAATAGATGAACCTATTAAAATCATCTCAGGTATAGAGTTAAAATCAATTGTATCTTATTTAAGTATAATCACATTTGGACCGACAACAATCCAACATAAAATTGATGCTTTAGGAAATAACACAAATGTATAAAACAGTTGATTTTTTGGGATCTACCATATTGGTCTGATTTTTTTTTCATCACATATTGGATGTCATTAATATTAAGAAGAATCATTTTGATAATTTATTTCATACATTTTTGGATACACCAGGTAAGACCAATGATAATGTAAAGGCGTGATGAGATCTTTACCAAATTTACAGGCGACCAGAATATGAACTGTTTAAAATGTTAGATCACATAATTTAACGATGCCAAAAAAAGCTTATTCACTATACAAATAGAATAAATTATTATTATTTCATTGGATTACAGATTTGAGACTTCCAAATGATTATTCTTACAATTTGGGTAGATGTGTCAGAAATGGTTATATCATCATATTAAAAAGTCATGATTATCATGTTATAATGGAAAGACTTCAACCGATTGGATTAATAGGTTTTATGAAGTATATGAGTTGGGATGTGCTAACAGACATATCATATTATTCCAGATAAATTTTTTCTACAAAAAGTGAATATGATGCATTAAGTACACAACAAGAAGGTATTGTTTAAATTTTATGTAAACTGGAAAAAATATTCCTTCCAGCATTTTTTGACTCAATAGAACTTCTGATATTACAATTTATGTGTGAAAAAAATGTGGAGGTTTGGTAAAATTCCGATGGATGTACCCATTTGAGAGATGCATGTAGAAATTGAATAAAAAAGTATATAACAAATCATCAGTTGAAGGTTCAATTGTAGAAGCTTATTTACAATAGAAAATTTCATTTTTTTTCTCATTACTTTCAATCTGAATATCCCTCATAACATAATTGTATGGGTTGTAATGAGCTAAATGTTCATGGTGAAATGTGAAATCAATAATAAATTTTCAATGATCCCGAACTTGGCTTCGATGGATTTCATGAACGATGGGTTTCAGATGATAAACATCACTTAACTCATACATATGCTCTTCTCAATAGAGAAAAAATGATATCATTTGTACAGTGAGTTCTTCTATCACTTATTCTATAAATTTTGTTAAAGTAAATTAATATTATTTTATTTCTATGTTATATGATAATCATATCAAGAAACGAATTTTTCAAATTATAGAACCTTCTCTTGATTAACGTCGGAAAAAAACATTTCCTAATAGTTTTAAAAACTAGTAACAAATTTTTTTTTGGTTTAACATATACAATCAATTTATAATTTTTTATATTGATAATTGTTTTATATATTTTCTGTTATTTCAATATGTTGATAAGATTCATAATTGATTGTGTATAGTGAGTAACCCACCCTTAAAAATGGATAAATCTTATAATTCATATTTGTTAAATAGTTTTTGATTTCATACACATGCATGTGGGGAATCAAAAAATAATAATTAATATTTGTGTTTTATTGAGAGGATCTCGTCATATAGAAACTGAAGATGACTTTTATAACGTGTTGGAATAAATTATTTAACATTGTTATCTAGGATAACATTACATAACGGTGTTTAAATGTCAGTGGTTAGATACTGTGAGTGGATTACGTGTTCATATGACACATGGAATCGTTGATATTAAATATAAAAATTCTTCTTGAAGTTAATGACCCATTTTTATTGGGTCATCAGGAACATCAAATTTATTATTCAAAATATTGGGCTACATTAAGAGAGTTGAGTGATTGGTGGAGCATAATAAAAATTAAATATTAGGAAAATAAATTTACTCAAAGTGAACATGGTTTTGCTGAAGTGGAAGGAATTGAATTTTTTTTAGATACTAAAATAAATCCATCTTTCTCACAAAGGGACATAAATATCGATGATGGCACCCTATTGTTAAGGGTCAATGATGATGATGATATTAATGAAGCTTCAAATAAATTTAAAATGAAAATTGATGATGGAATTGAAATTCATATGGAAATTGATGATACTGAGGGGGGATATGAAGACATTGACTTCATTAGATGTAAATACGAGGAAGAAGTTGAACATTAACATAGTTAAATTAAGGTTATAATCACATATAATATATATCTATATTTAATAGTTGTTTTAAACTGTTTTTTAACAACAATCATTTCATGTTTTAGTTGGATGAGGATCTGTTTCGTATGTTGGAGGAAGCTAATCTAACTTTGGATGAGCAGGATGTTTGATCATATGACCCTCAGACTATTGGCGATTTAGGGGGGATGCAAATGTGGTGTGTTCTTATTTGATTGATGATTCCTGACCCTGTCCTTGAGCAACGTCCACATCTTGGCTTCGATCCACGCGTGCAGAGGTATGGTAACCTATGTATTTTAGTTAGATTTTAACAATTTATTTATATACTAATAGTTTGATTATTTTTCCTTTTTTCACAGATTTATGCATATTACTACTGGACAGAGGAGCACTATATTGTGAAATTAATTTTCTGAAGCATAGGTCTCATGGGATCAGATTCCCATTGATGTGCAGTGCTAAATGTTCGATTATTGGTTGGTACGGTAATAAATAATATTAATTTTGAAATTAATTTAATTAATGAATTGATATAATAAATTATTTATTGATTTCATGGTATCACATTGATGAGAGCTTGTGTGACGCTATCTGGATGGCATGGAAGGGAACTATGCATCAATGTTGTTGTCGATTTTTCAATAATTTTTCAATTAAAGCAATGAGTAATGCGGGAGTGATAGAGTTTGATGAGACCTTTCATTCCCACAAACCTGAATACATTTCATCTTAGGTTTGGGATGGATTATGTTTACACTAATTGGGTGGTAATTTGCAGAGGAGATCATCATTTGGTCACCAATGTTAGATTGTGGCCAGTATACTTTTTTGATTTCAAAATTTCACTGTAAATAATATTTTAACTATTTTAATTTGAAATTTTAATTGAAGGATTCATATGAGGCCGCGATTTTTCAAAAACAGACTGAAAGTCAGACTGATACTGATACTCCAACTAGTTCCCCCCAATTTAATGAGAAAACATGGATGAAGGCGACCTAGTTTGCCTTCAAGAAAGGCAGAGTTGTTGGTATTGAATCTCGATTGATGCATGTGGATTATTAGGGTACAACTGTGATGTTAGCAACCAAATCAAGAAGAGCTTGTGTGGGGTAATCATATTTTCCTTCACAGTATCAAGATTAGCTACGAGCTCATAATGATCTTATAGAGTGTATACATATGGGGTAGAAGCAAATTCTTCAATGGAAGCAACAACACTAGAAAGAGCTCCTATGATAGCAGCAGCAACAACATGATATTTATGAGGAGATGCGTCAATGGCGACAACATCAGGAGCAGGTGTAGTTAGAGTACATGCGACATCTGACTCGTGGATTAGGGATAGTGGCCCCTCTACCATCTCCTCTAGATCCTCGAGACGACCCTTCCCCTTAGTGATCTATTTATTTTTATGATAAAAAATTTGAATGTAAATTTTGTTTTTAATATTAACTACTCACATTTCTATATATTTTCTTTTTATATTATTGAAAATATTGCATATTTTATTATTTATTTAATTTTTTTTATTTTATTACTTTATTTTATTTTATTTATTTACTAATTATTTGTATGATTTTTTTATTTTTAGAATTTTTTTATATTTTTCGCAAATATCAAGGTTTTCTTTATTTGATAATTTTTTATTATATTATTAATTTTAATAATATTGCTTTAATAATAATAATATTATTATTATTATTATTTTATTATCAATGTTTTATTGTTATTATTATATCAATATAATATTGTAATATTATAATTTATTAAATTTTTCTATCATTAATATTATCATTTCATAAATATTAATGTAATAATAATAATAATATTATTATTATTATTATTTTATACAATTTTATTTTTTTGTACTATTTGCTATGGGCTGTCACAAATACTATTTGCGGTGGCCAGTCGAAATAAAGTATTTAAAAAACATGAGGATGTTATTTATGATGGATGTGGATCCTATCACAACTAATTTCTTTTTGTGACAGGCTGTCGTAAAAACCAATTTTTGCAACACCCATTTCTGCAATGAGTAATTTGTGACGAGATCTCATTGCAAATGACCCATCGCATATGTACTATTGTCCAGTAGTGTCCATTTTTCTAAAACTGTCTCAATGTGGTTCTTGAAAAACCTCCCCACCATAAACACTTCTTTCCCTTGATAAGCCTTGGCAGTCAACCCACTACTAAGATTAACCACAAACAATAACTCTTATAATATAATAATGGCAGCCCACCGTCAGATCCCATAGTGCCGAAAACACTCCAAACATGAGGGTCATTCATCCAAGGCCAATATGATTCTCCCCCCTATAAGAGCATCCTTATCCTCAAGCCTCAACCAACCACCATACTCCATAGCCCAAAAATTATCCCTTACTGAACATAATGGCTAGACGTGGACAAGAACTCACTCTGGAGTCTGAAAACCAAACAACCACTACAACCCACTCTCAGATCACTAGGAATGACATCCCCAGACAATAGAAACCCTTAAAATAAGGACCACTTCCCCGGAAGTCCTATTTTTTCGTCTCTCCCCTCCTAAATGGATTGAAGGTGATGGGGGAAACCATGACTTAGGTGACATCCCCCCAAAGTGAAAAGGTTATAAATATATGCTAAGGGCCTCATGAACATTTTGGGTATTATTTTCTATTTGAAAGAAAAAACAATGAAAACACAAAATCAATAAATAGAAAAACCGCTATATGATGCATGACTAAAAAATACAACTAAAAATATAACCAATACAACAAACCATAGTAGAGTACAATAGGAAACAAAAATTCATACTTAAGAGAGGTAAAAGGCCACAATAATCAAAACTACAAAGTGAAAACAGCCAACAATACCCCACCTTCTCCATCCTCCAACTCCACATGCTAATACATAGTATTAATAAATATCCATAAAAATTTAAGATATCTTTTCTTTACCTATGTGTTGATAGATTACTTTTGAAAATACACATTAGTTCCCAAGAATGGGTTGAGTATATACTCAGTAGGATTCCCCCAATGACATCCCAACTCATGCCAATAGGACATAACAAACTATCAAAATTTATAAAACCGTTTTAAGCATTAAAAAAGATATTTAACAACTATAAAATAGTTCTCCATGGAAAGAATAAAAAATACCCCTAAACCATTTCTCATTTTATTTTGCATAATATTTTTCATGTCCACAAACACAACCACTCACACACGCACACACACACAATCTTAGTGCTACCATTGACAATGGAACTTCACATCCGCACTCCATCCCATATGATGATGGTGCTTTATGACCATTATCTATCCCATCCAATTCATGCCCAACCATTAGTGCTAACATGATGCTAAGTCATTTACCAAAAACCAATTTCTATGCCAGCCATTTCAAATAAAATAGTTTATTTATTTTAATTCATTTAAACAATAACTTTACATGCATCCAAACTAAAATATAATTTATAAACATCATTTTAAAATTAAAAACAAGGGGTTTTATAAAAACCAATCAATTTTAAAAATTCTGAAGAGAATACCAAAACAATATTTCAATCAACAGTCCTAAAATAAATTTTCAACCATTTCAAGAAAATAGTTTAATAAAACTATTACATCAAGTTAAATATCAAGTGGAGTCAAGATAGAATCCAATTTCCTCTTAAAAATTGGAAAAAATCAATAACGGAACAAAAAATCTTCAGTATATGATAATAACTCATGTTCCCTTCAATAGATCTAATTACATTTCAATACAAAACCATTTATAACACATAGATCTATCCACATTAGATTAGATATATGGTTCCAAAAGTGAACAGATCCTTGGACAAAAGAAGAAACGGGAAGAAAAAATATTTACATACAAATCCAATTCTCTAATGTACTTTGATTTTTTTACATATTGGTCTATATCAGAGGGGATTGCCTCTAAGATATTGGGAGAAAGAGTAATTTGAGTTATATGAGTATTATGAAAAAACCAGGGGCTTAAAGGTTCAATTGGGATTAGATCCACTTTTTAAGGAGGTCCAAATGTACACTAGATGGTTAGGCTATAGGGTTTGGAAAATTGTGAGGTAACCTTTCTGTGTTAAAGTTTTAAGGCCACACCACACACAGTTGGCTTATGTGGATAACAAACTCTTGCACCAACCATGAGCATATGAAATTTCCACTATCTTCACTTTCACGATTTTTGGGAGATGCTGCATGGTTTTTACTAACAATGCACTAAACATGAACATATATAAAAGACTCAATAATGTGCCAAAACCTCCTGAAACATAACCCAAACTCTAACAACACTAAAAAATAAATGATTAAATGGTCATGTACCAAAAACTAGGAGTGATACACCTATGGAGAACTCCCCACTATATGTCTTCTTCAAGATCGCAATGACTCTCACGGAACTCACACATAGCACAACTGGAACTATACATAACTTACACGCACACGACTGATCTCAAAAATGATTATCCCAAAATCCACTCCAAAAAGAGATATCCTTCTCAAGGAAGAGGGATTATGTAAAAAACTTCTAAACAATCACACTAAATTGAACCTCGAGCTAAGACCCCTAGGTTAATGAACCTAAACCATTGACTATGCTCCTCATGTAGGCCAGTTCCAACAAACTAGAGAACCGTCAACACTCCAATTAAAAATAAGGCATCTACCTCATGCCAAGGTCCACCAGAAAACCATCCTCTAGATGGTAATATTACTAAATCCATGATTTCTAGACCATGCTCCCACCACGATACCCAAAGCGTAACTAGAAACAAAAAAATACATACATCAAACAAAACCCACCCTCTCAACCATCCAGGAAACCAAGAGAACTCCCATAGATCCACCTCACAAGATTGAGAATACTTATCCTCTCTATAGGGTTTCCTATGGCTACCACAACTTCAGTGAAACTCGAGCCAAATCCAAACATCTCTCAGGAAACATTTCTTTAATTGATCCAACCACCACTAACTACAGTAGGGAATCCCAATTCCCCCACTAGCCAACAAGGGTTCACACACACCACTTGATAAAGGAAACACATATCCACCACCATATAACATGTCCCTAAAGGATCCATATGAATTTTCATTATAAGAAATGAACCATATATTTAGTTGAGTAGATTCCCACCAAGTTCTTATAAGAGGAATCATTATATAAGTAGTTTCTGACACTTTAAACAACTGATCCTCCTATTTCAGAAAAACCACACAAAATAGGCATATTCATCATATATAGCAAGAATAATGAATGAAAAAGGCCTCTTTTAAAATGTGCAAGAGAACAAACTCATAAATCATATAATTTTTAAACCCATGTGAATCACTGAAGGTAAAAATCCTTGAACCGTAACATCCAAATACACGAATAGAAATAACAAATCTCTAGAAACCTAGACATCGAATTGGAATAGGTGTTCAGGACACATCATCCAAATATCCATCATAATAATTGAATCATTCCAAGATAAACTTTCAGTAGACTCCCCAAAGTGTAAGAAATAGAAAAAATATTATGTGAGCCCATTTTGTCCCAAAACATCCCAGGCCCACCTTACCCAACACACAATCTAGTATGCAACAAGGCCTCAAGTGCGTCTCCCTATAAGCTAGAGGCTATAAACTTGTGGTGAGGTCATAAGAGTATATAGTGGGGAAAATATTAACTCGGGTCATAGTGAAATAACATTAGAAGTAAAATAAACATATACATATCCTTGGACATTAGGTTTTGAATAAATAAATAATTCACTGAAGGAAAAAACTAAAGTCACATCGCCAAGAACACAACTTCAACCAGCACCACACCCAAAAGTGGATCCATATAATAGGTTCCTAATAATTATTTAATACCTTTCTCAACAACACCCAACCATACTTGACATCCCTTGATGTCATTCCACCCTAGAGGTTCCTACCAGTCACGACCTAAGGTGATCTGATCCAAACATTAGGAAATTAAATTAAAGATCTCATCTAAGAGTAATCTTGATTACACATCTTAGATATATCCAAATAATTATGAGAAAACTCACATGTTTTCTCATGCCAAGGTAACCAACCAGCAAACACTCTCACATGGGCCTCGTAACACATAGCCCAATCCTAGGAAGGGTACAAGTGAAACAAACTCTATGGAACCCTCATAATAAAATCTATGTGAAACATAACTTTATCCATAAACATCAAAACAAAAAATGGATTCCAACACTATAAACTACATAGAAGATCTCTTATAATGGACTATTCGTATGTCTAACTCTGAATCCAGATAAAAAATACAACCAAGACTCCATCGCTTGACAAAGTACATGGGGCGTACTTCCAAATACAAGACATGTCCTCTTAAATGTCCACATAGCCTTGTACTTCCAAATTTTCGAGGAAAAACCTGGGTATTTCCATGTACTAGTAAATGGGAATCACATTTTTTGTGTACTATTTCACGACCATGATCCCCTCACATGGGGTGTCTTCCCAAGCACACGACCCCATGGCCAAGTTCCACTACACAATGTGCACTCTCGAGTACAAGGAATGTAATATTTTCATATCCCTATAAACATGTAAATGTCTACATATACAAGAAAAACTACATGGGGTATATATTGGGTATGTGGTGTGTGATCTACAATCCCATGTACACAACCACATGGCAAGGTACATAGAGAAGCCCCACTACACGATGTCTATTTAAGGTAAAAAATATAATTATAAAAAGAACATATTCCCCAAATAGGAAGAACACAGAATGCATGTTCATTAAACCACATGTAGTCTGATTGGTATTTCTTGATTAAGATTCCCTCTAAACCTCTTGAAACACCCTGAAAAGCTCTAAAACCACCAGATCAACCCATGAGGTTTCCCCAAAAACCCTAAAAAATAACCTAAATACATATAGTCAATATGGATATATTTAGAAAACATTAAAAATGTCCTACCTCTAGATGGTAACCACTGAATACTTGTTCTGATCCGTGCTCTGCGACTACTGCATGACAATTCAGAACCTCTTAAGCTCTGTGATGGAGCCTCTTTCTCCCCAAATATCCATCCCCTATCTCCCTATCATCTCTTGATCTAAGACCAAAAAGAGAGGGGCATATGTGATTCACATGGGGGAAAGGGTAAAATTTATCAAAAAGGGGAAAGTAAAGGAAAAAAATACAAAAATAAAAATAAAACTATGAGAGAGAATAAAATGGGGCCAATCTTATACCTGTTCCCATACTAAAGGTTATGCCCCACCAAAAACAACATCATTATAGACTCTACCACAAAGTCAGACTCTGGATATGATTCTCCAAACAGAAGATAACACCGAATGAACATGTATGCATAGATAATATTTAATTAATTCAATATTCAATATTCAATCAAAATTTATACAGTTCAGATTTCCACCATACTACTATAATAGTGTAAACACACTATTTAAGGACCAATAGAGTCATTAAAAAACTTATATGAGATATTATGATATAATATATTACCATTAAACCCCTTATACACCACAAAATAGAATAAAAAAAATTAAATTTCCCCTATTTTTCATAAACCGCCATGAAACAGTTTATAAAATTTACATCTAGGGTATAATGAGTGGTATACTTGGAATTAATTAAGATGATTAAATTTTTAATTTATTATATTGGATCAATATGATTTAAGGATGTTGGGAAACATTGGTAGGATTCTTCAAATGTATAGAAAGATCATTGGATCTCTAAGGATTCCCCTAAGGATGAGGTTGTTTAGTAGGGGAATAATAATTAATATTATTTTGATTCATTAGACTCAAATATGGATTTTTAAATTCAAGTGGATACTCAATGAACAAGGAGATAATTTTATAAAAACTAGGTAAACCCAAGGAATCTACTAGCAAGAAAAAAATATGGAGAAAGAAAATGAAAGTTAAGTCATACTCAAGATGAATATTTTACTTTTGATTTGTCAATGGATATCCAATATTAAACCATATCTATCCCTAAAAGGATATAATGTTAAGAAAAATAATATTTTAATTATAGTTTTAGATACCATGATTTACTTTAAGTTCATTTAATATAAAATATTTGAAAAAATGTGATACTATTTGTTGGTATTAATACTACTAAATTTTCCATGGAAATTAAACATCTTTTTACTAATAGGTCTTTATATAATGTATCTATTATGAATATTAGTATATAGATGGTTGCATTCCAATTTTATTTAAAAATGATATATATATTCTATACATATATTTATGCCTTCACTGGGTATCTAGGTAGAACAGAACTATGAAAGTACATTGCTAGTATCAGTATGTCCACCACTGGTCCCTAGATTACTCTCGGGGACATCAATATCATCAAGGAATCATATAAAAGTTTTGGAACTAATTCATCATCAAATTTTAGAATGAATTTCAAAGATTGAATTTATTTTAATAATCGAATGGAGATCAATCTCACTGGATCCAAATTCACCTGGTATAAAAAGAATGCTAATAGAGTTGTTCCTTGAAATTTGGATAGAGATTTTGGGAATACATTAGATTTAGATATATGGGAATCATTTAATAGTATCACTCTTACTAGATTAAATTATATTCATCCTATTAACATTTTTTTCTTATGGACATATTATTCAGGTAGCGTCTTCCTTTTTTATTTAAAAATTCTAGGTGAAATCATGATAATTATAATTTTTTTAAATAGGTTTAATGTCGATTCATTATTCAAATTATTCCTGTTCTTGTTACATAAAGATTAATGTTCTAAAATAAAAATGAGGACATGGAGTAGTGAATTTACATGGTATATTTAACCCTGAATCAACTCATGTGAATATTCTCTATTACATACATGGGTTGAAAAAAACTAGCTTGAATTTAGTGGCTCGGGATTTAAAAGGTAGATTGATATTGTGACTAAATTATACTATCTTTTTAAAATGTAGGAGGATATAGTTAATGAAAAACACACACAATCAAGTGGTTGTGTTAAGGGGATATAAACACAACTATTTCAAATTCTCTTTAAGAGTCTAGAATGATAAATAGAACCATTTCTATGCTAAAATTTGATGATTATATTATTTCGGAAATAAATGTGTTTAGGGATAATTTTTTTGAATATTACTATAATCTATTAAATCCATATTTTTATTCAATATAAGACATGTTAGCTCACATTATTCCCTCCATCATTACTAATGAATACAACAGATCCATAAACAATATACATAATACCATTGAAATAAAACAATTTATCTTTGGCGTAAATTTCTATAGTTCCCCCTAGGTCATATAAACTCTCCATATATTTTTTTGATATTTTTGGACATTTTTCTGTAATATGTGGTGAATCTTGTGATTTGTTTAAACTAAATTTATAATGATAGGTATTAACTCTAAAATTTATAATTATATTTTTAATGTACATAATTCTCATTAAATACACATATTCAAGCCTATTTTTAAAAAATATACTATATATAAAATAATCACTAAGATCATTGTAAATTTGAAAAATGTCTCTATTAATAAATTAGTTTTAACAATACAATTTTGATTTATCAATATTATGAATATACAAGAATTTCTCTTTACAACTTTAGAATATGTAAATCTTATAAGATGATCTTCAAGGGGTTGACATATTGATCTGAAGATGGATGTCACCGAGGAATTTTTTACTATTAATTGAAATTTATCAATTAATAATAAATATAATTTTATATTTTATTGGGATTTTAAAGAGAATTTTAGATATGTTTTTAAATCTATAAATATATTTTCCCTTCTCAAGGAATATCCCTGTGGTTATTTCATATGATCAAGAGGATTTAGTAAATTAAATCCACTTTTATATATTATATAATTTTTTTGAATATTAAATTTGTATGTTCATTATAATATCGAGTACAGGTGTAATATCAAGGTTATAAAATCTATTAGAGTGCATGCTACTCTATCTCATATCATTAATACTAATGATGTAATTATATTATTTAAAGGAAATAGTAGTAATATCCAAATATTGAATGAATTAATATTCAATTATGAGAGAATATTGGGTCATAAAATAAACTGATAGAAATATTTTACATTATTTTGTAATGTTATTGACTATACTAAAAGACAAAGCATCATCAAAACATTGAATATTAGGGTAGGAACACTTCTTTTATCTTTCTTGGTAGTCCCTATATTTTTAAATAGGCCATTGGTTGACTAAATTAATGAAATATTTTGTTATGTAAAAAAATAAACTTTCCATTTTGAAAGGGAAACCTTTCTCAGCATCTAGTAGGTCAATAATTTTAAAGTTGACATCATTTTAAATCTAGTACACTCATTCATGGTACAGAAATGGCCTTTGGACATGATGAAAAATCTAAAAACAATTACGATGAGCTTCTGTTGGAGTTATTGAATTATGGAGAAGAAAATGGTTTCTATTCACTAGAAATTATTTTACAATCTAGTAAAATATAGGGTATTAGGAATAAAAAATATGAAAAAATTTAATAAAGAACTTCTGAAAAAATTCATACAGAAGGTTATCCCTAATAATATTGGAAGGATTTGTTTTCCAAAATGAATATTTATAAGAAGAATTCATGTGGAAAATTTTCATTTGGTATCTATTTATAATTTTCATACCTCTTATATCTATATCATCAATAATTATCACTTTACCCCTTAGAGATATATTTGGGATTGAGAGCCTTTGAAGAGTGGAATTATATATAATGTTCTTTACCACCTTTTCAAAAATGGTACTTCAATTAATGTGATATAGTTTATGATTCATTTCCATACATAATTAATCATGAATTTAGATCATGGGGGGTCTAGTGGATTAATATCAATATAATTCCTATTAATTTATGTCGTTATAAATTTGGCATGTCTCTATGTTCTATTTTCTACTCTTCCATGCCAATACTAAATATAAAAAACATACCATTTTTAATGTTCGTTCAGATTTTCTCTCTCGATTTCACACTTTGATATATTTAAACTATCGAATCATTTTATTACTAGTATATGGGAGTTCTTAATTCACTACAATCCAATTACTATATCAAAATAATTAAGAATCATACTACATACTTTATGTGAAGATCTTGTACATCAAATTTTTAGAATAAAAAATAAGGCCACATGTGATGGGAATAATCATTCAATTTTCAATTAATTATTGATTTTAATTTTGAATATCATATAGATTATTCATATATATAATTTTCTTTCTATGAAACAACCATGAAATGTTTATTTAATGAAATATTTTCAAATGTTAGTAATTTCAAGAAAAATAAGGTAACCTTAGGTATCATTTGAGTACCACCTCTTGATAAATGGTATAAGATCAACAATAATGATACTTCAAAGGAAATTCTTAAGGATATTTGATATGGTGTTGTGTTCATGAACTATTGATGAGATGATGATTGTTTCTTTTATGCTTCTTGTGGATAAGATTTTTTATTCGAATCTAATGTATAAGGATTCATTTATGTGACATGTGTAGTAAGGTAAAGGTGAAGGAGATATTTATGTTCATGTTTAGGATTATTATACATGATGAAACTTATGTTACACGTGATGTTCTAGATTTATAATTATAAAAAAGAAGGATAATGTTGAATCGATCCTTTCCACTACTATTTATTAGTATCTAGATAATTAAAATCCTCCAATATAATTTTCTTCTTCTTTATTTTATTAATGAGTCACCTGTTATTTGGTACTCAAACAAAAAACATTGAACCAAAAAAAATAGTAATAGTACACTCATGTTATATCTATATGGGAATGTGTTGTGGATGTGTTATACTTTTATTTGGTGGGATTAGTGTATGAAACAAACTTTTTATATTGGACTATATTATTTTTAAATTTAATTTAAAAATAAGTCGAATAACCATAGATATCTCTTTAACATTATTATTAAATAATTATTAGAATTTTCGATCTTTTTTTCTTTTCTTTAATGATGTGTAATCTCATTTGATTATTATTTCCTAGAAATTTTAGTTTAATTAGTTAAATATAATAACCTTTAAAGAATATAATCTCCATTTTCCTAGTAATTAAATATCTCTGATAACTCTTATTTCAACAAATTTCTCATGATTATAAGGAATGTATAAGACTTAATTGGCCTATGTGTGAGATCTAGTGAATTAGGGTGGGTAAATTCAAAATCCCAAAAATAAAGTATTCTCATAATGTCTAAACAGTTCAAATGAATCTGAAGGGATAATGAGAAGAGGCTGGACTATTAAAATGATTAGTTAATTAATAGGGATATAGGTATAATCTCCAAAACTCAACAACTAAATTCCTAGTGTTCCATAAACAATGTTATTTTAAAAATAAATCAAAGATATACAAAAATATTAGTGATTTGATTTGGGTGATTGAGGAATAATCATCCCCGTGATAGAGAGATATCTAACACCAGGGAATAGTTATTCATTTATAGAAAAATTATCATTGTTCTATAAGTATAATAATTGACCATGTGAGAAATGCAGGTTTCATCAACTTCTCCAGGTGTCATTTGGAGTGTTCCACAATTTTATTTCCAACATGTGTATTCTCTTTCATTTGAAGATCGATATGTGTCATGTGTTTTTAGCATAGATGGATTTTAGTTGATGGTATTTTTTTGAATTTTCCAATCATGAAAATTATTCCCTCCCATGATTTAGTTTCTTGGTGACTTTGAGAAGAAATGGACTGGAATGTTTTACTGCTTCACATTATAGTGACAATTATGCTCTATTTGGTTCTCTCATGAGGAGTTTCATTTGGTGAGAAAATTCTCTATTGAGTCTCATTATGGTTGTGGGGATGAAATATTGTAGACTAAGTGTGAGCTTAGGATTCAATGAACAATATATCAAGTCTTGTTTTATAGTGTATTTGGGGTAGATCATTCACTTTATCCCAGAAATCATTAAGCTTTATAAAAAAATCGGGGACTAGTAGTGGGGGACATAAAGTGGGATAAAGTGAGGCTTATATGGTGCTATGAAATCTTGGGAGCTATAATATCTTCAATCATAGAAAATACATGTGATAAGTTATGAACCTAGGTGAAACCATCTTTGGGGTTGGTATATAATTGGATCTAGAGTATCCCAGATGAATTGGGCCACTAATATTTGTCCAGGGTGATGATTTGAAAAAAACATATATAATGGTTCTTCTTATACCATGGTAGGTATGAGTCCATTGTTTACTTTTTTTTTGAGAACCTAGAATTCATGGTATTTTGACTGTGCAACCTATGCATGCGAAGGATGAGGCCTCCTCTATAATTATTTTTCACAGGGAACAAACTAAACATCTTTATAAATGTTCAAAGTCTGGTGAATATTCCTAAAATCAAGATATCTTCTATTCATATCTTGCAGTTTGATATACCTCATGCTCGATTTTGAATTAGACTGAAAAAATGTACAAAGGTGTGGTTTTTCCTCATCAGAAAATGGCTCAAATTTATTCAACAAATAAGATTATGATTTATTTTAGTGCCATTAATAGGATTCATCATTATTCATAATCTATGAGAATGCAAAGAAAGGTCTCAATATTCTTATCCTTCCAACAAGCTTGGTTGGATTTTGAGTTTAGTCACCCATATTAAGGACCTATGTCTTTATCTTCAAGATTGATCTTGATTTTACTATTTCCCATGATTGGATCTCAAATAATATTCAAATGGTCAGACTATATCTTTAATCTCGTTCATCTCTTTGTTTAGGAAAATCTCACAACAATTACAATAGGGCGACATGAGTGGCATAGACGTAGGTTTTTTCTTACTAAATTAGGATGCGGGTGAGGCTGTAGTTAGAGGTGGAGGGTTGTGTGAAATGGATGTAGGTACTTTTTACAATATCATATGGTATAGATTTACAATATTAGAAATGGTTATAGTAGACATATGACGATGGGAATGAGGATGGAAGAAGAACATAAATGTTGTGGGTGGGGTATTTCCTTCTCCTAAAAGTAGGCCTATGGTGGTAGATGATCACGGTAGAAAGGAAACGAAATTAATATGATGGTAGTAGAGTAAAGGTAGTAGTGTGGATGTAGAATATGAAAAATATTACTGGTTCAAATTCTGTGAAAGAAGCAACATGGAAGAACTAGTAGTACAATTAGTAGATTGGTTTGTTTGATGTAAATTACTTGAGTGTAGTAGAGCTTACCTCCTTTTAAAGAGTCACAAAATATCTCTCTAAAAATTTCTAGCATCTATAATTCACAAAAACAATTTTTTTAGTGAATGGGAATTCCATATTAATGCCAAATGAATAAAAAATAAAAATAAAATCAACTTCCCCAAAGAAAAAATCCAAATTCATTTTCATCAAATATAGATCATATTTTAAAAAATAATATTTTCATCATTTAAAATCGCAATTAAAAATTAAAAAAAAAATTAAATTCCGAATAACTTTCAAAATAATTAAATTTATTGATTTTTATTAAATTAAAAACATGAATAAAACAATTAAAACATGGAAATTAATTCAACTAAAAGTTTAATTAATGATTCAACTAAATCAAAAAAATAAATTTCAAAGTTGAAATCAATGTATGTATTTTATATTAACATAAAAACATGTATAATATTATAAAAAATCTCAATTTTGGTCCCATGAAAAACTAAATTCCAAAATTAAAGGTATAGATTCTATATTGAATTCAAATATTCAATAAATGATTATAATCCACCTTTTAATATATTTTATCAAGAAAATTGTAATCTTAAGAATTTTCTAAATTATGTAAATTAATCTAAGGCTTGGATTTATTAAGGGGTAATTATGAAATAAAATCAGAAAAATATTGTCAAATTTTAAGCTCGTGTTGCTCCACCACACTTTAACTACTATACACCCATGAAATTTTTTCATTTAATTCAAAAAATATGATTATACTTCCTGATTGAAATATAAAATACATATAACTAGTAAACTAAGATTCATCAATAATAATAAAAATTCACACATACCATATAAATCAATCCGCTCTCTCAATTTAATTTAATAAATTTGATTTAAGTGAAATGAAAGTTTTAACAAGACACACATCCAAATATCCCTTTCTCCAATGATTCTTAAACCAAATTTTAATTTTCCACTTCATTGATATAAATTAAATAATTTTTTACAATCCAATTTCCCCTTCTTCATCTAGGTTTAATATTCCCCTCACATGAATAAATTCATATTGACTACTAAGTACATTATTGATTTTTTTGAATTTTTCCCCTACTATGAATTTTTATAGTACTTTTAAAAGAACTTATTGGAATGGATTGAAAATTATATCTGTTCCTAATTTCTCAAATATTCATCATAGGATCCAAATTGACCTTTTTAAACTAGTTTCATAAGAATTATATCAATTTCGTTTTAGTTGGATACCTAAGTTTTTATTTTTCAAATAATACAAATTATTATGTATTAAGTTATAAATTATAGTGTCCTCATGTTATAATTCTGATCCATAAGGATATATTCACTCATACTCCCTTACCAAGTACAAAAACCAAATTTCCATGCAATTTGTGGAAAAATCACCCAACAATCATTTATCACTCATAATTCCAAAACCTAATGAATTCTTATAAAGTATCATGGTATTTAAACTATGATAGATGATAATTAATATCAATGTTATTTTTTATTTTTTTTATTTCACTCAAATATTTTAAAAACAAAATCATATAAAAACTATGTACAGATTCCTAAAAAATTGATATTTTTTTATTTGGGTTTTTTATGTACCTATAATATGTACTAAATATAAAATAAAAAAAGATCATTTACAGCATAAACTACTTTCTCTGTCTCCCAAAAAATTATATCTGATTCCATTACAACTAGGTATTATATGCATTTTTTTTCCGAAAAGTCAGAAATAAAAATTAGTATCCAGAAAAATTTTGAAGAAAGAAATAACTTTTGATTTCTTTATTTTTTCACACCATAGAGGAGTTTGGGCTACTCTTTGGGTTCTTTACATAGGACTTCATTAAAATTAATCCACTATTTTCCATTCACCATGAAGGGGTTTTGGGAATCATTTAATCTAATGATGAAATATTAGACATTATATATTTTATTGTATGCGTGGAATGTTTTTATGGAATCATATTTCATCTTAGAGAGTGTAGAAATATTGTGTCTTATACTTCCAAAATAATTTTTTATATGATTCTATCATTGATATATTTTTCCTTCTTCTTATATAATTGGATAATATTATTTCCTTCTCATTTTAATAACCCTCTCTCTAACATCTGTATCTTTCTCTTTTTTAAATATTTCCCAATGATCAGGTTAACATGTTCGGAATACCAATAGAATTTATTCTATAGCATGATAGAAAATTAATTATTTTTTAAGGAAGTTATATTCTAATTGGGATGGGGGATTTAAATTAAAATTTAGGTTAGTTTTATATTCATTATTTTAATTTTGTGTTACTCATACTTGCATCCTTCATAAGTATGATACATGATTTAGTAAAAACATTGACTAAATTATCTAAATATTAAACACCAATAAATTCTAGTTGTTTAGGGAATAAAAAAAATTCCAGATTTAACTCATTTCCAAAAATAAATATATGAGTGAAATAATTTGATTCCAATCTTTTTTTGGAATAATTATATCATCCAAAATTCCAATTTTGATTGAAGGACAACATGCTGATTCAAAATAGTTCAAAATTAAGGTAGTTTTCTCAACTGGGGCACTTCATTGAATCATATATGTTGAAATCAAATATCTACACACGAAAAGTCCTAGAAAGTGTTAATTCATTATAATTTGGTATCATTTTAGAATTATTGTGAAATTTTATAAATATAATGAAGTGGGAATGATTCTTACCTTTTTTCCTCCTTCTCATAATGTAGAAGTCATCCAAGACTAGAAAAACCAATACACTCACTAGAACATTTTAGATTACACCTATTGGGTAGGAAATTGCTTGTTTGGAATGTTGTGTAGATGATCGGTTGTGTTTGAGTTCTCCTATCTTAAGAGATAAATAAACCGATTAATTCACAAAATTAATTCATTATCTTAAATCACCAATACATTTGAAAAATTAATCTCCCAAATGGTGTAAGGAAAAGAAAACTTACCTCTATCATAACATTTCTGGTTTATTTTTTTGGTTACAAATAAATAAAAATATTTACATTGACGTGCCTTTTCAATACCTTATAATCTTCTCCTTTCGGTGGACATACCTTTGATAAAATCGGTATACCTTGGAATGTGGAATATGTCATCCAATAGAGGGATATTTATCTTTACATTTTTGAAAACTTCCCAGATATTATGTTGAAATGATTCTTCATTAGTTTTCTTAGATTCTCACATCCTTGTAGAGATGAAAGTTTGGGGTTGATAAGGATCATCCAATTTGGATTTCCCTTTATCTTTCCTCACCAAGTGTGTTTCCACAAGCACTTCATAATCATTATTTTTTTAAGGGCAATTTGTTATGGTTTAGCGGGTTTTTCACTTCCATATCTATCCCTAGATAATTATTATTCACTTATAGAAAATTCATTTCCCATACATAGTGTAATATAAATAATATTCTTCTAGGTTATGAAACGATTGGATAGGACGGTTACCAAATCTTTGGTTTTTCATTTCATTGATAGATGTTAGGATCTAGAGCTTGGACATTACAAGTTCCTTTATCAGGTCCTCAATTTATGGTACTTAATCTTGAATTAGATGATATCTTATAGAAGGTTTATAGTTCAATCATTGAAAGGGATGTGGTTTTAAATTTTATTGTAAACCATTTTGAATGGGTGGTTTCTAGAGTTTTTTATTAATTCTTATATTGACCGTTGGAATAATCTATAATTCTTAGATTTTTTCTTGGATATTATTGGTATTTTATTTTGTATATGGATTCAAAATTTTCTTGACTTTAACGTCCTCCATTAGTGTATTATTTTTTTGGTTTTTTAGAGTTTACAAACATGAGGGGGTGTGGGAGATGATGTTTTTGAGACTTTTTTGGGGATAAATTTATCAAAAGAGAGTTTAGTTATTCTATTTTATTTTAAATTAATGGGGGTCAGATAGGTTTACCTCATGCACTCCAATTTTTGTATTTATTATATTTAAATTTTGATAATTCATGGTGATCCTTTCAATCATCACTCTTGATACAATAGGTGACTTGTCAATTTGTTATTTTTAATAGGAATCATCCAAATTATTTTTGTTACTATCCATCAATCCATGGTAAAATAATATCAAGAAACGATTCCCTTTATAAGATTAGTGTGGGAAGAAGTTTTTTAATTCCAAGAATCATTAACAATACACATAAAGGGCCTCTTCACATTTTTTTAAATGCATATATATCCATCCTCATATAGAAACTCCATGATGTAGGTAAATTATTTTAGAATAATGATCTGAACCATTTATTCTAAGTTGTAATATCCCAATGTTTGGTGTTTTAAATCCTATCCTCAGAATATCCTTCAATATATAATAAAAATTCCATCCAAATGATCTTAGAATAAGGGAGTCCTCTTTTTCTGAATCCACTCAAGACTTCTAAAATTTCTCAAAGATTCATGTTGGGGTATTCTACTATCAAACCATGAAATATTGGTAGGTGACAAAACATACCAGTTTTAATCTCATGATCTTACTGGTTATTTGTTTTAACTCTTGGTTGTTATTATATAAATTAGGTCTATACAGTTATCTTAAAGTTCCATACAATTGATCTTGTTTATCATTCATGTTTTTGTTTCCTTAGGGTGACTCTAGTGGAAGAATAATAATAGGATAAGGATTAGGACATTAGGATAGTGAAACAATCCCTTTTCACTTAATGAATTATTTTAAATGTTTTTAGTCTCTCAATAAAATTTTTCTCAAACTCTACATCAAAACCAATTAGGTGAGATTGATTGAATCTAGTCATTTTTTTCATTCATTTAAAAAACAATTAAAACAAAACCAATGGCCTCCCTAAAAATAACACTAGGTTTTATGATTTTCCTATCCTATGGTGATTAATAAAATAATTTTTTACTAAAAACATATAGTAATAGTATATCCATGTTGTCTATGAATCAAAAAATGTGTTTTATGTTTTTTATTATGTTTTTTTGGGATAATTGTGAAAAATACTTTTCATTATAGAGCTGTATTTGTTTTAAATTAAAGTTTAAAATAATTATCCTAACATATAATATCTCTATACCTTTCATGTTAAAACATTATTCTAACTTTTAAACTCTTTTTTCTCACTAATAAAGTGAAATATGACTTGATTAACCTAAACTAATTTTTTTAATTTAATTGGTATGAAAAAATGACTGTTAGGACCACCAATATCCCATGTCCTAGTAATCAGATATCTCTAATTACACTTATATTATCCCACTCCTCATTATCTCAATAATTTTAGAGGACCTAAGTGTCTTGTTTGTCAAATCTAATGAAGGAGGTAAAAAGAATTCATAATCAATGAAATAAGGATATATCCAAATTTATAAATAGTTTCAATGAGTGGAAATAGATAATTAGAATTGATTGAACTTTTAAAATGTATAACTCATGACTTGGTGGATAAAGAGAATATCATCAGCTTAGCCACTAATATATTAGTGTTCCATCATCAGGGTTATTATAAAAATAAATTAAGGAATGAATAAAATATCATAATATTGATTTTAGTTAATTTATAACAATCATTCCTAGAATAGAGAGATACATAGAGCCTATTAATAGTTCAAAATTTATTAAATATCACAAAATTATTATTCGTATCATATCGACCTAGATTCCACTAAGTGGTTCCCCAATCTGTTGGGCCACATGGGCTCAAGAACATCTCCCAGAATTCCAGAGGCTGATGACTAGTAACAAGGACCTAGGGTGTGTCCTTGGGGAGACTATGCCCTCATGTTAGAGTGTAACATGATGGTAGCAATCAAATAGTCAATTTTGGAAGCAGTGAATCAATCATATAAAATATAAATATACAAGACAAGAATATATACACAATAATGGAATGGAATCTTATATATGATGATGATCTTGTAATGTATATACAAAGCATCCAAAATAGGTATAAAATCATTTAATAAAATAAATGTATCACAATACCAAATCACTAAAAATAAACTATCCCATATAGTATCACAAGACTCTACTTAGTCAAATTCAAACTTGATCTTAAGCAAGGAACAAATAAAGAATCGTACTATGGGTGCTTACCTTGGTCCCCACCTACATTCATATAGTATGTACGAGTACCCAATAGTGGCCAGAATAGGGTGTGAGATAACACTTTATAGGCTACCACCAATGATGTCTATAACATATCCAAACTTTGAAATACAATCTACGAAGTGTGAAATATATATCACAGGTATAGCATAAATGATACAAGGTTCTCATGGCATATATATTACATGTAACTTCATACTCATAGAAATATAATCCTCACTATAAAATATTTTCAGGAACCCATAAACAAGTGAAATAATAAAATATAATTAAACAATTTGAATTATCCAATTTACCCACTCGAGTCAAAAACCTAAACCAGAGATATCTACTAGAATTGAAAAATATATCCATCATGGCCATGCCATATAACCAAATGTAAACCACTACCACAAACACACCTTACAATCAAGTATGCAACATTCATCTTGCATTTTCCATAAAATCAAGTCATCCACAATGGTCATGTTGGGTAATAAAAAAATTCATTCCAACAAAGGTCATATAAAATGTATATAAGAACAAGGAATCCTCATTGAGTCCTATACAAATATTGATGTAATCTCAGTAAAGTCCTAGGTGGATTCCAAAGACAATGTTAATAGTGTATGTCCAATGTGAGTTCAAGAAATCTAGATCCAAGGGGTAGCATGGCCCAATGCATCCTAGGAAATAAAGACACAAGGAGAAATAATTCCAATGCATACACTACCATACTCAATATCCATGTAAGAAACGTCCATGACATTTTGTGTAATTAGGTTCCATGGTATACCAACCAATGAATCCAATACCATTTCAAGTCATCATCTCATACTTTTATCATTTAAAAAAAATATTTCTTGAGTTCATCCAAGTCATATAATCACAATCACTATAAAATCCAATCAAATAAATAAAATAATTAACCTGATGATATAATATGACACAGGAGGAAAACCAACACCTAATATCTTGATTAAATTACATACAATTAATTCATCAGGCTTCCTATAACTATGACATATCACACACACCCCATGGGTCTATAATAATAGTAAAACACAGTGGAAGACTTTATTGATGTCCTAGGTTGGGGACACAACCTCTAAAAATCTTATAGGAACAAGTGGGAATCCCTAACTGGTTTTAATTCATTCAAATCAACCAGTTAATAAATTAAAGGGGTTCCCCTGAAATGTTTGACTCACGTCAAAAATGAATCTATGCTTATAAAAAAACAAAACCATGATATAATGGTATAGACCATCTACCATACATCCATATTAGATAAATCATCCAGTATTAGATTTTTATTTGATCCAAATAAGAATAAAATGAAAAATGGATGAAGAAATCAGAAATAGGGAATATTATCTTACACCTAAATAACTCAATTGATACCATGAAAAATGAATAATGGCATAAAATGAATGAATAAATCATTCCCAAACCTTGTCTTATACGCTCTCAAAAATTGAAAAGGTCCTCTATTGGGACTGATCAATGATTCTCATAGTTCTCTCAAACTATGCATCCTTCTAAAGCATGTCATCCAAGATTTAGACAATTAGAGAAACCATGTGTCCTGCCCCAGATGGTTTATACTAATTATGTGGCCTACCTTGTTATATCCAAAATTTCAGTTCCAAGCTTCAAAAATAGCCCCAAACACCCCTGATACACCCTTGATCACATTAGACACACACATTAGGTTATAAAAAATCATTTAATCCAACAACATATATCCATAACTTGTAGGAAAACCTGGGATCTTAAAATATTACCCCTTATAGAAATTCAACCTTGAATTTTCCTCTCACGGTGGTCAAGAATCACCTAAGAAAAATCAGTCCACTAAGAATGTATGTCATCCTACCACTCCTAAGTCATGTCCTGTAAATGGATATAATTCCATGACACCCGTAGTAGAGGAATTGGCCAACCTCGTACAACCTTCATGCTCTTATCAACAATACATAAAGGATGATCCTCAGAGGACACATCAACCTATAACTCCACCTCATACGGCAAAAAAAATGTGAGATGGGTATGAGAGATAATGAAATAGTTTAGATACATGGAAAACATCCTTCATGGATTTGTACCTTTGAGATAACTACAACTGATAAGGCGCAGGCCCAGCTCTCTCCATAATCGTGAATGGGTCGACATATCATGGTGAAAGATTACCCTGTCTCATAATCTGTCGGTTTCCTGGCCTCAATGTGTTATGTAAATAGAATCAATCCCAGACCCTGAAATCTAGACATCATTAACGATGATCAACATAATATTTCTGTCGAGACAGTATTGTATACATCCACTTTTTGATCATTTGGACTTACTCATATTTCTCCTTCATGATATATGGTCCCAATAAAACTACCTCACTTGCCTCTAACCATCATAGGGGTGATCGACATGGGCTACCATACAAACCCTCATAAGGTTTCAACGATACATTCTTCTGATAGCCATTATTGTATTAAAACTCAACTAGGGGTAACAACTTCCCCATGAGCCCCCAAAATCTTTGATTCATGCTCTTAACATATCCTAAAGAACCTAAATCATATGATCTGACTAGAAACTAGTCTGTAGTTGGTACGCCATGCTTAGAATCACCTATGTACCCAACATTATCTATAAACTCTACCAAAATTAATACATAAATCAAGTTTACCTATATGAAATGATTTTATGAGGGAATTGGTGAATTGGTACTATCTCACTAATATACAACCTCCCAAGATCATCAACAATGAAGGTCTCCATGATTATCAAGAAATGAATGACCTTTGTGAGCATGTCCACGACATCCAATATGGGATAACTTCCTAGAGGTATACTTAGAAATAAAATCAAAAAGTACATCACAACATCTAACCATTTCCTCTTAGGAATGGGTAACTAATGTAAATATCTGGGCAGTCCGTGATATTCAGCCTTAACCTCCTCACTCATGAATCATCTCGTAACAAAAACAACTACCTCATGTTTCACACATGACCACTAGTACTAATTGTGTAAGTCATTGTACATCATGGTGATTTTGGGGTACACAATCCCAACTAAGGCATAAAACTCCCTCATAAAATCCCCATGTATGTCTTCAGGAACCCATACAAGACCATGTATATGCAGGATCTCATCCTTTTCTATGGTCTAACTAGGAGGTGGGTCCTCACCTACCACACTCCCCCATTGGGCTTGGCCCTTGAAATCTGAGAACTGATTCATCCTCAATCAATCTAGAAGAGTAGAGTTTATAGATATGGATGAAAGAAAAGTATTAACTTGGATATAATTCATCACCAAGTGAATATCTAAAAAAATCATTTAGTGGAAATTCACTACTGGCATTATGAACTTCCTATATTTGAGTCGAACTGCTCAGTGCATCAACCACCTCATTGTATTTTCCAGTTTTATAGGCAATCTCAGAGTCAAAAGACTGTAGGTACTCAACACAACATCATTATGTCAGATTCATATCATGCTATATAAATATATAATTAATAATTTTGTTGTCTATATACACCATAAAATAAACTCCTAGTAAATAATGTCTCCAATAGTGCAAAACATGAATAATAGTAGCTAACTCTAGATTGTGTATTGGGTAATTCCTCTCATGTTGCCTCAATCGATGAGACCTTTATGATAGGAATATACCTCCCTACATAATAACTTCTTGTATATTAATAACTTATGCATCATAGTACATGGTGAATCTCTTTTCATTGTATGGAAGAATCTGAACCAATGTTTAAGTAAGTCTCCCTTTATTCTCCTGAAAGGCTATCTTGTAGGTATCAGACCATACAAACTTCACAAGCCTCATAGTCAAGCCCTTCCATGGTACTTTTAATCATGATAATTCATTTTGAGAAACTCCTACAATATCCAACTAGCCTCAAGAAAATTTCTTTATCAAAGACATTCTTGGGATCCTCCCAGGAAACTACAGTTCTTACCTTCTTTGGGTCAACTAACACTATTATTTCATAGATAATATACCCCAAGAAGTGAATGTTATCTAACCATAAGTGGAAATTTGTGAGCTTAACATATAACTAATTCCCTCAAATTTTATGGAAAATTATCTCAAGATGTTTTCCTTGGTTGTGTAAATTGTTATAATACACCAAGATATCATCCACAAAAACCACCACAAATGAATCCAAATAATGATGGAAAATCAATTTCATCAGCACCATTAAAATTTTTTCCTTGTTCGTGAGACCGAACAGTGTAACCATATACTCATATCGACCATAACTTCTATGAGAAGTTGTATGTGGTATGTCTATAGTTTAATCTCACACATGATGATATCCAGATAACAAATGAATCTTTGAGAATACATGAGGGCCTTAGAACTAATAAAAAATGTTATTTATCCAAGAAAAGGGATAATGGTTCTTAACTAACAACCGGTTCATGTTTTGATAATCCGTACAGATATTGAGTGTACCATTCAAATTTTTCTCAAAAATGGACCAGCGAAGCCCACAAAAAAGTATCGGGTTATATAAAAACCTTTTCACTCAAGACATTTGGATGCCTCTTGAGCTCTTGTAACTCCATAATTTTCATTATATAAGGATGAAAGGATACTGATGTAGCTCCTGGAACTAGATCAATGGATAATCACACCTCTCTATTAGAAGGTATACTAGAAAAGTCATCGTGTAAAACATAATTGAATTGATCAACCATTGGAGTCTAATATACTTGACATGATTCCTAACCATCTGGATATAAACTAGCAATCTGGGATATCATCCCACCCATCCCAGGATGCCTGGGTCCATCTAAGCTCAATTGAACATCCCACTCACCCCTTTGAAAAAAAACCACCCTATGGTGATGTTAAATTCACCCTCCAGTGATAGAAATCAATATGGTTTTGATAAGAAACTGGCTATTCCATCATGATATTGACATCAAACTCGATCTCCTCAAGGGAGAAAAGATCCCAAATGAAGTGACACATACCTACCTTAAGGGAGAACTCCCTGTACTATCATAAAATTTATTTAATGATACCTAACAATGTTTCAAGTGTCATAATTCCCTTGTAAAACTAAATCATGAGCCAAAAACACTCCACAACATGTACATATATGAAACTATGGAATGCACCTATGTCAAAAAGAGATGATACAGGTGTAGTGGCTACTAAGATCATACCTCTCACGGAATATGGCCTAGTACTGTACTCCTCGTGTATAGGCCATACAAAATATACATTCCCTGAACTGCGTCCCTATCACATATCCTTACTACCTGAATCAAGCCCACTCTGCAGTCTCAGTATAACCGGTACCTCACTTCTTTAACCATGACCACCACCTTGGCCTGAATGATCAACACTAGTCCAGCACCTAGCCTAATGTGGTGCTGTAAAATCCACTCCTGAATCTAGTGTTAGAGCTAACCCCCCTACACTAACCACTAAAAGGAATGTCTAGTAAAGATGTTGTACATGTACCATCTTTCGGCAAGATCAATACTTGTCCAGATCCTAATTATACAGATTCCTCATATTTCCACATATTCCACAATGATAAGATAAAATTGAGCTACCATCACTAACATCCTGGCTAGTAGTCACCTCAATAGAATCCTCAAATCATCACATAATACAATTAGAAGCTAAAATTCTTGGATTAGAGGGTAAACATCCATTCTATGAACCCAAATATTGTATCAAATTATGCTATGTAATCAGTTCCTTATTCACTATATCAATAATAATCATCAATCTAAACATGTTGAACTAATAACAAGTGGCAAGTCAAAGACCTTCCTTAAAGAATCTCTATCGTTATGCCTAGTCAACAAGATATATCAGCACAAAACTATGTATCTCTATAAAGAAAGCTAAATATTATATAACTATCATCGTGCCCTGCTCTAAACACTTGAAATCACTATCCCACTCTTCACTCTGAGTCTCTTGGAAAATTTAATCATATAAACTAGTTTGGAAATCACCCCAAACCATGTCTCACAGCCTATCATCCTAGTCCAAAACATCTCACCACCTCTTTGTTGTTCCTCAAGAAATATATATCTCGAGATTCACACTCCTCTCAAGAGGTGTATCCAGATGCTCGAAAATTGACATCATAGTCTATATCCATATTTCAGTAGCCTAAAACCCATGATCTCCCAAAAACATGGGTATATTCTACTATTGTAACACACATATCAATTCTTCAATAGATAAGTAAATATATAGTGCTCCCTGAAAATCCTTCATGTAGCGTAAAAACCCATCATGGAACTATGCCTCAACACCTATTTCTATTAAAACCACTAGTTCCTCAATAATCTCTATAGGAGGATCAATTAGTATCCCATGGACCACCACCTCTGGAGCATGTCCATCACCACTCTTTTGTCATATGAATGGAGGTCATCATTGTGGAATGTATCTACAATGCCAAACACATTACTTTGAAAAGATCAATAACCAAATTGATTATAAAAAAAGCATAGTACTGGTCAAAACCTTTCTAAAAAGAAGTCATAACCCTCTGAATACTTCTAAAACATGGTTTGGGAAAAATGAAATAGTCATAACATCACTAGAGGCACTTCTTAGTGCCCACTGAAATGCCAATTCAAGGCTAATTTCTCATTTTCCCAATTTAAATATACATTTATATTCTTATTCATTTCACAATTCCCCTTAAATGGTTGAACAAAATGGTTCACCACTTTCAATCCATAAGGTCCCATACACCTCAGGAACCAAAATAAGGTATCCACTTAATCAACACGATTACACATTCCAGTCTATGTAACTAATGGTCCATGAATAACCATGTCATTGTTGACTACTTAGGGTGTCTATTATTTCCAAATCTGGAGGACATTGTTTATCTTATGGAATTCACACTAAATAACAATCATTTTTCTCAATTTCAGGTACAAGTCATCTACAAAATATTAATTATATCACACAAGTCACATATCAAAAAGTCATGGAATCAAGCAATTCATCCTATACTGCATGTCATAATGCATTGTATGTGTAATCTAGAATGTGTATAAAATGATTCTTGAGATTTATACCCTCATATCATTGAGAAACAAAGAAATATTACCCTCAATCATATTAATCATAACATCACAATCCAAGTACATTACACAAGGCTGAAATCAAATCAACTCTTATTGTCAAAATCCAAAAAATAGAAATTGCATACATGGAAAATTAGATTTTTCATATATATGGGTTACCTTCTCCAAAGAAAATATCATTACTAAATTCCAATACCTTCATATATCTTATATATTTTCAAAAAATAGCAATCTAGAAAAGAAAAATCATATGATAACACAATGTAACATCCCAACCTGGATACCACTAAAAGGTTCCCCAAGCTAGTGGGTCACATACCCTCCAGCGCATCTCCCCAAATTACAGATGTTGTTGAGTAGAAGAAAGGGCCAATGGCGTGCCTTTGGTGAGACTATTACCCAAAGATAGAGTGTAACTTAGTGGTAACAGAAATAAATAAAATAGAGGAATTATTAAATCAACCATAATGAAGAAAAATATCCAACATAGGGAAATATAATCAATTACAAAATGGAATCACATATACAGTGATGAACATTTCATGTCACCACAAATCATAAAAAATAGGTATACAATCATCCATTATAATACTTGTATCAAAATACCGAATGACCAAAAAGAAACTATCCTAACTAGTAACCTAATACTTAGCTCGGTCCTACACTCCCATAATCCTAAGCATGGGAGAAAGTAAGCATCACACTGTGAGTACATGCGATGGTCGCCACATACATCCATATAGTATGTCTGGGTACCCAACAGTTCCCTGAACATGGAGTGAGATAACACATAGAAGGCCACTATTAGTGGTGTCTATAACATATTCAGGTTGTTCAATACATGTTAGGTTGTGTGCAATGTATATCACAGGCATAACAGAAATGATACAAGGTACCCAAGGAATATGTGGTACATGTAATTTAATACATCTTAGAAAAAAAATGCTCCCAAAAAAATATTTTCAGGATCCAATAAACAAGGTAAGTGATAAAATAAAAACAAATAAGTGATACTATCTAATATACCCACTAGGGTCAAAAACCCACACCAATACTATCTACAAGCATAAAAAAATATATCTGACATGGCCATGTTGTTTAACAAAGTGTAAACCACTACCATATCCATATTGTATAATCCATTATGTAAGATTAATCATGACCTTTCTATATAATCATGTCATTAACAATGGATGTTACGCGTAATCAAAATTTTCATACCTTAAATGGCTGAATCCAACATATAGAAGAAAAATCCATCCTCATCAAGTACTCAAATTATCTCAATGGAAACTCAATAAAGACCAGGGTGGAGTCCGAGTATCATGTCAATAGCATATGTATAATGTGTGTCTAAGAAAGCTAGATCCAAGGCGTACCAAGGCTCAAATAATCCTACAGATACACGACTTTAGGAGAGACAAGTCCAAGGAATCCACTACCATACTCAAGATCTATAGCAGAAACATCCATGGAATCCAATAGAATATGTATCCATGGTACATCGACCAAGAAATACACTACCATTTCATGTCATTATACCATTCATTTATCATTTTACAATTAATTATATTCCCTCAGATCATCCAACTCATATAACCAAAATCACTATAAAATCCAATCAATCAATTAAAACAATTCATATCAGGATATCTCATGGAAAAGGATGGAAACTATCTATTAATATTTTAATTCAATTCAATTCAATTAATTTATATTTATTTCTATAACTTTTAATGACCACACACACCCCATGGGTTGTATAGTAATAGGTAAAGGCAATGTTACACCCCATTGGTAGACTAGGTTGTGGAAGAAACCTCCAACAATTTCATAGGTACTTGTGGGTATCTCTAATAGGTTTCAAATCATTAAAAATTGACCATTGAAAAAATTAAAGGGAAATCATTGGAATTTTTGGCATATGGAATAATAGAGAATAAACCTATTAGACCAAAAACCCCATGAAATAGGTATATAACAACTAATTTAGGTCTTTCGTAGATAAATCATCCATTATTTTTATCTGATTCAATCCAGATTTGATGAAAGATAAAGAACTTATGAAGAACCAGAAAATAATTCATATTATCTTGAACCTAAACAATGGTTTTGATACCATAAAAAATTAAGAACATTAAAAAGTAATGAAGAACTCATCGACATGAATCTAACATGACCAACGACATTTGAATCCGAGTCTGGATAAGAAATGAGAGCCAAGAATACACTTTAGCATCAAATAGATCTTCCTAAATGAGTCTTGTCCACTTGAAACAAAAGAGAATAAATGGATTATTTTTTTAAAACAATTTAGGGGAAAATTTGTAGTTTATCCCAAAAATAAATGTCCTCATGGTTTTCCCTCACGGTTGGCCAAACCATGCACCAACTATGTTCCCTTAACTATCTTAAGGGGGAACCTCACATAGTTCATGCTCACAGTTTTAAAAACCATTCACAATATTATCTCATCAACTATCAAAAACTAAAAAATATCTTGCATGGGAATGAACCCTAATCTTTATGGTATCTTCATATCGTGAGGCCACAGAAATCCCACTGTTAAGGACTCACACGATTAGACAAGCCATGAAGACTACCATTTTTTCCAAAAAGACAGGCTATGGGATCCAAACAAACCCCAAACACCCACAATACACTCATGGTCACATTGGGAACTCAAATTAAGACATATAAAATCATTTAAACCTAAAAATTATCCTTAAATTGTAGGAAAAATAAGGATCTTACACTCTTGGCATGCTCACAGTTGACTGTGTGAGTAGAACAGGTTTTATCCACTTCCGAGCGTGACAATGTGATTGATAGTTAATTTTTTTGATGGGAAGGGACTTTTTCTTCTTTGGATGATCAAAAATCATATTTTTTCTATCAAATTGATATATTCAGATAAGGTTATCTAGGTAAATTCTCCAATATTTGGAATTATTCCCTCCTATGATAATGTTCTATGATACCTTTATAAATAATCAGGCTGTAATGTTTCATTGTTTCATAGTAAAATGGATTTTACAATTTATTTGGTACTCTCATAAAGAGTTTCATGTGTGGGGAAGATTATATGTGGAGTGTCACATAAATAGTGGGGCTGAAATCTAGTGGATCAAATATGAACTTGGTATTCAATAAAAACAAGCTTGGGAATGTTTGGTAGTGTATTTGGGAAAGATATTTATCTTGGACCTATAAATCCCTAAATTTATTCAAAAAAACATTTTCATGGTCCACTGGTGTGGGATTTAAAGTGGAATACAATGTACATTAGATAGGGAAGTGAAATGTTTGGTCTTGTAATTGCTTTAATCCTGGTAACTAAATGTGATTGATTCTAATTTTTGGGGCAGTTATCTTAGGGGAATGTTAGGGATTAGAGATAGAGAAATAAAGATGAATTAGAACTCTTGTTTTTGGCATGGGTGATGGTTTGAATCAATCCTAGTTCAATAGTCCTTTCTATACTGAGGGTGGTATGAGTTCATTTGGAACATTGGTCGATCACCTGGTATGTATGGTCATGTGACTATTCCACTGGTGTTTATGGGAGGATGAGGCCTCCTCTTATATTTATCTGTATAGGGAAAAAAATAAATAGCTTCATAAATTTATAAACTCATGTGAATATCCTTTAAATACCATCATCTTAAATTTGGCTCCCAAATCCTCAGTATTCCTCAATCTTGATTATGAATTCAGCCGGAAAACTATTACACATGTGTGTTTGTTATTCATTAATAATTGTCTTGCTGGATTTAGTTAGGAAGATTCATATCTGGTTCATATTCATCAATAAAAATCTTATTAGTTCTTAATTAATAATCATGGTTTGATAGTTATTGACATGTTCATCCTTTTGGCTAACTCTGATAGATTTTTCATTTACTCACACCTATCAAGGACATATGTGGTCATATTCAAGATTGATCTCCGGTTTTATTTATCCCCGAGTGGAGATCTAGTGACTTTAAAATGTTCATTCATTATGGTTGAGCTTAGTCAACTTCTTATTTTATGATTTGATCACATTATTTACAGTAGGGAAACATCTGTGACTTGAAATTAGGTTTTTTCTTATGAAAATAGTTTGTGGGTGAGTCTGTGATCAGAGCTAGGTGGTGCAGTGTTGTGGTAGTATGGTGGAAGTAGCATATGGTCAATGGTATCAATAAAAGGACCATAGAAAAATGTTTATGGATTTTTTATTCCTACTAGTAAGATATTTTCTTATAGAATCAAATTACTTAATGATAGTAGAGCCAACCTCCATCTGTATGGTCACACAATATCTCTCTAAAAATTTACAGCCAGAATACTTCAAATAAATAATTCTTTTTAATTTCATTCACATTCTGAATTAATTAAAAATAAATTAAAATAAATTAAAATCAAACATACTACCTCATGATAAAATATAAATTCATTTTCAAACAATTTAAATTGGATTACGAAGACTATGATATTATCATAATTTAACATCATAGTTAAAAATTCCAAATTCATAATTATAAATTCACAAATGTTTTTAAAAAACAATTCAATTGACGGATTTACATTAAATTCAAAAAATAATTAAAATAATTAAAACAAAAAATTAGATCAATTTAACATTTAATTCAATATTCAATCAAATCAAAAAATTAAATTTCAAAATAAAAATCAATGGGTTGTCTTACTATTAAATTAAAAAATATATTATTCAATTAATAAAAACTTTTATTACATTCAACACATAAATTCCAAAATTCAGCGTATAGATTCTAGTTAAATTCTAAAATTTAATAAATCAGTAAAATTAACATTTGATGTCATTTTCCCATGACGTCCCAAATCATAAAAATATAAAAAATTTATCAATATCCAGAGGTATAGGTTTATTATGGGGAAATTATAAATAAAAATTAAAGAAAAATTTTATATTTTTATCCCACATAATTTATTCATTATTATTTTTTTAGAAAATAAATGTAATTTTATTTTCTCTAATGTTAACTATTATTCAATATATTCTACTAAAGTAATCTATTTATAATTTTTATTCACTATTTATTCATTATTATTCAAGTTTTATGATTTTTTTTTATTATTTTAATATTTATTATCAGTATGACATTATTATTTTGTGTTAGTGTCATTTTATGTTAAAGGATTTGTGGTCTAAAACAAGTTACATTTAATGGATAAAAATCTATAATCTAGAATTTATTCTGTGATGGAGAAATTTTTCTAAGTATACTACTGGAAATGGGGTTTTTACTCATGGTATTAAAATTATTTTACTTCAAGAAGTTATGAATATTTAAATTTTTACATGGATGGATTTTTTTAACACTTATAATTTTCACAAATAGATAACATTTATTCTTGATTTTAAAAATATTAAAAAAAATTAGAAGTTATAAATTTAAGACGATATAGCTTTTCACATTTAAAAATATTATATTTACATCATATAATTTTTATGTTATTAATTTTTTGTTGTATGAATAATTATTTATTGATGAAAATGAAAAAGTATGTCACTCCGTGGTAAAAATTATTATAATTTTAGTGGTTTGGATGATTTTTTTTATGGTCATTACATCAATTAAAAAAATCCTTGTTGATCGAACAATAATTATTGAAACTAATATATGAAGGACATTCATCAGGTTGTTTATAATTTTCAACTAAATCATGTTCCTAAATAGGTTTGACATGTCATGTAGACCATAATATTTGGTTAATTATCAATCATTATTTATGATTGATAATGAATCATGGTTTGCGACTAAAATACTCTATATTTATGATATGGATATTATATCAATGAGATACTCATAAGGGTAAATTTTTATGTGATTTGGAGGATAATTCAATGTGATTAGAGGCTGGTTATTATGGTGATTTTTAATGAGTGTTTGAATAAGTATTATTAAGGAATTTTGATAGAGTATTCAACTATTGACATTTTATAGTCCTATTTATACTATTAATGAAATTTTAGTACACTATTATTTCTTTATTTGTAGTATCCTAACCATTTTATTATAGGAAGTAAGGTCATGGATATTATAAAAGCTGATGTTACAAGAAGTGAGGAATATATTATCATTCAACAACATTTTGAATATAATAAATGTTCTAAATTTTTTGGATGTTTTTTAATACAATAGTTCCTATTTTCAAAATAATTGTTCAGTCACCCAAAATCTACACTGTTTCATTACTTATGATGGTGTGAAATTGTTTTAATTTTGACCAGATCCCTTTTTATTATATTCAGTGGTATCATATATTTATTTATTTTTATTGGATATGTTTATAATGTAACATCATTCAGACATAGTAATAACACCAATAAAAGGTATCAATTGTTTGAGTTACCTAAAAAATGTTCAAGGGTTGTAGTTAAACTTTATAAAAATAATTTGGTAATGGATTCTCTATAAAAAAGATTATATTTTTCATACACCCGTGTAAAATTTTGTGTTAGGTTTGGTCTACCATTTCCATAATCTGGGTTTGGTCTCCAGTCGTAAAATCTATTGTTATAGGGGATATCCAAACTCAAAGTGTTGGGAGTGTGAAGAGTATAAGAACTATAAATCTATCATGATTACTTGATTTTCTTTACTTCTCTCACTCTTCACTTATACACTGAAATTTTTTTATGATATAAATTTTGATAGTTGTTATAAACGAAATTCCATATTATAATTTCAATACAAAGATTATTTTAAGGATTACAATCCCACCTCATATACATTCATTATATTTGTGTGGGGATTAAAAATTATTATCAAATCCTATAATATTTAAGAAATTTTTATATTAAAATTATACATCTTAAACATAAAAAGTTAAGGTAAAGATCTATTTTCAATTAAGGAAATTCATAATATTTCTAAAAATTCAAATCATTTAAGATCACCACATTTCAATGGTAATAACTATGGTTACTAGAAGGATATAATGGATGTTTTTTTGAAATAATAGAAACACTTAATAAAAAAATCCCTGAATAAAACATTAAAATTTATAGAATCTGTGATTTATACTTTGGTTGGTAATGATGTTTGTAAATATGTTTTTAATTAAAATGTTATTTATTATTTTTGTCATTCTTTTAGAATAAGTGTTTATATATAAATTTATCCTTGTAAAAGTACTTATAAAAATTGGAGGACTTTAAAATTCACTTATCAAGGCACTAAATAATTATAGAGATCTAAACATGGTATTCACAACACCAAATTTCAATAATGTTTTATTTTTTATTTTGAACATTTTAATGAGATGTTCAACAAGTTTACAAAGATTTTATGTATTCTCGTCTCTCTTATTGAGATAATGAAGAATAAAGTATAGAATCAAATAATTATTTAACAACAACCTATGTAGTGACATTATAATAATTTCGTGATTGATGAGATAAAATACATTTTTGAATCTACCATTTATAAGAGTATTAGATAATTATCCAATGATGGAATAAAGGTAACATATTTTAAATCAACTAAACATATGTATTCCTGTTATTCTAGTGGTAGTGCAGGTTCAATAAATAGTGATAAAGGTAATGATTTCAGTAACATATAAAGATGTATATAACTATTTATAAAGAAAATAAAAGGTGGTAAGAAGTTGAAAAATAAGAATAATATGGATTTTCGAAATAAAATATGGAAAAGTATGTTAAAATTTGATATTAAATCAAATGAATATAATAAAATAGAATAAAATAAATATGAATGTATGAGGTTAATAAATTGAAATATGTAAAAAAAGGAATAAGAAAAAAGGATAAGAAATTATTAGTTGTATGATGGATCTACAAATAACAATATGATTCTAGTGAAGAATCTAAAATTGAAAACATAACTAAAAAATATTTATTTAAAGGATGAAAAGAGTAACATTAGTGATATTTATTTTATTTCGGATTTTTGTTGATAAAATGCTTATTTTCCTGACAAGACATGATTTTAATATTTAAGAGATATTTTTGATTAGTTTCCTGAACAAATTTATAAGTTTTAAACCTTGTAAAAAAGTTACATAAAAAACAAAAGATTGTTGTTAAGGAAAATAAGACTCTCATTTTATAAAATGAAATGTTGAAATATTCTCTTTTCATTAATGATGCTGAAAAGAAGGATAAATTCAATGATATGTTGGATGACATGGATATTCTAAAGAAGGAGAATAAAATATAAACAAATATTGATTCTTACACTAAAGATAAAATCTTTGATAATAAGTATAATGGGGAGCATAAGGATGAAGTAATGTATTTAGTGGAAAAATGTCTAATTTCAATGCTTGAAAGGAATGGTTGGATGAACTTTCTAGATTGAAAAATATGACATGAACAAGGAAGAATCGAAATTATATGGGATACAAAAGGTAATCACCATGTTTTTATATAAAATACCATGTAAAAGGTAAAAGTGAAGGTATTTATTCTGTTAATTGTTTCAACAGCGGGTCATTTATTCATTATAATACTAATAGTTCTAAAACTTTTTTGAGTCTCTTGTTAACAAGAATGAGTTTATATCTAAATATAATTTTAATCATAAAATTTCTAAATATTTTATTACATGGGTTTATAAAGTTTCTTATATGAGTACAATTAGGCCTAATCTAGTATACATTTTTAGATAAGAATGGTTCTAATAGCCGGAAAACATACCCTTATAGTTTTATCATTTTTTATGCTTCATTGAGTAAATATATGGGTTAATCTTTTATGTTCAATGAGATTGTAGAATTTTCCTTTATTATTTGTTTTAATAGTATGTGATTTATTATTATTTATCTTAAATTCATTGAAAATATTTTAAAATTATCAAAATGTATTATATTACTTTTTAAATATTATTAACCTATTTTGTGGCTCCCGATTGTGTTTATTTTTCTACAAAAGACGTTTTATTTGGTTTTTGTAATAATATTTCGAGCTAATGTTTCCACATTTTTATCATTTAAAATTTATACTCTTAGATTATTGGGGGTGGGGATTTTCTATTTTTTTCTTTAATAAATATTAATTTCTTATTAGTTGGAATTTATTTTTAATATGAATGAATTTATAAAGGTTATTGTATTATGAAATGAGAATTATAGCTTTCTTCAGTTTGTTACTGTAGAAGAAGTCTAGTTTTATTTACTCATGTTTATAAAAAATGTGTTTTTTATCTTTTTTACTTTTTATTTTTTACATGAAATTTTTTTATAAATTTTATCATTTTTATCCTTATTAAAAGTGGAAGATTTATTCATGTTCATGATATTTTGGTTCTTTATTTATCCAAAAGGGAGATAATTTTGACCTAATCCCTAATATTCCTCTTTCTTTTCATTTTTATAATTACTTATTCCTTGATTTATTTTTTTATTCATTATTTTATTAATTATTTTTTTTATTAAATATTTGATATAAAGTTATTTTTTATTGAAGTATATTATTCAACATTTTTCTTTAATATAATATGCTTTTATATGTTCCTTCACTATTATTCATGGTTTGTATCTTTTCTCATTATTTTTATATTATTTATTATTATTATTAATTTTTTTATCACACATATTTCATGTTGAAATTTTTTCCTTAGTAAAGGTTCTATAAAATAGTGAAAAATACAGAATCAACAATTTATTGAGTGTGCATAAAATATATTAAGTGAGTTACTATGAAATATAGTGTCTAATCACATTCATTAAACATTGAGTTTCTAGAAGTTATAGATATTTTTTTATGTGTGGATACGTTTCTCTTAAGATTCATATTTTCATAGAGGAAAAAATATTATTGTTGAGTTGAAAAAATTTATGTGCAGAATGGAAAAATACATTCCATTTAAGAAAATTTCATAATGTGACATAAAATCCATGGAAATAGATCTATTATATATCAAAATAAATTTTATATATCAACATCATAAAAAAATTATCTATCTCAGAAATTTTACATATCATTGAAAGATATGAATTGTCATATATATGAAGTTAAATATCAAATTTTTTTAAAATTCTAAAAATTATGTTATTTTACACATTAAATAGAATTTTGGAAATTATATTACATAATGATTTTTTTAAAATGAAAATTTATTTTTCATTGAAAATAAAACTTATGATTTGTTTAGAATTTATGGATTTCAAAAAATATGTCTTTATGTAATTGGAATTATTACTTTTAACATTTATAAGTCTTACGAGGAAATGTTTATGTTGCATGAATAATTATTTAGTTATGAAATTGACAAATTATATCACATATTAGTGATACTTAGAATAATTTCAGTGGTAATATTGAATTAGTTATGCCCATGACATGCTTTAATAAATTACACCATGATAATCAAACATCAAAGATTGAATATACGGCTTGAAGGTTATTCATTAGGATGTTTAGCACATTAATATAAATCAAAACCATAAACAAGTTATATAAACTATGAATAATGGAAGAATTGGATAAGTATCTATCATTATTTATGATTTATAACAAGTCTTAGTCTATAAATGATTTACTATGGGTTTGTGTTAATAAAAATAAAATGATGATATATTCAGAATGAGATTCTTCACATGATTATATGGATTATTTAAAGTGATGGAAATATAATTGTTATGGAGGTTTTGAATGATTAATTTGAAGAATATTATTATAAAAATATGACTATGAATTTAATTACTCATATTTGTTAAATTTTTTGAGATTGTTGTGGAAATTATGGTAAACTCTTATTTACAAATTTTTATTATTCCAATTTTTGTATAATACTAAGGAAATTCATTGGTAATATAATCATTGTTTTTTCTCTATAAAATATCAAAACACATGTAGTGTTGTATGTATGATCATTCAACTACACTATGAATCTATTATAAGTGTTGAGATTATCAGAAAAAATTGTTTACTAATATTTATTCATATTTTCTAAAGAATTATTATTTCAACCAAATGTTTGACCACTATTTAAAATGTAAATGTTTGAATATTTTTTTTTTCTACACCATATCCCCATCTAAAATATCTGTTGGTTTAATTTTGTATGTCTTTTTGCTGGATTTGTTTACACTATAACACCATTCACACACGATTAGACCCCCATTAAAAGGTATCTCTTAGTTATTTTGCATTTAAAAAAGTAAATTTCAGGGGTAGTTCTTAAAACTACTAAAAAGAACTTGGATATGTTTTGTCCTTATAAATCCTTGTTTATTTCTTTGTACCACCATGAGGTTTCATAATAAATTTCTCTTTAATAAATTTGATGTGTTTAATAGATTTTGATGCAAACAACAACATAATTTAATAGAATAATGCCTTAATAAAATATAAAATGATTGAAATTAATATGATATAAAATAAATCGATAAATTCAAGTAATAAATTAAAGTAATTATATTCATGAAATAGTTGGGAAATGTTAAGGAATGTTTTTCTAGTAATACTTGACTAAAAATAATTTTTTAAATATTGTTTTTATTATGTATTTAATTTAATTTATTTTATTTTATACATTAAATATATGAAATTATTATTTAAGTATATGGTAAAAAATTATCATTAATAAATTGACTATGATATTGTTATATATTAATATAAAATCACTTGACTGTACAGAAGAGAATTTATTCAAAAAAACAAATTTTGCACACAATGTTTTTTATGTTAATAAATTAAATTCATCACTATTGATGAATAATTTTAATGAAATGTATAAATAAAATATTTAGTAAAATATTTTAACTTTCATCTAAAATTTTTTACTGGTAAAATATAGGTAATAAAATCATTTTTTCTTCTTAAAAATTCATTTTTCTCTAAATGGGTTTTAGGTGTTTTGTGGGAAGATGTTAGATTAATATATTAGAAATATAGGAACCAAATATCCTAAAATAGATTC
Organism: Viscum album; assembly: GCA_963277665.1. Taxonomy (NCBI): domain Eukaryota; kingdom Viridiplantae; phylum Streptophyta; class Magnoliopsida; order Santalales; family Viscaceae; genus Viscum; species Viscum album. Next base: position 684,277,393 of record OY728158.1, on the reverse strand, counting down.
CATATGTTTCAATCCTAATAATAAAAATTAGGTAATAAGTTAAAATTAAATTTTATATATAATTAATAGTTACCAAAGTAAAAATCATGTAACCACGATAAGGGATAAAAGGGTTAATGAGGGTTAAACTATGAGATATGGTTTCAATTAACACTAGAACTTGTCTAAATACGATTTTTTAAATATATTTATACCATAAAACATCTTATACATTTAAATATTTATTTTTTGAAGACACTTTATCATGATATTGACTTTATTATATTTTTAATTTTTTAATATTTACAAGGGTGATACTCTCATCACATATAAAAGGAAACCTATGATTATCAATTATTCAAAATTATTGAGAAATATATATCAAAAAAAACCCAACCAAATATCATTCCAATATTCCTACCAATTTTCTAGAGGTTTTTGTCTCACTAAAATACCATTCTAAAGAGGCATAAGGTGTAAGAGAAATGAAGATACTCAAAAAAGATGGAATTGTTTTTAGTAATCTATTTGATATTTACTACTTCTTCCAAATCGTCCAAATATTCTATAAACATTTCCATAAAATGAAATCCAAATATTTAATTCACATAAAAAATTATTTTAATGGAATAAACATTTTTTATATCCTATCCATCCAATAGAAAATAAAAGTGTTGTTCATGGGTGCGTACGGACTATCATCATCATAGAGCGACATGCTTCATTTTTCATCACCATCTAAAATTGGTGATTGTGTTGATATATTTAATGTATATATAAGATATTTATGAAATAATTATTATTATTTAATTATATTTTATAATATACCCTCCGTTATTTCAATCCATTGAAAAATTAATTCATCATCTATGTGCACATGTGGAATACCACGACCACAAAGTGTTATAATTCATTTTTCATCACTACCTTACATATATTTGTATAAAAGATTATATAATGAATAAATTTAACATTTATGACCATATTAATATATTTATATGATGAAACCATGACCAAGGTGTAAGGATCAGAATCTATAAACTGACTTATGCATGAAAAATGAAATAGTTAACACCAGAATATTGATTTTACAAGAGAATTATTAAAAAATAATTGATTGGAAATTTTGGATGAATCAAATTTGGTAATATAAGTGTTAATATAGATATTATATATATGTATGATAATTATAAATTTATTATACATGATTTTAGATCATGTATGGTTCAATTTGAGACTTGAAGTGAGGGTTTGTGTTGTAATTTCAATTTTAACCAGGATTATTCATAATTAAATGTCCATTGGAGAAATGATATGTTCTAAATATCATAAAAAAAATATAATTTATTCCCCTATAGTTATTTTTTGGTTTTTAATGTATTCTTTCCTTTTTAATTTCTTCAGTACTCAAAAATACTAAAATAATATTTTTAATCAAAGTCAACCATATTTCTTCTTTAGGTTGGGAATACTTTTCTTCTATGTACATATTATTTAAAAAATTTATGAATTTTGTTTTATAAAATCCAATTATTATGTAATTTAATTTTAAAACATATTTTTCTTTGTATATATAGGTTTACAATGTAATTTTTAATGTTTTCTATATGGGTTATGTTGGACTATTTACAAGTGTGAAAATAATATACTTTTAACATTTATCATATGAATGATTTTCCCACTAACGTAGTTATTATTATTATTTTAAAAAAACAAGGAATAAATTTATTATATTTCTTAATCATACTAATATAATTATATTATTTATATTTTAAGGCCAAAACATGAAGAGAGATAGAGAGAGAGAGATGGAGGGAGGGGGAAAGACTTGGAAGTGGGGTATCATGGGGGTCTGAAAAAGTGAAGGCCAAGGGAATCCCATAGATACACCTCCACACCACCCAAGGGGAGGGAAATGATAGAAATAAATATCATAAGGGGGTAGTGGGAGGCTTTTGAGGCTAGGAAGTCTTCAAGATGATTTCCCTTATGCCATGTATGAATAATTTCAATGTTGTCTAGGAGAGAAGGCCTACACTTGAAAATAATGTATGTAATTTTCCAGGGGTTAGGGGAGAATCCCTTAAGAGAGATCCAGATAACCCTAGAGTTAGTCTCCACCTTATTCAAAGGGATAATCCTTGAATTTCATAGATCCAACCCGATAATCATGGCCCTTGCCTCCACCATCAGAGTCCATATTCCCAAAGAAAGCACTAAAAGCCAAGATACCCGAACCTGATGGGTCACAGATCGCTCTACCTCCCCTCATAATGCCTTGAACACACGTTCCATCTGAATTCATATAATAACCCTGAATTGGGGAGTCCGTTTCACCCAGGACTCAGGCTGCAGGGGGTAGGAAGGGGAAGGAGGTTGGACGATGCTAGAGTAACGCCTCAGAGAATGAGTCTCCTTAAACATACTGTAGAGGATATCCAAATCAGTGGTGAGGTATCTGGTTTTGAGGAACAGACCATGGGAAGAGGTATGGGCATCGTTGTGTTGAAAACTATTTCATGCCTTCCAAATGCACGAAAAACCTATAGCAAGGAGAATGGAGAGGCCGGTTTCCTTCTGCTTGCTCATATCCCCACTAAACCAGCATTGAAAGAAGTCCTCTTGTGTCTCAAAATCCCCCGAGATATTGAACTCACTAAGAGAATTAAAAAAAAACCTATCCCAATCAATATTTAATGAAAATATGGAGAGTGGTCTCCTCCGAGGGTTGGTGACAATAGGAACATATCGACATAATGGGGATACTTCTAGAACTGATATCCATCTCGGCAGGGATATAATTTGATCGGGCTCTCCAAACTAGAATTTTGTACTTAGAAGGGATAAATTTACACCATAGAATCGTACCTTAGGGTTCTATTACATTCGACACTCTCCCATTGGTATGTTAATCTATGAAAAATAATTTATGTATTTATGATCTTGTGGTAGACATATGTATATTTTTAAATATGTGATGGGGGCCATAGAATTTTATATCCCTCCATTGAATTGGGTAAATATTTTTATCTCGTGAAATAATAACCATGTAAATCATAACTAAACCCAATCGATTTTAGGAATCTAACAACCATTAAAGAAAATGGAATGGATAGTGAATCCAATACACTGGGAAACTTTCCACTATATTATGATAGTTTTGGAAGTTATGCAAGATGAATGAAATGATTTTCTATGTTTATGATTGTTCTGCACATTACTACGATATGTTATTATTCATACGATAGGTTATCATGGATCATGATTCATTATTAATTATTCTACACCGTTATAGATCACGTCTTTTTCTATGAAAAATATTTATGCAATGACTCATGAATTATGATATAAGACTGATTGGGTATGAATTTTGTATGTTATGATCAAGATATAATACCCTTATTCTTATATTATGATCATTTATGATATTTTATAGATGCCTACCATGTTTAACTTTACAAACCATTTGAGATATCCATTTCATATGGTTTCATTCCCCCAGTTTTTGGAGAAAGGTCTAAAGTTGGATATTTCTAAGTAGGTTTCTATTTGAGAAAAACATTATGGGAGATACTTAAGATCATTAACGAAATAATTTTATTATATATCTAGTCTCCAAAGCTAGTAAACCTTTATGATTATATAGTGTGTTTTATTGTGATATGTATTGAAAATTTATATAAATTGATGTAATATATATGTATGGTATGATCGGTTCAAATCAATTCATATCGAATTAGGTTTTAGTTATATTGAGATATTAAATCATGATTAATATGTGGATATAACTTAGGAAAACATATAATGAATTGAAAGTGATATATTAGGCTCTTAATGTGTGATAAGTTAATAATAATGTTCTATAATTTTGAAAGTATTAGGATTGATTTTCATGATTATTTGATTTCTCACTCTGGTTGATGATGATTAATGCGTACAATGTGATTTACCGCTTTATTCAATGATAGGAACTAGGAGGAATCATGTAAAAAATTAACTTGGAAGGCATTGTAATGATTATCCTAATGAGAAAATAAACAACACATGGGTTATAATGTTTTTTTAATTTATATGAAACACATTGATTTATAAATCATGATAACATTATAAAGGATAAAAAAGGATAAATGTATCATTGAATCATTCATTAGGTAGCATACACCATTAATTGTTATATCTTTTGAGCCCCTATTATCAGGAAGCATACCATTGAATTGATATTTTCTGTTCTCTAGTTATTGGATCATAAAAAAGTGATATTTATCATTTATCACTTGGACAGTGAAGTAGATCAGTGACATACCCTAGTTATGAATATAAGTAAACATAATAAAATTGACTAAATAGAATGGAAATTGTTTAAGATGTTATTTTTCTATTTGTAATTTCCCTAAACACATCACATAAAATGGAAAGGGAATTATTTGACCAAAAATATAAGGATAATGAATTCCTTGGTAACCTACAAGGAAAATTTTACAATACTAGTGATATATGTTTTAGTTTTATCATTGACCTTAAAAGAAAAAATTATTAAGTCTTTAGTTATTTAAAACCAAGTATTCAAAAGGATTTATCCATAAGTTATATCAATAGCTATGAATAAATCATTTGATGTGCTCTTAAGGTATAAATAGAGACTAGTGACTCTAATTATTCTTTTTATTTTCAAGAAATGTTGATAATGATACAATTTAATGGAAATTATAAAAATAAAACACATATAGGAAACACAATTATTATCCCTTCATATCAAAAATATTTTAATAAGCATGGGAAATATTTACTGAAGTGAATAGGTAAATTCTTCAATGGTGTAGAAGAGGTCCATCTATAAAATGAATGTTGAAGATATGTGAAGAAGTTGATAAATGACAAGAATAAGATCCAACAAATTTACCACCCACATTTTAATGTTTCAATTTTAAATATTATGGACATTATAACAACTAGTACATGAATTTATTAGTTAATGATTCTAGTCAGTGTTAGAAACCTTTTAAGCTAATAGATAAATGGAAGTCACATGTGGGAACAAATGGAAAAGAGCGTCTTTAGAATAATGAGATGAGATGTAAAATTATCATCAAAGATATAGTTGTACATGTATTATTTGATTTATGATCTATAAAATATTTTATATCTAAAGAATTTACTAATATTATGATATCACCACACAACTATTAGATGTTGAATTATCATTGGGAACTCTTAATGCGATGATGATCACATCTCAATTCTATAGCTCCTCTTCAATAGAATTTTCACGTAATGTACTTCATGTAAATAATATTATTCTCCCTACAGTTATATTTTAGGTGATTTTGGGCAAGGATTCACTCTCTATATGGAGACAATATCAATTTTTGAGGAATAAAGTCACATTTTATATTCTATATCAACCTACAATCATTTATTGGTGTGGGAATGAACATGAACATTCAACGGAAATCACATTCATTATATGGGTCTTAAAACCTATTCCAAAGTGATATTTATCTCAACAGGTTCTTGGGAATTTAATCATTGAACAAATTCCCAATTTTCAAAAATGTAATTAGATATTCCCTATAGATTTTATTATTCTTCTCCTAGGCCATGAAGTTTAGTTTTGAGTAAAACTCTTACAATGTGTTACAATTATTTCAATGACTCATAATAGAATGACCTTTATTGAGTTGGGTGAATTTAATAATAAACTCCTAGATAATCAAGAAATTGGATTCATATACCATAATGGGACACAATTTGGTGAAATTATTATTTTTTTAAATAATAAATATGGTTCAATGCGTCTTTGCATTGATAATTTTAAGAATAATAAGATTGTGATCAATAATTAGTATCCAATACCCTATACAAATGATTTATTTGATCAACTATGAAGAGATAAGTATGTTTAATTCATTTATATTTAATCAAGATATAGTTTTGTAAGTTCCAAATGAGAGGACATACCCAATAAAGCCATCTGTTTGAGGTTTGGTCAGTATGAATTTATAGTGATTCAATTTGGACATACCAATTCCTCCACTATGTTTATGGATCTAATGAAAATATTTTTTATATATTAACTCTATCAATTTTTGATCATATTTATTGATTTTATTATTATATATTCCCATGATAAGGGAATATCATAAAGATAATTTGACTACTATATTGAAGAACTTTTTAAAGGAGTAGTTGTATGGAAAATTTAGCAAGTGGTAATTTTGGATGTATAAAGTACCATTCTTGGGTCACGTAATAAAGTGTAATTGAATATTTAGGGATTATTTAATGATAGATGTTATTTAATACTATCTGAGGCCAACTACATTGACCTAGATCCATATTTTTCTAAGATTGTCTGGATATAATTGACACTTTCTTTGAAATTTCTCACAAATATCAAATCCACTAAACAAATTAACAAGGAAGGGATTAAATTTCATATAGACCAATGAACATGAATTGAATTTTATGGAACTATTTAGAATATTGGCCAGTTACCTTTTTATCACAAAAAATTATAGTAGAGATTGGTTTTTGATCCATAGTGATGCATTAAATAAGATATTGGGAATTGTTCTCATAAAAAATGAAATGGTGGTACAAATTACCTTATTCTAATTGAACATTCATTAGTAAACTGCCCAACTCATAATTTTAAGCAAGCAACAATAATTTTTTATTTTTAGATAAGTAGGTATCATTTATATAGTAACAAGTGTGGTATATATATCAATCAAAAAATATTTGAAGTATATATTATCATATATATGGATAGATAAGTTCCAAATGATATAGTTGGAGTTAATTAAATACTATAACTACTCAATACATTACCACCATGGTATAGTAAAAAAGATGGATGATTCTATCTGCCCAAAGAATAATTTTATCTTGTCAAAGATATGTATTGAAAGAGAAATAATATTTATATATTTACAAAGGATAGATAATTAAATCATTATGGAAGTGGATAAATCCTATATTTCTAAAATTAATATTCAACCATCCATCTATGTAATGAATAAAGTGGATGAAAGGAGGATGTGGGGAAGTATAAGAAGTTAAGTAATATTTTTTTCAAATATGATAATGATTAAATTATAATGTTTAGGAACAATGTCGGTGTCCTATAAATACCAGAATCGAAGAAAGTGTTATTGGATAAAGCACATAAATCATCATTATCTATCTATACCAGTAGTAACAAGATGAATAGAGATCTCAAAGTGAATTTCGGGTTGGATAAAATAGGCATATATATTATGAAGTATGTAACTTGATTATTGGAATGTCATCAAGTTAAGGATGAATGTCAGAAGTCTAAGGGGATGATGAAACCATTACCCTTACATAAATAGAAATAGGAAAAAGATACAATATATTTCTTCATAGTAGTACCAAATACATCTGAAGTCCATAACACCTTTTGGGATATATCTATCTCAAAGTCAATAAAATTTATTTATATTAAGGAAGATTTTTTTTGAAAAATTTTCTTGGAGATATTGTAAGGAAGTGGTAAGACTGCATGGAGTACCACTCTCAATCATATCAGATAAGGATCTAATGTTAACTATGAATTTATAGAAAGAATCAAATACAGATTTTAAAATTATCACTTTTAATCGTCGTCCCATAGATGTTCAATATAAGAGATCAATTCAAACATAAAATATATATTAATATCATACTTTGTGTATTTTAAATATGGATAGGATTAAAACCTTCCTCTTGTTGAATTTTCATATGAAAATAGATTTCTCTCAATCATTCTGATGGATCCTAATGATCCCTCAGTAGAAAATATATATAAATTCAACATGTTAGGAGGAACTTGGTGAAAAGATTCTATTAGTACTTGATCTAGATAAGGAAATATAATATAATGTTAGATTCATTCAATATTATGTGATGGAAGCTTAGATTCAATAAAATAGTTATGATGATAACCGTCGAATGGATATAGATTTTGATGTTAGAGATAACGTACTATTAAAAATATATCCTTTGATGGGGTTAAGAGATTTAGAAATAAGGTGATATTGAGCCTCTGATATGTAAGTCCCTTTAAGATTCTTGATCATATCGGGATGGTTTCATGTCACATGGCACTTTAACCAAACCCATTCCAAGTTCACGATGTGTTCAATGTATCTATTTTAAAGAAGTACACAATTGATCATTCACATGGACATTAACTAGAGGTTTTACCACTGGGGAATTAAATTTATTACAAGGAATAATTTGTATAAATCTCAAATTATAGACATAAAGTGCTACAAAATATGACCACTCATCTTGTTAAGGTTCTCTAGAGGAATAATAAATTTAATGAAGCTAAATGTAAACCAGAGGATGTATTAAGGAATTAGTATCCTCTTCTATATCCATTATAATAATTTAATTTTAATGGTAAATTTTTTATAAGGGGTTATAATGTAACAACCCATGATTTTAGAATATATTTCTCGCTAATAAATTTAATGTGTTTGATAGCTTGTGACGTACACAACACCGAATGTATGTGAATAATTCCTTATTAAAATATATAATTAAAGTTATTAGTAAATAGTTAAATTCAATTAATAAAATATATGTAATAATATAATGTAATTAATATCATAAAATATATTAAAAATGACAAGTAATTTGAGTCTAGTAAGTCTATTCTAAATAAGAATTTTTTGTTTACAAACATTATTATTATTATAGGATTTATTTAAAAGTTAAGTTATTTTATTTTGAGTATTAAAAATTTATAAGTGTATTAATTACACATATATAAAAATGTTTTAACATTCATTCATTGTTATAAAATGGTTAGAAATGAAGTTAAAATCTTTATAAGGTAAAAGGAGATATTTTTCAGAAAACTGTTTGTATGCGTGCAAAGTGTTTTTATTTTAATTTACTAAATTGATCACAATTTATGAATGATTTTATGTAAATTTATTTATAAAAAATTCAATAAAAAATTAGCATTCATATAATTGTATATACTTGGTAAATAAGTATATTAATATGATTTTTATGCTTTAAAATCATTTTTCTAAAAGTTGGATTTATGCATTTTTTTCATGAATATTAGATTAATTTATTAAGCCTCAAGGAATTGAATCTTAAAAAATGAATTAAATATTTGGAATCCTTATAATAAATATTTTTAATAAGTTAAAATAAATTTTTATCCCAAATTAATAGTTACCATGGCGAAAAATCATACAACCACTGTAAGGGTTAAAAGGGTTAATGAGGGGATTAAACTAAGAGAACAGGATTCAATTATATATAAAACCTTTATAAAACCTATTTTTTGAGTGTATTTCCACTATAAATTATTATATCACTAAAATTTTTGACATTTGGGAGCCACTTCTACTTGATATATACTTTATTATATTTTAATGTTCTTAATATTTACATAGGTGTCACTCACCTCACTTATAAAAGGGAACATAGACTTATCATTTTTTACACAAATTTAGCACTATAGGTAATCAGATATCTACTAAAACATCTTTACAACTTCTTTATAGGTATCATTATCTCTAACAGTTCATTCTGAGAAGGCTTGAGGTGTAAACCAAAGAAACACAACCAAAGGATAGGTAATTTTCTTTAATGATCTATTTCAAATTTCTTTATTCTTCCATCTACTAAATATATTATCAAATAATATTAATATAGTTACACAATAATATTCATTGTGCTTAAATTTTGTTATGTTAATGGTACAAAACATTTTATCTACTTTTAATAAATGGAAAATGAAATCATTTTCCATGTGTATGTACAAAATTGTATCTCCAAGAAGCAATGTGTTTTATTTTTCATCTCCACCTCACATACATGGTTATGTTAATATATTTAGTGAATATTGTAACATCTCTGTCCGGGTTCCACAGACCATTTTTCTGATCCGGATCGCCACATGACCTTAGGTATGCCTCCCCGTATGCTAGAGGCTTCCAACTAGTAGTAAGGGTTTAATATCAATCATGGGGAGACACATTACATCAAAAAATAATTAGAAGATCGCATAGTCCTCTTCCCTTAAGGCTCACATGGTCCTTAAGTAAAAAAACTTTTACAAGCTCTCTCAGTCTTATCCATTTAATCTCGTTCCCATATCCTAGTTAACCCATTTTCTACTCCATGCCAACACTATCACAACCATTAACCATTTCACCAATCATTCTTTTAATTAATTAATAATCAATTAAACATATCAAACCATTCAATTAATTCATAAATTAATTGGTCACTTCAACACTATTAATTAATTCAATAATTAGTTAACAATAACAAACCTTCAATTAATCAATCAATTATTTTTTTCACTTAATCTTCGATAAAAATTAATTAACTAAAATCATTCCATTAATTAATTCACCAATTAATTAATCACAACCCTTTTCCATTAATTAATCTAATGATTAATTATTAACATTAATTTCATTCATTAATTTCCAAAATTAATTACTCATAATAATCCCTTCAATTAATTCACCAATTTATTGGTCAATTCAACTTCGTTAACAATTAATTTTCTACAACCAGTCTATTAATTAATTCACTAATTAATTAATAACAACCAATTTCTATTAATTATCCCAATTATTAATTAATCACATCAATTTCAGTAATTTATTTCCCCAATCAATTATGCATAAAAATCCTTTCAATTAATTCATCAATTAATTGTCCAGCTAAACACTTTTAATTATTTTAATAACTAATTAACAATATAAAGTTCATTAATTAATTCAAAAATTAATTAATCATTTCACATCTCAATATCTAATAATAAATTCACCATTTAAATATTAACAATTTATAATTCAATAATTCGATAATTAACTCAACAATTAATTATCCTTCAATTCTATTACTAATATAACAATTAGTTTTTCACATAAATACCCTTAATTAATTCCACAATTAATTAAGCAGATCAATCCCATTAATTAATTCATCAATTATTTAATCAAAATCTGTAAACTCAAAATACCGTAATTAATTCAAAAATTAATTATCTCATTCACTATATCAATAATTCATAATTAATTCCAAAATTAATTATCCAATTCTATCCATTAAATATCTCTACAATCAAAATAAATTAAATCACCCATTAATTAAACCAATTTAGTCAATTTTACTATCATAAAAATACCCATTAATTAATTTTCCAATTAATTCATCAAACCCATTCAACTGCTTCAATATAATAATATCTATTAATTAATTATACAATTAATTAATCTAATTTATTCAATAAAAATAACACATAAATCCCCATTAATTAATTTTCCAATTAATTAATCCAAATAATTTCCAATAATTAATTCTTTAATTAATTAATTTTACTTAATCCCTTCAATTAATTCCCAAATTAATTGTTCACATCAACCCTCATCAATTAACTCACAATTAATTAATCATATTAATCCACCGACATTTAATTCGGAAAATAATTGTCCATGTCAACTCCTTTTAATTAATCCATAATTAATTAATCCAATTTAATTCGATTATTTAATTCAATAATTAAATAATCACATAACTCCATTAATTAATTTTTTAATTAATTAATCCATTCAATCCCATTATTTATTTAAATAATTAAATAATCACTTTACTCCTATTAATTAATTAATTAATTAATTATCTCAATACATATATTTAATTAAACAATTAAACTATCATTCAAACAAATTTCTTAATCCAAAAAATCTCTAATAATTAATCCTAAAATTAATTATTCTAATTCGAAAATTTCAATATATCAATAATTAATTCGACAATTAATTATTCAAATGAAAATTTCTTATTCTAATCCATCCCAATTCATTAATTGTATAATTAATTAATTGAGTTCAAAAATATCAATAACTCCAAAATTAATTTAACAATTAATTATTTATGATCTAAAATCACAATATAAAAGTTTTACATTTATTTTATTTAATTAATTCAAAAAATTAATTAATTTAATCAAGAACAAAATTGTTTAACATCAAATAGAAACTCAACAATTATATACGCATATTAGTGATCAAGATTTTGGTATTTTAATTTAAACCACCTACCTCAAGATCAGTTATTAAGAATGCTTGCAAAAAATATCCCCAATTTGAGCATAATCAATCAAGAATTCATTAAAGAATAGGATTTAGATATGAATCCTTCAAAATGGAGGAAGTAGTGACAAAAACCCTATGTTTGTGATAAAAATCCGTTTATGGGTTCTTCTCCACAAGAACGAGACAATCCATTAGCAGTGGATATAAAATCAGATTAATAACTAGAAGGAATAACTTAAAAATATAGGTATGGATGTCCAAGATCTGATGCTAGATCACTTCTGGTCCAAATAGGACTCCTATAAATTAATTAAAGAAGACCCACAACAACGAGGAATGTGTGTGGAGGGTCTTAGGTCAATGAATTAAAAGATTGGAGGAGTTTTTTTCCAACGAGTGGGTGTGTGGAGAAGTTTTGATCCAATATAGTGGTATGCAGAGCATCTACAACAAAGAAAGCCATGTGAAGAGGTTCACGTAATGATAAATATGCATTTTTAATATTCTAGGCATCAAAATTACATGACGTGAATTCCCATTTCCCATTGCGTAAGAATTGTAACTCATTTCCCCCTTTTCCTGAGTGAAATCCCATAAACCATTTAAAAAACCAATTAATAAATATTACACATGGTGTAATATAATTACATGTGATGTAATATAATTACACATGATTTAATTTTATGTGTGGTGTAATATAATTACACATGGTGTAATCCAATTTCAAGACATGTTGAAATGTGGTGAAAGACAGTTATTGTGGGTGTAATCTAATTTTGTGACATGTATTCATGTTGTAAAAAACACTTATAGGGGTGTAAATTTTAAGGATTCGTACCTGAAAAAATATGGGATATTACAATATCCCCACCTTATAACACCTATTAATCAGTATTTACTCCAATTAATATTTAAGAAAATTTGTGTTCTTATAATATTCTCACTTTATAACATCTCTTCCACAAGTTGTACTCCCATGAATCTATAAGATTGAAAGTAAAAAAGGATCAAACCACTAAGCCCACACATCTACTTCTCTCTCCCACATTTCCACCTGAACCCATCCATGTCTCCTCAATACACAAACTATCTACACAATATATTCCAACAACACCTTATCATTGTGACCTAATATGATTATCATATTATCTTCAAAGGACGCATCAGACTCATGATCAAATTCCCCAACATAACTTAGGAGTTTTCCCAACTCACTTTTCCTAAAAAATGAAATAATCCATCCAACATTTGCAGTTACCATTTCTATAAAAAAATTCCTATAAAGGATGTATATCCACCACCTCTAAGGGTCACCTAGCCTTTCCTAGAATAATTTTAAACATGCTCCTTAATAGTTTTTCATTTAAAAACTCTCTACAGAACACCTTCCACCATCCAACTCCACATGTATCTCTTTATAAGTGCAACCTATAAGGGGACCCATATATAAACAAAACATATTTAGTTATCCAAGTGTAAAGAAAAATATATCTTAGCATACCTAGGATGATTTCAAGGATGGGGATATTATCATCACTAATTAAAAGTATAGTAAAAATTTGTCGATGAATGCCACCGCCAATCCTTTATAACCAGTATTTACACCCACTATAGAAACATATTTATCTATCGAAATCTCGGGCTTTCCTACCTTCCATCATCTTATGACACCAATCTAAAACTCGATAGTCCCTCGCACAACCCAAAACTGAGTTCCAAAACTAGGTAAGTATCACTACCTAAACTTACCCACATCAAGGGAAAAATAAAAAACATAGAGGATTATAATTTCATTAAATTAGCATAGTTAACAAGAGGTATTTACACAAAACCATAACAAGTCTTTCCACCACTTATCCTACCACACATTTAAAACTAAGGAACTATCACTACCCTTAACCATACTACACCTATGTCATGGTTAACAAGGATATATACGTTATCATTATTCAATTTTATCATTTAGAAACCCATTTATTCTCATCCTTCATAATTTTAAAATCTATCCCAATTTCATATTAGGCACCATTTTCATTTCAATTTCACATGAATGTAAAAACAGTTCAAGTTCAACAAATTTCCCAAAACACATTTTCTTGTGCGTGCCTACAATTATGCATGTCACAAAATAATCTTGTGTTTTTAAAATGATGCATGTAGACTCAATTCTCATTCCATTCAGGGTCATGAGTTAATATCAACCAATCATAGAAACAATAATCACATAAAATAAAAAGTGTGTTGCCAAAGGTGAAATAACATTCAACTATATTATAAAATAATGATAATAACAATCCCACCATGGGAATTTGGGATCTAACCCATACATGGGGTAGCTACCCCTATTCATTAGCTCATAACCAAGCCCCAACTCTTCATAGTCACCTGGATACCATTCTCAAAAAGTAATAAAAAATAATAAGAAAATAAAAGTGGACCTCTAATACAACTTCGTAATTTCCTATCCTAGGTTCCACGTACCGGCACCTCAAGCCGAATCACCACATGACCTCAGGCGCACAATGTTGTAAGACATATACTGTTGATTAATAGCGAGGATTTAATATTGATCAAGGGTAGACTATACCCAATTTTTTCAATGTAATACAACTATGGAAATAAATAAAAAATAATGAAATAATATATATAACCATGGACAAAACCAATATCACAATATGACCAAAGTTAGAAAGATAGGATCAAAACTGAATAGTATATATTCCATGCTTTTTATGTGCCATGTGTAAAATTCAAACCCAGATTTTAATACATGAATGACTCCCAAGAGGGTCCCAAACCAAGTATACTTCCCTTATCCATGCTCTATCCCAGTTCATCCATCTAACTCAAGGACTTTTCCTGTAACTTGTCTAGAAAACATAAAGTCTATTCAGGTAGTGATTAGGCAGCCTGATTAGGGTGTGAGTACAACTAAGTAAGCCACCACCAACCATGTCTAAAACAAAACCAAAAAATAACAGCTTCTATAGTTGTATGAAGAACAAAACACATGTAATAAACTCAACAAATTACATTTATTCAATTATCCTTATTTATCTACATAATCCCTCATGTTCCTGAAGAAACCTGAACAACAATACCAACTCCAGGTTGTGCCAGAGTCTGAACTATCCCCAAGGGATATTGTAATCCTAAATTTATATTTTATCATTCATCGTCACAAATCACATTTCATAAATTATTTAAAACATTTATATTATCCTTCCAGGATTGACTTACACTATGGGATCTTAACCCAAGGGTTTAAAGTGAGTAATAAAAAACAAAGTATAAATGCTTCCTAGAAAAAATGGGAAATTTCTCAATGTCTTTTACACTTAAAGGCTCGCACTATCCTTCAATAAACAATTAGAAGTTGACACAACCTTCTTCCTTTAAATCTCACACAGTCCTTATGTGAACAATATTAGAATCTATCATAGTCTTCTTCCCATAAGGCTCTCAATGTCCTTATTTAAACAATATTCGAAGCTCTCTTGATCTTGTCCCTTTAATATCATTCTCACACCATGATTATCTTATATGATACTCTATGAAAACAATATCACACCAAATTCCCATTTCACCAATCATTCCATTAATTAATTCAAAATTAATTAATTAATCATATCAAACGCTTCAATCAATTCAATGATTATATGGTCCCTTTAACTCCATTAATTAATTATACAAGTAATTAACCATAAAAACCTTCAATTAATTCATCAATTAATTTTTTCACCTCAAATATGTTAATAATTAATTAACTATAACCATTAAATTAATTAAATCAATAAATAATAAACCAAAAACCATTTCCATTAAATAACCCAACCATTAATTAATCACATCAATTTCATTAATTAATTTCCACAATTAATTAATAATAACAATCCCTTCAATTGATTCATTAGTTAATTGGTCATTTCAACATTGTTAACAATTAATTAATTACAACCATTCCATTTATTAATTAACCAATTAATTAATCACATCCCATTTCCATTAATTAACCAAGTGATTAATTATTCACATCAATTTCATTAATTAATTTTCATAATTAATTAATCGTAACAATCCTTTCAATTAATTCATCAATTAATTATTTAATTCAACTCTGTTAATTAATTCAATGATTAATTAACCATATTAAGTCTATCAATAAATCCAACAATTAATTAATCCTTTAGCAAATTGATATATAACAATAAATTTTCCAATTATTTTTTTACAATTTATAGTTAAAAAATTCTATAACTAATTCAACAATTAATTATCCTTCAATTCCATTACTAATTTAACAATTAGTTTATCACATAAATACCCTTAATTAATTCCTAAATTAATTAACTACATCAGTACCATTAATTAATTCATAAATTAATTAATCAACATCCATAAACTCAAAATCCCATAACTAATTCCCTAATTAATTATCTCATTCACAGTCTCAATACCTCATAATTAATTCCACAATTAATTATCTAATTATATAAATTCAACTGCCCTACAATCCATGTTCATTAATTCACCCATTAATTAATCCAATTCATTCAATTGCATTATCATAACAATTCCCATTAATTAATTAAGTAAATCAATACCGTTAATTATTTCATTAATTAATTAATCAATATCCATATACTCAAAATCCCATAACTAATTACCCAATTAATTACCTAATTTACAATCTCAATACCTCATAATTAATCCCACAATAATTTATATAATTCATTAAAATAAATATCTCTATAATCCATGTTAATTAATTCATACATTAATTAATCCAATTCATTCAATTTCACTATCATAGTAATCCCTATTAATTTATTTACCAATTAATTAATCTAACTCGTTAAATTGATTCAACACAATAATATGCATTAATTAATTCACTAATTAGTTAATCTAACTCATTCAACAGAAATAACACATAAAACCCCATTAATTAATTTTCAAATTATTTAATCCAAATCATTCCAATTAAATAATTCCTCGATTAATTAATTTAACTTTATCCTTTAAATTAATTCTTGACAACAACTATCATCAATTAATTCATAACTAATTAATCACATTCACCCCCCAATTAATTTTCCATGAAAACTACCATTAATTAATCCACAATTAATTATTCATATTTAATTCTATTATTTAATTCAACAATTTGATAATCAAATTACTCCATTAATTAATTCTTCAATTAATTAATCCATTCAATACCTTTATTTAATTCAACAATTAAATAATCACATTACTCCTACTAATTAATTCATCAAATAATTAATCCTATAAATATCATTATTTAATTAAACAATTAAATAATCATTCAAACAAACTTAATAATCACAAAAATCTCAAATAATTAATCAAACAATTAATTATTATAATTCAATAATTTAAATATATCAACAATTAATTAAATAATTAATTATTCCAATCACAATTTCCTAATCCAACCCATCTCCATTAATTAACTCTATAAATAATTTATCGACTTAAATTATATCAATAACTCAATAATTAATTTAACAATTAATTATTTATGATATAAAATCCAAATATCCCAATTTAATAGTTCCTTTAATTAATTAATCCACTAAATTAGTTTATTTAATGAAGAACACAATTTTTAAAAATCTAACAGAAATTTAATAATTATATACACATAATATTAATCAAGGCTTTGGGATTTGAATATAGACCACATACCTCAAGATTGGTGATGAAGAACACTCACCAACGAATATCCCCAAATTTAGTGTAATCAATTAAGAACTTGAGGAAGAATAGGATTTAGATCTGACTCCTTCAAAGAAGAGGATGTGGTGAAAAAGACCTACATATGAGATGAAAATCGTCTTATAGATTCTTCTGAACAAGAACCATACAATCTGTTATCAATGCATCTAGAAGCATATTAATAATTGGAACTCATACCATAAAAATCTATGTCTGTATATCCAAGATCTGATGTGAGATCACTTCTTGATCAAATCAGAATCCCTGAAATCAACGACATAAGACCCATAGCAGGGAGGGGGTGTGAAGAGGGTCTTCGGTCAAAGATTGTAATGTATGGATGATTTTCAGTCCATAGCAGAGGTGTGCAAAGATGTTTGGGTCTAATTTGGTGGTGTGTAGAGCGTCTACAGCAAATAAATTCATGTGCGGAGGATTACATGACATTGGATAGACACTTCTAATTTTTTGGGTGTCAAAAATACATGACGTGAATTTCCTTTTCACATCATGAAATAATAATAACTCATTTCCCCCTTTTCCCAACTGAAATCCCAAAAAACAGTTTAAAAAAATTAATAAATATTGCATGCGGTGTAATCCAATATCATGACATATCGATACATGATTACAGACAGTTATAGGTGGTGTAATATACTTCCATGACATGTTTTCTTTTAGAGAAAACCACTTACAAGGGGTGTAAATTTTATGGATTCATACCAATAAAAAGGCAGGATCTTATAATCTCCCTACCTAATACCAGCTCGTCCATGAGCTATACTCCCAAGTATCTCCAAGAAAAGTTGGGTTCTTACATATATATATATATATATATATATATATTTATAATATAACAATGTTTCTTTAAAAATAAATTATTTTTTCCCTTTTCTTCTTTCCGTCCATTCAAAAATCAAAGCATGAATTGTGCATACGTGCACACAATCGCTTATAGGAAGTGGTGTAATTCATTTTTCATCATCCCTTTACATGTAAGTTTATAAAAGTATATATAATGAATAAATATGATATTTAATAAATAATTTATATTCTGAAGATGAGGAAATCATGACTAGGGTTTAATGAACAAATACCTCTAAACTGATACATTCATGAAAAATGAAACACTTTACACCATAATATTGATTTTAGTGGAAAATTTTTTATAAATTGGTGAAGGTAAATTATGAATGAAATATATCCAGTAAGATAATTATGAATTTGGTTCTTATAAATATGTATAACAAATATAAATTAATTATATATGATGTTAGATCATGTATGAATCAAGATTAGAATTGAAGTCAGGGTTTATATTACAATCTCATTTAAAATTAGTATTGTTCACGTTTAAATATCAATTTAGTAAATTATGTGCTTTTAGTAACTCTTACACCCAATATATTTTCTTATCCTATTTTTATTTATAGGTTTTTCAACTATTCTTTCCATTTTCCCCTATTTGGAACTCAAAAATCTCAAAATAATTTTTTTCAGAACACCCAATCGTATTTCTTCTTTAATGTCAGCTATATTTTTCTTCCATTTTCCTATAGTTAATTTTTTTTATATTTTTTTAAATAATCCAAATGACTGGGTAAATTAATTTTAAAACAAATTTTAATCACTTTAAACTTTTTAAAAAATAAATCATTCCAATTATTTACATTCATTTTATATTTTACTTTTTATAAAAGTGAGAAAATAATTTTTTTTAACATTTACTGAATGGACCAATTTTCCTGAAAAGAAATTGTTATTCATTATAAGTATTTAATTACAATTACAATTTTTAAAAATAAAACACTATTATAATATTTTCATAATTTTCATATTTATATGTAACCGAAAGAAAATGATGTTTTCTCTTACTTTCCAATAAAATTACTAATAATTTTATAAAACTATTTTTTTCTATGTAAACATCCTTTAAGAAATATTATACATCACTAGGGATGTTTTATAGTGATACCAGTTAATTTATTTCTTTGAATGGATTATAATGATGACTCTTTGATGATGTCTTAATTAAAATAATTTATTCCTTATGGGTTAATTAAGTTATGATGAACTAAAGAATGGTTTTATGATCCTATAGAATATATATGTATGGTTTTCATTATGTGATGGGTGTTCCAATAATTATATATCCCTCCAATTTATTGGGTAAATATTGATATCTTGTAATATAATATGAAATGGAATTAGGATAGAATCCAATCACTGCTAGAAAAAAACCATATACCAATTGTTTAAAACCATTGGTATAGGTCTCCAAACTATTGGTATATCCTATACCAACTATTTAGAGGGGTGTTATATATTATGGTGTTAGTTTAGTCCTATACTTATGGATTTATAAAATTTTTGGTATATGTCAAATAAGATAACTATACAGAAATTTTTTGAAAAACCATTGGTATTGGTCATGTAAAAATAAAACCAAACTTGGTTTTGATCCCAACACCTCCAATTTATAATCCAAATACATAACTACTATCCTAATATGTATTTTTTGAATATAAATTCAAATATATATATATATATATATCATTTTATATTAATTTTTTATTTATTTAATTTTAATTAAAAAAATAAGCCATAAAAATGTGGGCACTTATAATAACAATTTTTAGAACTGTTGATATATATAACTTGATTTTTTATCTATATTAATTAATTTTTAAAAAACATTGGTATATGTGCACCCTATACCAGTGTTTTTGAAAAAACCGCTAGTATAGGCTCTCTATAATGAACCTATACCAAATTCCATGCTACCTATACCAATGGGTTTCCAAAATCGTTGGTATACGGTTTCTCTAAGGTACTTATACCAACTATTTTGTACAAACCATTAGTATAGGTATCATGTAACAAAGGTTTTACAAAATATTGATATAGATCTATTGGTATAGATCTAATTTATAGTAGTGAATACAATATTTTATTATGAACACCATGAATGATAAGGGAATAGCTAGGGAACCGAATCCACTATAGGACTCTGTATATTATGTTATGATAGTATTGGAAATGATCCTTGAATAATAAAATGATTTTCTAGGATTATGATTGTTGCACACATTTTGATGACATGTTCTTATATTTTTGATATTTTCTCAAGGCTCATGATTGATTAATGATTATTATACACTCTTATGGAACAAGTTTTTTTGTGACAATGTTTTATGCCATAACTTTTGATTTTTGATCTATTACTGATTGGGTATGAACATCAAAAGTTATGATCAATATCTCATCCCATTATGTTTATTTTATCCTAACTTATGATATTTTATTGATGTATCCCATGTTTACCCTTATTGGGCATATAAGATAACTCTTTATTATTTTTATATTTCCTTTGGTTATAAACAAAGGCTTTAAGTAGGATATGTCTAATAAGGGTATTATATGAGAAGCAATTCCTAAAATATGTTGAAGATCTTTTAATAAATAAGTTGATTATATATCAATTCATCAAACATAGTAATCCTTTTCAGTTTTTGGGAATGTATTATTGTGATATGTATTAAATAAACAACTAAAATAATGTAATATTTATGTATGGAATTCTTGGATTTCTATATTTTGAATTTATATAAAATGATATTTTAGGTTTGGTAAACCTTTTTATAGTCATGGTTTTTTCTTCGCCCATAATAGGATTTATTATAGTGTATTTTCATAATCTCAAGGTTGGGATTATGAATGGTAAACATAGGATCATTTGTATGTGAAATACTATATATCAAACAGGCCCACTTGTATATCATTAATTATTTCGCTCTTCACTTTTACATTGAACCTTTGTTTTTTTCTGAATTTATAGACATTATTATCCATCTAAATTTTCATTAGAATTTTTTAACTCTTATTATTTTATGGACTAAAATTACCCCAATTGTATATGCCTTCTAATTAGTTAGCACCCAATAACTTATGGAATGAAAGTGACTGTACTAATATTGTTAAATATATATGTATCAAACTAATACATGTTTCATGAAATCTTACAATATAGTTGTTAGCATGCATGAATTATCTATATTTAGTTAATTCTGTGGAGATTCATCATTATTGTGTGGAAAAAATTAACCAATAGCTTGGAAAATAAATCAATATTATGTAATTAATTTACTTGGTTTTATTTTTTCCCAAATATATTAGTTAATATATATATTATGGATTCCTATAAAATTTCTATTATTAGACTCTTATGAGTTTTTTAAATTTTCAGTTCAGGCCTCATACTTCTACTCCTCTGCTCACCATTATTATTTATTCATAATTATTGTATTTAATTAATTATTAACAATGTAATATATTTATTAATTCATTATTTATAATATTTTATGATTAAATATTTTTTATTATTATTATGATATATTTATTCCAATTTTCGAAAAATGGAACTTGAATCCCACATCTAAAATTCTAAAAAAAATCAAGGAGCATTCCCTTATAAATTGGAGTCCAATATGGAATTTTAAGTAATTTTATTTTATTACATTAATGAAGATATTTCTTAATATAATATAACACACCAATCTTTTACGATATACTTCTTTTCAAATAAATCTTATTTCTTTAATTTCATGTGATACATGCATTATTGTGTTTAAACGAACCAGTATATACAATTAAAATATTATTTTTTAATATGATAGTTATCACATAGCCATTTTATTGGTTGGTATTAATTAGAGAAAATAAATTATAAAAAAATTAGGTATGCATTTTTAAAAAATTAAGTCATTTCTCATTAATTATTTATAAATAAAACTATAAATCATTTGAAAATAAAGAAGATATTTTTCAAAAAAAATATTTCCATGCAAGCAATTTTTTAACTCAATAAATTAAATTAATAATTATTGGTCATTTATTTTAATGAAATTTTCATATTATATATTCTATAAAATAGTTTAAAATTCAACAATTTTTTATTCTAGGCATGTGATAAAAATAAATCATGATTTACGCTTAAAGTATTATTGGAAAGACTGTATTATTATGTTTTGAAAAATTATTTTTAAATTGAATTTAGACCACTTATTAAAATTTAATTGAGAAAAATAGATTCCATATTTTTAATCAAGAAGATAAAATTTGGTAAATTGACCATTTTTATATTTGAACATTATGAGTAGTAAATGTTGTAAGATTTTTCATCTTAGTAATGGATAGATCAGGTTAACATAGGTTAAAAAAATGTTAAGGTCTCAATTATTTATCTTAATTCTTAAAGGATGAATTAAATTCGACCGTTATCCATTTAGTATCTAAATAATAGTTTTTAAGGCCACATTTCCATGATAATGGCCTATATAATATTTAATGTAAATAAAATACAAAAGGTCAATCTATTAATTTTGAATATCTATTAGGTGTTTACATAAAGACAAAATAATATTATGAAGAAATATTTATGTTTATTTTGAGCATAATGAAACTATTTTCACGATGGTAATTTATTTATAAATTTTATTAATTATATAATTACCTTAAACAATTACGTGGTTCCATCACAATTTTTTTTCAATTAGTAAATAAAATAAAATAAATGATTTAAAAATAATAGATGTAGTATATTTTGAGTGATTTGTTAAGCTAAAAGAATATTTTAGATTAATATTACATTTTAGACATGTATTAAAAAATTATATTCTAATTCCAAATTTTTTTGGTGACTTTTAAGTCAAATTAAATGAATAGTTCCAAAATTTACATTAATGATATTTTATAATAAATAATATATTATTAAATAATTTTAAATTTTTAAAAATATTATATTTGGACAATATAATAGTATATGGTTGAAAATATCAACTGTGTCCCATTAATGAGTCATTTTTCAATTAATTATAACATTATTAACCCTTTAATATTAAAATTATTGTTATCATAGTTAAGGTCAAAATGGTTAACCAAGGGGTCAATAAAAAATATAAGGCTAGAAATTAAAAAGACCCTTATAAATTTCATTAGATGATGTAATTTTGACCCAATATTATTTTAATTTTAATTCCTCTCAATTTGGAAGCATTTTTATTGAGAATGACTTTATTATATAATATTTTTTAAGAAATTCCAATTTTGTCCTCTCCCTTCCGTATAAAAGGACACCCCTGATTTCTCTTATTTACACTAATTTTATCCTTATATCTTGAAACAAACCACTAAAATTACCTTCTAAACTTCCCTATCTAAATCCAATATGTCCTTCTCTTCATATATACTGACCCTAGAATCATTAAGAGGATATCTGAAGGAGTTAATCACCTTAATCAATACCTTTTTTTCTACTTCTTCTCTTACCTCACCTAAATTTGATGTATATATAATAAGATAATAAATATATTATAGTAGATATAATGTAATATTATTATGATTATGAACCAACCATTGTCTGCCCTTTTTTCCATCGAATGGGAAGTGAATGTTTTGCTCGTGCGTATACATGACTTACCCTCTGCACAAAGTGATATAATTAATTTAACATAATAAAATTTTATGGGTGATTATTATGATTATTATAATATTTAAATATAATTTTTATGAACTAATTATTCTTCTATAATGGTAATGTCATATATATCTTTATACCTTCCAAATCGTTGGAAAACAACAACATCACTTGTGTTTACGTGTGGAAAACCACCTCGACGAAGCGAGATGATTTTTTTCATTTCCATTTCACATGGAAAAAAATAAGGATATATTTATATAATATATGATATATATGATCAAATATTTATTTTTTGAAGTAGTAAAATTATTTACCTTTCTTTCATTCAATCCAATGAGAAATGAAAACATGGTTCATGTATATGTAAAACCTACCATCTCCATGAAGGGTGTAATTAATTTTTCTATCTACAACTTTAATGAATGAATATAAATATGTATATTATTTATATCATGATTTAAATTATTATAATATATAAACATGATCAAATTATAATGACCAAAACTATCAAAATAAAACTTATAAGAAAAATGAAGCAGTTATCACCTAGAACAATGATTTTAATAATAAATCAATAATAAATAGGTGATAAATGTAATAATTAAATCATATATTATATGTGTTTTCGATGCTTTCGCTAGGGCGCATACATCTGCCTGTGGAGGACGTCAGCGCGACTTTTTGTTTCCCCATATTCCCACTTTCCAAAGGCGAGCAGCATCGGTTCCTTATTCAGGGACGTCTGCTCCTTGATCGAAACGGGATGATGGTATATCAGTTCCTCCTTCTGTGGATTCCTCCTCAAAAATCATCACCTAGTCTGGGTCACCCTCATATATTTTTTTTCGTGAAACTCTTCCCAGTCCCATGTTTCCATAGATGCCGGTTAATTACATGGCTTCTGTTAGGACATTCCATGGGGTCCGGTCAGGGCATCAACCTTCAGTTGGTGGAGTAGTCACGTCAAGGCATCATTAACGTGTCTGAACTCTGGGGAATTGGTGTGTCTATCTTTTGTCCAATATTATAGGGCTTGTAAAGGACGCAGAAGCCCGAGGAATCCCACATCGAGCGTGGGGAATCATATTCCATAGGCATGTATCTGATGTTTTCCTCAGCTTCTCATGTTTAACACAGGGTATTCCGCAAGTTTAATGTCTAGAAGAGATGGATTGGGCTGATCATAACACTAGGTGGAGTGGATCAGATTAAGGAACCCCTCTTGAGGGAACACCAATATCGGAGCCAGCCCGTGGGAAGCTTCCCGAATGCGGTGGAGAGGAATGGGGTGGCATGATCTCACCACGATGTGGCGGCCCGGATAAGAATCAGGATGGATGATGGAAAGCTACATGGAGTAAAGGGGGAATGAAATTGATCTGTCATGGAGATGATGGTGGTGATGGGATTGAGTCTCGAAGAGACTTCCTACGTATCCTCGTGGCAGGGAATCAAAGTCTGCGTAGTTCAGAATGGATGTGTGGGGATTACACTCAAGTCTGCCCAAGGTGGTAGGAGAACCGATGTGAATGAGGTCGGAATGACCGGGTGGTGGGCTTGAACCTCGTGAGGCCTCCTACATACCAAGCCTTAACATGGATCAAATTCCATGTAGTTTGGGTTGGACTCTGAATAACCGATGTGAAGAAGGACCCTGGTCCAATGGGTGGTGGGCTTAATCCTCGTGAGGCTTCATACGTACCATGCCTTGACATGGGTCAATGTCCATGTAGTTCAGGAAAAGGGGGCTATTGAACTAACACGAAGGGGTGTCGGAACGACTAGAAGGCAAGGTCACAACGGCTTACCGCTGGATTGGGATGCAGTTTAACGTCATGTGGGATGGGGGCATGTTGGAGAACCAACGTGACGAAGGACCATGGTCTAGGTGGATGGTGGGCTTGAACCTCAGGGAGGCTTCCTCTGTACCATGCCTCGACCTGGATCAAAGACTGCATAGTTCAAATGTGGATGCTGGCGAACCGACATGAAGGTGGACCGGGGGTCTGATGAGTGGTGGGATTGAACCTTGTGGGGCTTCCTACATACCATGCCTTGACATGGATCAAAGATCATGTAGTTCAGGTGAAAAAGGGACTTGGAACACCATCACGGAGTCCGTCGGGGCCAATGATTGTGGGGCTTGAACCTCATGAAGGCTTCCTACAAACCATGCCTTGACACGGATCAAAGACCACGTAGTTCAAAATGGTGTGTGTCGGAGGATCGACATGAATATGGACCTTGGTCTGAGGGATGATGGGCTTGAACCTCAGTAAGGCTTCCTACGTACCATACCTTGACATGGATAAATAGTCCTCATAGTTCGGGAAGGTTTTAATCAGCGAACTGATGTGAAGGTGAACCCGGGGGTCCACCGGTGGAGAGCTTGAACCTCGTGAGGCTTCCTACATACCATACCTTGACATGGATCAAAGTCGTCGTAGTTCAGGTATACAGTTTAACGTCATGTTGGACGGGGGGCATACAGTTTAACGTCAAGCTGGACGAAGACATACAGTTTAACGTCATACTAGACGAGAACATTGTCATGGTCGATGCTTACTCTAATCCCACGTGAGTCATGCTCGGTGTGAGAAACAATATGAAGCAAGGACCTAATGATCACGTCGAGAAGGGTGCATCCGTGAGAAGTGAATATGGGCTTACGCGTTAGGCGGCCCATGGTGCTGGGACTTACTACAGGATGGAGGCCCAAGAGCGACAAAGCGTAGAGGGAGAGGGATTTGGGACAGAAGAAAGGAGGTCCCTCATTCCCTACCATGCCCTCCGCTGGCCCTGGTGGTGAGGAAATACGGAGGTGCATGGGTTCTACCTTCCGCAAGGGGGGGCTAGGGGATTTCACCAAGGTGAATGCCCTTCCACCGTGGATAAATTCCACTCCCAGAAGGAGGATATCATCCCCTGTGGGGACTAGGGGGCATAAAAATGTCTGATCCATGGGGACCCTGCATGCGAGGCATAGGGTCGGGTCACAGTTTAACGTCATGTGTTGAGGATGAGTTGATTGGTAGTTTAATGTCTTGCAGCTCGGATGAGGTGGGTCTACTCTACACCCCTAGGACTTACATAACTGGTACCCTCTTTCCCTTGGGGAAGGGAAGGCATCGACACAGCCGTGTAGAAGGGGGGTCATAGAGAACCATCGAGGGGGACACGTTAGTGTGGCTATGTAATGAACCAATAACCATTAGCGTGCCTATGCAAAGAAGCATTATGTGAAGCAACACTATGGGTGGTATCATCTAGGGGACTTTGAAATCACATCGTGAAAACCTGGAGGGTCACACGGGAAGAGGAATTTTCAAGCAGAGGGGTCCACAGGCAGGGGCCTTGTATAAATCTATTGCTTTGCGTAGTGGAGGGCACTTGCGAAGGGGGGTGCTTCACAAAGTTGGGTACCATGTCCTTAGCATGGGGTAGAGGTGAGAGTGGGAGGTGATTTGTGAAGTGGAAGGGTGTTTGCAGAGCACTGCCTCGCGAAGCATAGGAGTCTCGAGAAGCATAGTGTTGTGAAGCAGTGTGCTTTACGAAGTACAGTGACCCTGCCATGGCATGTAGATCATGTGTACAAGGAGGGTGTTTCGCGAAGCATAAATGCTATGTGACTGCCCGGGTCCCCTTGGGGATTCCCTTCCTTCGCGAGTTCCCTTAGGCTTCACGAAGGGCATCCTTCTCGGAAGAGGGGCTCAAAACGAGACAAGGCGGAGGCCTCTCTCAAAGAAAAAATACCTCGCGAAGCTCATGATTCTCAGAGCGAAGAGTGCTTCATGATTTGGGAGCTGAGAAGTTGAAAGGTCGGATTGTCCGTCTAGAGAGCTCAGGGGGAGCTCAGAATTTATAGGCAAGAGGCGCCGCGAAGCAGAGCTCGCGTGGCGCAATGGGGACTTCGGCTGCTTCACGGTGGGTCGTGAACATAAATCGGGTTCGTGGAGAGGTACTGCCTCATCTGCTTCTCGGTGGGCTGGTGAACGTCAGGGGCGTTCGCGAAGAGGTACTACCTCCGGTGCAAAGCGGCGACATCGCGAATGTCAGGGCATTCATAGAGAGGTACTGCCTCCGGTGATTCGCGGCAGCCTCATGAACTTTAGGGAATTCACGGAGAGTTACCTCCTCCGGTGCATCGTGGTGGCTTCATGAAAGTCATTACCTTCGCGGGGAGTTACCGCCTCTGGTGCTTCGCAGCGGACATGTTGCTTGGGGGGCTCTGCGACGGGGCTTCGCGAGGTAGGGTGCGGGGCTCCTTTTCTTCTCTCCTTTCTTCAAATATTTTGGCGCCAACAAATTCCCCCCATAGACTTGAAGCCGCGGAGGGATCAAGGGTCGAAGTCTAAGGGAAATCGCCAAAAACATCGGCAGTTTGTGGTTCTGACTTGTGAAGAGGGCGCGCGAGGCGGACATGGGCCATGCGGTCCGGACGCGCTGCGAAGCTCCGCGCGGGCTGGATGCGCCGCGAAGCTCCGAGGTCGCCACCTATAAATAGGGGGATGAACTCTATTGTCCTTTTCCTTCTTTTCGATTTTTTCCTTTTGTGATCTCAATTCGTGAAGCTCCGCGTACTCCGCATCTGTTCACCGCTAATCGAGCTTCGCGGCGAACCGCGAGTCTCTGACTCCGCAACTGCAGCAAGCGATCGTCTTCTTGCAAGCCGAGGCCGGGCTCCGCATCTTGGCTTTGCGAACGAGCTCCGCGAACAATCTCCACGAACGATCTCCGCGACCCGACCTGAAATTTGTCTGAGTTTTGAAGCCCAATGGCCCATCCAGAAGCTGCGCTAGTGGTACTTACAGATGCCACCTGGAGGGATGAGATGGCCAACTGTCTGGGCCTGGGGGAGCTAGTCTGAATCCACTCGAACCATAATTCTTTGAAAGAACTCTTGTCAGAGAGAAAAAATAACTATCATCTAGGTAAGAAGCTTCCCTTGTATGGATTCGGGCTGAGGGATGATGTCTTCATCCCTGAGGTGAGTAGGGATAGACCAGTTTGCTGGTTCAGGAGCATGTTGTGCCAGTGCCAATGGTTCAGGGCGGCCGATGGTCATGCGTGGGAGGACTTCACACCTGTCACTGCTGACTGTCTGTACAACCATCTGAACAACATTGATGGGAAGGCATTGCAACCGGAGACGTCCCCTCCCATGTACCGCACCATACTGAAGGAAGCTTTGCAGGTTTCGAAGAAGGGGTGGTCCGATGAGTGGGACCTGCATTAGGGAGGCAACTTCACCAAATATTGGGCAAAGGCATACTGGGTAGGTTCCTCATGCAAGGAGTTTGGGGCTGATCTAAGGAGAGTGGTCTTGTATGAGGCGGAATGTGCCTACCAATTCCGCGTTAATTAACCGAAACAGCTGATGCTAGAGCTGTTGAGCAGATGGTCGTCTAGGACCAACACTTTTAACCTTCACCATGGGGAGGTTGTCATCAGTCTGTGGGATGTCCATCAAATTTCAGGGGTTCTGATCTTGGGGGCCATGTATGATGAGTTCCTCCCCGTCATGAGTGCGTGGGAGGATCCGGAGCAGATGTCGCAGCTAGTGCTGGCACTGATGGGACTGGTCCCTGGAGAGGACAAAGATGCGGTGAGAGATGTCCACATTAAGAAGTGGTTCAAGTACTTACTAAACATCCTCGAGGATCGAGAGTTCCCTCTGAGGCCTCGAACGTGTCCAAAGGGGGCTCAACGGGGCAAGGAGCACTCATATTGGCGGATCTTCAAAGAAAGCTGATGGAAGACCTGGGGCTTCAGTGTCAGTACAGAATAACAGCCGATAGTCAGGCTAGCCGCGTTTATCACGGACCTTATCTGCGGTTGGATCGTACCATTGAGGGATACCAACATGGGGGTGTGGCCTAGCTGGTTCATCATGGAATCCATGCTGGCCATAGGACGACAGGTCAATCTGGGGATTCTGATGCCCGCCAGATTGTACAAGATGTTGTGGCATGTTAGCAAGGGCAAGAAGTCGCCGAGGATATGCGGGCCCTTCCACCTTCTGTATGGGTGGATAGCGGCACATGTCAGGGGGGTTTATGAATATCTGAACCACATTTCTGCACCGAGGTCAAACTTTAGCCCCTCCATTCTGAATGATGTCGGGAGCTTCCCAATCAAACTAACCGTACTGATGGTGCTGAACCGGGTGTGGAAGGCGGACGAGTTTAACTTCCACCCGTTTCCATTGCCGACAGGGGTACTCACCAACAAGGGTCAGGGAACAAAAGTGCACCAGGCCTATCTTCTAGCATTCCTAGGTGGAGTCCTGGTACAAGGGTAGATCGCGAGCCTCTCTATGAGTCGTACACCTCGCACCGGTTCGCGAGGCAGTTCCGGTTCCTGCAGCGGGTCACCCCGCAAGTCTACTGGGAGGTGCGCCATGAGGAGCACCCGTGTGTGATGAAGAAATTGTGTCTCATGTTCACACGGGAATATGCGAAATGCGAAATGAATTTCCTCCATCTACTGCTGCCTTCGCACTGGTGAAGGAGTATGCCATCAGCTGGGAGGCAACTTATCCAGGGGAAATGCTGAAGCAGCCAACTGTTTGAGCAGGTGACGGCGGGCCTCCCCTATCCCAAGGTCGGGGTCAGAGGGAAGAAAGGGCCTCTCGTGGTGGCGGGGATGCTGTGGCGGTGAGACCTACACTAGCTGGGGATGAGACAGCAGCGGCGGAGAAAACATCAGTAGTGGACCCGGTGGTCGCAGAAGTGTAGAGCCATCCGGAGGGGCGTCCACCGAGGGGATTCTGCAGTATATCCACTCAGGATCCGGGGAAGTGGTTGTGCCATATTGACATGCCAGAGAATTCTATTTTCTTGGAGGACTGGGACATTTGGGACATCAACCGACAACACCTTAGTCTGCTCGAGATGTGGGAACACCTGAACCGTCTCAGGATGGTTTTACAAGGTATAGGCCCTGTCCGGGCCAGTTTCACGGTGTCTCCAGCAAAGGCGGAGAAGTACCTAGATGATCTGGAGGACTCTGAACATTCCATTGGTGCCCCGCGTCCAATGACAGACCGGGTGAGGGTAGTGCTGGATCGGATGGTTTCCCCACAGCTGTCGGCCAACGAACTGAGAGAGCGCTTCCCCCTGCCGGAAGAATCAGATGAATCCTTTGGGGAAAACAAGGCCGGCGGAGGGAGCCCATTGGAGGAAGGAGAAGTCAGAGATCAAGACTCGTATTTTGATGATTTCATGGAGGTTCTCGAGGTAGCATTCCAAGTTTCTTTCCTCAGGGTCTGCCCTTAGGCCATTATGGACCTCTTACGAACATCTGAACCGTGCAGAAGGAACTTGTACGCAGACCTCACCCTCTCACATCGGTGGGTGATGATGTTGGACCGTCGGAACCCACACTTGTGGACACGTCCAGTTCGGTATCTGCCGGGTCTAGGGAAACCGAGGTGGCTCCCCTAGAATCTCTAGACCTTCCTACAATATACAGAGGTCCACGACTCGGGGTCCCATAAGTATCAACTCAGGAGCAGCACTATGATTTTGATATTTGTATATCTTCTCCACTGAATTCATTCTTATCATATGTAGATCATTCCAACTAACGTCCATGCCCTTCCCTGTCTCGTATAGTTCTACGACTGGCATGGGCTGCTGTGGCAAGGCTGGTCGGGATGTCTGGTGGCATCCCTCTTAGGGTCATACTACTGATCGTGGAGATAGTTACACCACCAACCTGACCTGTAGCACTCCCTATCATTGGCGGGACCACCATCAGGGCCGTGACCAAGGTTATTGTGGTGGAGTCCGACGATGAGGGTCGACCAGTCGACCCAAGTCCCACCATGCCTGCTCCAGCGCCAGATGTCGTGTCGAATTCAATGCCAGATGCATATCCTACTGAAGATGTCTTGTGGGCGTACTGTGGATACGAGACTGCCAATCGCGTGGACTAGGATGAAATGGCCTCCATTGAAGAGGATAGAAAAATAGTCCGCTGCCGACTGTGGAAGCTGATCACGCACTTCATCGATGACACCCCCTAAGCGCTATGGTTGAATGAGAAGGACAGACTCCGCTCGCGACTACATGAACTGTGCGCTGGGGGAGTGGATGCCCAAAGCCCTCATACGATCATCTGAGATATCATAGAATAAGAGATCCGGGATTTTGATCGCGGGCTCAGCGCGGGATGGTAGTGAAGGAAGGTGATGAACATCAAGAAGCTCCAGGAAGCTAAAAACAAAGTCCAAAACCTACAGACCCGAGCAGATGAGCACTCAGACTCTATCATTGCACAATCTGTGCTGATCTTTCCATTGAAGGCCCATATAGAAGAGGCAGAAGATTGTAGGAGGGAGGCTTCTGAAGAGATGGTCCTCATTCAGGCTGACATAGAGAGGGCCCAAGCTGAGGCTGATGAACTGTGCCCCATCGCTTCTGAGGAGGAGCTGGAGCTAAGTCGGCGAGAATAATTATTGGATGCCACAAGTCGAAGGGTGGCAGAGCTGCATCGCTCTTTTGATGGGTTCAATCCTTCCATGGGGGTAGTTGACCCCCGGGTACTGTAATGGTTACAAACCCTTAAACGTACTTGCGTGCTTTGATTTTTTTTGGATGTTGTAGCATGCATGAGTTCCGTTGTTTGCACTGGTTCATTGCGTCCTTACAATGTTTGTGGAACGTCCAGCTATAATTCCCTAATATCACATGGGTCGGGCCTTATGTGAGAAACAGGAGATAGTCGCCTCATCACCCCATCCAAACATAGGAGTGTAAACCAAGATTCGGGCATCTGGGGTTTGGATAACCGGTCCAGATTTCTAGGAAATGGGAGAGACCTGACTGGAGAAGGAAGTTCTCATAATAGCCGAATTACCTTTTTTCGAGCATGCTCTTGTGCACGAGTGGTGCAACGCCAGGGGCACTGAAATCGGTTCGAACAGATGGGAATGGGAAGCGTGAATCATGATACCCAAGATTCAGAACATTATGGGCGTGGCATGACAATTGAGGATAACAATTGACCATGGTGGAAACGCATCATCCATATTGAATTAGCCTGAAATGGGGACAACAAATGAGGTCTAACTGCTGACCATGTTCGAAACATGGGGCCTAACTCAAATATCATCAATCAGTATTCCGCAATGTTGGCCTAGGATAGTAGGAAGACCATAGGTTGAGCATCCATACTTTTAGGGGGTCTCTCCAAATATGACCAGTCTTCCGTAACGTTGGACCAGGACAGCAGGCGGACCATAGGTCAGGCCTCCATACTGTTAGGGGGTTTTACCAGATATGAAAGAGGACATGAGTCCAAATATGGGGCACGCGAAGCGTGGGATGTGCAGTGATGGTTTGTTCAAACAGAATCCAACACTCATGAAATTACACCACCTTGGTGGGAGTACGCCAGATGGGCACATCAGTTTGATCATGGATCATTCCTTTCAGACAGGGCCTCTCTGGTGAGGGGGTCTTTCGCTTCCCAATGTCATCTTGGGGCATCCTGAACTTTTTCAGGGTAGAGTTATAGTTGTACAGTCCCCTATGAGGGGTCCATCCAGGGGGGAAGAAAGGGGAGGAACATGATTTATTACTCCTGGGGGCTGGACCCTAGGAAAAATACCATGGTGTCCCTACATATCCCATGAGGATGGGAATCAAGCAACAAATTGTTCTAGAAGCACAGTTTAACGTCATGCGGGATGATGAGATGCCTGGTTTCACTGGTACACATCCTACCAAAACTACTAAGCCCATGTGAGTCATGCTCGATGTTGGAAACAAGAAGTAATGAGGGACTTTCCCAACACAGGAAGGGGAAGGTTAGGGAAAAGGAACGCTCGGTGAATACAGGCCCATTGATGCTAACATGTCTATGTGGTGTACCTAGATGTGCGAAGAGGTAGAGCCGAGTATGTTGGGATTCCTCTTGAACATGAGGAAGTGGAAATGTGTGAATCATGACACTCGAGACTTGGATCATAATTATAGAAGAATGATGATAGAGGATGCCTGTTGACCGTGGAGGAAACATAGCATCCATATTTCATTATCCTGGAATGGGGACAAACAAATGAGGGTCGACCGTTGACCATGTTCGAATCACGGGACCTGACGCAAATGTCATCCAAGATCCTTAGGGACGTTGGCCCGAAACGATAGGAGATCCCTTAGGCCCAGCATCCATGGAGATCCCTTTATCCTAGCATCCATGTCATCTGAGGGTCCATTTGGACGTGGAAGAGGATGAAGATCCAAATAGCCAGCACACAAAGCTTGGTCATGGAAGAAGGGGATGCCCTCGTGAAAATTCCAAACATCGGACTCTTTTTCAAAACATATTTAAATACATTAATGATACATATTAGATATAGGGAGTTGAGCCCCTTCCCATTGGGAGATCTTAGTTTAGGGTCGTAGAATTCGAACCATGGATGGAAGGAAAAACAAGAGGCGTGTGACGGGTAATTTCAAAAACCCGATGCAAATGAGGACATGATCCCATACCACACCACACAACCCCCTTGGGAGAGGTTTTAGGTCAAGGGACCGAAGACGGGAGTTGATCTAGGCCTGAGGAAAAATGCACAGATGTTCCTACGTACCCTATAGAGACGGGGATCAAGCCGCATGTAGTTGTTGAAGAGGTCTCAGTTTAAGGTCTTAGAACTCGGACCATGAATGGGTAAGGAGGCTAGGGGACATATGGTAAGGTGGCTTCAAAACCCAATGTGAATGAGGCCATAAGCCCTACTTACCATGTGTTCTCTGGGGAAGTGCTCGAGTTGAGGGACCAAACGCGAAAGTTAGTCTGGTCCCGCGGGGAAGTGCCCAGGATCTCCTACGTATCTTATAAGGATGAGAATCAAGACATACGTAGTTCTAGAAGGGTGGCATAGTGCAGTAAGGCACCAGTGAAAAGGATGAAGGGGGGCGCAGGTCACGCCCTCGCACCAAGATGAGTGGTATTTGATAGATCTCATTTGTCCTTTAAGGTGAGTGATTTTTTTTGTGAAGCGACAAGCCGAGGGTAGCAATCCCTGGTGTCTCCACAAGAATCAATCCATAGTAGGCATTGAAAAATGGTATGGAATGTGACAAATACCCAACGTGATTTCCTCTATGATGAGGCCACCACAATGTAGTGCTGTTTTTCATTGTGAAGCCAGGATGATAATGTGACAGTTTAGGGTCATGTGATAGGACTAAGCATGCATTTTAACATCGTGCAGCGCAGACGTAGCAGAGACGATGCTAGCCGGGGAATGTGTATGGAGCCATGAAACATAACCGAAGTGAATGATGAAATAATCCCCCATTACACCGTAAGAAATTCCGAGAGAGTAACCTTAGGAAAAGGGGCCTAGATAGATGTAAGAGATATAGGGGAGGAGAGACTAGATCCCAAACAAGGTGGACCCAAAAACTAGACGTCCGAGTGAATATCATAGTTTTTGGTATTAGAGCTCGGACCATGGGATCCCCAAAGGATGCCATATTGCAGCTTTATCCCCCTGACATGCAAAGGTGCACGGAGGGGTAGTGCCAAAACTGTCGAGATTCCACCTGGACACGATGGGGTGGAACTTAATGTGAATCATGCATCCAACATTCGAGGACTGAAGGGGTTGGCGAGATGACATAGGATTACTGCTGATCATGGAGGAAAAGCAGCATAAATATCGCATTAGCCTGAAATGGTATCAAACAAATGAGTATTTACCGTTGACCATATTCGCAATGTGGTATTTGTATCTATTTGTTGTTCAAAACCCTCAGGGGTGTTGGCCCGTAACGGTAGGAGAGCCCTTGGGCGTGGTATCTAGGCTGTTCTTGGGGGTCCCTCCAGGTGTGAAAGGTTATGAAAGCCCGAATAAAAGGGAACCCAAAGATTGACAAGTGGAAGGGACTTGACCAAGATGAATCCGACACTCTTGGTCCTAGACCAGAGTATTCTTAACACATGGTTGAACCATTGCAAGGGGTCGAGGGACTCAACTTGAGGGAGACCAAGAGATGGAGGATTCTCGGGAGAAGGGGGGAATGGTGCCAAAAACCATGTTTCATACCTATATATCCCCTCTTTTAGTGGGACATGCCAAGGTGCCTAGGTGACCGGGAGATCGGGAGATCTCTAATAAGTGGGGCTGGACCCGAATTATAGACGTCCGGGTGGTCCTACATATCCCATGAGGATCCGAATCAATCCACACATAGTTCTGGAGGGTGCCTTTTAATGTCGTGCGAGACAGGAAATAGGAGGGATAATTCTTATAACGGGGTTTGCATGGTCCAGCTATTGCAAACTGGATGTGAATGAGGACATAATCCCACATTACGCCACGCAGTCCCGTAGTCAGGGTCCCGAAGGCCGGACAGAAGAGACAAATTAGCTGAATTCAAACTAGACCCAAAGACAAGAGGTCTGGGAATTCCTACATTTCCCATGAGGATGGGAATCAATCCAGATGTAGTTCTGAGGAGATCTTAGTTTATATTCTTAGAGATAGGACCTTGGATGGATGGCAAATTTCCAAGTAAGAGCTGACCTCGACCTGATCCCTAAGCCCACGTGATTTAAACTCGGTGTGGGAAATAGGGGAGGAAGATTATTATTTTAATACCAGGAACATCCATCAATGGGAAGTCGGTGCAGAGCCCCGAAGGTCACCTTTAACACATCTTTGTTCCCCTAACGTGCAGATGCGCACTGAGGAATAGCACCAAGAGTTTCGAAACTCTACTTAGACATGATGAGGATGGAGAACGGTGTGAATCGTGTAACTGACATTTTGGGCTTAATGGGGTTGGCGTGATGATGGAGGATAACTGTTAACCATGGCAGAAAAATAGTCTCCATATCACGTTAGCCTGAAGTGGGAACAACAAATGAGCATCGACCGCTGACCATATTAGCAATGCGGGATTTTTATCGATTTGTTGTCCAAAACCCTCAGGGGAGTTGGCCTGTAACGGTAGGAGAGACATTAGGCGTGGTATCCAGACCATTCTAGGGGGTCCCTATGGGTGTGAAAGGTGATGAAAGCCCATTGAAGGGGAACAAAAATCCTGAAAAGAAAGTGAGAAAATGTTCGAGGAGAACCCATCATTCTAGGTAACTAAACAAGAGTACCCTTAGGCACATTGGTGAACCACCGAAAAGGGTCGACGAAGCAGCTCAGGAGGGAGAGGTACACTGAGTGGTCATTAAATGTCTGACGTGAATGAGTACATAGTCCCAGAACATGTTATATACTCCCATCTCCAGGGAAGGGTAGGCCAAGCGGCAAAGGTGTGATGGAAATTTCCGAATGATGGGGCTGGACCCGAAGCCTAGACATTCGGGTGGTCCAACGTATCCCATGAGGATGGGAATCAAGCCACACATAGTTCTCAAGATGCAGTTTAACGTCATGTAGGACAAGGATGGTATGTGAATAGGATTCCCTGGACAGGGGAGGTGTACATCATGATAAGTAACCTGACGTGAATGAGGAAATAGTCCCACACCACACCGTACACTCCAGGTATGAACTAGGGCTAGGGCCCGAGAAGGCCAAGGTGCTTGAGGATGGGCCTCGGTCAGGAAGGCCTGGCTAGCTTGCAGTTTAACGTCTTTCAGTAAGGACGAGGGATAGGGGATTGAGGAGGCCAAGGGTCCTAAGGCTGGGCCTCGGTCAGGAAGGCCTGATCGGCTTATAGATTAACATCTTGCAGTAAGGATGAGGGCTGGAGAAGGTGTCTCTTTCAGGGATTTTTATGGTATATAGGGTAACCCGACATGAATGAGGACATAATACCACACCACACCACACAATCTCATCATAGAGTACCTGGCCCGGGGGCCCGAGAAAGCCAAAGGGCCTGTGGTAGAGCTTTGGTCGGGGAATGTGTATGGCATGGCAAGTAACCACGCCGTACGCTCCCATAAGAGAATCGGGGCCAGTGGCCTGACTGTTGGCACCACCCAGAGGGAAGTTTTTCGCTTCGGGACGGGGCAGAAATAACCACTGCACTCGATGTTTGGGACATCTTGGGGTGGACCTGAAGATTTAGGATGACTGTTGACCATGTTCGAAACACAGCGTCCCTGAGGTGACCTGATACGGGAGCAACAAATGAGTGTCGACCACTGACCGCATTCGAAACGTAGAACTTGTATCAGCTTGTTGCTCAATATCCTCAAGGGAGTTGGCCCGAAGTGGAAAGAGGGCCCTTAGGTCAAGCATCCATACCATTCAGGGGCCCTTCCGGATGAGGAAAGTGATGGAATCCCAGTCAAGGAGTGGGAGAAGCATAATTGTACCCATCTACGAAAGAGGCGAACATCTCCAGGAGGGGGATGTACAGCCGGATCGAGTCTAGCCTGACGTGAATTGGGGAAAAAGTATGCACCCTACCGTATGTATTGACCCGAGGGGAAGAATTCTGGCTTTTGGGCTGGGCCAACAAACAAAATGTCTGGGCGTTCCTACATATCCCATGAGGATGGGAATCAAGCCATACGTAGTTCTTTAAGGCCATGCAGTTTAACATTGTGTGGTGAAGACGTGGGAGGATAGAAGAATGGGAGTGGGCACATGGTACGACCATTATAATCATCGTATGAGTTGGGCTAAGGAATCCTACTCCTCATCAAGTGAGGACCCTCCAAAGAATCTATACCCAGGGGGATAGTCATAGAGAAGAGCTCGGGGCTGGGCTCAAGACGAGATGTCTGGGCGTTTCTACATATCCCATTAAGATGGGAATCAATCCATACATAGTTCTAGAAGCACAGTTTTATTTCATGTAGGATAAGATGCAATTTAACGTCATGCGGGACGGGGGGGCATGCCTCATCTGGGGATATGTATGTTACGGAGAGTAACCCGACATGAATGAGGACATAATCCCACACCACACCGTACAATCCCGCAAGAGAGCCTGAGTCGGGAAGGCCAAGGGGCCTGAGTCTGGGCCTCGGTCCGGAAGGCCTGACCAGCTTGCAGTTTAATGTCTTGCAGTGAGGACGAATGAGATCTTAGTTTAAGGTCATAGAGCTCAGACCATTTTGCAGTTTATTTTCATGCAGGACGATACTGAGAAATTTAACATCTTGACAGACGATGATGTAGTTTCACGTCACGCAGGATGATGTTGCAGTTTAAAGTCATGCAGGACTAGGTGTAGTTTAAGGTCTTTTGGGACCGTACAGTTTAAGGTCAAGCATGACCATGGTGCAATTTAGGGTCATGCAGGACGAAGGTGTAGTTTAATGACTTGCTGGAGGATAATGTGCATTTTAGGGTCATGTGGGACCGTACAGTTTAAGTCCATGTAGGACCATGGGGATCAGGAAAAGTACTTGTTGAGGAACTTGGCATTGGTGGGACGAGTTATGCGCTCACCATACATGGTTACCAAGGAGTATGATCCATTGGGGTAAAAATTATGAATGATGCAAGGTCCTTCCCATTTGGGCTCCAACTTGGGTGGTTTCCTGCCGGGGATCATTGGAGCTCAGAGGGCCAACACCAGGTCACCTTACAGAAAACAGCGATGGTGAACCTTCTTGTTGAAGGCATTGTCTATCTTATTCTGATGCCTTTCTAGATTGTGTAGGGCACGGAGCCTCTTCTCGTCCAGTGCTTCCAATTCACCTAGAAGGATTTCATCAACCTTATCTGGTGCCTGCTGGTCATAGACTATAGTGCGTAATGATGGAAGCTGGATCTCGATGGGCAGGACGGCCTCAGCACCATACACCAAGGAATATGGAGTCACCTGGGTGGAATTGCGAGTCGTCATCTGTTACGCCCAGAGGGAATTGGGGAGCTTGTCCGAAAAACTATTTTTGTTATGACCAACTGTCTTCTGCAAAATGTTAGAGAGGGTTTTGTTGAATGCCTCGATCTGCCCATTTCCCTGCGCATGATAGCGAGAGGTATGGTTTGAATGGATATTGTACTTGGCATACAATTTCTTCATTTCAGCTGCTCGGAATTTGGTTCCATTATCGGTGAGGAAAGCATGAGGGACTCTAAACATGTGTATGATATTGGAGCTCACGAAGTCAATGATGGAATGAGCCTTGACCTCTTTGAGTGGAACTGCCTCCGCCCACTTGGAGAAGAAATCTATAGTAGTCATGATGAACCTATACTGGAGAGCTATTGCCAGTGGATATGGTCCCATGACATCGAGTCCCCACACCGCAAATGGCCAAGAGTACTTAGTGGAGTGGAGAGGCTCTGGCGGTCGATGTAGGAAGTTAGCATGAACTTGGCATGTGTGGCATCTATCGGAAAACTCAATACAATCATGGATCATAGAGGGCCAGAAGTACCCCAATCTCCAGATCTGATGGGAAAGCTTTGGCCCAGCCTGGTGGGCACCGCAGGAACTAGCGTGAACCTCTTGCATGAACTGAGAAATCTCAACTCATTGAATTCAATGCAGGAGAACACCATCTAAGCCCTGCTTATAGAGGATCTTCTCAAGAATGGGACCACTCTGGAGGGTAAATTGCAGTGCGCGGC
This sequence comes from Viscum album, assembly GCA_963277665.1. NCBI lineage: Eukaryota > Viridiplantae > Streptophyta > Magnoliopsida > Santalales > Viscaceae > Viscum > Viscum album. The sequence goes on along the minus strand of OY728158.1, from coordinate 684,236,598 downwards.
TATTGACGCTCCTTTTCATCACAAAGTCTAAATGACTGAAAAAGGGGAGTACCTTAGTCTAAAGTGATTCATCCTTGAAGAAACATAAAAAATCGACAAAGGCATGAAAAAGGATTTCTTCCCACTTGGGTCACGCAAGTTTTATCATGGTCGCGAAAGTATTCCAACGCACAGCATAGTGGTCACACAGGTGACTTGCCTACCCTCTTTGATTCTCGCTCGGGGTCTTTAGAAGCCTATAAATACCCCCGGTGGGCCCCCCATTTCAGGGACGAAAAATTCTAGAAACTCAGATTTGAACTCCAGGTGCCCTAGTATCTTCTCGAAGCTTTCTGAACACTTCTAAGGTAATTTCTTACCTAGAAAGGAAGTTCTAAAGAGGGGGAAAATTCTTAATTGTTGAACTTCATCAACACCTACACGCCTAAGTGTCTAACCCTTAACGGAATTGAAGACACTTGAGTGACGCCTTACCCCTTCAACAGAACATGCACGCCACTCTTCTGGAAGCCCCTAGGGATAATACTAAGGGCTTGAACCAATTCTCGCTCATGTATTACCCCATGGGTTGACCGTCGCACAAGTACCCATGTGTGGCACAGGTATACCTGTGCGACCAATACTTGTGCGCCCATTCAAGACCTACATGCCAAATTATTTTTGGGTGCCCCTCCTGCCTATTCACCGCTATTATGCCTATCCACCTCTCCTATTCAAGATTCAGCCTTCAGAACCCTCTTCAAAGCCATTTATGGCATAGTTCCTTTGTTGTCTTCTTAATCTGAAAGGAATTTTGTGGAAAATCTCTTAAAACATAGTGATTTACATATCTTTATGTCACTAAGGTTAGAGATTTCATTCATTCAACCTCATCCTTTAAAGATGAAAGGATATTTTAACATGGGCCTCCTTCTCAGGAGTAACTACCAATCTCAAATTCCCAAATATGGGCATCCTCTTTAGGTGTAAGCCCCAATTCCCTTAACCTGGGCCTCCTTTTCAGGAGCAAGCCCGAGTACAAGTTCTCTTAATTTGAGCATCCTCTTTAGGAGTAATCCCAAAGTCCCCTATTCATGGGCCTCCTCCTTACGAGAAAGTCCCAATCACAAATTTCCAAATCTAGGCATCTTCCTTAGGAGCAAGCCCCAGTCATAATTTCCCAACTCTGGGCATCCTCCTTAGGAGTAAGCCCCAAGTTCCCAAATTCTAAATTCCTTTAACCTGGGCCTCCTCCTTAGAAGTAATCCATAGTCATAATTTCCTTAACCTTGGCCTTATTCTCAAGAATAATCCTTAATTCTCAAGTCCCTTTAACCTAGGCCTCGTTCTCAGGAATAATCCCCAGTAATAATTTCTCTTAACCAGTATTTATTTCTTTTGATCTAGGCTTCCTTCTCAAGATTAAAACCCAATCATAAGTCCTTTCTAATTTGGGCATGCTTCTCAGGATTAAGTCCTAAGTTGAGTATCCAAATCTCCATAAAGCGCATATACCTTTATAGACCTTTTTCTTGGGTTTCTTCCCTGATGTAAAACCTAACCTTCACCTATTTGGGAAGTCATACATACGTAAGCCCCACATTATATCTTTTGATTGCATCTTTCGTGGCGCAATCGTCTGGTTTTACCAATACCTCTTGTTTCTCACACCGAGCATGTTTCACGTGAGCTTAGAGCATAAAAGTAATTATGAAATCTTTCCTTGGGCCATAAATCATGCATAAACATCATACTCCCTTAATCAAACTACATGGGTTCTGATTACTTTTTTAAACAAGGATATGTAGGTAGCCCATCTGCGGGTACGATCCCAACTCTGAAATAATCCATGTCATTCTGAATGACAATAAACTTCAAGTTCCCCGCTAAGTGGCTTTAAAACCAGTATGGTTATCATAATGACCAAGAGATTTATATATAATGTGTTGAAGGATACCATTGACTAAGAATCTCTAAACCAATACAGATGATTCTCTATCAATGAAGAACCTCGAATACATATGAAAGATTCTCTAAATTTCCTACATAACAATCATTGATTTAAAGTTCTAAAGGAAATATCATTCTTATTCTAGGTAACTTAATGAGGACTCACAAACATAAAACAAATCTATAAAGAGAGTCCCAGATTAGACAATAATTCCCCCCAAAAATGGTGTGATGAGTCCAACCACCCATCCTCTTATTCAATGCAAAATTTTAAGCCTTGTCAGTTCATAACTAATGAGCACCTACCTTTAGAAAGTAGGCCCAAATGGATATAGAATCGTTGGATGTGGTATATATCATATAATAAATAATTATTTATCATAAATATATTTAAATTATATTTTGATTATTAAACCACCATTATCCACCCTCTTTCCCATCATATAGGAAGTGATGGTACAACTCATTAGTACTTATAACTTACTATCTCCACATAGCGATAAAATTATTTTTTCATTATAATATTTCATGAATGGATATTAGGGTGGGTATAATATTTATGTATTATATTTATGAAATAGTTATGATTCTTTGATGATAATATAATTTTTAATTTCTTATCTTGTAATCTATTGGAAAATGATAATGTCCCTTATAAAAACGCTTGGACAACCACATCCATGAAGTGATGCCATCCATTTTTCATTTCTGTTTAACGTGGATGTTAATAAGGATATATTTCAAAAGTTTTTAGTATATATATGATATAATATTTATTATTTATAGGTTAAAAATTATTTATATTTTTTTCATTCCATCCGAAAAAATTGAAAACAATGTTCATGTGTAGGTAGGACCTACCATCTCTATGAATAGAGTAATTAACTTTTCTATCTATAACTTTTAAGGATGACTCTATATATGTATATAATTTATATTATGATAATAATCCTAGATATGGTTTAACTATGAACACGTAAAATTACAAAAAATACCAAACCAAAACATAAATGAAAATGAAGACGTTATCTCCCAATGAATTTTTTATAAACGTGTGATAAAAAGAAATAATTAAATCATATATGGTATGATATATAAAATTAATGTTATAGAATATATATATAATAATTATATAATAATTATATATTATTTTTGAACATGTACTAATGAATTAAGATTTTATTTTCGGGTTTTATTGTAAAAATATCATTTTTTAATCGCAATTATTTATTATTAAGTTTCATTGATTAAAAATTCTTGTCGGTATCTCAATAATACAATGAATTTATTTTCCATTATCTTTTTATATAAATTAACAAATATCATTTCATATTCCATTATTTATTTACTCAATAAACCCAAACAATGATTTTAAGTAAAACAACCTGTATTTCTCCCTTCATTAAAAAATCCATTATCTTCCACGTCCATGATTTTTATGAATTTTTTCTATATTTTTTTAAAAAATTATCTAGTGAATATTTAAAGTCATTTTTACCCATATTTGAGATTTGTCAAAAAAAAATATAATGAATTTTATTTTTTTTCAAATGGGGTGCTTTTTACTTTTTACTGGAATTGCAAATGAAAAATGTGGTTTAACATATGCAGTATGAATGGAATTTTCATAGTCATGGCTGGTAATGCAGTGAATATACCTTTAAATGTTTCCAAGGTTATTTCTAAATAATATTCTTTAAATATTTTCAAATTTTTCGTATTTTAGACAATTTATTTAAAATTGAAAAGTATATTTTCCTCAAGAAATGTTCTAAGTGATCTTTTAAAATAATTAACTAGCTAAGATGATATCCTTTGATGTTTTGTAATATTTATTCCAGATAATTTCGAATGATACCATCCTTATTCTTTCCATGGATGGTTTATGATTATGAGTAAAATATGTTTATGAAACCCATTTCTTTTCTACTGGTTATGCTATGATTAAATGTTTATAAAACCTGATTTCATTAATTGGTTATGATTTGATGAATGATTTATGATATTATAGAAATCATATATATAGTATTCATTATGTGATTGGTGGGACACAAATTATATAATCCTCCATTGCATTGGGTAAATATAGATATCTCATGAGATAAATAGGATTGAAATTGGGAGTGAACCGAGTTCCGTAAAGGACTTAGTCTACTATGATAGACTTGGGAGTGAACATTGAATACTAAGATGGTTTTGGGAGTGAACCTTATCCAATATGATAGTATTTATAATGATCCTTTCCTTATAAGGAATTTATTTTATATGATTCTAATTATTCCACAAGCTAATGTATTATTCCAATATTATGCTCTCATGGCTCATGTTATTTGATTAAATTATTATTTAGGTCTTATGAACATCCATTAATTGTTACATGATTCATGATCATGTTATATGATATGAATAGTATGTTTTTAAAATATTATTCTCATCTTATCGTACCCTTATGCTCATGTTATGTTGAACTAACCACTGATATCTCGCTTCTTTACACATACTGAGAATCTAATCTCACCCTTTATTATTTTTCATATACCTAGGTTATGAAGAATGGTTTTAGGTCTGTTATATCGAAAGTTGTGATAGATATGAAGAACAAAGTCAGAGATGATATAGATATATTATGAACTTGTTCTTTATATATCAAAGGTTCAAAATATTCAAGACTGATATGACTCTGACATGGATTGTTGTGTTTTGTAATGAATCTGCAACTAATAAGATGTTATATCTATGTATGAAAGATATGGTTCACTCCATAATATATATATATATATAACAAAACATAAACAAAAATAAAAAAACAATATAATATGTTATAAAAAAATCTTGAACCCCTGACATACTTTTACTTCCACTGTAATAGAACATTCTTTTAACAGTGCTACAAATTGCTTTTATCAGTGTTAAAAAATTATTGATGTTGTGGGTTATAGAAAAATCCAGGAAAATTTATTATTACAAAAAACACTGATAATGTACTCCTTTATGAGTGCAGCTTTTAGTATGGATAAAGGGTAACTTTATCAGCACAATATTTAGTGTTAATAAAGGCACATTATTATATTTAACCTAAGAACTGATAAATTACATTACCAAAAACTATATAATTCTGTCATCTATATTTGTATTACTCTACATCAGATAATAATAATATATAAAATCCATTTAAATTTCAGTACAAATATTACATTAATCAATAAAAATAATTTATATTTACATTTTACCACCATTCTAATACAAACATTACATAAATATCACTCGCACATGGCTGGAAGGGAACCAAGTGGTAGATTTCTTGGTGTCCAGAGCTTCGCCCCACCAAAGTATGTATCTTTTCCTTAATATAGGTTCTTTTCCTAGTGAGGGGAGGAAGTCTGTGATTAATGATTCTTTGGGACTGCACTTTTTTCGACCTCCATGGTTTTCTTATATCAACATTTCTTTCAAAGTCAATAAAAATGTTAGTTGTCAGTCAATACAATCATTACATTACAGAATTTGAAATATAAAAAATTAAATTATTGTAAAATTCAATTAAAAAAATTATAGTCAACATAAAATCCAAACTCTCATATGAGTCCATATACAATGATCTACCCCTCCTCATATAAAATTAATGTGTTCCTGTAATGAAAATAGTAATTATTTTTGTAAAGATATAAAAAACAAAAATATACTATAATCAAAATATTACATAATTATTTATAAATTTTAATTGAATGATATATGGTCACTTTCAACAAGTGAAAAATGAATAATTAGTTGTTTTTATAAAGTATCATGACAATCCATGTGTGTTTTATACGTTTTGAGTATGTGAAATTAGTTTTGAACTAAAATTTCACTGATAAATGAAAACACACTTTTAGTCATGCTACCTACACCATGTTTCATATGGATATGTGTTTAATTATTATAAGTCAATAATGAATTATTTATTTTAGACATAAAATATCAATAAAACCTATGTTTTTTGATCTATTTCAAGTATGTGACACATGATCCAAACTAAAACATCACTTTTGAATGAAATTAAACACTATCAGTCAAATAGGTCACTCCATGTATTAGATGGACTTAAATGTTAATTATTTTGCACCAAAAATGATTCATGTATTTTTCCCCTAAACTATGGATAAAATACAAGCACACATTAAATTTTTTGATTATATGACTTGTGTTTAGACTAAAATGTCACCATTTAACTCAAAACATGCACATTCAGTCAAATTGGACACACCATGTATCAGATTGAGGGAATCTTAATTCCTACACATCAAGAATGAATCAAATATCATTTTTCTAAATTATTATTATATTCTAAGAAAGTTATCTATTTTTTTTACAATGTGGCATGTGTTGTGAGAAAAAAATGTAACTTTTATAATGAAAACATTCACTTTGAGTCATCTGTGCCACACCATGTATATGATTGATGTGGAGTTTCTTCCTACACATAAAAAATTAATCACATATATTTTTCCTAAAGTATCTAGATAATTAAAGTGTGTTTTATATATTTTGATGATGAGACGTTCATTGTTAGTTAGAATGTTACTTTTATACTAAAAAATACACTATAAGTAATGTCGAACACAAAATCTAACATATTTATATAAGGATTATTAATATATGTCCAAAATGAATCAATAAATTTTATCCCAATGAATAAAGATAATAATTTTTTTTTTGATAAGTTTTGATTTTGTGAATCTTTTTTAAAACTAAAATTTCACTTTAAAATAAAAATAACCACTTTTAGACATACTGGAGAAACCATTTTTCAGATTGATGTGCGACTAATTATTACACTTCAAAATGTATTATATATATTTATTCTAGAGTTTTAAAAAAATAATTGTTTTTATAAGTGTCAAGTATGTGATGAATTTTTAAACGGAAATGTCAGTTTAAAATGAAAACATTCACTTTTAGTCAAACCAATCACACCATGTGACGAATTGACCTATGGTTATTTTTTACATGTCAAAAATAAAGTATGTATAGTTTGATTACTTCAAGAAGACAACATGAGAAAATTTTATGGTTTTGAGTATGTTACATTCTTTTTGAACTCAAATGTTATTTTTAATGGAAACACGCAATTCTAATCATACCAAACCCATTGTGTGTCATATTTATGTAAAGTTATTTCCATAATTTCACAAATAAATTACCAAAATTTTTTATAAATGTCAATATAATCATATTTTTTCACTCAATTTTTAGTATGGTACATATTTTTTGAACTAAAATTTCATCTTTAAATGAAAACACACACTTTTAGACATACCTACAAAACCATGTGTCGAATTGATGTAAATTTATTTCATATAGATTAAAAGTAAATGATTGATCATTTTACTAAATTATAAATACAACTTAAGAAAATTTTATAAGTATTGAGTATGTGACATGAATTATAGATTAGAATGTCACTTTAAAACTAAAATAATGCACATTATACCAATCATGCCACACTATGTGTCAGATTGATGTGTGAAAATTTTTTACATGTTAAAAATGAATAACTGATAATTTTCACAAAATGTCAAGACAAGACAAGTTTATGTTGTTTTTCATTTTATTGTGTGATTTGGGTTTGAGGAAAAAATGTTACTTTTATATTAAAAACAAGAACTTTGAGTCATACAAGACACACAATTTATCAGATTGAAGTGAGGTAGATGATGATATGTTACCAATGAATCAGAAAAAAAAATCCTAAATTATCAAAACAATATAATCACATTTTCTTCATCTTGGCTTCGTGACACATGTTGTGACCTAAAATGATATATTTATTACAAAAATGCACACTTTGAGTCATAGTTTCCACACACTTTTGTTGATTGACCAGGAGAAGATTATTACACACTAAAAATGAATCATGGATCATTTTCCAAAATTATAAAGATAATCATAGCACTGTTTCTCAATTTATAGTGTGTGATGCACATGTTGAACTAAAATGCCCATTTTAAATGAAAATGTGCACTTCTAGACATACAGTCTACACTGCATATCATATTGACATTTAGATAATTATTATAAATAAAAAATAAAAATGGTTTGTTTTGTCTAAATTGACATTACAATATGGGAATTTTTTTATCAATTTTGAGTATGTCAAACATGATTTGAACTAAAATGTAAATTTTAAATGAAAACATAGACTTTCATTCACACTATATGTACCATGTATCATATTGATGTTAGGATGATTCAAACACATAAAAATTAATTTGGTAAAATTTTTATAAATAAAAAAATATAATAATTTTTTCTTTGTTTGTAGTATGTGATGCTTATTTTGATAAAAAATGTCACTTATAAATGAGAATACGATCATTCAGTCATAGTATACACACCATGTATTAGATTAATGTGTGGTTAATTTCTAAACATAAAAAATTAATTATCTATATTTTTTATAAGATATCATGATAATTTGGATAGGTTTTCTTTGTTTTGTGTATGTGAAACATGTTTTGAACTGAAATTTTATTTTTAAATAAAAACAAAATTTTGGTTATACTAGGAACAACCTATAACATCCTATTTTTATAATAATATATGATATGTTTCATGTTTATAAATTTATATTATATTTTTTTTCTTCTATGATATTGGTTTTGAAGAGTATAGATTTTAGTGACGAATGGTTCAAGAACCGAAGGTGGAAGAGTTATGGATGGGAATTGCCTTAATGTGGCTAGAAAATGGCTACCGGTTAGTTTATGGGGTTCACATATGAATTTTGGATATAAAATAACCCACCAAGAAGTCGATGTGGTGCCACTGGCCAGCAGTTTCACCCAGTCTAGTGGTACATTACATGATCCCCATTAGTTTTTATTTTACAAGGAATACTACCCCCTTTAACGCCCATATCTGACCCCCTTGATCTTCGTTTAAATTTGATATTTCCTTCTTAGTCATAAAAGCTATCGCATCTATCTACCATTTATTCACAACCATTGACCAACGTGATTGTGTTTGATCAATAATTTGTTCATAGATCTACCTCATTTACCTATTCTTATATGGGAAATGAGCATTAATCTATGTTGGTTTCTCTTTAATTATTTGGGGATGAGTTTATCCTTTCATCATAGATTGATGGGTGATCTAAAAATATGCAGTAATTATTTGATTAAAATATGATATACCTTTCATAATGATATTTAAACATGTATGTGTTACTGAATCATCATTATAGACCACATATTGACACTTGATCAATGATAAACCTATATTAATTGATGAATTCATGGTATAGAAGAGGTGAAATCTACATGTAAATGATAAACACTCAGTAATAGAGATTAATTCTTCAAAAATAGTGATTTTTCAAGGTAATATTATTTAGAATGATCATCATGAGATCTTCTTATTCTAGATATTCATCTTGAATAATTTTTCCATTGATAGATTTATGATGGATAAATTATCATTGGATATACCAAAGACCCTCTTTTATAATCGAAAACAATTTCACCGTCTATTCTTCGATGGATGAAATATTCAGTGAATTGGCATTCCTTCCTCCGACATACCTCATAATTGGTTTCTTTGGTAGATAAATTAAATTATATTATTCTATAATGACATTATTGACATTAAATTTTCTTCAGTATATGTTTTAAACTTATTCATGGTTAACCATAACCAGATCTAGAAATTCTGGATGTGTGAGTCATTCTTCATGGGTGTGAGATTTGTTCATTCATTTCATCATTATAAAATTTATAGTTGTTAATTATAAAAATTTAGGTTGGAAGTTTCTTATGTCATGAGGATCTTGTATACATTTGTTTCCATGGCATAATTCTTATGAGGGTTTTTTCTTCCACTCTGGGGTGTGATCGCAAGTGTCTATGTGTGTAACCCCTGAGACATGTTTATGATGCTGATGCCATGATTTTTATTATAACTAGTTGTACATTATTAATTATGATTACATGTGTTGCTTTTTATAATATAATTCTTAAGCTGACATGTTTTCCTCACTTTTATAATTTATCAAGTTATATATAAACCATGTATTTGGAGGTATTATCTTTGGTGTTTGGAATAGGTGGACTATCATGGTATGATTATCCCTTAGTAGGAGAGAACACTAAATGTGTGGTGATGATGATAGTGGACTAATACCCACTTTAATAGCATGATAGCCTTGTTCCCTAGCCGGAACTTGATGCCTTCCGAATACCTAGTAGACATGTTGAAGCTTAATGTCGTGACGATACCGATTACATTCTCACTTGTCATCCTTGTCGCCCAACACAAGACCTGATGCCTTGTGGAAACTGAGTGACCTAATAAAATCCTTATGAAAAATTTATTTTTCTTTCCAAAATTTCCATCGTACTTATAACATGGAGCTGAAGAAGGTATGATTGGGGATTGTGGTGGTATTGTTAGCACATGAGTACTCAATATAATATTTTCATGATTTCTTGTGAAATTATTATTTCCAAGGAATAAACTTATTATATATTTTCACATTTTTAAGGACACATTGGTGTTTTCAAATTGGGTTTTATTACTCAAATACTTTATAAGAATTTCGATCTACATGAAGGCTTCCTATATATGGATCCATGTAAGGGAAAGCTGCTTGTGGAATATGGTTCAACTAAGGAACATAGAGATGGGATCAGTGTCAAGATATACTCTAGGTAATACTACTATTTTTTATTTAACTTATTGCATTTATACTTAGGTTTAGATTTCCACACTATTATCCATGCTTATTTATTTGTATGAATAGTATGGCATCTACATAGTTTACATTTATTAACTATGATTATTATATTTTATGATGTTCTATTGTATTGTTATTTGTTTAAGGACATGAAATGGTTGTTATAATCACCTCAATGATGGAATTGGTACCTCAATTATAATTGGTAGTCTCTTGAATATGGGTAAGAATTAATTTGGTTATGTTCTACCTAGATTTGAACCTAGTGGTTTGGGTCAATGTGTTTAACTCCCTATGTTAGATTAAGGATAATTACTAAACATTAAAAAATGAATAATAAGTATTCTTGCTACTGTATAAAGATAAAAAAAATTCATTTTCTCAATTTAGAGTATGTGATGTGTGTTTTACACTAAAATTTCACCATTTAAATGAAAATATGCACCTTTAGTAAATCATGCCACACCATATGTTGCAGTTTTTTGGATTAAAACCTATACATCACAAACGAATAAAAAATAATTTTCCAAATGTTTTAAGACAATATGAAATCTTTTTATCATTACTGAGAATTTTAAACAAATTATGAGAAACATCGTTACATTTATAATAAAAATGTACACTTTGACATAGAATGACTACATTGTGTGTCATATTTATATGTGTTTTTTTCCTACATAACATAAATGAATCATATATTATTGTACAAAATTATCAATAAAATGTGATTTTGTTTTCATTGTTTTGAAAATGTGACACATGTTTTGAGGAAAATGATACTTTTATACTGAAAACATGTACTTTGAGTCATACTAACCACACAATATGTTGAACTAAATTTTAGTTGATTCCCACATGTCAAAAAATAATCACGGATAATATTCTTAAAGTGTCATGATAAATACAGAATGTTTACATAGTTTGTAGAATTTAATATGTTTTTTAAAATAAGATATAAATTTTAAAGTAATCAATAACTTTTGATCATACCAGCTAGATCATATATTTTATATATGTGTGGTTAATTTCTATATGAAAAAAAATAATTATGGATGATTTTAGTGATTTTTCAATATAATCTAGGCATGTTCGATTGGTTTTGAGTACGTAAAACACATTGTGAACAAAAAATTATTTGGAAGAGAATTTATAGAATCAAAGAACATTGGAAAATAAATATGAAAATACTAGAAAGGTAGTATTGATAGAGTATTCAATTGATAGTCTCATGAATAAATAACCTACTATAATAAATTCATTAACTTTTTATATTATTGGTAAATCACAATGTTGTCTCACAAGAATGTTATTAAAATTTAAAGGATCCAAAAGGGAATGAATCACATCCCTTATATACATAAAAATATGGAACAGAAAGACCCATGTAGAAAACATTTAAAAGAACTTGATTTCATCATCCTCATCGAAGCCTTCATCAAGATTTTGTTTTTCTCTATGAAATATTTTCCTATGTAGGGAAAAAAAGGCCTCCATAAAAGGGTTTAGGGTTCTCCTAAAGGACTAAAATAATTTACTCATAAAATCCCACTTCATGTGTTGATGATACCTTTCTTTATCTAGGACTAAAGTATAAATTTTTTAATTATAAAAAATTATAGTTGACATGAAGTGAGATTCTAAATTGTAATTTTTTCTGTCCTCCAAACTATAATTCAGATTGACGTCACATTAATTCCTACATTTCACAAATCAACCAATATTAGTGTTAAAAATAATTTATGGAACTATAATTATATAATTTAAAATCATAAGAATATTAAATAAATATGTATTAGACAAAACAACTGTTCATAATCCCAATAAAATAATAAAAATTACAAACATGATAAGAAATCACCTCTTCATGATGTTTGCAAATATTATAACACCATGTACCCCGAATGGCCCGAAGGCCTTCATTTTTATTTATTTTTGATAAACCCCATTTCAAGGGATGAGGGGGAACCCTTACAGGGCCCGTAGGCTCAGATATTAAATAGACTATAGGCTTAGGAGATTACGTGACCTGAAGGTCTTGTGGAATTCAACCAGATTATCTACAGGGAACTGCCCCTCCCAAGCATCTGCATCATGATAGTATCTCTCCACCTTCACTTGGTCGTCGGGCTAGGCTTCCCATGCAAGCACAGGCTGGTCCCGATGGCATATCCATAACCTCTCATTCTGAAAAAATCCATTTGGCTCTGCTTTGGTGAGTGCACCAGCTCTAAATTCTCTTCTGGGGCTGCTCCTTTTTTATAGTTTGTCTGGGGAAACTGCATGTGGCTCGAAGGCCTTATAGAGGCTTGAAATCCCTACTGACCTGAAGGACTGGGTGGCCCGAAATCCTTAAGGACTCCAAGCCCAAACCAGTGTCCCAAGGTGAATAGTTCCATCTACACAGTACTGAACAATACATGCTACAGTAATTGATACAATGTCTGTTATAATACCGGTAGAGTGTATAGTCTGTTACAGTACATGTATAGTGTATAGTTCTGTTACATTACCCACACAACATACTGTACTGCTACAGTACTACTACAGTGCCTGCTATAGTACTGCTACAGTACCCCCGGAAATATGCCTCTACATGGATTTGAACCTGGGTCTTGTGGATGCACTTAAGGATACCTCACCAACTAGGATAAGGCTCATGTGCTAACTCCATGAAATTTGTCAAAACATTTCAAAACAAACCTACTTCCTCTTCTTGAATACAAAGACTATCGATAAAACTTGTATTATATCAAAAATATTGATAAACAAATTATTAATAAAAATTTTTATTTAAATTTTAATTAACCTTGGAAATACCTCTTTGGTGTGATTTTTTTAATAACATATGATATATTATTTAAATTGGTAGATGTTATATCCAAGATTATTTTTATTTCTTTATTTCTGAACTATAGAAAAATTGAACAAAATAATTAATCTACAATTTCATATTTTTTATAGTAAAATTACATTCTATACTCCAATACTTATCAAGTTGAGGTAATCCAAATGTTACTTTTTTGCAGTGGCAATCCTCAATGATTTTAATAATAATTAAACTCCCCCTTTCCAAATAAAATTCTCATTAAAACATAGTATAAGATGTTTAATTTGAATATTACTTCTAAAATAGAAAATATAGTGTATTATAAATTACTAAAAAATATCATGTGTGGTTGATATTTTAGGAATACATGATTTATATATAAAAAGTAAATATTTAGAGTATCCAAATTTACAATGATGATCATCTCGTATAGCCTAAAAAAGGTTATGTAATTAAAAAAATTAAAAATATATTTTTTATAATTAGATTATAGAATTTCCCATCATTATAAGTATTAATAATATCTTATTGTTGAATATTTTATGTTTAGACACTATGGGCGGATGGTTTTTATTTTATGATTTCAACTTCTTTCATGGAAAATTATTATTTGGAAGAGATATGAGAAATAAATAATGCATATTATTCTTCATAGGGTTTTCTATTCACACAGTAGAGATATATATGGTATCAAAAAAAGAATCATATTTAACTATAATTAACATAAAAGTTCAATTATTATACAAACAAATTACTAAAAGGTACCTCATCTATACATTCAAAACTGGGTCTCCCAGTCATTCCTGCATGAGAATTTCATTTACACTCTCAAGACCAATCAAATCTATAATAAACTCTGTACTAATTTTTTCTTCAATTTCAATTTAGAAATTATTTTTATCTTGTAACTTTGTATCTATAAAAGCTTTCAGTGTTTGGAAACGTTGCAGCTGAATTTGTGAGGAAAAGGTACACTTATAATTTCCTTTCTATTAATTGGTTTATCATTTATATTTTCTTAAAACATCTTTATATTTCCACATTTTTTACACCATTTATAATTAAATATATACGATCATATATTTTTCATTAATTGTTAAGGGTTATTTATATAAAATAATTTGAAAATACATGCCTCATTATCATAATGTATCCTTATAATATTGGAGGACCATGATATGAAAGTTCCAATAGGTTGTTCGACTATGTGAATATTAAAATCATAAATTGGAATAGTTATCTCAGTTATCAACTAGTGAGTTACATGAATCTATACTCTCATGTGATATTTTTTAAGATTTTTATTATATAGAATATATATTTGGATATTTAACATTATACCCCTCAAAAAAAGGAAATCAGTGGGTGTTGATTAAAATAAATCATAATCAAAATCAACCAAAATAATTTTAGTTTGAGATTGGTATCAGTAGTTATTTCATTTAAATTTAGAAGAAAAAATTGTGATAAAATAAATTACCTCATATAAGGAATGCCTTTGAAATTAATGGATAGCCACAAATAGAGGGGTTGTCGCACATCTTGTAGAGGTTACTTGTGTGTTGTTTCTTATACTTTACTCTTTCATATAAACTGGTCTAAATAACATAAATTCCTAGAAATTTATTCTCTAAGATAATCTATTTATGCATACATGTCTTTCATTCTCTCATTGACATCCCACTATGTATTTGTTTTCTCAAAATATTCTCGAGGTGGAACTCCAAGATATTCCCTTATAACATGAACATATTATTTCTACATCTTCAAATATATTGAAAGGATCTATTCATTGGGTAAAACCAATAGTGATTCTTTTATCTAAATTGGATAAAAAAGAATATAGGAGAATAAGTTCTCATTGTTATATGATATTGATTTAATGTATAACAAATTTTTATTATGGAATAATTTATTAAGATTAAAATAATTTATAAGTTCTCTCATATTCTATTTGTCCATTTTTATTGACATTACCCTCCTTCTATATTATATGACATAGGGAAGATGTGACTTCATATTCTAATTCATCATTATGCATATAAACCATATAATATCATTATGTTGTTTTTCATATTACATAAAAGTATTATTTTATATTAAAAATTCATTAAAAATTTAAATTGAATCTTACCTCATCGTTAATTTATATTAGGGATGCATTAGATTTTATACACAATTTTTATTTTTATATGTCATTTTATATTTGATAAATTTACAATTTTGAATGAAATTTTTTAATACGTGTACTCTTAAAAATGAGAAAATGTTGGTTAAATTTACCACATAACCAAGTAAATAGTTATATCAAAGAATAATGGTGTGAATAAAATCTCCAATTAACATAATATAAAATCAATTTTTATAGTTTTAAACTTCTTTGTGTCTAAAAC
Organism: Viscum album; assembly: GCA_963277665.1. Classification (NCBI taxonomy): domain Eukaryota; kingdom Viridiplantae; phylum Streptophyta; class Magnoliopsida; order Santalales; family Viscaceae; genus Viscum; species Viscum album. The sequence goes on along the minus strand of OY728158.1, from coordinate 684,220,733 downwards.
ATTACTTCATATAGATTTAAAAAATAAGAAAATATTGGTTAATGTGTCTCAGACATTTTTAGTAATCATGAAGCATAATGCCCCACAAAACATGATAGTAATTTGATTTTAGGCCCTTTAACTTCAAATTATTCATTAATAAAATTTTCATTATATTTAATGAATACCCATGTTGAACATTTACACCATTCAAAAAGTTGAAAAACTAAAATATCCCTTTCCAGGAAAGTGTGTAAGCTTCTCGAGTAAGCAAGTTCTTCCTTTTACCCATCATTTGTGCCAACTCTTCATTTATCCCCGTGTAATTCATGTCCAACATATCATTAATACCATATTTTATTTTGTTGGATTATTTATTTAATGTTTTGATAAAACTATCACATGCATTTTTTTCCTGCATTCTTGAAATTTATAAAATTCCAAACGTACTAATAATTCCATTATGGTAATTCAAGAAACATTGATTACTTTTTCATCCCATTTTCATAAGTTTTTCCTAAAATGGTTTACCAAAAATAGAGAAAATATAATTTACCTTCTCAAACTATTGATCACCTATTAGTAGAGAAGGAGTTGTACCTTATTATGAATTCTCTTCAAATGATGTTGTCCATGATTACTATTTATGTTTTTTGGGTAAATTTTTGCGATGCCTTGGAAATACAATTACTGAGGAATTTTTCAATCTAACAGACTTTGTACCTTCAACAAAAATAGGACACCCTATCATTACATTAATGATATATCCAAACAAATTTTTATAAGATGGAATGTTGTTTATCATACTATAAAACATGTCTCCTGACATTAAATCTTCCTTCCTCTAAGAATAATATAATGTAACACATGAATCCCAAATTAATTTCTGATCATTCATAATTAGATTCAAATAAACAATAATATCACTATCTATTTATTTGGGTCCTGATATAATTAAATACAGTATAATGGGTGTTAACTTCTTATATAACCATTTTGCAAAGTTATAATTTTTCAACATAACTAGACTTCAACGATGAGTGTTACTTTGTGAAAAGAAAAGATTCATTCTATTTTTAGATATCTCAAGATTTATTTTTCTCAGCACATTTCCAAATTTAGGATACTCAAGATCAATTTTATTCCAAAATGCAGAGTTTTTTGGGTAATGAAGTTTCTTATCTTGATTTATTTTATTTGTGTTACAAATCAATTTCCTTGTAGTCTTATCACATCTGTAATGGAGTTTAAAAACATAGAATGATTGTAAAGTACCTTAAAATTTATAAGGAGCCTAAGTCATTATTCTCGTATCGAGCCACAAAAAAAATTAATCAGTTTTTAGGGATTTATTGACCTAGAAATTCAATATATATGTTTTTGGAAAGTCATTTATTATTTTAGAGATCATACACATTGAACATGAAATTTGATTATCATCATATGTTTGACAGGGATTATCATGATCATTATGTGGCATATCATTCAAGAGAGTAAGTAATTCTGTAAAACTGGTTTCACTCCATCCATCTATTTTTCAAATTATATAACTTTGGTATGGCATACATTGTTATATATTTCATACCACTAGCATAGAATGATATCTTGTCAGAACGCTTAAACTTCTCAAATATATTTATACGGGTATTAAGGTCATCATCAATTGCCACATTCATTTCCTCAATATGATCTACATCATCATTTACACTTCTAATCATATCAAATGATCCATAACCACAGTGTTATCTTTGTCACTAGCTATATTTAGTTCTATTCTATATTTAGTCCAATATATATAAATTCAATCTATTCCATGAAAGATCATATGTTCTTACAATTCTTCTAAAAAAATTCATCGTGAATAACAACAATGAAAATAGAAAAATGATTTTAGAAGGTTCATACACATGCTATGTCATAAACTTTATGAACTCTTTAACCCCATACTCATACTCATTTCTTATATGATCGGAATCCATCCATTTTCAATTCATATTCATCTTATTTCGATCACTAATATTAATATTTTAATATTAATAAATAAATACATATAAGTTATGCATATAACCTACCATTATTTACATCAAAAAATTATATAAAGTATAAATTTTAAAATTAACCTTATAAGTTATAACACGCATTTATATGAAGTATAGAATATAAGGGATATAAAGAATATGTTTTATAATAGATTTAAAAAATTTATAAATAATAATTCCAATTTTTTGAAAAGAATTTATTATCCTCTCTTTGTGTGAAATTGTTTCCTAGTGTGAGGTAGAAAACTACTTCCACTAATTGGGGTCTAATTGATTAGTTTGACTTGAATTGTATGATACACTAATTATTTAATTTTTTCCGTGAGATAAGTAAAAAGAAAAACATATTTTTAATATAATAGAATGATTTTCCATAAAATGGTATGTGATTTGAAAACATTATAAATGTTCTCTAACATAAAAACTATTGAACTAATGCATAATGCAATGGTATAATGAGGAAAATGATATAGTAACTTTTGAATTTGATGTAATAATTTTTTGGTGAAATAAATGATTTGAATGTGAGGGTTGAAATAGTTGTTTAGATGTTAAATTGATATGTTAAATTATTGTTCACTATAATATAAATTAATTTTATGATTGAAAGCATTTTAGTGAATTTGTTTTGTTTATTTTATTAATGTTGAGAGTGTTTTTTTATTAGGTAATGTAATAAATATTTCATTTAGTTAAACATTAACCGTATAAGGGTTAAAGACATCTAATGAACTTAATACATTAGATAGGATTTTATGATTGTTTTTATTAACAAAATTTAAGGATTTAGAGAGATGATTTTTTATTAAAAATGTCATTTATAATGAGGTAATAAAATAATATATTGGGAAATATTTGTTTAATGGTATGTGATTGAATAATTAGTTAAGGTTTATTAAAGAGGATTTTTAGTATGTATAATATAAATAGAAATAAACAAATAAATATTACATATAATATACAATATTATTAATATATATTAATATATAAATTTATATATATAAATATATATATGAACCCAAATATAATAAAAATAAACAATAACCTGTATATATATATGTGAAAATAGATGAAACAAACATTTATATCTATATATATGTGTGAACATGAATATATACACAAAGTACTATGAAAATAACAACCAAAATATGGATTAAATTAATCATATTATATATATATATATATATATAAATAATGATATGAAGAATAACCAAAAAATCGTGAACAACTATACAGGATCATGAAAGGAAATAGGGATTTTGTTAGAGAGAGGAAGAACAAAAAAATCTTGAAAACAAATTCATGAACGGTTGAGATACCCTTTAAATAATGTTTTGAAAAAACATACCTTCTATTTTAGGTATCAAATTTTCTATAACAATCTGAAAATGTAGGAAATAAATTTTTAGTTTTGCATGATCTTAGATATTGTGGAGAAGCAGCATGATTTTAGTGATTCTTTTAAAAAGAGGGGAATGCTTTTATCAATGCCAAAAAAAGCATTGATAAAATCAAGTTGTATCAACACTCAAATGAAAATACGATGATAAATAAGTCTTTTCTCATCACAAATGTTTCTTCGAACAAAGGATAGGCTTATCAGAGATAAATTTAAGGCTCATAAATACTAATGTATTCTTAAATATAAAATTTTCATTTAAAATTTACAACAAATTATTAATTATATAAAAATGAATATTAAAATTTTTAAATTAAATATATATTAATAATGAATGAATATTATAAAAGGAAAAACAATACTAATAATTTAAAATATGTTAAAATTAAAATAAACACATTTATTTTATATTAAATATATTATTTATATTAAAATAAATGTATTAATATTTGAAATTATAATAAATGTAATAATACTATAATAAATGCTTTATTAATAAATTCATTAGTATCATAATAAATATTTTGGATAAATGAACTGATATTATAATAAATTAAAAAAATAAAAATTACTTTATAATAAAAAATGAATAAATATTAAAAATTAATAAAAAATAAAAATAATTTTTGTTATATTAAAGAATTTGTGAATATTATGATAAATGTATTATTAATAATAAAATAAATATATTTATATTTTGATATTATATTATATGTAATAATGTTATAATATATTTATTTATTTTATATTAAATGTTTTATTAATAAATGTATTATTATTATAATACAGAATATTAACATATTAATTAATATAATAATAAATTAATGATTAAAAAATTAATTGATAATAAAAATGAATATGTATATAAAACATTGGTCTATTATAAATAAAAAAATCAAGGCCATCTGGCTTTGAGAAATAAATATTAAAAATGAATAAATATAATTAATTATTAAGTACATTTACATATTATAGTCATAATTAAAAATATTTTTATTTATATTAAAGAATATGTATTTTTAAATATATATTAGTAATAAATGTATAAATTATAGCATCCCGCCTTTTTATTACATAACATTTCCTTACATTTTACAAACAGAGTATCTTTAAAGTCTAGTGTCTTGGAAATCAGGAACATAAAACATGAGAAGAACATAAAACATTATTCTAAACCACTTGTAAGGCATAATCATAGTTTTATACTATGTACATTTATGTAATCTCATATCCTGGAGATAGACATCAAAGGAAAGGGTGAGCACAAGGCCCAGTAAGGGAAATAAGGGAAACATTTTACATGTGAACTTGAGATACATCAATAAAGTCATGATAAATAACTTTAAGGCTTGAGAAAGAGTTCATGAGGCATATCATAATAAAAAGAACATGATTCATAACTTGATTATGTGGCTACAAAATTTAACGTATACAATCATGAACATGTCACCAAGATCCATCCCCAAGGTGTCATTAAAATAAAATTACCAAGGTTATTCACTAAGGTATCGTTAAAATTGCAATCCCTAGAGATTACATCATTACCCAATGCATTTGAGCGCTATCTAGGTGCACCCTTAAATTTGTATTTATTATCATGTGAGCCACATATATCATCATAAAACATTTCATAAATAACCCATATATAATAAATGATATGGGTTTCATTTCATAATCATAACGTTTTAAAAACTTCTTTTAAGACATGATCTTTATGTCATTTTAAACCCACAGAAAAGGAAATCAGGTTTCATGTATGTAAATCCCTTAATTAAAATAGAAAATTTTGATATATATGTTAATAAACCTGTATAATAATGTACTTTTATTATTCACTTAATAAAATAAATGAATTTGAGAAAAAGAGAGAGACATTTTGAGATGAAAATTATGCAGCTTAACGACAATGTTACATGGTTTTAGAAAACATTGAAAAGAAAGGGGACATAGATTACCCACTCATAAATGATCCAAAAAATAGTAGAGGGATAGAATATAAAGGATATAAGAACCTGGTAATTAAATTTTAAATACATACAATTTGAAATGAAAAAACATGAAAGGATGACAAAAAAAGATTTCTCTTATAAAAATTTGGCAGCAAAACGTCGTCATTTAAAACTTCTAAAAAATGAATTAATGAGATCAAATAGGGTCTCTCATAATATGAACATAAAATTACAGTATTATGGATATATATATCATACCCCAACATAAGAAAAAGTATCTTGAAAGACTTTACATGAAAATAGAATTTTGAAAATGAGTAGACTGAAAGAATCCCTTAAAAAAATTCGGCAGCCTAACGGCGCCACTTAAAAATTCTTAAAATGAATTAATGAGAGTAAGAGGGTGTATATCATCATATGAAAATAAAAATTAAATTAAGGTGAATATAAAATAACATCATAAAACATAAGAACATGGAGCATAAAATAAATGACATAAAAGAGAGTATTTGAAAAGAAAGAGAGAGGTATGATCCCTTACAAAAATTCAGCAGCCTAACGGCGCAACTTAAAAATTCTTAAAATTAATTGATAAAAGTAAGAGGGGTCTAACATAATATGAAAATACAAATTATAGTTATTTTAATATAAAATAATATCTTCCAACATAAGAACATGGAGCATAAAAGAAATTATATAAAAGAGAGTACTTGAAAAGAAAGAGAGAGGTGGGATCCCATACCTTGAAGAGTAACTAGAACCCATGAAGGTCGGGCCCTTCAGAGGCCTGAGGGAGCCTTGGGAGGAATCCTTGGGAGGTAAGGAGACCATAACTTCGTTGAGGAGGATTTGTAAATGAAATGAATGAGGTAAAGGCTTGGTATTTATAATAGAAGTGAGGGGACAAGTTATTTATTTCCAAGGGACACCTCATCGGTGGTATTGGAAAAAACATGGGCTTGACCATGGTATTTTTCAATGGTATTGGCCACTTGGGACACATAATACCTTATATTATTATTCATAAGTCGACCATAATTATTACATAATTATTACATCCTTAATGATGTCATTAAACACTCGAAACTAAAAACTGTATCTTCACTATTAACTGAAAATTCATTTTTTTCAGAAAAATCCTCACAAAACACCATAACCTAATATCGATGCTCTGAATTCAAAAATGAACTCCATTTTATAAAAATAATTTTCTAAATATTTTTAATTTAATTTTTACTTAAAAAACATTATTCACCCGAAAAAACTAATACTTGACTAATAATTTCTGAAATTGTTATTTACCTATTTTATTGAATCACATTACTTAATAAAGGTGCCTAAATTATATTAATACTTTCTTTAAGTGAGATTACTAATCCATTCGATCTAATTACTAATCATAAGCATAAAATCACTATTCATAATTTACTATTCCTCAAAAATTCAGTTGATCTTATTAGACACTAAATTACATACTTAACGCAACTGTAGAAGACCTTTTTTTTGAAATTCATTACACATTTTTAATTATCTAATGTTTACATAAATACATTAAAATGTCCTTTTTCCAAAATTCCTCAATAATATGAATACTATATTTATCTGGACATTTGAAAATTTACAAACTTCACCATAAGAATAAATCACAATTTTTTTTTAAATGAATGGATTACTCAGGGCAGTTACGGTCTCGTTACATAGCCCCTTATAACACCAGCATAGGACCTAAGAGTAAGGTGTGCTAGGGTGATAGAATCTTGGGGTGGCTCAGCCAACATTGCCCGAGTAGTGATTTCTATCAGCTTGAACTTCTCACGAAGGTGATTCCGTTCCAACTTCACACGATGAAATTCGGCTTCGGTTTGTTCCAGAGCAAAGCCCAAAGGTGCTACCTCCTTCCCGAGTTCCGTCAAATGGGCTTCGATCGGCCCGAGACTACTAGATGGTGCCATCGAATCATGTATCTATATTATTTAATCTATATCACTTGTATTTATAGACAATAATCGCAACACTTAGTTTCTAACAGTCATATTGACCAATAGTCATATAAATGTCAAAACCCAATGATATTATTTTAATTATTCTCATTTTATTAAATTAAATTGTTTTTTTGAGTATAAAATAAAATAGCACACAAAGTTAGGAACGAAATTTATTCAAAATTTTGGGTCGTTAGAATCTCCCCCCCTTAAGAAATTGTGTCCTTGGAATTTTAAAATTGGGCTTGGAAATTTTGTTGAAAGTCCCACATCGGGAAAATAGTCAGTAATACTATTACTTTAATAGAAATAAAGGGAAGTAAAAAGGCCACCCGAGTTAACCCATACTAGGATTCCATGTAGGAAAACACTGATATGGGAGAGAAAACAGAGGGTCATGTTCTGGTGGAGAGTGATAGAAAACATGATTAGGAAAAAATTAACCTCAACAAGATCACAAACATAAGATGTGTTAAACGTTATTTGATTACCTTGTCGGAAATCTAAACAAACAACGTTTCTGTTTTACGTTTCTTTTCATAATTTTGAGGAATTCATTTACTACATAGAATAAAAACATAAAGAAATATAATAACCTTCAAGTAGAGTTTCATCCTTTAATAAGTTTTTACCAAGACTAATCCTTTCTCCAAACAATGAGCATTCAAAAAGACATGGTCTCATCAAAAGCACAGGAATCATCTTCTAGAGAATCACATAATCCACAAAAGAATAACTATATATTTCCATTTTCTTTAGTCATCAACTGAAACTAAAATGGTTAGTATGATATCATATAATCCCCAAAAAAGGATAATCCTTTATAAATAGAAAATGACTATTAATCTACAAAATTCAACAAAAAGTCCCCAAAGTTCTATAAAGGCCATTCAATACACAATAATCCTTAAAATTCTTCAGAATAATCCAAACTATGATTGGAACCCAAAGCTCAGAAGGATTTAATCACATAGTATTCCCAATAATTTTTAACATTTATCTCCAAATAACATCGACTACTATTAAAATCTCATACTATAGTGTAATTAACCTATTCACATATTCTCTATGCGAGGTTCATCATTTTCCAGAAATAACCCAAATCGCTATCTTTCCATAATAAATACGTAAATTCTTAAAAAAAATTCAATCATTCCTCCTCAATTTAAATCTTATAGTATTTTATTTCCCTTAGGCATATATTACTCCAAAAGAGAAAACATTGTCCCAAATAACCTTTATCATTAAATCAACAAATCGTTTTCCTATACAAAGCATATCCATTTTATAAAACATAAGTTTCCAAAATAAACTTATTCTTGATCCATAAAAAGAGTAGGTGCATTAGTCAGTCTGATGGTCATAACAACAAACTCATAATGCCCATATGTTGATTGGAAGGATGTTTTTGTAATATCATTATTCTTCACCCTCAATTGATGATAACCAGAACGAAGATCAATTTTAGAGAAGAATTGAGCCCCACGAAGTTGGTCAAATAAGTCATCAATTCTTGGAAGAGAGTATTTGTTCTTCACTGTGATCCCATTCAGTTCTCTATAATCAATGCATAGCTACATCGATCTATCCTTCTTCTTCACAAAGAGAACTGGTACTCCCCAAGGAGACACACTTTGTTGGATAAACCCATTATCTAAAAGAGCTTGGAGTTTTTTCTTTAATTCCTCTAGCTCCACATTTTCCATCCTATAGGGTGACTTTTACATTGGATGAGATCAAGGTACGAGTTCAATGGAGAACTCTACCTCTCTTTCTGGTGGAGGTCCAAGTAACTCGTCAGAAAATACATGACCATATTCATAGACGAAGGGGACATTTTATAAAATAATAATTCCTTCATGAGAAACTTATTTCATTTACAAATCATGTAACTAAAAAGTATTTTATGTCTTAAAACATCATGCTTAGACAATTACATTTTTCTATAATTCCTTCATAATGATTCATAAAAAGATTGCGATTAACCAAACATATCCCCTAAGAGTTTCGTAACCCAGAGTGCAGCAAGGCCCGTTGTCATGTACCCGTTCCTGTTCAAGTCTAGCTCAATGCGGTGTTTTCGGGTTTTACCCCTATGTACATCTATGCCAGAGCCACATCTACTTGCTCGTATCTAGACAGGGATGTATTTTCTTGATAAACCACTTACTCAATAGTCACCAAAATACCATGAAGGTTTCTGATATTTAAAATTTTTTATAAGGTTCTTCCAAGAGTTTTCATATCCTAATTTCCATAAATAACTAAACTATCCTTTGATTACAACTATAGAATCCTGCCTTTTTATTACATAACATTTCATTACATTTTACAAACAGAGGATCTTTAAAGTCTAGTGTCTTGGAAATCAGGAACATAAAACTTGTGTACAACATAAAAAATTCTTCGAAACCACTTGTAAGGCTTCATCATAGGTTCATTCTATGTACATTTACTACATCTCATATCCTGGAGATAGGAATCAAAGGAAAGGGTGAGCAGAATGCCCAGTAAGGGAAATAAGTGACTAATTTTACATGTGAACATGAGATACATCAATAAAGTCATGATAAATAACTTTAAGGATTGAGAAAGAGATCTTGAGGCATATCATAATGAAAATAACATGATTGATAACTTGAAGATATGTCTAAAACATTTAACATAGATAATCATGAACATATCACCGAGGTCCATCCCTAAGGTGTCATTTAGAAAACATTACCAAGGTTATTCACCAATGTATCGTTAAAATTGTAATACCTAGAGATTACATCATTACCCAATGCATTGGAGCGCTATCAAGGAACACAATTAAATTTGTCTTTATTATCATGTCAGCCACATATATCATCATAAAAAATTTCATAAATAACCTATATAGTATAAAATAAATGGGTTTCATTTCATAATCATAATCTTTTAAAAAATATTTTTAAGACATTATATTTATGTCATTTTAAACCCACAAAAAAGGAAAGAGGGTTTCATGTATATAAATCCCAGAATTATAATATAAATTTTTTATATATATGTGAATACACCTGTAGAAGCAAGAGCTTTGAGTATTCACTTAACAAAATAAATGAATTTGGGAAAAGGAGAGATACATTTTGAGAAGAAAATTCTGCAGCATAATAGCTATGTTATAGGGTTTTAGAAAACATTGAAAAGAGATGGGTCATGGGATACACACAAATAAATAATACAAAAAACAGTAGAGGGATATAATATAAAGGATATAAGAATATGGTAATGAAATTTGAAAGACATACCATATGAAATGAAAAAACCTGAAAGGAAGACAAAAATAAGATTTCTTTTATAAAACTTTGGCAGCCTAACGGCGTCACATAAAACTTCTAAAAAATGAATTGATGAGATCAAATAGGGTCTCTCATCATATTAAAATAAAAGGAAAGTATTATAGATATATAGATCATAACCCAACACAATAAAAAGTAACTTGAAAGACTTGACATGAAAATATAACTTTGAAAATGGGAAGGGTGAAAGAATCCCTTACAAAAATTTGGCAGCCTAACGGCGCCGCATAAGAATTCTTAAAATGAATTGATGAGAGTAATAGGGGTTATATAATCATATGGAAATAAAAATTACATTAAGTTGAATATAAAATAACATCCTCCAACATAAGAACATGGAACATAAAATAAATGACATAAAAGAGAGTACTTGAAAAGAAAGAGAGAGGTAGGATCCCTTACGAAAATCCAGCAGCCTAACGACGCCAATTAAAAATTCTAAAAATGAATTGATTAAATTAAGTGGGGGTCTCTCATCATATGAAAATAAAAACAAAAGTATGTTGAATATAAAATAACATCCTCAAACAAAAGAACATCGAGCATAAAAGAAATTACATAAAATAGAGTACTTGAATAGAAAAAGAGAGGTAGGATCCCTTACCTTGAAAAGTAACTTTGAAAGAATGAAGGTCGGGACCATGGGAGGATTGAGGGAACCATGGGGGGACTAATTGGGAGGTAATGAGACCAGAACTTCATTGAGAAGGATTTTGAAATGAAAAGAATGAGGGGAGGGCTTGGTATTTATAAGACAAGTAATGGGATAAGTCATTAATGGCCAAGGGACACCTCATCGGTGGTACTGGCGAAACAATGGGCTTGCACTTGGTATTTTCCCATGGTATTGGCCACTTGGGACACCTCATACCTTATATTATTATTCATAAGTCGACCAGAAAGATTACATAATTATTACATCCTTAATGATGTCATTAAACACTCGAAATTAAAAACTGTTTTTTCACTATTCACCGAAAATTCATTTTTTTTAGAAAAATCACCATAACCTAATATCGATGCTCTGAATTCAAAAATGAACTCCATTTTATAAAAATAGTTTCCTAAATATTTTTAAAATAATTTTTAATTAAAAAACACTATTCACCTGAAAAAACTAATACATGACAAAAAAATTTCTGAAATAGTTATTTACCAATTTTATTGACTCAAATTACATAATCAATGTGCCTAAATTATATTAATACTTTCTTTAAGTAAGATTACTAATCCATTTGATCACATTACTAATCATAAGCGTAAAATCACTATTCATAATTTATTATTCATCAAAAATTATGTTGATCTTATTAGACTCTAAATTTCATACTGAACACAACTGTAGAAGATCATTTTTTGAAAATCATTACCCATTTTTAATTATTTATGGTTTACATAAATACATTAAAATGTCATTTTTCCACAATTCATCAATAAATTTCATACAATATTTTTCCAGAAATTTGAAAATTCAGAAACTTCACCAAAAGAAAAATCATAATTTTTATTTTAGTCAAAGGATTACTCAAGGCTGTTACGGTCTTGTTACATAGCCCCTTATCACACCAGCATAGGACCTCAGAGTAAGGTGTGCTAGGGTGATAGAATCTTGAGGCGACTCAACCAACATTGATCGAGTAGTGATTTCTATCAGCTTTAACTTCTCGCGAAGACGATTTCGTTCCATCATCACATGATGAAGTTCTGCTTGGTTTTGGTCAAGAGCAAAGCCCAAAGGTGCTACCTCTTTCCCGAGTTCCGTCTGATGGGCTTCGATTGTCCCGAGACTACTGGATGGGGCCATCAAATCTTCTTTCTATATTAATTAATCAAGATCACTTGTATTTAAAGACAATAATTGCAACATTTAGTTTCATATGGTAATATTGACCATCGATCATATGACACTCAAAACCCAAAGGTCTTATTTTAATTATAATCATTTTATTAAATGAAATTATTTTGTTGAGTATAAAATAAAATAACACACAAAGTTAAGAACAAAATTTATTCAAAATTTCGAGTCTTTACATAAATAGTAATTTATGTATACATTTTTCTCATAGTATAATATTTATTATAAAATTATAAAATTAAAATTATAAAATTTAATATTAATATTTAAATATATTTATAATTTCCACTATATAAATATATCAGTATTACTAATTATTTTGATAAATATATATGTAGTATTAATTGTATATAAAAAATATAATTAATTAATATATATATTTTAACATTTTAATAATTATTATAAATATTATTATTTACTTAAATGTATGAATATATTTTTTGTGTGGATATATAGTTGAACCAACACATACATGTGTGTATCCAACTATTCATGCACACATATTCATATATATGCACTTACATGCACATAATCACATATACACATACACATACATGCACATGTAGACAGACAGACACACACACATACATACCCAAACACATATATATGCATATACATATGCACACACACACACACCCTTAACCTTACACCTACATTCATATAAACATACATACATAGAGACATACACACATACACACATATATACACATGCACACACATACACATACATACACATATGTGCACATACAAACACACACACAACCATACACATACATGGACGTGCATACATTCAAACTCACACACACGCACATGCACATACACATACACATATACGTATCTACATACACATACATACAAATATACATACACATACATACATATACACATATTTACACATATGTTTGTGTGTTTACACAAACACATACATACACACACATACTCATACACACACACATAAATACATATATACATACATATACAAACATATATAGATGCACATACACATATATACATACAAAGACACATAAAAATAAACACACATACATGTATATTCATACATACACCTAAAAAAATCCATACACACATAAATACAAATATACATATATTCATAGATGAATCTATATATACACATATTTATTCATATATACATACATACATACATACATACATACATACATACGTACGTACGTACGTACCTACATACATTCTTACTTACATACGTACAGACCAACATACATACATACATACATACATACATAGGTACGTACACACATATATACAGACACACACACAGACACAAATATATATACTCATACATACATATAGACACATATGCATACATACATTCATCTCTCCCTCTATTTTTTCAATATTTTCTTGAAACCCACTTTTATAGGGTTTAGGGGAACCCCCCCCCCCCCCCCCAACAACCAAGAAACCCAATACAACTTAAAAACGATTTTGAGATTTCAAACAAAATTCCATCCAAGATCAATAAAACAATACAAAAATAAAAATTGTAACTATAAGTATCCACATACAGGAAATACCTTGAGCCTAAAAACATCAGTTTTCCCCACACCATTTCCCAGATACATGCACCTACCAAACCTCCATCAACAAACCTAATTAATTTCCATATTTACATTACTATCCAAAACAATTAATCAACTTGAGTATGATTCAAAACATCATGGGATTAAAAAATTAAAACAATTCCCACTAGAAAACACTGATGAAGAAGTTATTTCCACCTGAGTCCAACCACTAGACATTGGGATATCACTAATGTACCAAATCAACTCCAACCTTTATCAGTGTCAAACCCTCTAAAAACTGACAAAAATGACACTATAGAAATATTAAACAAGCGATTGTTTCACACCCATGAAGATGGGTACTGCACCATCACAATACCATAGATCCAAAAAGGCCATCTCACCAAACCAAATTGATGTCAATTACGGTGAATCTAGTAGTAATAGAGTAATAAGAACAAATGAAATCCATAACACACATCGATCATAGAAACATACTTCTAAACACTTTACATGAACATGGTGAAACCAGGTACCTGAAGAAATCAAACTCACAATCCAAAATTTCCATGTACACCATCATTCTAGAGAAAAAATGGGTTATAACCTAATGAGGAATTTTAAAAAAAGAATTATTGGGGTTAAAAGGCACTCATCTGATGAAGAAAAATATCTCTGAAAAAAGTAACAATAACAATTAAGAATTGTGATTCATCCTTAAAAAATAGTGGTGCATGGGTGTATGAAATGTAAGATGGGAAAGAAGAGTGGGTGGGGGTGAAGAGGTGGCTGATGTTGAGGGTACAAGATGAAGAAACCCAAAATCACTATAGGAGAGAGAAAATAGGGCCACCTAAGGGGAAATGAGGACACCATTTATATGAGCCCATATATATACAAGTACATACGTAAACAAATACACACACACACACACACACATATATATATATATACACATTCACACACACTCATATATATATATATATATATATTATACATACATATACTAACCCACCATATTTTTAGAATTTTTTCTTTTGTCATATCATGAGATTTTTTGGCCATACTAAAAACATTTCACAATAAATATATGTTAATTTATGAATTTATCTATTTATTAATTTTTATCTTCATATATTATATCTACATATAAACATTTTAAATGTATCTAAATACATTTTTAAATATTCTTGTTGAATGATATAATAATTATTTTATATAAATTATGAAAATATAATTAATAACAAAGTTATGTTTTAATATAAATTAAATTTTCAAATATACATTTTAAATGTCAATATATTTGAATATATATAATACTTTATTAATTTACTTTATAATATATAATCATATATTTAAATATATGTAAACTCACACAAATATGTTATAAAAAATATATATTCATAGTGTAAATATATATGCAGAGTATAAATCATATAAGATGAATATAAATTTATAAATTTATATATGAACTATATTTATTGTGTTTATATATTTATTTATATATATTTTTTGGTAGAGGGGATTATAAACCACAAAAAACACACATACTTATACACCCCAATGGAACAAGACCTATACATCCCCTTAAAGATTTAAGAGCACCCACTGAACCTAAATTATTTCATATTTTTTACAAAAAGGCCCATATTAATTATAACACAAAGACCCAATTGACTATAGTGAAATATCCCCTAAAGGATATGACTTGAATGAGTATATTATATCATTTCATTTCAGGAGTGTTATGCCATATCAGACCTTATTAGTATTCGTCACACTATATAACCATTTGGAATGTTTTATCCACCCTCGTAATATTCAATGCCCCATGATTCCCTCTGACATAATGTGGCATGAAACCCCTTTGTCCAACCTCAAAAATATGTGTGTGAAGAGGGATGGAAGATACGTTCTAAAAAACTCATCTCTCTTTTGAGCCACCCACCTGATGATGCCTATTTGTCACCCCACCACATTTCTTGCCTCCAACGTCATATTATATTACTAATATAACTATTTAGATAGTTACAGGATATGGAAACCATCCATCCCATATCAGGAATCCCTAAGGTGGAATGATGGTTGATAAGTTCCCACACACCCATCCCATATTCAAGGATTCCCACCCAAAGGATCGTACATGCTTTCATTGTTTGGTAAAATCAATCATATTGTTGTTTTAATGACTTTTGGTTGTTTTGTTTGTTGAAAATATTTATTAAAATATTTCTTGTGGTTTCCTTGAAAAGGAATTGAAAAAGGTGGCTCTGTTTTCTAGTGTTTTCCATTTTTTGGATGTGGAAATCAGGGGGGTCTATGAATTCAGAAGGTGGATCATGAGTTTAAGTATATAGACCTCACATACTTGTTTTTAAACCATTTCATCATGGTCAAGGTAGAATATCATAATTTCATGATTGAAATACCTTGAGGTCCAATACAGGGACCACAAAGTATGTCTTCGAAGCAACAAAGGGAGTACACATACATATTATAGAAACTTATGAGCCACAATTAAGCATTGTATGTGGTTATAGGGTAGATATTTTAGAGTATTTTGATGTTTTTCCATGAACTATGAGTTATATTTCATGGTTAGGGCTCACAATGTTTAGAAGTATGTAATGAAGAGTTTTTACAAAGGGATAAATAGTAATTGTGAGTTGTGAGTTTATCAAAGGTATTATCCTATAAAATAATCCCTAATCATCTTATTTAATAAGGGTAACAAAACCATCATAGAAGATTATCACTATAAAAATTAGGCTAAGTCAAAATGGTTGTTCACAAAGTGAAACTTGATGGAAGTGATTTTGTAGGGTAGTATGTGATATTGGATTCTATGAATGGGAGATTGTAGTGAACCTTATCCATGAAGGGGATTTCTTAATGAACTATATCCTTATAGGGGAGCACATAGTGAATAGTATCTATAAAGGGGAGTTTATAGTGAAATGTATCTATAAAGGGAAGGTTATGGTAATCCTTATCATTTAAGGGGAGTTCATTATGAAAATTACTCAAAGATGGAAATAAATTAATGAACCGTGTTTTGTGAAATATAGTATACAAAAGGGAATTTCATGAATATAAACAGATTTGTGAATGGATTTTATCTGTAATAAAAACTATATGGGAATATTTTTTCATATCAAAAATGAAAAATGAGCTCTATGATAAACACACATATGGGTGAATGAATTTTGAGATAATATATATCATTAGAAGAAGCTTTTCTAAGAGCACTATATTAACTTCAGTAGAGAGATAAAGAGCTTTGAAAGGGATATTATCTGTAAATCATGATGATTATGATATTTTCTTCAAACATTATAAAATTAGTATACCAAAGTGGATTTGGTACTTCATAACATTTTCATTATATAAAACTTTCAAAATCATAGTTTGGGTGAATAAAGAAAAATTTAGGTTTCTTATGTTCATGATTTGATTACATTATATAGGAAACTAATCTCTGTATGTGGATTTAAGAATCATCAATAATATCTATTTAATAATATGATTATACTGTCATTAATCATATCACCATTAAAATAACACCATAGTGATCCTACTAAAAGTGATGTCGATATTGGTTAAGGTTGCGAGAGTTACGATTTATGAGGGTAAACAGTAAATGAGTTTCATAACCTGATTCATCCCATCCGACCTCCTAATAGAATCACTTAATAAATACACTTGCAGTTTCAATATTTTCTATTAGATATTGGGTTTATTTTTAGTTTTTTTTCATGAAAATTTATTGGATATATTTTTGGATTCAAATTCTATTCAGTTCATAGGATATATGAAATATAATTTTTCTGAATATTAAGTATAATTCTAATGTAAATTTATTTATGGAACAGTTTTTTGTAAAAGTGATATTAATATTAAAAAAATTATAAATAGTAAGAAATAATGAATAGAAGAATCTTATTTTGTATTTTTTTTGTTCATACAATGATACTAATGGGCTACCTAACAAGCCTAATATTACATCAAATATCGGAGCTACTAAATATGATGAGATAAAAGAGATCCAAAGGTGGTAGCTATCAATATATAAAATGATCTTGATTAGGGGATTAAGTGATGAATCACATAGTTAAGAACGAATGATGAATCTTATGGGATCTATTTTGATGTTATCATAATTAAGGTTAAAAAAATTAAATCAGAGATTAATTAACAAGGATATAGAATTTAGATTGAAAAATGATTCTTAGGATAGAGAATAGGTGTATTTTCCTTTCAAAGTGTAACAGTGTAAAACTAATTCCAAATAGAATATCCTTAACTCAAAATAGGTTAAAAATTTATAGGTCAATCATGATTGATTGGATACAGAGATAAAAAAATAGGTTGAGGATAACCAAATCTGTTTACAAGTGAAGGTGTCTAAGAATTATGAAATTGTTAATATGGGTGAAAAAATTAAGGTCCAAGGAGATCAACGTGAGAAACATTCATAAGAGATTAAAGGGAAAATGGACAAGAAGGAGTTAAAACCAATCATTATATCTCTCAAAAATACAATATGATTTTTTAAAATATATAATGGAAGAAAGATCAATTGTTAGGGAGTTAACACCCCTCTAAATAAGACAAATAGAAAGATCAAGGTGCTCTAAGGTAGGATAAAAACCTAAAATGAGACTAATAAGATACCACATATGGGAGTATCAACAAGTGGAGTCCAAAATTATAGAAATCTATAGTTATTAAGTCATAAGAATAGTCCTTCCAAATATAGAATAAATGACTCTTAGAGGACGGTAGCTATAATGTACCATGATTGTGTAATCATGGGACCTACAATGATTTTTTTCATAGAATACCAAGGTTAGAAAGGAAAAAATAAAAACTTATGAAAAAATATCTCAACAAATATATGACTCTACTATGTTTTATTTAAATGGGGTATGAATTATATGCTCTAACTAGGGTCATATGGATAGAAATTATAGTAAGAAAAGAACTAAAGGTTTCAAAAGGAATTCATCCAATCCTATAACTAAATGGAAAAAAAATTCACTGAAAGAAATTTTGTTAATCCTAGAAAACAAATTACTACTCATAGGAATTTAATCAAGTCCAATAATAGGTTCATTATAAACCATCATGATAATACTAATGGAATCCCTCTTGTAAATAAAGAGAAAAAATATGTAGGAAAAAGTAATAAGATACTCTGGCAGTGGAAAAAGAGGGTGAATGTAAAAAAGAAAGATCCACCAAGGAAGGGAGAATTTTCGGTGGAATTATTGGTTGTCTAAGAGAGAAAACAATAATCACGACTTAGTGGTTTAACAAATGTACCATATGGAAAGATGTGAAGAAAACTATGAGATAACACAATAAATGGTAAAATTGTGTCATGAATAGAAGTTCTAAAATCAACATTGAACATAATGGTTCTTATAAATAAAATAAGAATACTTGGAAAACATAGAGGACTCCAAAAGATACTAATGTAAAATAAATATATTGTAATAATTAATTGGTTATGATATATGATGAATCATATTGTGGTAAATAGAGATGCATAAATATGTTCATGAAAAGTGTTTAATTATTTAAGTTTCAATAGAACCATGTTGGTAAAATTACCCATTGAAGGGTAGATTGTGTAAGTGGGATCACTGAAATTAGTGAAATATTCTAGGCACTGATAAATCTTAACATGTATAATGATTGTAAAGAATATGAGGTGTATCGGGTAATGTAATTCTTTTACTCTAATATAAAAAGGGGATGGGATAGAATTCCCTTCCACAAATATAAAATGTTTAAAAGTGTGACAGTGAAGTTTTAGTTCATCAAAACAAAACTCATTCCTCAACTTGATGAAGTGAAAGGTCCCCTGTCCCCATGTTCTTAAATACTATTAACTATTTTTTATTTTATTTAGTTTTTGGGGGTGTGTGATCCACGGGGAATTTGTTTTAAAATATTCATAGTGATATTGTGAATTTATTTAGAGTTAAAAAGGGAAGAATCATAACTATAATGAGTAATTTCAATGATTTTAATCAAGAAATGAATATTTATATTCTAGTTGATTATAGTGGTCATCAGGGCCCATTTGAAGTGTTGGTGTCAAGAGAACCTGATTGTTAAAGAATTAGATTATGGAGATAAAAAATAAGGAATAATAAAATACATCTCATGATTTTTTTCATCTTGGTATATCATTTGGTATCATGTAATAATTATTTGGATATTAGAAGATATTATGGAAGGATAATTGGTATATTTAATATAAATGTTATATTTAGTTATGAAACTGATAAAGTTAGGAGAGTTTCGAAATGAATATATGAAAAATTATTTCCAGAAAAAATAAGTAAAGACACTTAGTGGATGAGGGAAGAAATTTATTGCCCAATATGGTTTAAGAAGTGTCCATGATCCATATATTAAATATTTACTATTGAGTTTAGTTTGAGAAGTAATCTAGAGAGATGTGGGTGATTCAAAAAAACTGACCATTAAGTTGTTATCTTTGATAATTTATATTTTTTTTATAAATTGGTCTCTATTCATTTTTTAGAACTAATTTTTATAAAATAATAATGAAGGAGTTTTTTATTAGAAATTAATGTTCTGTGGATTCTTCTGATATATGGAATTAATTTAGTCAAATGGATAATGAAAGTGTTATTATTTTTTCTCTTCTTTCCCACATCATGTTTCAACTCAGTGGTCTTAAAGGTTCTGTTAATGGATATTTTCAAAGTGGTAAGTCAAACCCTTAAAAATCACTGTGCATATATCTATAGTCTCAATATGTTTTTTTGGATTGATAGTATGCTAAAATCTATATAAAATTAATGTGTAATGATGTAGGGTGATAAGTGACATTATAGGACTCAACAATGTGCCTGACTACTATAATATTTGATGGAATTGTATATCGTGAGGAGATAATTAACTCTATTTGTTGCATATAAGGGTCAAGTCAACAAAATTATATAAGTTCAATACCTCTATTAACATAATTAATAAAGGTGATAACATTAAATTATTTAAATGATAGGTATTTGGGGTATTCGATGAGTGGGGCATGTGTTGTTTGACATTAATAAGATAAGGGGATAAAGATAAAGGTATAGAATGTGAAAGAATTTTAATTCCAAAGAGAGAAATAAACATACATTAAAAATAAATTTTTATATCAAAGGCATTGTGGATCTCAGTATACTGTACCAGAAAACATACAATTAAGAGTTATTTGGATATGAATATATTGATTGGTTTGTTTTAGCTAATGATAGAATGTCAACATCAGGTGGTGTGTTCTATCTTGGTTGATTGTGTATTTCCTAAAATATAAAGAATCAACACTTCATTTCTCTAAGTAATTTAGAAGTATAATATAATTTGATGATTCAATATTTCATGTAGTTACTCTAGTTCCAACATTATCTTTAAGACAAAAGAGTTTAACTGATGTCTCTAATCGAAATCAATTTTTATAATTTATTTCTATAAATATTAGAAAAAATCTATTCCAATACTCGAGGAAAAATCACATTGAATCAAGTATAATTTTATCAAGGAGAAAGTGGGATAACGGTTAGTGATATTAGAGTATGTGTCGATAGAACATTAAGTCACATACATCCTTTAAAAGGCATTACACAAATGAGTGACCTTTTGACTAGTTATCAAAGGGGTAGAAATAAGAGAAATGGGGAGAGATGATATTTCTAAAACCAATTTTAAGGGAGAGTGAGGTGATAAACATGGGTGATATTGACTATGATAAATTAAAGGGGTAAAAATGTTGGGGGAGATTATAATTAGGATGATTTTGAAGTTGACTGGTTGTTGAAAAATAAAACATGAAAATTTGTTTTATAGGTTCATGATGAAAGAAGTTAAGATGTTTAGTTACCAATGTTGTATTCTTAAGAGACAAAATTTTTATAACTATTTGAAATTATTGGTATTGATCATTGTTTTGTATTGGAAAAGAGTATGTATATTCTAGAATAAAATTACTCATCGATGAACTTCACATGGGAATATTGTTTCTCAAGTAGATCCATGCTCGTGTGGGCTTCAGGTATGTACTCAGTAAATATTTTTTCAATATCTAGAGTCATAGGGTCTGAATTTAATTTTCCAAATAATATGTGAATGTTTTTTCATTATTTTGGTTAAATGTGAGTAAATTTTTGTTAAAAACCCAAAAGGGGAGAGTACTGGGTAAAATTACATCATGTTTTTATTCTAGAGATTTTGGGATGTTGTGTTTTTTGACAATGTTTGTTAACTATGCTTTTTTATTTTACTAGAAATAATGTTGTAAAATATGTTGAAAATTCCCATAAAGGGAGTTTTCAAAAAAGTTAAAAGTAGAATATAAGGTTATGTACATGGATCTTGAGGTCTATTATATAGACTATGAGGTCAATTTCATGAAACTAAGAAATATGTTCTTGGTTAATGAACATTGAGGTCCAGTGCATGGAATAAAAAATTTGTTCATGAAGCATTGAAGAATGTTTGGTCATATGAGGGAAATTTTTTTGAACTAGATACTCCCAAAGATGGGGTGAATCATGGTTTTGTCCAATTTAAACTTTAACTTTTATTAAATTTCTTATTTTTTTAGGATATTTCTCCATTTATTGAATCAATAAGATCAACCTATCACACTCAATAAAATCTTTACCAAAACAATAATAGATGTTTGGTAACAAAAAACACAAATGGGACACATTTATTTTATCTTAGCTCACAAAAAAGGTGTCTTCTAAAGGTATTATGCTGACATTATGTTTGTTCATACCAGAATCCACTGAGCTTCCCTACATTGGTGGATACAATTTTTCATTTACGGTCAATCTACCCCAGTCAAACTTCCTTTACAAGGTTTTTATTCTGATAACTCCTCACCCAAGGCACACCACATCTTCCTCAATCCTATTCACTTATTCAATGAAGTTACTCTACAATTTATCAATTTTTAGGTTTTATTTAACATATTAAAATCATATGGTTTTTTCCATGATTAGCACAAGAATATGCATTAATCATATTCCTGGTTTAATTCCCCTTGATTTAACTTTTCACTTGAAATTGATGTTCGATAACTTTAGTTCAAGAAACACTGAAAATTTCATGAAACTCCATTATTTCAAATAAATTACAATGTTTCATGAAACTCCACAACCTCTCATAACATTAATTGTGTTAGGAAACTCAAAATTATCATGATTATATCAATCTTCTGGGAAGATCCCTTCGTATTATTGATACATGTTCTTTCTTCATGAAACTGGTGTTGACATTACAACTTTGTTAATATTTCTATATATCAAAAATATAATATCCTTAAACCACAAATCCAAGATCTAATGCTAAAATCATAAAATTTACATTTACAACATTGATACCAATAATTTTGACCCAATTTTGACCATCCAAGACATACACATTCAAAAGAAAATAATTGAACACATGAATTATCAAGGGCTATCTAGGTTTAGTTTTTTATAGAATTAGTAAAAACTTTTACAAAAATATACCCTTTTTAATGAGTATTTCTCCCACTAAACCTGCCTATTCTTATTTCACATTAATTCATCATCATCATCCATATGAAATCTATAGATACATAAATCATGAAACATTATTCTTGATAACATAGGGGAAAGGAATAATAAGAAAGGAAATCTCAAATTCTTAGTAAGGGTAGAAATAAGCATTAATAACTGAGTTTCGTCACTGTTAATAAGGAGTACATAAGGTTATGTTGACATAATTAGATATAATGAGAAAATAATTAATGAAATTATACTCATTAATACATGAATCATCAATAATGAAATATAGAGTAAGGATTTGAAAAATTAAAGAGTCATAAGAATAAATTATCACGAGCCATGCGATATTAATCTACTTCAAATGAATAATTAAAAACCCAAAACAAACATATATTAAACATGTTCATATCTTTGGGAATTTTCATCATAGAACCCTTACAATTAGAATAAACATATAAACGACATCCAATATCATTCTCTAGAGAACATAATCATTAGGAAATGCATTGGAGTACTATTTGGGATTACCCATCATATAAGATATATCAAGGTCACCTCACTATCTGTGTGGACCCATAATATGATCTATAATAGGATTACTCAATGATATCTGGGCACACATACTATTTAACAATTTCCATGAACTCTAAATAAAGTATAAAAAACAAGACATTCATAATATAATACATAACAAAAAATCATTCTTATTTTCATAACATTATTAACCTATAGAAATGAAATGGGATCCATAAAAATATAATTGAAACAAGGTTAACCCATTTAAAAGAAATAAGTTCCATACTAATCTCATTAAATAATTATTAACTCTTTAAAAACAAATAGGTTCCCTAACAATCTCTTTGAAATATGAATAATCTATGGAAAAGAAATGGGTTCTATGAAAATATCTTTAAAATATGATTAACCTATAGAAAAGAAATGGGTTCCATAAAAATATAATTGAAACATGATTAGTCCATGGAAAAAATGGGTTTCAAAAAATTATTATGGAAACAAGATTACCCCTTATAAAAGAAAAATATTTCATAACAATATATTTGAACCATGATTACCCAAATGGCTCAAGCATGAGTAAAAACCCATTCTCCCCAAAATTTATTAACAAAAAGTAATAGTCAGGTGATTACACATGGTACAACGAGTTTGTACCACCAATAGAAAATAAAATAGAAAAATAAGGTTCCAATAAAAACCTCTAAATCATCACTAAGAGGGAGAAAGAGCCCAGTAAGGAAAGTTGCTCAACAATTTTACATATAATAGAAAAAACTATAGAATCATCAAAGCATCAGTCCCCAATGCAGTCATAATTCAATTCATATTGAAAAATTATATGTATTGAAATCATACTTGTGTTTTTATGGAAATATTGACAACAAAAACATAATTTTTCATTGTGTAGATTCTTCATGAAAAGTCAGATCAAGAAACAATACTTCAGGCATGGATTGATGAAGGATTTTAACTATGCTTTCAAATCATGAATTGAAGACTTCAACTTGGCACAATATAGTTCACGTTTTCCTCTTACATGGAAATAAATTTACAATATATTTGAGCATATAGTGGGCACTCTGTAATATAAGCATCATGAGGGGATTCCAACCACCTTAACATGAAGACATATGGCACAACTCATGAATAATATCCTTTCATCTCTTGAGTGCAAATATTACTCCTCAAAAAGGTTAACATGATCATGATTATCTTGATTAGTTTCACCGAAAGCCTGATATAACCATGGTTAGAAGGCATAATAAAATTTTAGCCACTTCCCAAGAGACATGCTTCAGCGAAATAAGAGTATCCATATGATATCACCTAGTAGAATGTAATCCATCATGGTGAATGCTCGATCATTTGATCCTTTATTCGATCATATTACTTCATAGACCATGTAGCATACAAATGGAAGCTAGAAATAGCACAACCACAATATTTCAACCATAGAATTCAGAACAAAATCTATGATTCAACTTCCTTGTAAAGACTCATCCACATGCATCTATTCCCAAGAACATTGTAAAAAATCAATGTCAGGGTCTCTATCAAGTACAAATTCCACCCTATAAAATATCCTCTCTATCATACTTATATACTCATCTATTGTTATTTCCTCATTATTATACCTTCCAAATGACTATCTCTCTTTTTCCTCGATGCAAGGGTAAAATTACTCCTTATAAGCATCCTTGATAACACGAGTGTAATTCTTGATCATAATGGTATCCTTCGACTCCGCTGAATCTGAAGATGAGAAGGAATCCTCTTCATTAGTTGAGGAAGAGGGATCCCCACCATCTTCTGGCTGGCGAAGGATCACGACTATTTCCAATTTAATCCCCAAGGATCTGGGGACAATAGTTCTTTCCAACAAAGAATAATCGATACATTTCAGGGTCTTCTTGGGGGGTGGAATAATAAATCCATACGGGTCAACAATCGACTTCTTCCCTTTCTTAGAACTCGATTGTAGATAGCCATCCTCAATTTGACATGCATGATCTAGTGAATCTTGATTAGGTTCATTAGATTTATATTGTGTCTCATAGAAAATAAATGTGTTCCATAACAAACTAATTTATACATGACTAACCCATAGAAAAGAAATAGGTTCCCTAAAAATCACATTATTAGTCATAATCCATTCAGAAAACGAATAATGATTGTATCACTACAAAATATCCCCATTGGAGAAAAGGAGAAAATAATATCTCCTAACATTTATGAATGGAAAAACCATTAAAATATATTTAAAGACAAATTGAGGAAAATAACATTGTCATTTTGAAAATATCATCTTAAAAACTAGAAATTCACAAAATATGAGAAAATTCCTTTTCTTTGAAAAAAAATTGGAAACATATAAAGTATGGTTAAAATAAATAAAATAACTATGGTGGGAAAATATTTTCATGTAAAAAATGTAAAACTTATTTTTTTAATGTTTTTTGCTTCATGAAAATAATATCATATGATTTCCTCAAAAATAACCATCAATATAAACAATCCCAAAAGGAAAGCAGATTGCAACATACCTTTTCGACCTTAGTAATATTTTCAATAATAATTCCCCTGAAAGAATAAAATCAAATGAAAATTTAAATATAATAAATATAAAGAGTTTCATGATATAATATAAAAAATAGATTGTATATACACCTCATAAAATAATATAGTTTACAATATGCTACAATGAAGGGAAATTGAGATGAATTCCCCTATGGATTTGGTAATCACTACATAAAAACACCATGAAAATAGATATCATTGTATGCACTTATAAATACCAATAATTTTCATGAAACAAAAATCATAAAATAAAACCATGTATGGTATACATATAACACAATAAAAATAAATGGTCAAAATGGCATATGTCTCATTGAAGTAAAAGCGAGATAAGAAAATTTGTACATCAAGTATAGACTTTTGGGGGATTTCATTTAAATATTATATAATAATATTTTTTTAATTATTTTGTTTATTAATAACATATTATAGTTTTTAAACAATATAATCAAATCACTTATTTTATTTCGTTAGGATTACATATTTGAATTCTTAGTCAGTTAATTCCACATCAAGTGTTTTGAGGACGTTCACTTCGTTGTTCCAAAAGGTCTTCGGTGTATTGATCATGGAAAAAGAGGTCATTATTTGAACATATCAAGAATAATAATAATTAAATATCTATCATATTTTTACATAAATTATAATTTAATAACCATAATAAATTATTTTCATGAAAAATTAACATCATTATAGTCATTGAGACTACGGGTTGTATGTATGCTTGAGTAACATTTACATTTTTCAATGATCATTAAGGAAAAAAAGATAAGAAATATATTATATTTATAGAATTATAATCATATAATAAATAATATATTATTTATTTAAATATAAATATATATAACATCCTTATGTTGTGGTGATGAAAAAAATCAACTTGCTTTAAAGAGGTGGTAGTCCACACATTTGCACGAACGACAATATCATTTTTCAGTGTAAGAAAGAATATGATATCTTATATTTTAATAATAATAAATATGAAATTAATATAACAATTAAATATTTTATATCACGTATATTAATTCACATTATCATAATTTCATTCCATGTAACCTATTAGTGAAAAATAATGGCATCACACCACGAGACGGTAGTCCACCGTACACACGATCAACATTATCATGTCCACCACAAAATGGAAAGTAAAAAAATTAATATGTGATATAATATTGAAATAATTATAAATATGTCACTTATATAATATATATACTTTTAATCCATTATTATATCTACCATGATAGAGGTTTATGGAAAATGAATGACATCGGTTCGCGAGGCGGTAATTCGCCATATACACAAATGATGATTTCATATCCCATTTGATGGAAGGTGAGATGGATTTAGGTCATTTCAAAAATAATAACAACATATAAGTATATTGGAGATTATTTTTTATTGGATAATCATAATTTAATAATATTTTAATGATACATAAGTTGAAATAAAATAAAGACACTTTGTTATGTATGATACCTCTTCTTCAAAAAATCTCCTTATATAACCACCAAAATCCTTATTAGTATAGATTTATAATCCAATTAATTAAAATAGAAGTTTTTGGATAGAATTAACTAATAATAGTTTTCAGTTATTGGATGTTAAAAAAACTTTAATGGGTTCAATAGTATAGGAGAGTGGGTGACCTTTTAAAATTGAGGTGAGTGGCACAATATTAATTTTTAAAAATAAAAAGATTTACCCTAGTTTTTCACATGACACAAGGCCCCAAAATGGATCATTATAGAGAATTATACATTATAAAGGAGATATATGTCCACAAAATAGTTTTTTTACAATTTTTAGGTCATTTTAAACGTTATATTCTTTGTCTAACCCCTTAGTAAAATAGTTTTCACCGTAACCGTAGTAATTAATTTTTATTATTCTCACTATTAATTGTGGTAAAATATTAAGATGAACTTAATAGATAATATATATTATTATGATTAAAAATATTTAACACATTTTAACAAAATAAATCAACATAATTGTAAAATTTTAATTTAAAATGAGACTTGTAGACATGATGGAAATGCACATTTTTAGGTAGTGTATTTTTGAAGAAAAAGGGGATTTTATTTTAAATCTCTAATTAATAACGTAAAATATGTGGATTTAAATTAAAATTTATTTATATATTTTCATAAATTTTATTTAAAATATTCTTCATTTGTTAGTAATTTAATAAAATAAAATGATGAAATTTATTCTCTTTTAAACATTTTTTAGAAAAAATATTGTATTTAATCTCAAAAAACAAACATATGCCAAAATACAATATAAAGTTGATTGAAAGTTAATTAAATGAATTATATATAAATAAATAATACTTATTTGACTTTAATTCATATTCAAAATATATTGGGACTTTAAAATTACCAATTTTTTGAAAAAAAAAGTTACTATTTTACAAATATAGATATTTTTCACTATTTACAAAAAAAACTATATTTTCATAAAAATACCCATATTTCACCAAAATATAATTTTGAAATTATGAATAAAAAATTAAAATACATTTTTTGAAAAAAATCTATAATTTTTGAAAAATAATTTCAATTTATATGTTCAAAGCCCGATGAAACCGCCTTTTAAAAAAATACAGTTTTTTCCGAAAACATTTTTTCCTTTCAAATGATCTTTACATTATTTTCTAATAAATAGAAAAAAAATTAATTAGTTTTATGCTTGTGTAAACAATATAATTTTCATAATTTAGTTTCTCCTATTCATACTCACAAATTTAATTTCTAGCTTAAAATGATTATATATTTTATGGGTCCTTTAACTTCAGTGTTACATGTCGAATACGCTATCAGAAAAAATTCATTTCCTAAAATATCAAGGTGTTATATCTTCCCAAATTTAATAAATATCATAATAAAATTTATAAATTACATCAGTAATTAAATTATTGATTTTTTTATATATATTTTTTGGCATCCCACATCATAAAAAGGGTAAATAAAACATCCAATTAATAAGAGAGAAACAGAAGTACAAAGGTAATCTAGAATAACACATTATAGGTTTCCAAATAGGAGAACATGGGTGGGATGCGAATATTTGTATATGGAAAAAATCATAATTCCCAAATTATTTTATAAAGTGAGAGAGATAATTGACTAAAATAATTTGGATGAACAAGATAAAGTTAACAACCCCAAAACCATTAACCAAAGCGGTTTTAAAAAAATCATTAATAATTTTAGAAATGATGGTAACATGTCAAAATTTTGTTTTAGGATAATTTTCAATGGTTTTATATATTCCTTACCAAATATATTAATTAAATAATGAAATATCTTTACTTAATGAGTTGAAATTAATTTTTTAATCATTTTTTTTCCACAATCTCATTTTTTTCTAAAAACGATGAGCATTCATATGATTTTTTCATGCATGAAGAACTAAAATTTACTTTTAAATGAAGACATTACCATAAAAATGATAATTAATTTATTCAAAAGATATTGAGACATTAAAAAATACTAAAATGGTTAGCACATGGTATGATAATTCCCAAAATGAATAATCCTTCGTATGATGAAATAATACATTAATCAAAAAAATTCTATCGTAATACCCCATGTTAAAACTAAATCATTACATATAAAATGAACATATATCCTAAATAACATTAATAAAAATAATATTAAATTGTGTTTTAACCTCAATTGTTGTATCAAAAATTTCATCTTACAAGCCCTAAAAATAAAGTGATCTTCTTCTAAAATAACATTAATTACTTAGTCACCAAATCAATTTTCAATCCCATTATCATCAATGTGATAAAACACATGTTCCTAAAATAATCTTAATATCTATGATCATATAAATATAAAAGGTTATCAATACCTTAAAAATTATATCTAAAAAAACATAAATTAATATTTCATATTAAGCTGAAGAATTAAATATACTTAAACCCAATAAAATATCTACTATTGTTTCATTAGTAACTTTAAGATATAAACGCTTAAAATCACAAAAGGGGTGTCTAAGACTACCAACTCATGATCGAACTTAGTCTTATAGACCTATGATGGTGACCAAAAATTTTAAAATAAACTTATATAGATAACATCCTAATATAAAATGTTATTAAACCCACATCTCATACCAACTATAACATCCTTGAATATATACTCCCAGATTCAGTGCTGAAATAAAAAACCTTACATTTTCAGCTTTGATACTATCGAACTTAATCTAATTTCCATCATCCAAAAAATACAACATAAAAATAAAATATTGGATCGCTTTCATTTTCAAGGAACATATAGGTTTATAGTTTTAGATAATTATGAAAAACTATTTCAAAAACCATTACCCATGTTTTTAAATGAGAATTTCCACCACATAAACCAGATTTTATTAGTTCAAATCAAGTCATAAACAATATCCATATGAATCTATTAAAGAAAGAATTCATTGATCATCAGTATTTACAACCTAAGGGAAATGAAACATTAGAATGGTGAGCTAAAATGCTCAGTTAGTGTAAACATAAGCATTACTAATTTAATTTCATCAAGTAGAATCAGAAGTGTATAAGGTTAAGATGATATAATTAGAGTTCATGATCAAATCATAAAAGAACTCATACACATCAATTACTGAATCATGGATCATTAAATATAGTATAAGGATTTAATGAATGAAAGAGTCATAAGAATAAATAATAATGTGCCATGTGATATCAATATTCCTCAAAGGTAACATTATAAATATATATCAATCATAGATAAAAACATTGGGTATATTTGGGAATTTTCTTCATAGAACCCTTTCAAATCCTAAAAATTGGAATAATTAAACATTCTAATTATAATATAATTCTCTATAGAACATAATCATTACCCATTTAATTATAATTCTATATATGTACACCCATCATAAAAGTTATATCAGGCTCACCAGATGTAATATTGGAGCACCAATCATATAACAATGTCCAAGAAGCATAAATAAAGTATATATAGATTATGTTTCACCATAAAACCCATAAAACTGATCATTATTCCACTACTAGATTGATTAAATCTTGGATATGAAACAAGTTCCATAACAATCTCTTTGAAACATGATTGGCTCATAGAAAAGAAATGAATTCCATAAAAATATCTCTGAAACATGATTAACTTATGAAAGAAATGGGTTCCATAACAATATATTTGAATCATGATTAACCCATGTAAAATGAATGGATTGTAAAACAATTTCTCCGAAATATTAGGAACCATAGAAAAGAAATAGTTTCTATAAAAATCTCATTAAAACATGATTAACTCATGAAAAAAGGTTTTATAATAATCTCTTTAAAGTATTATTAACTAGTAGAAAAACTTTGTTCCCTAAAATCTCTTTGAAATATTACTAGCCAATGGAAAATAAATGGGTACCATAAAAATATTTTTGAAACATGATTAGCCAATGGAAAAGAGAATGGTTCCATAAAAATGTATTTGGAACAATCATAACCCATCAAGAGAAAGATTGAGGATGGTATAATTACATAATTTCTCCATTAAATAATAACTCACAACAAGTATTGTTGATAAAAATGATTGGAAATGCCATTAACATATCATTAAAACCATTTTAAGGAAAATAAACTATTCATTTTCAAAATTTGTTTTTTAAAAAAAATCACAAAATAATGTGAAAATAATTTTCATTGAAAACAACTTAGAAACATATAAGGTAATGTTCAAAGAATTTAATTGTTATGATAGCGGGAAAATCCATTCATGTTTTAAATATAAAAAAATAAACATTATTTTAAAAAAAATTAACAGGGATTAAAAAGTGACTCATTTAGAAAATGTTAAGAAATTTCTTTTCAAAACCTATTAAAATAAGCTCAAATACAATGTAAAATTTCTTTATGAAATAAGTTTTTTTAGAAGTAAAATGAATGATTCTTTTATAAAACGTGGATATTAAAGAGAAATATTCTTAGTTTAGATGAAATTAAAAGATTGGTAACAATTACAAATGACAATCTTAATGTTAATTTAATCATTAAGGAAAGAACTTTAAATAAAATCTTTTAACCACATTCATAACCCGTGGTGAAGAAGTTTATTTGTTTCAATAAAATAATATAATATTATTTCCAAAAAAATAACCTTCAATATAAAAAATCCTTAAAAGAAAGAATATTGTAACATAAATCATTTTTCTCTTTAGTAATCTTTTCAATCATAGTCCCCATAAAGGAATAACATTAAATGAAACTTACAATATCAAAAAATAAGTATTTTAATAAGATAACATATATAAAATTATTATTATATACACCTTATAAAATAATATAGTCTTGTAACATTACAATATTCCCCAGTGAAGGGAAATTGAGATGAAGCCCCTTACGACGTTAGTAATCTCTGGATAAAAAACCCCACGAAAGGAGAGAACCTCGTATGGATTTTTAAATGCCGATAATTTTAATTTAGAGTATCATAATATAATTTTATGAGTATTATATAAACCACACAATAAAAATAAGTGGTGAATATGGAATGTCACTTATAGAAGAAAATGCATGATGGGAAAAACCTTACCCTGAGTCTAGAATTTCCATGCATATCCTTTAACTCTTGAATAGTAAAATTATATTAACTATTTTTTTTCTTAATAACCATTCCCATTTTTAACATATAATACATAAATAATTTATTTTATTTCTTTATGAGGACATATTTGAATACTTAATCAGTTAAGTCCATGTTGGGTGTTTTGAGGATGTTTGGTTCATTATTTTAAATTGACTTTGGGGTGTTAATTGTGGTAAAAGTGACCTTTATTTAAAATTATATAGAATAATAATAAGTAAATATAAAAAATATCAATTATGATATTAATATGAATAATTAATTATGGTTATTAAAAATGAACAATGTTATAGTTGTGGAGATGGTGGGATGTACGTACTCATTAGTAAAGTTTCTATTTTTCAATGACCATTGTGAAAAGAAGGTAAGTAATATTTTATCTTTATAGAATTATAATAATATCATAAATAATATATTATTTCATTAAATTTAATTATATAGACCATTCTTTTTTTTGTGGTGATAGAAAAATATTCACATCACTTCATGGAGGCGGTAGTCCAAACATGTGCACGAATGACTTTATCATTTTTCAGTGTACAAAAAAATAATATAATATATTATAAGAATAATAAATATTTCAATAATATCATAGCTATTTAATTTATAAAAAATATACTAATTAATATTATCCTCATTACCTTCCATGTAAAGAGTTAGTGAAAAATGAATCACATCATATCACGGGGTGGTAGTCCTTCAGACACACAAGTGACGTTATCGTATCCACCACAGAAAAGAAATTAAAAATATATATGAGGTATAATATTTACAAAATTATAAATATGTTAAATGTCTATTATATAAAATTTTAATTCATAATTATTTCTGTCCATGAGAGGTGATTCTGGAAAATTAATGACATCAGTTCATGAGGTGGTTCTCCACTATACACCAGAATAATGATTTCATGTCCCATTTGATGGAATAGTAGATATATTTAGGTTATTTTGTTGAAAAAATAACATAAATGTATATGTTAAATTCTGGTGTAATTATATAAGATCAATTTAATAATATTTTTAAGGATATAGAAGAAGAAATAAAATAAAGATGGTTGGTTAAGAATGACACCTCTTCTTTTAGAAAAAACCTTAGGTAAGAAA
Source organism: Viscum album (assembly GCA_963277665.1). Lineage (NCBI taxonomy): Eukaryota > Viridiplantae > Streptophyta > Magnoliopsida > Santalales > Viscaceae > Viscum > Viscum album. The sequence continues at coordinate 684,186,281 of OY728158.1, read as the reverse complement.
CAAAATGATTATTAATATGGATTCATGATAAAAATAATGGATCTAGGATGTCATTAGGGAAGTAGGGAATACTTTTGGGGAGTTATTGGATGAGAAAATTTGTTTTTAAGCTATAAATAAGAGATAAGAGGTGGTAATCTTTTATAAGTGAGGTGAGTGGCACACTTATAATGTTTGAAAAGGAAAAGGTATACCAACGTTTTTTAAATGAAAAAATGCTCAACAATGATCCATTATAGATTATTAGAAATTATAAATTCAAAATATTTCTAAAAACTGGTTTTTAAAAAAGTTTTTAGGTCATTTTGAGCCTTATGTTTTTAGTTTTAACCCTGGTAAAATCAATTCCACCTTAAGCGGGATAATTAATTTTTTCAGATTTCACTATTCAATATAGTCAAAAACTAAGTTCAAATTTTTAGATAATATAAATTATAATTCTTAAAAATATATAATCTTTTTTTACCAAATTTCATCAAAATAATTGGAAAATTTTAGTTAAGAATTAAACCTACAGACGTGATGAAAAGAGGGTTTTCAGGAAGTACTATTTTCTAGAAAAAGATGATTTTATATTAACTATATGATTGCAACTAAAAAATTTATTAATATAAATTAAAATTTAATTATTTATAATTTATATTTATCATTTAAAACATTCCTCATTAGGTATTTTTTATAATTATCTAAAATGGAGAAACATTATTCACATTATAACAGTTTTTAGAAAAGTATTTTTTTAAACCCCAAAAACAAAGTTTTACTAATATCTAATATAAAAATGATTAAAATGAAATTAAGTAGATTAAATATAAATAAATAATTATTATTTCAGTTTAAATCATATTAAAGGAATAATTGTTCTTTTAAATTCATTAATTTAAGGAAAATAAATGACTTTTTAAAAAATTCTGATTTTTTTACTATTCACTAAAAAATCAATATTTTCCGAAAAATACCAAAATTTCACAATAATATAATTTTCATATTATGTATTATAAAATAAATTAAAATTTCTATAATAAATTTTCTAAATCTTGAAAAAATTAATTTTAATTTATGTTCACAAAGTATGATGAATCAACCTTTTAGAAAAATATAGTTTTGTTTCTTCAGAAAACATATCTTTTACTTTAAAATGATCCTGATTTGATTTTCTTATAAATAGATTAACATTTAATTTAATTGATACTTTTGTAAAACATATAATTTTTATATTTTATTTAGTCCTACTAAAACAATCCAAATTAATGGATATGATATAATAGTTATATATTTCATGGATCGTTTAATCTCAGTGTTGTGTAAAATTTTCTATTGGACATAGTTATCTTTTTCTTAAAGTATCAGTGTATAAAAAAACTCCAAGCATTCATGAGACATTAAATATTTCATAAATATCCATTTTTCTTATAGACATGGTGTAATACCCTGGGTGTCACTATTTTTTTGTTTTAATCTATTTTATATTGTTATAGAGAGGGATTGTGCTCAAGTAGTTAGTGGACCAAAAATTTATGTTTTTGGAGGATTTTTAACTATTGCACTATTATCCCGCAAAGCTGTTAGTAATTTTATGATAGTCATACGGGTTCCAAGGTGAATCAGTGAGGAGGAACACAACCTGCACATGGTCTATTAAACCGTGAAACGAGCATGTGGATGGGTTCTATAAGTTGGCAGTGACAAGAGACACAATTTGAGCATGGTTTTCTCAACTGTGTGTCTTGTTGTAGGTAACCATGCAGGGTGTCTGGCCTAGGATGTGTTCAGTGCACGATTAGCGCACTGTCTAGTATCCCTTTCACAAACATTTCATGGGTTTAGACTTTTGAAATTAAATTTAATTTTTTTTATTTTTTTGTTTTTCTTTATATATTTTCCCTTATTATTCTTACCTCCTTGTGCATCACGCAAGAGGTGTGCCTCCCCTTCCTCGCGTCCTCTCCTCTGTTCGACGATCTTCCATGGTTTCTTTAAGAATCTCATTCAGATCATTAAGGTATGGTATTCTTCCCTCATCACCTCCTCTGATTTTGCCAATTTCCTCACTCTATCAACCTATTCAATTTGACTAAACCCTAGGGTTAGGATTAACCCAATTTTTTTGGTTTAATCCTTTGATAGGGTAAGTGGAAGTTATCTTGTGTTGACCTCATATGTATTCCAGCATCTTCTGCTGAAGGTGAAGCATATCGGCTCGTTGATGCTGCTCAAGGTATGGTTTTTATTCCACTATTGTATTTCTAACCTTCCATTTGGGTTATTTGGTGATTTTGGGATCCTATAATTCTTGTAGAATATTGGTGGATCTTAGAAGAGTTTCTATCACATGCATAGTTATGAATTTGTATGTATATATATACCTTCCTTGCACATTTTCCATTCTGGTGTGGGGAAAATGTGCATTGGGATTAAGGGTGTATATATATATAATAATTCATCTGTGTGTTAAAGCGAGGGGTGGTCTTCATCAACGGATTCAAGTCCTGAAGTTTTCTGGATGGATCATCTCCTAATTGAGGTAGGTGTCACTATGCAATTTGTTTCCATTGTAATTCTAATATCCTTGTTTATTTTATTACCTTTCACGAAACAATAAAAATATTTGAAAGTCTTTTGTTGTTCTGAACATGTTTTATTATTTTTTGGCCTTGGAAGGAATACTTGGTTTCGTGTAATTCTCTTGGAAAGATTTAAATTTTATATTTATTTGTACTAAGCTTTTCATGAAATGTGTTTGGGCCTTTTTAATGGTCTTAAAGTTGGAAAAGGGTTTTGGCCTATTTGGTTTCCATTTTGTGAAACGTGTATTTTAAAAAGGGAATTTAGTCTCAATTTATGATTTGAATACCAATGAATTAAAAATGGTCTTTTAATTTTATTTCAAATGGTGTTTTTAATTATAGGTATGGTTTACCTCTTGGTGAAAATGTCCGGTTGGGTTCTTTAGAAGTAGTTTGATGTAATTAAAGAGTGTGTGTTCCTTGCATTGGTTTTTCATAGGGTAGCTTGAAATTCCTAATGAAATGAATGTTTTTGTTGAATATCTAACATTTTTTAAGTGGTGTTATATTGAAAGTGCGATGGAATAAAGGCCTTTGTCCTTGCATTTTATTTTTAATGAAGAAAAAAATTGTGTGGGGTGAATTCGACATGCTTAAGGGCTTGTGTTTTTAAAGTGGTCTTCTTCTGGGCGTCTGATGGGTTTCCTTGTTTTAGAAAGGTGTTTTTGTTTTATAAAGAGAAAATGGATTTACTTTGACTTAATTGGTTATATTTTAGGAGGTGTATTTTTTCATTGGAATTTCATCTCATTTTCAAGTAGTTTCAGAATGGTATTTTTAAAAGATTATGAATTGGTTGAAGACCAGGTTAGAACATGTGATTTGATTTTGATTTCCCTTATTGAACCCTCTTCTTGTAGAAGATAATTGTGTTTTTTATGTGATTTATTATTGTGTTGTGATAAATGGTTTTGTTATTGAACTCTTATTGTTAAGATTTTGGGTTCCCTTGATTGATTAGATTATAGAACGATTTATAGTTCATAAACCGAACCCTCATAATTCTCATGGGATGCATGGAGGATTTTGGGTTGGTTTGAGGATACCCATGTGTTGTACCATGTTCATGAACTTGGGTTTGGTTTCTCGAATATGAAAATGGTGGCACATAAGCAATTAACCTAGAGTTATTATGTTTAATAGATTAATGTTAATTATTAATAGAAATTATGAGAAGTGGGTTTAATGGTTAATATGGTTTGTAAATGAGATTCATGTTAATTTTGTTTTATTAATTGCGTGGCATAATGGAGTGTTTGGTATAATTTTAATGGGTTTAAGGGAAATTATTTGAAAATGGTAATTTTAGTTAATGGGTTAAGGCATAAGGGATATTGATGTGTAAATTAATTGTGAAATGTTATTATTATGTGTTGAATTATTCTTCATTAGTGATATAGTGTTTGGTGTTGCTGGAAATATGTAATCATGTGTACATTACTTGGTAGAGTAAAGTATTGTCTAAAGGTTCTATGCCCACGAGTCGAGTTAAACTGATTCTCTAAGCTCCACCCCACAATACATGGGTTAGCGAAGGGGATCGAGTTTTATTCCCCTAACAGTTTCATCCAACCAGACTGAGGGTTCATGGTGAGGATAATGTTTTTGTATGATTTGTTTATACCTAGTGAAATTGGGACTCCGTTTATTTCAATTTTTTATGGTAGTTGATCGACTTCAGTCATAGTGTAAATGATATAATGCTCAACACAAGGAACATGTGATGAAATGGTAATAATGAATAAAATAAGTAAAGTGGGTATGGTTTGTTAATGGAACCTTATTTATTATTTTTTTCCTAGTCATTACTCAAACATATACTCTATGTTTCCGACATGTGACCTAGAGGTTAGGATGTCAAGACAAAACATTCCGGACCCCTTGATATATTGCTACATGGTTCAGTTTGTTTGTTTTCGTGATGTATTTTAATAGTTCCATGTTTAGAATTATGTGTCAAGATATGTTTTTCCCATTTTTTCATTGAGTATGTGTTGATGATTATGTCCTTCTTTCCCATTCCTTATTGATATTTGTGTATGATGTGCCTATGTGGCCTTGGGTATTTATTTGACCCTTTAAAAAATCTTTTAAAGGGTCAAATCTTTCCTCTAAATAATGTAAATGAGTGTTTTTTGAAATAATAATGGTTTGTGTGGTTTTTGATATGATTTCAGACCATGTCTTGTTTTTCATGTGTGTGTGTTTGGATTTTATATACTAAAAAAGATGTTTTGGAAGTTGTCTATGGATTTGGTTTGTTTTTCCTAGAGAGGATTGGTATGTAAAACCCACTTTCTACCTTTATTTTCAGACATTCATTGATGATTAAACTTAAGAAACCTATTTCATAGTTTCGGAGGGTTGTGGTGACCTACTAGGATTTTTTCTCACAGCAATAACATTTAGGTTCTTAGTTTGATTCCTATTTCCCTTCATGGTTGGTGTGGAGGAGATTTAGGTGGAGATGTTTTGGGTCTCATCTTGAGTCGATTGGTTTTCCTTCTTGCTTCCTTGTAGCTATTTCCTTTAGATAGTTTGTTTCCTCCTACTTCCTGTTTATTTATTTATTTTGGTTATTTCATTTATGTTTTTTGTAGTTGTTTATTTCTGTTTCGGGTGAAATCATTCCTAAATTTTTTTTGATGATGCCCAGGGTCTAGTCGCCAACTTGTGGGGATCTAGAATGCACTTTGGGCCTCTTAGCATGTCATATTGGGTGTCAGGTAGGATGGAATCCCAATTTAGTACATTAAAATGTGGTATCATATCCTATGTTGCAAATGGGACCTGGGTTTTGTATAGCCCATGTTATTTGGTGATGTTCGGGTAGAAGGGAAACTATGTTATCAGATCTTGAGAGGTAAGTGAAGAGAGAGTCTAGCCAGATTTTTTTTCAGATCGACATGATTCAGGGTAAATTTGGTTTTCAAATCAGGGATACAAGTTGTTCTTGGATTTTTTTATGGTTTTGATGTGATTGATGTTTTGATCCCATTTGAGATTGTGCAGGATATTGGGAGTGACTCTTAGTCTCAGGTCGGAAAGGAAGGGTAACACGAGTTGTATGGTTGGCACACATGGATTATAAAAAAATGTAGTTCCAATTCGATCTTGTCCACCTTTTATACATAGTGTGTTTCAAGGTTGGATCGTGGTCCCCAACCATTGGTTCAATACATTTATAACACTATTTCCTTTCTAATATCAATGAATTCATAACAGAATTTCCCTTCTGATTCTTTTCATGGACTCCTCTTGATTTTAGGTTTCTCCAGAGGTGGTCACCATACATTGGAGAGGGAATGAGGAGTGTTTTGGGATATGGTTTTTGTGATTCTTATGTGGGATCTTGTCTGGTGATTGTGGGTTCTTGGTTTTAAAGCTTTGATCGAGAAATAAAAAGGGGTTTTGAGGAAAACCTATATTTTAAAATTTTGTTTTTTAAAATAATGAAGGTTTATTTTCTTGGTTTTACAAAATAATTTATAAAAATGGTCTTATTCTTGTGAAATGGTGTTTTTTAAAAGAATGTGAGTTTTTACTGGGATTCCTTGAGTGCCTAGTTTTCATAATGAAATGTAATTTTGGAAAAGCTTTCATATGTTTTTCCTTGTTTTGGAAATTTATGAGTTCCACAAAGTTTGCTTGGTTTCAAATTGAGATGTTTTCTTAAATACCTTGGTGGAGGATTATTTTTAAAAAAATACATTGGATAAGGTGATGTTTTGGAAGGAAAATTTCTTTTGTTAAAGATTTTGTGTGCCTCTATTGAGGGTTTTTGTGTGCCTTATTATGGCTTAATGTTTTGTTTTGATTATTTTATTTAGAAGATATCATTTAGTTTGTGTAAACAACCATGGATTGTTGAGGTGCATGTATAGTGCCATTGTTTATTCCCTTATAATGGTCTAAAGAGTTTCTTCAGATCCAATGACTATCCATACTCCAAGTGGAGTAGTAAACACAAAATTTTCCATGTGAGAGAGGTGGAGTTGGATGAGGTGTGTTCCATTGGGAGGCCTCTCTCTTGGTGGCTATGATCTCAGTTATGGAACTCGAACTATTGAGGTCTAGAACTTGTGTATGTTTCCCCCATTTTATCATTGATCCATTTAGGTGCATGTTTCTTAGGACAAGAGAGAGGCCTTTGATGCAAAACTCAGTAACTAGGGTGTCAGATTTACCATATGAGTTTGGTATGCTAGCAAGCTTTTGATTGTGGATTTTTTGGATGCACCTTGTGAGTGTGATCCATGCTTTGAACCCTAGGTTATCTGTAGGGATTTTGACTCATGGTGAGACATCTTTTCATCTTTTAAGGCTTCTTGTGGTGGTTCTTTTCACCTTTGGTATGGGAGTGCTTTCAGTTGAGAGTGTGTTTCTCCTGGATTATTAGTTGTTTGAGGCTATGTCTTCTAGTAGTCCTATTAGTACTACCATTATATAAGAACACTAAATGGTGGGAGACCATGTTAGAGGTTTCTTTTCTAAATTTGTTTTCTTGTTTGAGGTACTTGTTCTAGTAGCACGTAGAGATGTGGATTCTTTATAGTTAATTGGAGCTATCATTTTGAATGATTTGGTTAATTTTCATGAGGTTAATACGTATAGAGTGTTACTTTCTATTGATTTCTATTTGACTCTTAGTTTTCCTTTATTATTCCTTCGATCATGAATTTTTGGGGATAGAAAGTGGCATAGTGGGGAGATTTTAATACTTCTGGTGTCATGGTTTTTTGTTTTAATTTATTTTCTCTTTTTATGGAGCAGGATTGAGCTCCAGTAATTAGTGGACCAAAAAATTATGTTTTTAGAGTCTTTTTAGATGTTGTACGGTTAGCTTGCATGGTTATTAGTAACCGTGTGATGGTTGTGCGGGTGCTTAGGTGAGGTATTAAAGTGGGGCATGGTATTTTCAAAATCTATTAAACCATGCGGATGGGTTCTGTAAGTTGGTAGTGTCGAGTAGTATGGTCTTAGCATGGTTTTATCAATCGTGGATCTAGTTACATGTAACTGTGTAGGGTGTCTGGCCTAGGTAGTAGCCGTCGTACGATTAGCGCAAGGTCTGGTAGCCCATGCCCAAATCATGCACGTTTCCAAAATTTTAGAATTTTAATTTGAATTTGAATCTATTTCTATCTTTTCTCCACTTTTGCTTCCCTCCCTGTGCGTCACGCAAGAGGTGTGCCTCATCTTTCATGACTGTGTGCCTCCCCTTCCTCATTGTCTCTCCTCCATTTGTGATCTTCCCTGGTTTCTTTATGAATGTCTCTTGGATCATCCAGGTATGTTCATCTTCCCTCATCTCCTCCTCTGATTTGGATGGTTTTCCCCACTCTACCTCCCTATTTGAATTAAATAAACCTTAGGGCTATAATTAACTAACTTTTTGTTGGTTTCTTCGGTCAATATGGAATACGGAAGGTCTCTCAGTTCAGCCTCAAACATATTACGACATCTACCACCGAAGGCGAAGTAGATCGGCTCATCTTAGCTCGTTGACACTACTCGAGGTAAGGGTTTTATTTCAATATTTTGATTTGCACTATCCATTTGGGTTCCTCTGTGATTTAGGGTTCCTCGAATTCTTGTAGAATGCTGGTGTCTCTTAGGAGTGTTGCGATCACATTCATAAGTATGTATGTGTATGTATATATATACCTTCCTTGAACATTTTCCCTCATGGAATGGGGAAAATGTAAAATAGGATTAAGGGTATATATATATATATCTCTAAGAATTCATGTGTGTGTTCAAGTGCAGGGCGGTCTTCATCAAAGGATTAATGTGCCAAAGTGTTCTGGTTGGATCTTATCCTCTTTGAGGTAGGTGTCACAATGAAATTTGTTTCCTTTAGAATTCTAATTTTTATGGAAATTTTATTACCTTGTCTGCAACTATAAATAGATTTGATATCCATGTGTTGATCTTAACCAGTTTTATTATTTCTTTTCCTTGGTGTGAATAGTTGGTTTCATGTAATTCTAATTATATTATTTAAATTGGATATTTATTTTTTCTAAGGCTTTCATGAAATTCGTTTGTGTCTTATAAATGGTTTTAATGTTAGAAAAGGGGTTATTACCTGATTAGTTTCCATTACATGAAAAGATTATTTTAAAAAGGAAATTTGGTCTCAATTTTGGTTTCCAACACCAATGACTTAAAAATAGGATTTTAGTTTTATTTAAAATGGTGTTTTGAATTTCATGGGCGGTTCACCTCTTTTATAAAATGGAAGGTTAGCTTCCTTAAAGGTGGTTTGATGTAAAGGAATAGGTTTTTCACCTTGATTTTGTTTTTCATAATGTAGCTTGAAATCCCATATGAAATTAATTATTTTTTAAAACCTCTAAAAATATTTGAAGTGGTATTGTGTAGAAAGTGTGATGGAAGAACGGCCTTTGGCCATGCTTTGGATTTTCAAAGAATAAAGCCTTTGTGTGGGGGTGACCTTGACATGCTTAAGGGCTTGGGTTTTTACAGTGGACTTATTTGAGGAGTAAGATTCATTTCTTTATTTAAAAAGGGTGTTTTGGTTTTATAAATGGAAAATAAAGCTACCTTGACAAAATCAATTATATTTGAGTGTATGTATTTTTTCCTTGTAATTTAATCTCAATGCCATGTTGTTTTAGAAATGGATTTTCAAATATTTATGAAATGAGTGAAGGTCCATTTGGAACTTGTGATGTGATGTTGATTTCCCTTGTTGAACCCTCTTGTTGTAGAAAATTATTATGTTGTTTTTGTAATTAATTCTTGTGTTGTGATAAAGGGTTGTGTTATTAAACTCTTCTTGTTGTGATCATTTCTTCCCTTGATTTTTTAGATTATAGAATGATTTATTAGTTGATAAACTAAACCCTCATAATTTTCATGGGATTCATGGAGGTTGTTGGGTTGGGTTGAGGCTACCCATGGGGTGTGGTGTGTTCATGAATTTGGGTTTGGGTTGTCAAATATGAAAATGGTGGCACTTAAGTTGTTTAACTGGAGTTGTTATGTTTAATATCTTAACATGGCTTATAAAAGTAAATTGACAGAAGTGGGATTAATTGATTAATATGGGTTGTAAATGAGGTTCATGTTAGTTGTGTTTAATTTATATCATGGTATAAGGGAATATTTGGTATAATGTTAATGGGTGAAAAAGAAATGATTTGAAAATGGTAATTTTATTAATGGGTTAAGACATAAGGGTTATTTATGTGTAAATGAATTGTGAAATGAGATTGTTATATGTTGGATTAAGTTTGATTGGTGATATGGTATTTGGGGTTGATGGAAATATGTAACAATGTAAACATGGCTTGGTAGAGTGGGGTATTGAAAAGAATTCCTACGCCCACGGGTCGAGTTAGACTAAGACTCTAAACTTCACCCCACAATTCATGGGTTAGGGAAGGGTACAAAGCTCTATTCCCCTAACAGTTGGATTCCACCCTGACTGAGGATTCGAGTTGAGGATAAAGTGTTTGTATAGTGTGTTTATCCCTAGTGAGATAGGGACACAATTTATTTAACTTATACATTATAATTGATCTGTGTCACCTGTAGTGTAAATTATATAATTCCTAACCCATGGAAGATGTGATGAAATGGTAATAATGGAGAAAATTAGTGATGTGAGTATGGTATCTTAATGAAACCTTATTTATTATTGTTTAAATTTTCATTCCTCTACCACGTTCTCTTTGTTTCCTACTTTTGACCTAGAGGTTAGGATGACTAGACCTGGAATTCCAAAGCCCTTGAGATGTTACTGCTTGGTTGTGTTTGTTTTTTTGTTGATGTATTTTATTAGTTCTAGGTTTGGAAGGATATGTTTAGATATGTTTTTTCCATTTTATTCCTTGAGTACATGTTAATGATTATTTTATCCTCTCCCGTTCTTTATTGATATTTGTGTATGATGTGCCTAAGTGGGCTTGGGTGCTTATTTGATTCTTTAAAAAATGTTTTAAAGTAAATCATTCCACTAAATAAAGTAAATGGGTGTTTTTTGAAAGGATAATAGTTTGTGTTGTTTTCGATAAGTTTTTGGCCCATGCCATGTTTTTCAAATGCGGGTGTTGGGTTTTTGGAAACTAAAGGAAAATGTTTTGGAAGATTTCTATGGATTGGGTTTTTTCCTAGAGATTATTTGTATCTAAAACCCACTTTATAAATTTATTTTCAAATATTAATTTATGATTAAACTTAGGAAACCTATTTCATAGTTTTAGCATGTTGTGGTGACCCAGTGGGATTTTATCTCATGCTTATATCATCAGGTTCTCAGTTCGATTCCTTTTTCCCTTCATGGCCTGTGTGGAGGAGAGTTGGATGGAGATGTTTTGGGTCTCTACTTGAGTCTATTAGTTTTCCCTCTTTATTACTTATGTCTATTTCCTTTAGTTAGTTTTTTTCGTCCACTACATTTTTATTGATTTATTTTTGTTATTTCATTTATTTCTTTTGTTGGTTATTATTTCTATTTTCGGAGAAATAATTACCAAAATATTTATGAGGAAGCCTTGGTGCTAGTCTCTAGCCCACGGGGATCAGGAACAACCATCGGGCCTTTTGGCATATCATCTCGGGTGTCGAGTAAGATGGCATCTAGGATAGGGATGTTACACATGTGTTTTATGTTTACGTGACTTATTTTTCCATTTCTTCTTGTTGAAATAAATACCTTCACATAAATACTTCATGATTTAGAGACTTCATATCTTCAACAAGTACAGTGCCCTAAATGAAGGGGGTGGACACCTATTTATAGGCATAGATGACCCTTTATCAACTTCCTTTCACTCCATTAACCTTCCATGAAGTTTCAAGTTTCCATGAACATCAATGATTTGATGTTAGCTATATCACAGAACTTAGTACCATTGTGAAACTCAAATATATATTTTGGGGGTTAAAATAAATTTCTTGGTTCAAATAAAATTAAAATTTTGACATAAACCTTATAATGAATATATATTCTACTGTGAAACATAAATATTTTTTGAATGATCAAAACATTCACAAAATACTTTTCATTTCTATATTTTCTCAAGGCAACCTTGAATCTTCACTTCCATGCAACTTTTGAAAATAAATAGATATATTTCATGAAACCATTTCACTTGTGTGAAAATATTACATGAAATAGTTTATATATTTTTATGAGTCGTATTTGAATATTTACTTTTGCACAAATCCATGAAACTATAAGTACTTTTAATGATTTTGTTAATTTGAACAGAAAACCTTTCCTTTTACATATTTACGTGAGATATATTGGTGAACTGTTCCCTTGTTAAGTTCTTATTATAGGATTATTAATTTATTCCCTTAGATTTTCTACTTGAACTGCAATCTTCTTTCTTCGCTTCATGGAACTTATAATTTTTATTAATTAATTCTATTTCATTCATCCTTCAACATCCATTTTCCGCGTTGGTGTGGTAACATCCCAGGTAATTATATAATAATATTTTTTATATTTATGAATATATATTAATTAGATAGTACTTTTATATTAAAAGGGAATTTATTTTAAATATCTTACCCAAAATGAAGTAATGAATTTCTCCAAAATCTTACATTTCACAGAAGAATGAGTTATAATGAAAAATAATATATTGTTAATATTATTATTTTATGTGGTAGTTTTCGCCTAGATGTTATGTAGATGAGAATAAATAGGACAAACTATATTATTTTTACACTAATTTATTAATTTTGTTACATTCATCCAAAAAAATTTATAGGTTTAAAATAAGAATAAAATCCAATTTTATGCCTAAAAACCACCACATTTTTTAAAGGTCGTTTTAACAGCTTTTAATGGAAACCCCATATTAAATCCAATTTTTGGAACTTTTATTGATTTTATATTTCAAATATAAACTTATTATTTGAAACAGTAGAATAAAAATAATATTACTATGATTTTTTGGTATAAATCTGTGATGTTTCATTTTTAATGAATAATGAAAAATAACGACTTTTAATTAAAAATATATTTTTAACACAATTTATTTCCAAGGATAAGTTAAATTTATAAATGGATTTAATGTTTAAGTATAATATTTATTATCAATTAACCAAACTTAGGCCATTTGAATAAACTTAACTTTTAAATTGAATATAAAAACATAGCAAACCATTGAACGTTTTTACTTAAAAAACCCACTATCACAACCAATCTATGAGATAAAATTTAAATTAGTTTCTACCAATTATTTGATTTGAATTTTAAAAAAACTGGAATTCCATATTTATAATAATAATCACTTATAATGACTAATTTTTTAAACTTATATTTTTTTGAAAAAAAAAATTAGTGAAAGTAATTAGAATTAATTATAACAATTAATGTGAAATTTAGCTTTAAAATGGACTAAACCTTAATCATAAGTTCCAAAATAACATATAAACTTTTAAAAAACATATTTAATGGATATATGTTGTTCAATCCAACTATAATATTTGTTAATGTACCATTTTATGCTTGTTTAACAAGTAATAATTTGGGAACATGAAATTATTTTAAAAAATATCTTGTATTTCCTTTCCTTTGACTATAAAAGGCCTCCTCTCCTCCCACTTCCTCACACATATCAAGATAATTTTTCCCAAAGAAAATTGTCCCAAAATATCTCTTTAAAATACCTCCTCTTAACCTAGAATCCTAAAATTTTTCATAATTCAATCCAAGGAATCTTTTTGGTACAAACTAAAAGAAGTTACCCGATTAAGAGGTAATATCTTTCCTTAAGATCTTTAGTTTTATTTCTATTATCCACCCACAAAAATATTATTATACCATTCTTATAAAAAAACTATATATTCCTAAATATACTGTTATGTTATTGTTATAATATTTATACCTACACTAACACTCACTTCTATCTAATGGGTAACGAATATACTATTTAAGAGTACAGTAAACTACTGCCTCCCAAATCGATGATTGTACATTTTTCCTTTACCACCTATCATGGTTTCTATTAGGATTGAAAATATATTTATATATGTTTTATATTTTGTTAATTATTTCCTTAATTTTTTTAATTTTTTTATAACACATACCTATATACTTTCCATTTCATTGTAAATACGATAACATCATTTGAGGGATTGTGGACTATCGTCTCCATAAAGTGATGTGATACTTTCAAAAACTACATGAAATGTATTAAAAAAGATTATAACTAAATATATGTGACATACATAGTATAAATATGATATTAATGACATAATTACCTTAATTTAAATATAATATATCAATTTATTTATTACCCATTGTACACACAAAAATGTGATAATGTCATTCATGGACGTGTGGACTACCACCTCCTAGAAGCGATGTGATTCCTTTTACATCCCCAAAATTCTATATATATGTATATATGATTAAAAAAATGGTATATATGATATAATAACCATTCTTGAATGATAATTTGTAACCTACTTTCTTTCCATAATGATCATTTAAAAATGAAAACGTTGCTCATCCGTATGTACAACCTACCATCTCCATTATTGTAATGTTGGTTCATTTTTCACGAAAATATATTATAATTGGTTTTAAAAGTATAAATTATGTATGAATATTATAATTATATCATTATTATTATTCTTTGTATGTTTATATAATAACTTCTTTGACAATAGTTTACCTACCAAATTCGTTTTTGACACATCAACCAAATATGGTCAAAACATCATACATAAACTTAATTGGTTATGTAGTTGTTTAAAAAATTGTAATAAGTGAAATAAAAGTAATTATAAACTTGAAAAAAATTCTAAATAAACTAAATAACTAACTTTATTTTATTATTAAAAAATATAAATACACATGTGACAAGTCCGACCCAAGGTAAAAAAAATTTGTCTCAAAATCATTTAAATTAGACATTTCTTGATGATATGCACCTTTATTATATTATAATTTCTATAATAATACCTTTTGGAATTATATATCCATATTTTATTAATTATATTTTTATATAATGTTTTATGAAATGTTATTTCTCATGGAGATTATGATTTAAATGATCAATGTGGTATGGGACACTTTGAATTTTTGAAGATGAAATCATTTCCTAATGTAAACACCCATCCTATTATTTTTCATATTTATTTATATTGATAGAAAATTAATATAAATTAAATTATATATATATATATATATTTATATTCGGATTACTTTACAAGACTCCATGTTTTTTATTAGAAAATTGAAACCCCTATTTTTCTTTTTGGGTATTTCATTATTGGAAATATGTTTTTGAAAATGGATTGATTATTTTAACATAATGAAATTTTTTTTATGATTGAAAACGGAATTTTATGAGTGAAACATTGAAAATTGAAATCATTTATATTTTATGAATATATTATTATACTTGGTCATTTGACTGGTGGTTCAGTAATTAACCAATGACGGGTGGTTCCGAGATAAACCATCGATGGTTGGATCTGTGATAGCCCCCCAATACATTGGGTGTAGAAGTTGGATGTATGGGTATTCCATTATAAGAGTGACATATATGTCAGTTAGCCACATGGTTATTAAATTTATAAGGGTGAAAATTATAATGCTGTAGAAATTTACCTTTATATATTTTTTGTGATTCTTATGTGTTTTATTGTAATCTTGTGATTATAAAAAGGTATAAAATAATAATTATATCAAAGGAAAGTATTTACTAAATATCAAGGTGAAAGGTAATACTTTATGTTAAATTTATCATAAGTTTTAAATGTTTATAAATGTACTAGAGGTTTTCTTCTATTAATATCCCGTACTGATATTTTTATGCTAATCCCATATTTTTAATGTTTTTAAGAGGACTTCAGGATGAGTAGGGGATTGGAAGAAGTAATGTTGAATGTAGTGAAGATATTCCTTAAAAGATATTATGATTTATTTAAAATGTTTTAGATTATGGAAAAATTGATATTGTTAGGATGTTTCCAATTAGTATTTAATTGTATTGTTATGTCTGAGTTATAACCTAATTCTCTAAAAATCTAAACCTGAAATGATAGTAAATGAGAGATGAAGTTAAATTCATGACTTAACTCAAGATTATGTAATGTTCTATATGTGGGTACCTATAGGTGTTATTCTTATATCCAGATGATCCTTAACTTATCACTCCTTAAGGATTGAGTAATAAACATCACAATATACATTCCTAAACTCATACTATTCAACAACATTATAGATATTCAATTTTCAACAACATCCTAGTCAAGCATAGCTCTTAATCATAACTTCCTGATAGGAAATTTTTATCTTCCAAGAATTTCTCTTCACTATATTCTCATATATGGGTTAGTATATATATGACTTCAATATATTCTCAGTGATACCAATGCTCATTTATATTCCAATACTATATTCATATCTTATGACACTGTGATTTAAAATATACTTAACATAAAAAACTGTTTCAATCCAACATTTTATACTTTTATATTTTTATCAATACTTTCATAAATATTTATTCTTTATGATACTCCAAACATTTCATGGAGATGAATTTATTACTTTCCATTTTCTTCCCATATGACTTTTCTCTCACCCTATGACATCAAAATGAAAAGGTATATATGAAACCAAATTAATTGTTGATGTTCTCTTTTCCTTAGGGTTGTTAGATATTTTTTTATTTCATTTCCCCCTTTGAAATCTTTACTAATATAGAGTCATTGAAAACAATGTTTAATTAAGACTCATTCCCTATCACTATGAAGTCTATATGGGATTTGGTCACTAGATACAATATTTACCATTAATATATAATATCCATTAAATAGATTTATGACATTATTTAGAAACTAGTGGGGGAACATATTTCTCTTCCTACTAAGGAAAAAATGGATATAGAGAGATTGTTCACCCATTTTGAGATTATTCTTTTACTTTGGAAACCAATCTATCAATTTTTACTTATAGACATTTATATTAGGACAATTTTTCAATCTCATAGACTTTATTTATGTTGTAGAATCACACTTTTGATAGATTTTTAGTGAGTTAAATTACCACATGATATTGAGTCATTAAAAAATCCCCTAAGCTTACTAAGTTAGAATTCATGGTAGGAAATTATAGTTTAATCCAAAAAACACCAATGTTGTCCATGTCACTCACTCACCTCCATAGATCTTATCAGTATAAATTTCCTTCATCTGTATAATTTCATAGGATCTCAATCACACTAAAACCAAATATTCAGTTAATAATATATTCATCATACGTTAATGAGACATACCACATATTAAACCAATTAAAAAAACATAATAAAGAATAATTCATAGTACCTCTTGGTATGCATGATCTTTTATTCTTCATAGGGATCATTTTTTAGATAAGGGTAGATATCCAAGAGTTCATATAACTAAATCACCGTAGATATATCTACCTTTTTATAGATACTACATATTGATACTAAATGTTAAGGTCATTACAAATATTGAATTAATCATCAGAACACGGAGACCACTTATTGGGAACACTATTGGTTTTCCAGCAGCTTCTCGTTATCCTGAAAATATATATCTAATACCAAATTTTTAGAAAAAATAATCTATAAAATTTAGAATCTTGAATTATATTACTTACCCAAAATTTATTCTTCTATTTTTTTTATAATACCAGTTGAATGAAGACTTGATTCCAATGTTTGGATATTAAATTTCATTTAAAACCACTATATCAATCAAATATAGCTTTAATAGCTCTTTAGTCCCACACCAGGATCTTCTTCATTTGATATTTCCCTTCCATAAAAGGTAAATTTTAGATAAATTATTGAAAATTAGAGTGATTCATTGAATCCAATTCTTGAATATGATATTGTATGTGTATTTAAATAATTTTAACTCTTCTTATCACATGAATTTTCATTCTTCTTAAGAACATTCTCTCTTCATATACACCAAACACATGAACCATATATCACTTTTAGTATTGTAACACCTAAAATATAAATTAGGAAAAGTTAAATTCATTGGGAGTGGGTTACCTCAATCAGTCATAAGAAGATGATCATGATTGATCCTGATGGACCAACCCTTTGATCTTACTTTGAAAAATATTTTACTAATTTTGTGTTTTATATAGCTTCCTTTGCAACTTTAACTATTCCAGACATATAATAATACATTATTTACCCAAATTATAAGTCTTATTTTGATATTTATGTACTATGGGATTGACCCTTTTTCATAATGTTGTGTTCAATTCTACTTGTACATATTTATTTCTTTAACACACAGCTAGTACATCATTTTCCATAATTAATTATATGATTATGAATATTTCCACTGATCTTCTACTCATGATTATTCCCCCATTAAAAGTCACTTATTATAGCTTTAATTTATCATCTTGAGATATAATTTTTAAGTTCTCAGGTGATATATGTTTTTTTTTAAATAATTTCCATGTAAGATACCTCACCCGTTTTCATTTGAGATTATTCTTTATTCAGGAAAACAACCTTGTTACTCAAAACTAGAACATACTCTCCCTTATTTTTATAGATTTTTTTTCTTTTCTCTACAAGATATATATTGTGTGTTCATAAATAAAGGTTCTTTATAGATAGTTAATTGAAAATAACATTTTTTCTATTAGTATAGTGTTTATATTTTCTATCTTAATAAGTATATTCCATTATATATTCCTTCCATGTAGGCCAATAGAGTAGAATACCTCCTTATGGAATATTGTGACATACATGGATTCTTCAAGCTATAGTAATTTTCCATATTAATGAAGTGATTAGAAATAAAAAATCTTATACTAAACAAATACCTTGAATCATCATCTTTGGATTCAGATGATCATATAGACATTTTTCTTTTATCATCATGACATTGGGCATCTTGACAAAGTCTCATAATGTGCCCCATTTTTCTATGGTAATAGTATTTCAAGGATATATTCTTATGAAATATATTACTTTTATATTTTTTGGATAACATAATATGACTTATTGATTTATAATTTGGGGCCTTTCATGCTCCACTCTAAGATGCTTACATGTAGGGAAACTCTAACTTCTCAATTACCTTAGATAAATGGAATTTTACCTCAATATTTCGAATCTTCTATGTAAATACCATGACCCTAGAAGACTAGAGCTGGTTGTTACAATATTACATTGGAACTACATATAATATATCACATCTTGAAGTACTAAATAGATTAGTATTCATGGTAACTAGATATATTAATGGTTCTCAAATTACATTTAAAATATTCAAAACATAAAATATGAAACATTCTTACATCCTTGAAAAAACTGAAAATATCCTTATTTATATCCTAGTAAATGTAAATTAATAAAGGGTTAACTCAGATTCCCAATAAGGGTTACATACAATTGAAGGTATCATGAATATGTATGTCTTAATCAATATGTCATGCTAAATAATTGGAAACACATGTCATTTAATGAATAATTTGGGAATGAATAATAATTTGGAAGGAATAAATAATGATCAAATGTTTCCATAAAAATAATTACATGAGATTGAAAGTTATCCATGGATATCATGACTGTTCAGATAATCACATGTACATAAATAACTAACCTTATTATAATGGAATTCTTAATTTTGGACATCATAATCTTACCATCAAAGCATAATTCCAATACATCATACACAAATGGGTATGGACTCGAAAAAAATAATCTTACTAGTTTTTATCATGAGACATACCAATGTATTGAGGGTATATATAATTCTGATCCACACATATGACTTCATAAGTCAAATTCATTTTTCATATGAATAAACATTACAACAAAATAATTATTCATTATTTAAAAACTATCCATATAGGAAGAACTAGCATACATAATATTAATAATTTTCCAAGAAAAATTGGTCATAACCAGTATAGATAAATAAGAAGAAATCTATCATATCCCTAGTGTAGAATAATTTTTTTCATCTATAAAGATAAATACCATAAAAATATCATTAAAACATTCTTAAGGAAATCACATTTTACACTTTCATATTCACTTTAAACAACTCAAAAAACATCAAGTTTACTCGGAATGGAATTTTATTTGAATATAACCATGTAAATCTATAAAGGAATCTTTAAATCAATGATTGTTCATTATTATGGTAAATTTTGTGTATTTCGAGTGTGTTAAATTAAATATTCCTTTCTCATTTTTAGTAAAAATTTAAAAAGTTCCATGTTTAAAAGAAGAAAATATGATACATTTTAAATCATTTTTTAAAAATTAAAACATGGGTAAAAAAGTATTTAATAAATAAATTTTTATTATAAAAAATATTCTTCATATTTTTAAGTAAAAATGGATATCCAAAAAAAGATTCCCAACAGATTAGATAAGCAAGTAAATTTTCCTTAAAAATGATTTCGGTATATATTGAGTAACTAAAGAGTGTAAGATGAATGTAATGATTATAATTTCTATAAATAACCATATTAGAATAAAATATTTTTGTTTTATGATATAAATATCAAATAATTCCAAAATTGGAGAATTAAACATAAATAATGTAGAATAAGGATGAGATTGCGATTTAAACCCTTAACATATTGATAGCTTATGAATCATAAACCCAATGAAAGAGATAAAATCAAATGATAAATTGAATACCATGAATATAAATAAATTCATGATATAAAATATTAAATCTTTATTAAATACACGTCCTAAAAATAAATAAGTGCATAATACCAAATATTTCTAAATGGAGTGAAAATTGAGATGAAATCTCTTAGAGAGATCATAAAGATAAAGTGAGAGTTAGTAAATGAATTGATTATGTGTATAAAAAGTGAATAAAAATAAAAAGTGTAAAAATCCTAAAATAAAAAGAATCATTACACACATAATAACATAATATAAAATACAATGAAGAAGAAATATAACCCAATGAAAAGAAATTTTGATTTAAAACTCCTCACTGCATCGTAACATTCAAGTCAAATCCCCTTTGATGAAATAATTAAAATTGTAACGTAAATTATCTAGAATTATAAATGATTACTAATATAACTGGTAAAATGTTAATTATATACAACATATATAATAAATTTGGTGCATAACAATAAAATATTCTTTAGTGAAGGAAATCTGAAACAAAATATCTTACCTCAAGTTTGACTCATCACATAAATTCTTTATAATCATGAATAATTAAATTATTTTAATGATTTAAATGACTAATAAATTTTTTCATGTTTATATTCCCTTTTATTTTATCTAATACCATTTTATATTCAATTTCCAAGTCAATTAAGTTCACATCAGACGTTTTGATGATATTTTTCTCATAAGTTAAAAATGACTTCTACAGGTTGAGTATGGTCAATGAGATAATTATTTTATCATCTAAAAAATAATAATAATGAAATATTTATCATTTATAGACATAAATTATACTTTTAAAACTAACCATTAATTATGTTTATGAAAAATTAACTACATTATAATCACAATTATGGTAGGTCATATGTGCACATGAGTAATGTTTACATTTCTCAATGATCATGATCGAAATGAAGTAATTAGTATTTTACCAAACCAAAATTATATTTATATAATAAATATAATATTATTTCATTAAAACCATTTATATATATATTTATTATCCATGTGACGTGTAATTGACAAATAACTCATGTCGTTTCGTGGAGGTGGTAATCCACATGTGCACATAAATGATGTTATCATCTTTAAATGTATGTAAAGGTAATAAAATATAAGATATATTAATTTTATATAATTAAAAACTTATAATTAATATACATTATACATATTAACTCCATCATAACAATCATACATGTAAGATACAGTTGTAAAACAAACTATAATATTTTTTGAAGAGGTAGTCTGTCGTACACACGAATGATGGATTTGTTTCCCATTTTATGGAATATGATATGGATATAGGTTATTTAATTAACATAATAAAATATTATTATAGGTTATATGATGATTTTTTATCACCATGGTTAGAAATTATTTTTAAGAGGTGGAAGAATAAAAAAAATAAAAACTGCTCAGTTAAGAATGATACATCTTCTTCAGAAAACCACTTAAAGTTTACAAAAAAATCCATCCTAGAAGGTTTTTATAAACAAACCATGGAATTTAGGAAATGTTATGGTAATTAATTAAGGATTTTGGTGGTTATATTCTTAAACAAAAAGGTTTCTTTCTTGTGAATAATAGAGGATAAGAGGTTAACTTTTATAAGTGAAGGGAGGGAAACTTTTGTAATTTTTTAAAAAATTAAAATATTATAAATAAATTTTCTTGGGATAAATGATACAAACGGATATAATTTGACTATATAATGAGTATATGTCTAAATAATCTCATTCAATAAGATTTTTATATATTTAGGATATTTTTAACCCTTATATTTTAGTTTTTAACCGTGTTAACCTTTTTGACGAATACCTATGCATGACAGTTTTAACTATTAATGGTTAAATATAGTAATTATTTGAGGAAACTTTAACCATAAATGGAACACATTTGATAATTATAAACATATACCAATCAATTTTCTAAATATTTTAATTTTAGGGATTCTAACCCTCTTAATAAATTATTATTTAATATTAAATAACATTAATCTTATTTTTGAAACAATTCATATAATATGAATTTGGAAATAACATAGAAGAAAAGAAAATATACTATATTAAATTAACACCTCTCTAACATGTAAATTTTATCTAAAAATTTCATGGAATGAAATAATTATTTCAAATTAAAATTTTTAAATTCATTCATTTTAATTTTCTATTAATTGATTAAATATTTTGTCAGCATTGCGTAAGAATTTAAGGTATAAATAAATTACCATGATAAAAAATAATTTATCTTTCAAATTAATACTTATAATCTAACATAATAATTTTTTATCCTTATCATAAAATATTATAGTTATTAAAATCAAGAAAGTAAAATTTTTGTCTTTATCATTTACTAAAATTTTATAATGGTTAAAAATCTAAGAAATATGGAATCAGGTGGCCATATATTAAATAAATGTATGAAAATGGGTAAACAAAACTCAAAAAATAAGATAATTTAACGTTTTATGGTCTAGTTTTATTCTTTATCAAAAAAAATTTAACTTATATTACATGATTTTCCCTTAACATGGTAATAATTGTATACTATATTTACTATTCATAATGACTAAAAATAAATGGTTTCTATTTACAAAATATTGAAATTAAGATTATAATTATGGAATTAAATTTTCTAAATTTGATTTCAATTAGTGGATGAATTTAATTTTAGACTATACCCACAAAACGTGATGAAAAGTGAATTTTTAGAAAAATGCATTTTTCAAGAAATAGATGATATTATATTAAATATATTAATATAAAAATTTTAAAATAATATAAATATATATATAATCTATAAATTTCATTTAAATATTTTTTTACTAAGGTTTTTTTAATTAATTAAAATGGATAAGAATTATTTACTTAAAACAGTTTTCAAAAAAATAAACTTATACCAAAATCGTGAAAATTAAGGATTCAAATGAAATTAATTTGATTATTATAAATAAAATGGTTAATATGTCAAATTAATTCCAAATAAAAAATATAATTTTATTTTTACATTAAATTATTTAAAGGAATTCTATGACATTTTTACAAAAAGGGTATTTTTCACTGTTAATTAAAAATCACACTTTCTAGTAAATTCCCAATGTTTCACCGTAAACAAATTTTGATATTATTATTTAAACATTGATGAAATTTCTATAAAATATCATTTCTAAAGGTTATATAAACTAATTATAACATCCTTTAATAAAAAATATAAAAAAATATTTTTGAATAAAACCTTTTTTTAAAGAATAAAATGACTTTAATAAGAATTAAGTTATTATTTACTAAGAATTTATAACTACATTTAAATTTAGTAGGACCATAATATATATTTCATAAAACATTAATCATAATCTTACATATAAATTTAATATATAAGTTATAATGGCCATATTTAAATAATAATATTTTGTGGTACTTTTAGACTCGATGTTGGATATTATACACACTATTGAACAAAGTTTTATTTTTTTAAACCTGGGGTGTTAAATTATTTCCCTAACTAATAAATTTAATCCAAGAAATTTTATCTTATAATCAATAAACTATGGTTGTACCTCTTAAATTACGTTAGTTGAAATGTCACATCATAAAATATATTTTAAACTTTACCTTGAAAATATGTTAAATGAAGTGTAAAGGTCCACACATAACTAAGTTTCCAAATAGGATAAAATTAGTGAGATGTTAAAATATGTACATGGAAAAGAAAATTAATGTCTAAATAATTATGGAGAGTGATATAGAACATTCATCACAAGAATTTGAATGACCATGATAATTCTAATAACCACAAAACCATTAATATATGATGATTTAAAAAACCTATGATTGCCTAGAAATGAAACTAATAGGCTAAAATTTTAGTTTTTTTGTCCTTATTATATAGTTTAGGAATTAATTTTATATTTATAATAAGGAAATAATGATATATAATTACCTAAATAGTTTAATTTTATCCTTTAATAAATTTCCACGAAAATATCATTTTTTCTCTCTAAATGGAGAGTATTCAAGATAAACTTTTTTATGATTAATGCACTAAAATCAGAATCTAAAAGATCACATAATCCACAAAAGGATAACAATATATACCAAAACTGTTTATAAATGAACCAAAACTAAAATATTTAGCACAAGGTAAGATAATACCCAAAATGAAAAAACAATCATATAAAGAAATAATACATTAATCTCCAAAATTCATTAAAAATACACAAAGTTCAAACTAAATAATTCCACAAATAACTATCTTAAATTTTTTACCGATATTACAGACCAAAATTTAAACTAAAATTTTAGAATGACTTGATTAAATATCATTCCAATATAATCAATACATTTATCTCGAAATAATATCATATCAAATTGTATATGCCTTTATCTTATATTCTCTAAAATATACTTATCATTTCCAAAAATAGTAAAATAATTTATGCTTCCAAAAGATAAATAATCGATTATCCCAAAAATAAAAACCCATCTTAGATAAATGTTATTATATTTACCTCAATTATATAAATTACCCATAATAATGAACTTCTCAAAAAAAACATTAGTCACATAGTCACTAAATCACATTCCCAACCAATGGTTAGCTATGTGATAAATCATATGTTCTATAATTACCTCAAAATCAAAGATATGATAAACCCTAGATGTTACCAATATTGTTAAACTTATTTCCATATAAAATAAAGAAATCCTTCCTCAAATAACTTGTTCATTAAAACCCACACTAAACACAATAGTTATATTACTATAAATGTATCCCATAAAACATCCAATCATATTAGAATTCCATTACTTAAAAACACAAAATCGGTATCTATGCCTTTAAAATTATGGTCAATCCTGTAATTATAATCCCAATACACTTTGGGTTTATCCAACATCATAATGTAATATCATATCTTTACATAGGTTCTATTCCCTCACTCTTCGTAATAGTTTATAAAAAAAATTCAATTAACCATAGAATATACCCCCAAGATTGTCAAGCCATGTTGATAGTAAGGGAAAAATCACCAAGGCTTAGAATGATTTTTGAGATATTCTTTGACAAACTCTATTCAGGTTTTTTACCCCTATATGCATATATGTTAAAACTACATCCACATGTTTAATCCAGAGAGGTATGTATTTCTAGAAAAACTACATAATCCATAACTAAAAAATGTTTAGGATGTTATTATATACTTAGATTAATCCTCAATGTCAATCGTATGGTTTTGTTCCCTAGAAAATGTTTTCCTAAATCTAGTTTCAAATTTTTCTAGTAATCTTGATCTAAAACTAATTATAAATACCCTAACATCAATATGCTAGATTCAGTGGGTTTTTTATTAAATTGGAACTAGATATAATAAATCACATAAAAGGATCAAATAGTAGAGTATTATTGGGAAAATAGATATACACATGATTCCAATATTATAGTGTAAGTATAAAATAGAATATGAATAATTATTGTTTCATTGATAAAATTGGAAATTTACTTCTTCATATCACTAGAAAGGGAAAAAAATAAAGGGTGAGATTAGATGATTAGTAAGGTTTGCATACACACTACTATAATATAGGGCTTTGAAGCCCCCTGACATGGGTGACTGCCTCTGGCGGTCGCTGACCTTTGTAAAAAACATTTAGGGCTTTGGTGCCCCCCCCCCCACCATCGCCCTCGACCTAAACCCCTCCCCCCTTCCCTCCCCATCGTCGCCCTCCCCATGCGCCCTCCCCCGCCGCCCTGCCTCGCCGCGCGCCCCGCCGCCCTCTACCGCTCGCCGCCATCACCACCGCCGTCAGACTCTGCCCTCCACGCGCCCTCTGCCCTCTGCCCTCCCACTCCAGCTGCCCTCCTCCCTCCAGCCATCCTATGCTCCCCTCTGGCATCCCTCCGCCCTATGCCCTCCGACCTCCACCCTCGGCCCTCCGCCACCTCGGCCCTCTCCCCCCCCCACCCCGGACGACCCCCGCACACCGGGAAGCCCCCCCCCCCCCCCGCACCTCAGACATGCCCCCCCCCCCCGCACCCTGTAATGGCCCCCCTGCACCCCGAACACCCCCTATACCCCGGACAACCCCCCCCCCCTTGTTGCCCTTCCCCTCACCGCCTCCTCTCCACTGGCTCGCTGCCGCCGCCGCTGCCCGTCCCCTCCCTCGCTGCACCTCCTTTGGCTCTGGATCCCCTTCGCTGCCTCTCCTCTCCCTCGCAGCACCGCCTTCGGCTCCCCTCCATTTTAGTTTTGTAGCGCAATCAGGTATGACATGGGCTTTCACTTAAATTATTATTTTATCAATGGTTCATAAACAAATGATTAGTATTTATTTTAAATATAGTTGATTTGAAAAATGAAAATGTAATAAGTATTTTGTAAATATTTTTTATATAGATATTATTATGGATAAGATTTGGATTGATCATCCAAATCGAACGTCTAAATAATATTTTAATGGAATTATGCAGTTTATTGACTTCACCATAGGATTTTTAAGTGACTATATTAGTTGTCCATGTAGAAAATGTGCTAAAAGATATCAATTCACACAAGATACTATGAGTGAGCACCTATTCTTTAATGGATTTCTGAAAAATTATAAGAGTTGGACTCTTCATGGAGAAGAATATGTTTGTTTTCAAAATACGAATGCATCTTAGATGGATGTTGATGCAAGGATGAATGATCCAATACATGAAATGATTACTGAAATGGTACGTGGGTTTAATCCTGAGGCATTGACATCTAGAATCCTAAGACCGGTGAGATAAATCTTCTCTCTGGTGCAGATCATGATTTGAGGAGGTTTTATGAAGCACTTGATGATGCGAAAACAGAATTATATCCTGGATGTAATTCTTACAATAAACCGTCATTTATCGTGGAGTTGTTGCATTTGAAGACTTTGAATAATTGGTCAGACACATCATTTGACATGCTTTTGGTGTTATTAAAAAAGGTTCTTCCTGTCGACGCTAAGATTCCCGAGTCGTATTACTATCCTCATATGTTGATAGAGAACTTAGGTTTTACATATGAGACCATAGATGCATGTGCAAACAACTGTATGTTCTTTAGAAAGGAAACTGCCCATTTGGATATATGTACGGTTTGTGGTTCTTCCAGGTGGGAAGAGAACATGGGAAATAAGACTCATCAAAGTCAGATTGCGATACAGGGAAAACTGATTGCTGTAAAGCCAATGCGTTACTTTCCCCTTAAACCGAGGTTGAAAATATTTTTTATGTCATCTAAAGTTTTTAATTTAATTAGATGGCATACAGAAAGAGTTCATTAAACTGATATGTTAACCCACCCGACAGACTCTCATGCATGGAAGGACTTTGATAAGAGACATCCCGACTTTGCTAAAGATGTCTGTAATGTCCGATTTGTATTGGAAGCAAATGGTTTCAATCCATTCAAGTCTATGGTTGGTGCAACTCATAGCATTTGGCCCGTGGTGTTTGTTCCATATAATATTCCTCTGTGGCTTTGTATGAAGCAACAATTTATATTACTTGCACTCTTATTGATGGACCTAAAAGTCTGGGGGATAAGATTGATGGTTATCTTCAGCCATTGATTGATGAGTTGAATGAATTTTGGGGCGATGGTGTGATGACTTATGACTGCGAAAATAAAGAAATGTTCAAACTGCATGCTGCTTTATTGTAGACAATCAATGAATTCCCAGCTTATACAAATTTATCAGGCTGGAGTACGAAAGGTGAATTTTCTTGCCTTTGTTACAATAAAAGTAAATAATGTGTATGGCTTAAACATTCCAAAAAAATGGGCATACATGGGTCGCATAAATTTTTTCCCCCCTAAGCATAGGTTCAGAAAGAACAGAGTGGATTTTGATGGTTCTAGATAGTTTAGCCCAGCACCAAAGATCATGACAGGAGTCGAAATGTTATCGAAGATCGAGGAAGAAAAAATCCACATGGCATATGAAATTCCGGATTTGGTGGCTCCTCCAGTACGTAATATTTGTGTTGTGCATAGGCAGCGTAGTCACAATTGGAAAAAGAAAAGTATTTTTTATAGTCTTCCGTATTGGAAAACTAACCTGCTAAGGCATAATTTGGATGTCATGCACATTGAAAAAAAATGTTTTTGATAACATATTGTGGACCATTTTAGGTGTTAGTGGAAAATCAAAGGACCATGTTAATGCACTCCATGATTTGGAAGAAATGGGTTTAAGGAAACAGTTGCATTTACAGTTAGCTGAGGGAAATAAGGCATATATGCCTGCTGCATAGTATACGATGACCACAAAGGAGAAAGAGACATTTCTTTCCATTTTGATGATGGTCAAGGTGCCTGATGGTTACTCTTCTAATATTTCAAAGTGTGCGAATCTGACGAGCAAGACATTGCAAGGGTTGAAAAGTCATGACAATCACATACTACTTCAGCAGTTGATTCCAATCGCAATTTGTGACTATTTATCCCCCAATGTTGTTCAGTCGTTGATTGAGATGAGTAATTTTTTTAGATAGCTTTGTTTAATAAATCAAAAAATGAGTGATTTAATAAGTTTGGAGGACCGAATTGTACTTACGCATTGTCACTTTGAGAAACTTCCACCCCCCCCCCTCATTTTTCGATGTTATGGTCCACTTGAAAGTGCACCTAACTGATGAAGTAATGGCTACTGGTCTAGTGCAATTTAGGTGGATGTATCCTATTGAACGGTGTTTGAGTACATTGAAAATATTTGTACGCAATAGAGCTCATCCGGAGGCATCAATAGCCAATGGTTATTTGATGGATGAGTGTACTACTTTTTGTGCAGAATATCTGATGGATGTTGAAACAAAATTAGATAAGCCCTCTCGGATTCATGATTCTCCAGTTGGAGAAGGAACCACATTTTATATGGACAACATCGAGTGGATACAAGCACATCGATATATCTTGTTCAATACTCCATCAGTTGCACCGTTAATGCAGTAAGTATCTTATCAATGTGCTTGTATAACTTGTACATGTTTTGTTTTCATAAGTTGATCATTTAAACATTGTGTTATCATTTGCAGGAAACACATTAATGAGATAAAAGAAGAGATGTATCGTGTTACTGAGTTGCAAGTTCAATAATCTCATTATGCGTCATTTCATGATTGGTTCAAGGATTATGTATGTATAAATTGATTTTCATTATGAGTGAATTATTATACTAATTTCTTTCTACATATATCAGTATTGAATTTTATAAATTATGTAGGTTCGTAAGCTGAGGGAGTTAGGGGACCCCACGCTAACTGAAGTATTTATCCAACTGGATGAGGGTCCATCTATAACGGCTCGTCGTTATAAAGCTATTGATGCTAATGGTTTTCTATTTCGCATTAAATATGTTGACAACAAATGAGAAACACAAAACAGTGGCTTCAGTTGTCCATTTTTCGATTCTGGTTATTTCTATGGTCAATTGATAGACATCATTGAAGTTGTATACAAACACAGTTTGAAGTACATATTTTTAAAGTGTAATTGGGTTGATCCAGTGTGTGGATGTAAAGTCGATCAATATCAGTTTTCATTGGTAAATTTTAACTATATGTTATACATAAATAATGAACGAGTTGACAATGAACCTTTCATTTTGACATCACAAGCAGAAGATTTATTCTTCTTTACTTTGCCTTTGGATCCTCATTGGCAAGTTGTTGTCAAAATGCCTCGGTGAGGAGTGTTTTTATTTGAATAAGACTAACCCGAGACTATTCTGTTTATTTACCAATAGCTTGATCAACATACCGTAGTTCAACGTGAAGAAGATATTTATTGGGTCAGAGCAGCTGTTGAATGAGAAACGGTCGATTTTCATGCTTAATGAAAGCTATAATTGTTTTCCTGCTATTCAGTATTGAATGTCCTAGGATATCATAAAGTATCTAACCACTTTATAAATCCTTGTAAGTTGTAATCCTCAGTTTTGGAAGTTTATTCAGTTATAAATATTTAGGGTGATTTTACTCTTGGTTTATTGATGTTATTGCCGGTGTATATTCCTTTTGAGGTATTCTTCATCTGGTTCATGTGCTGCTTGAATTTTTATTAATTCCATTTGAAATTTGGCTATGCATTGACTAGTTTTGAACATAATTTGTATATCTTTTTTGTTACCTTTCTGATTTTTTAAAATTCATTCACAACTAATTATTCAATCCATTTTTTGTTTGATTAACAATTTTACAAGTTTGATTTTTGTATGAACAATACAATTTATCTTATTGACACTTTGGATTATCCCCTTACTAATGTTTTCTATCATTGCAGGCATGTTAGTGGAAGAGGCAGCAGATCCACATCATCCAACTAAGGCATCTATGACTCAGGGTCGAGGTATGTTTGAATGTCATTGTATATATTTTTTATGTAATTGATAAACAAATATATATATATATATATATATATTTATAACATCTTTCAAATTATATATAAAATTTCAATAGGATCAGACACAATTGATTCTTCCTCTCGCAAGAGAGGCCCTGGTCCTAGCATTTTATCATGGAATTCCGACACGACGATTGATGTTTCATTTGATGAGGTATTTCATCGTGTGGGACTGAATGCCCCTGCATTTATTCATCAGTTGGGTCATATCATACGTGACCCACATCGATTTCCATTGACCACGTGTGACTGAGCTTCTATTACCCATGACACATTAGATCATCTTTGGTGGGAGGTTCAAGTAAGATGACCATTTTACCTTATTTCCTATGTATAAACAATACTAATATGTGTGATTTTTTTCTTTATAGGAAAATTTGAAATTATGCCCCGAAGAGTTTCGGCCCGTGTGTATGAGAAAATTCCATAAGATGTGGAAAGACTATAAAGGAAAAGTGAATAGGGACCACTGGGTACCAAATGTGGGTTCCCTAGACATTCTAGAAAAATCCCCGAGAGGTGTCCTCCCTATAACGACCCGAAATTTTGAATAAATCTTATTTCCTAATTTTATGTGTTATTTTATTTTAATTTTATACTCAACAAAAATGTTTCATTTGATAACATGATTATAATTAAAATGAGACCGTTGGGTTTAGACGGTTATATGACCATTGGTCAATATGACTGCTGGAAACTAAAAGTTTTGATTATTGTCTCTAAATACAAGTAATCTTGTTTAATTATTATAGAAAGAAGATTCGATGGCCTCACCCAGTAGTCTTGGACCGATCGAAGCCCATCTAACAGAACTTGGGAAGGAGGTAGCACCACTGGGCTTTGCTCTGGACCAAACCCAAGCCGAACTTCATCATGTGAAGCTAGAACGGAATCGCCTTTGCGAGAAGTTCAAACTGATAGAAATTACTACTCATGCGATGTTAGCCGAGCCTCCCTCAGATTCTCTCACCTTAGCACACCTTACACTTAGGTCCTATGTTGGTGTGATAAGGGGCTATGTAAGGAGACCGTAACTGCCTTGTGTAATCCTTTATTTTAAACAAAAAATGGGATTTCTTCTTATGATGAAGTTTATGAATTTTTAAATGACCGGATAAATATAGTATGCATATTTTTGAGGAATTTTAGAAAAAGGATATTTTAAAAATGTTTATGTAAACCTTAAATAAGTAAAAATGTGTAATGATTTTCAAAAAATGGTCTTCTACAATTATGTTCAGTACAAAATTTAGAGTCTAATAATATCAACTTGTTTTTTGATGAATAGTAAATTATGAATAGTGATTTTATGATTAGGATTAGTAATGTGTCCAAATGGATTAGTAATCTCACTTAAAGAAAGTATTAATATAATCTAGGCACTTTGATTAAGTAATGTGATTCAATAAAATGGTTAAATAACGGTTTCATAAATTATTATTCAAGTATTAGTTTTTTCGAGTGAATAGTGTTTTTTAAATAAAAATTAAATTAAAAATATCTAAAAAAATTATTTTTATAAAATGGATTTCATTTTTGAACTCAGAGCACCGATATTATGTTATGGTAATTTTTGGGGTTTTTTCTGAAAAAATGAATTTTCGGTGAATAGTGTATTTATTTAAAAAAATAAATTAAAATTATTTAGAAAATTATTTTTATAAAATGGAGTTCATTTTTGAAATCAGAGCATTGATATTTGGTTAAGGTGAAATTTTGGGATTATTCTGAGAAAGTTGAATTTTCAATGAGTAGTGAAAATACAGTTTTTAAGTTACGGGTGTTTAATGACATCATTAAATGATGTATTAAGTTTGTAATCAATATGTTCGACTTATGAAGAGTAAGATAAGGTATGAGGTGTCCCAAGTGGACAATACCATGGGCAAATACCATGGGCAAGCCCATGGTTTTTCCAAAACCACTAATGAGGTGTCCCTTGGCCATTAATGCCTTGTCCCCTCACTTTCCCTATAAATACCAAGCCATACTCTCATCCATTCGACTCCCCACTCTCCCCCCAACGAATTTATGGTCTCATTACCTCCCAAGGAGTCCTCCCAAGGTGCCCCTAAGCCCTCAAGATCCCAACCTTTGAGTTTTAAGAGTTACGTTTTAAGGTAAGGGATCTGATCTCTCTCTTTCTTTTCAAGAAATCTCTTTTATGTCATTTCTTTTATTCTCCATGTTCTTATGTTAGAGGATTTTATTTTATACTCCTATTACTTCCATTTTCATGTTAAAATAATGAGAGATCCCCTTTTACTCTCATTATTTCGTTTTATGATGTTTTAAGTGGTGTCGTTAGGCTGCCGAAATTTTTGTAACGGATTCTTTCTCCCTTCTCATTTTTCAAGATCTATTTTCATGTAAAGTATTTCAAGTTCCTTTTCATTATGTTGGGGTATGATATCTAAATTTATCATACTTATATTTTATGATAATATGATGAGAGACCCCATTTTATCTCTTCAATTCAGTATTTTGATGTTTTAAGTTGCGCCGTTAGGCTGCCGAATTTTTAAGTGGTTCTTCACCCTTCTCGTTTTAAAGTTCTACTTTCATGTAAATTATTTCAAGTTCCTTTTTGTTATGTTGGGGTATGATCTCTATATCTATCATACTGTACTCTTATGTTCATATTATTAGAGACCCTATTTGATCTCATCAATTCATTTTTTGTTGAAGTTTAAGTGACGTCGTTAGGCTGCCGAATTTTTAAGTGGTTCTTCACCCTTCTCGCTTTGAAGTTCTACTTTCATGTCAATTCTTTCAAGTTCCTTTTTGTTATGTTGGGGTATGATCTCTATATCTATCATACTGTAATCTTATGTTCATATGATGAGAGACCCTATTTGATCTCATCAATTCATTTTTTTTTTAAGTTTAAGTGATGTCGTTAGGCTGCCGAAATTTTAAGGGATTCTTTCACCCTTCTCCTTTTCAAAGTTCTAATTCCATGTCAAGTCTTCCAAGTTACTTTTAATTATGTTGGGGTATGATCTCTATATCTATCATAATGATCTTTTATGTTCATATGATGAGAGACCCTATTTGACATCATCAATTCATTTTTGGCTGAAGTTTATGTAACGCTGTTAGGCTGCCGAATTTTCATAAGAGAAATCTTATTTTTGTCTTCCTTTCATGTTCTTCATTTCATATGGTATATTTTCAAATTTCATTACCATTTATTAAATCCATTATATTATGTCCCTCTACTATTTTATGGGTCATTTATGATGGTTTGACCCATGTCCCCTCTCTTTTCAACGTTTTCTAAAACCTTGTAACGTAGCCGTTGTGCTGCAGAATTTTCGTCTCAAAATGTCGCTCTCTTTTTCTCAAAATTACTTCATGTTATTAAGTGAATACTCAAAGATCTTATTTCTATAGTGTTATTCACATATATACAAAAATGTTCTATTTGAAATTCTTGGATTTACATACATGAAACCCGCTCTTCCCTTCCGTGGGTTTAAAGTGACGTAAAGATCATGTCCTAAAGCAGTTTTTAAAACGTTATGATTATGAAATGAAACCCATTTATTTTATGCTATATGGGTTATTTATGAAATTTTTGATGATGATATATGTGGTTCACATGATAATAAAGGAAAATTTAATGGTTCGCCCTGATAGCGCTCCAATGCATTGGGTGATTATGTAACCACTAGAGATTACAATTTTCACGATACCTTGGTGAATAACCTTGGTAATTTTCAAATGACACCTTGGGGATGGACCTTAGTGATATGTTCATGATTGTCTATGTTAAATGATGTAGCCACATCTTCAAGTTATGAAAATGTTATTTTTATTATGATATGCCTCATGATTTCATTCTCATGCCTTAAAAGTTCTTTTCATGACCTTATTGAAGTATCTCAAGTTCACATGTAAAATGTTTCTCTTGTTTCCCTTACTGGTCTTTTTGCTCACCCTTTCTTTTGATGTATGTCCCCAGGTTATGTGATGCAGTAATTAACCTAGGATAAACATGAGGAGAATCCTTTCAAGTGTTTTAGAATAATGTTTTATGTTTTCATGTTTAAAGTTCCTGGTTTCCAAGACACTAAACCTTAAAGATCCTCGGTTTTGTAAAATGTAATGAAAGTTTATGTGATCAAAAGGCTGGATGCTATAGTTGGTATCAAATGATGGTTTAGTTATTTGTGGAAATTAGGATATGAAAACTTTAGGAAGAAGCCTATATAAAAGTTAAAAAATAGGAAATCTTCCTGGTATTTTTGTGAGTATTGATTAAGGGGTTGCCAAGAAAATACATCCCTGTCTGGATACGAGCAGGTAGAGGTGGCTCTGGAACAGATGTACATAGGGGTAAAACCCGAAAACACCGCTTTGAGCTAGACTCGAACAGGAACTAGTGCATGACAATGGGCTTTGCTACACTCTTGGTTACGACACTCCCGGGGGATATGCTTTGGTAAATTCATAATCTTAGTATGAACCATTGTTAAATGAACAAAGATAAAATAACATAAAGATTCACATAAGAATATATGATCATGGATAACCTAGATGGGAACCTAGGGGATCACAAGTTAGGGTATACTTATCTTCTACAAGTTATCCTTATATGCTTTCGGTTCCTTTTCATGATTATTGGCTAAGTATTTAAGCCCCTAATTATGGTTTCTTTTCTTAGTTAATGGCGGGAAATGGAAGAACATGTCCCAACAACAAATGTGATAGGAAATGAGACGCTTGTCGTATTAATATGACAGGGATGATTAGGGAATTAAAATATGATTATTATTTTGGAAGACTTTCACTATTTTGGGGACCCTATATGATCGAGGTAAATAGATTACTACGGTATTTTCATTGAGGGGTAAGGTTGACTTATATTTTGAAGAATCGATGAACTTAAGGTGGACTTATAGTAATTTAGGTTACTTATGGAAATGATTAACCTATCTTGGGTAAAATATGTTTAGGTTAGCTACATTTGTTATAAGATGTTAGGAGTGATTGATGTTGTTTAGAGATGAACAATGAAGTTTATTTTGGAAGACTATGTTATCAAATCCTTCTTGTATTAGGGTTTCAATATTAGCTTGGTTTATTTTGAGGAATCTTATTGACCGTTATTTATGGAATGGTCAATGATGAACTATGGGTAGTACCATGGAACATTGAAGATTTAAAATTAGTTTCCATTCCTATGGGATTCTTTCTTTTTGAAGAGCTGTTTTACCTTACCCTTTCTGTTTTTTGGATAATGTTTAAATATAGAAGAAATAGATAGTTAATATTTTGTGGATTATGAAGATGATTCTTGTGTTTTTATGAGACCAAGTAGTTTTGAATGTTCCTAGTTTGGATAAAAGATTAGTTTTGGGTAGAAACTTATTAAAGGTTGAAACTCTACATGAAGATAGGTATATTTTCTTATGTTTTTGTTTTATATTGTAAATGAATTCCTCAAAATTATGAAAATGAACGTAAAACAAAAACGTTGTTGGTTTACGTTTCCTACTAGGTAATCAAAGACCATTTACACACATCATAAGTTTGGGATTTTCTTATGGTTAAATTTCTCCTAATCATGTTCTCTATCACTCTCCCCCAGAACTTGACCCTTTGTTTTTCTTCCATTTCCATGTTTTCCTACATGGAATCCTAGTATGGGTTAACTCGGGTGACCTTTGTACTTCCCTTTCTTTCTTTTAAAGTAATAATTTTACTGGCTCCTTTTCTGATGTGGGACTTTCAATGAAATTTCAAAACCCAATTTTTAAAAATTGCGAGGATGCAATTTCTTAAGGGGGGAAGAATGTAACGACCCGAAATTTTGAATAAATCTTGTTTCCTAATTTTATGTGTTATTTTATTTTATTTTTATACTCAACAAAAATGTTTCATTTGATAACATGATTATAATTAAAATGATACCGTTGGGTTTAGACGGTTATATGACCATTGGTCAATATGACCGCTGGAAACTAAACGTTTTGATTATTGTCTCTAAATACAAGTAATCTTGGTTAATTATTATAGAAAGAAGATTCAATGGCCTCACCCAGTAGTCTTGGACCGATCGAAGCCCATCTAATAGAACTTTGGAAGGAGGTAGCACCACTGGGCTTTGCTCTGAACCAAACCCAAGCCGAACTTCATCGTGTGAAGCTAGAACGGAATCGCCTTTGTGAGAAGTTCAAACTGATAGAAATTACTACTCATGCGATGTTAGTCGAGCCTCCCTCAGATTCTCTAACCTTAGCACACCTTACACTTAGGTCCTATGCTGGTGTGATAAGGGGCTATGTAAGGAGACCGTAACTGCCTTGTGTAATCTTTTGTTTTAAATAAAAATTGGGATTTCCTCTTATGATGAAGTTTATGAATTTTTAAATGACCGGATAAATATAGTATGCATATTTTTGATGAATTTTAGAAAAAGGATATTTTAAAAATGTTTATGTAAACCTTAAATAAGTAAAAATGTGTAATGATTTTCAAAAAATGGTCTTCTACAATTATGTTTAGTACGAAATTTAGAGTCTAATAAGATCAACTTGTTTTTTGATGAATAGTAAATTATGAATAGTGATTTTATGATTAGGATTAGTAATGTGTCCAAATGGATTAGTAATCTCACTTAAAGAAAGTATTAATATAATATAGGCACTTTGATTAAGTAATGTGATTCAATAAAATGGTTAAATAACGGTTTCATAAATTATTATTCAAATATTAGTTTTTTCGAGTGAATAGTGTTTTTTAATAAAAAATTAAATTAAAAAAATTTAAAAAAATTATTTTTATAAAATGGATTTCATTTTTGAACTCAGGGCACCGATATTATGTTATGGTAATTTTTGGGGTTTTTTCTGAAAAAATGAATTTTCGGTGAATGGTGTATTTATTTAAAAAAATAAATTAAAAATATTTAGAAAATTATTTTTATAAAATGGAGTTAATTTTTGAAATCAGAGCATTGATATTTGGTTAAGGTGAAATTTTGGGATTATTCTGAGAAAGTTGAATTTTCGATGAATAGTGAAAATACAGTTTTTAAGTTACGGGTGTTTAATGACATCATTAAATGATGTATTAAGTTTGTAATCAATATGTTAGACTTATGAATAGTAAGATAAGGTATGAGGTGTCCCAAGTGGACAATACCATGGGAAAATACCATGGGCAAGCCCATGGTTTTGCCAAAACCATTAATGAGGTGTCCCTTGGCCATTAATGCCTTGTCCCCTCACTTTCCCTATAAATACCAAGCCATCCTCTCATCCATTCGACTCCCCACTCTCCCCCAACGAAGTTCTGGTCTCATTACCTCCCAAGGAGTCCTCCCAAGGTGCCCCCAAGCCCTCAAGGTCCCAACCTTTGAGTTAAAAGAGTTACGTTTTAAGGTAAGGGATCTGATCTCTCTCTTTCTTTTCAAGAAATCTCTTTTATGTCATTTCTTTTATGCTCCATGTTCTTATGCTAGAGGATTTTATTTTATACTCCTCTTACTTCCCTTTTCATGTTCATATAATGAGAGATCCCCTTTTACTCTCATTATTTCGTTTTATGATGTTTTAAGTGGTGTCGTTAGGCTGCCGAAATATTTGTAACGGATTCTTTCTCCCTTCTCATTTTTCAAGATCTATTTTCATGTAAAGTATTTCAAGTTCCTTTTTATTATGTTGGGGTATGATATCTAAATTTATCATACTGATCTTTTATTATAATATGATGAGATACCCCATTTGATCTCTTCAATTCAGTATTTTGATGTTTTAAGTGGCGCCGTTAGACTGCCGAATTTTTATGTGGTTCTTCACCCTTCTCGTTTTGAAGTTCTACTTTCATGTCAATTATTTCAAGTTCCTTTTTGTTATGTTGGGGTATGATCTCTATATCTATCATACTGGACTCTTATTTTCATATGATGAGAGACCCTATTTGGTCTCATCAATTCTTTTTTTGTTGAAGTTTAAGTGACGCCGTTAGGCTGCCGAATTTTTAAGTGGTTCTTCACCCTTCTCGTTTTGAAGTTCTACTTTCATGTCAATTATTTCAAGTTACTTTTTGTTATGTTGTGTTATGATCTCTATATCTATCATACTGGACTCTTATGTTCATATGATGAGAGACCCTATTTGATCTCATCAATTCATTTTTTGTTGAATTTTAAGTGACGCCGTTAGGCTGCCAAATTTTTAAGGGATTCTTTCACCCTTCTCCTTTTCAAAGTTCTAATTCCATGTCAAGTCTTCCAAGTTACTTTTTATTATGTTGGGGTATTATATCTATATCTATCATACTGATATTTTATGTTCATATGATGAGATACCCTATTTTACATCATCAATTCATTTTTTGTTGAAGTTTATGTAACGCTGTTAGGCTGCCGAATTTTCATAAGAGAAATTTTATTTTTGTCTTCCTTTCATGTTCTTCATTTCATATGGTATATTTAAAATTTCATTACCATTTATTAAATCCCTTATATTATGTCCCTCTACTGTTTTATGGGTCATTTATGATTGTTTGACCCATGTCCCCTCCCTTTTCAACGTTTTCTAAAACCCTGTAACGTAGCCGTTGTGCTGCAGAATTTTCGTCTCAAAATGCCTCTCTCTTTTTCTCAAAATTACTTCATGTTATTAAGTGAATACTCAAAGATCTTATTTCTATAGGGTTATTCACATATATAAAAAAATGTTCTATTTTAAATTCTTGGATTTACATACATGAAACCCGCTCTCCCCTTCCGTGGGTTTAAAGTGACGTAAAGATCATGTCCATAAAGCAGTTTTTAAAACGTTATGATTATGAAATGAAACCCTTTTATTTTATGCTATATGGGTTATTTATGAAATTTTTGATGATGATATATGTGGATCACATGATAATAAAGGAAAATTTAATGGTGCGCCCTGATAGCGCTCCAATGCATTGGGTAATGATGTAACCACTAGAGATTACAATTTTCACGATACCTTGGTGAATAACCTTGGTAATTTTAAAATGACACATTGGGGATGGACCTTGGTGATATGTTCATGATTGTCTATGTTAAATGATGTAGCCACATCTTCAAGTTATGAAAATGTTATTTTTATTATGATATGCCTCATGATTTCATTCTCATGCCTTAAAAGTTCTTTTCATGACCTTATTGAAGTATCTCAAGTTCACATGTAAAATGTTTCTCTTGTTTCCCTTAGTGGGCTTTTTGCTCACCCTTTCTTTTGATGTATGTCCCCAGGTTATGTGATTTAGTAATGAACCTAGGATGAACATGAGGAAAATCATTTCAAGTGTTTTAGAAGAATGTTTTATGTTTTCATGTTTAAAGTTCCTGGTTTCCAAGACACTAAACCTTAAAGATCATCGGTTTTGTAAAATGTAATGAAAGTTTATGTGATCAAAAGGATGGATGCTATACTCCCGGCTCAGTGGAGTGAGTTGGTTGAATATTGGTCTACTGAGGGTGTTTCAGTTTGTATATTTATTTTGGCGTATATATATTTTCAAGAATGTGTGGTTTGTTT
Source organism: Viscum album (assembly GCA_963277665.1). Taxonomy (NCBI): domain Eukaryota; kingdom Viridiplantae; phylum Streptophyta; class Magnoliopsida; order Santalales; family Viscaceae; genus Viscum; species Viscum album. The sequence continues at coordinate 684,146,125 of OY728158.1, read as the reverse complement.
GAAATTTGAATTGAATCAGCACGCCATTCTGAGAATCGAGCATTGCAGGGACCACCTCACAGGCTCGGGACTCGTCAAGTGTCTCAGATCCCACATGAGGTATTTATTATTCATTTTTTAATTTATTAATTAATATGGTTTTGTGTTTATATTACACTCATATACAGTTGCGGGAGCAAGGTACATCGACTGATAAAATGTCGGTGTGGATGAGGACTCATGATCGCAATGATCCAGAGGCTGCCGCATTGATAGTAAGTTCTTGTACTTACCAATACTTACATAAATCTGTATATTAACATACATATGTATATATATTTAAATATTTCACATGCTCAATTTGATGCTGAGTTAGAACAACTTCCAGAGGACCATCGACCGCTTCCCATGCGGAGGGATGAGATCTTTCATCGCATTATTGGTCAGGACGGGCATGGATATAGTTTGACCTATGGAACAGGGATTCCTCATTCTGTAGTGTCACGCACTGCGGTTGTCGGTCCTGCTGTTTCTCAGATGACAAAACATTTGTCAGATTTTGAGGCACGGCTGCACGCTTCCGATGAGGCAAATGTGAAAATGACCCCTGAGGTTAGAGCACTGCGGGAATATGTGCGTCCAGGTGATGGGGCTGGGGATCATAAAACATAGGTTTATACTGTATTTATTTATTTAATTTAAATTATTTTTGTTATGAAAATATTCATAATGTTTATTTGTTGTAGCCCCCTGGCCCACCGGATGGAGGTAGCAGTGATGACCATGCGTGACGCCTCATATTCACGAGGTGTGTTTTTGTTTTTACTGGTGGGGTTGTTATTCATGTATATGTTGGGTTTCTAGTGATATCTTTTGTGATTTGGGGGTATCATGTGTGTTTTGGTCTAATGCAATGTTTCTGTGCATGAATTGAGAAGTAACCATGAAACTGATTAATGATTTTGATATTTTTTGTTCATTTAATTCTTTAATCTTTTAAACTGCATGTTCTGTAATAGTTTTGAAAAAACCATGTTCTATAACCACCCCCGGACAGCCCCCCCACCCCAGGACAGCACCCCCCCCACCCCCGCACCACCATAAAACCCCCACACACCCTCCCCCAACAGCACCCCAACCCACAGACAGCCCCCCCGCACCACCATACAACCCCCACACACCCTCCCCCAACAGCACCCCAACCCACAGACAGCCCCCCCGCACCCCCAGACAGCCCCCCGCACCGCCCCACGGAGCGCCCCCCCCCCCACCCCAGACAGCACCCCTTCGGATAGCCCCCCACCCCGTACAACACCCCCCACCCCAGACAGCCCCCTCCACCCGGACAGCCCCCCTACACCCCCGTACAGCCCCCCCCCCCCCCCCCCCCGCACCCTCCTGGATAGCCCCCCACCCCGGACAGCCCCCCCCCCCCATACAACCCCCCCCCTGGATGGACCGTCGCACCCCGGACAGCCCCCCAACCCAAACAACCCCCCCGCAACCATGTACATCCCCCCCACACACACCCATACCCCCCCCCCCCCCGTCCCCACCCCGGGCAACCCCCCCCCCCCCTCGCACCCCCATACAGCCCCCTCCTCCACCCGCACCCCCCGGACAGCCCCCCCCCCCCACCCCGGACAGCCCCCCCCCCCCCTCGTATAGCCCCCCACCCCCGCACCCCCTCAGACAGCCCCCCCCCCCACCCCGGACAGAACCCCCCACCCCCGTACAGCCCCCCACCCCTGACAGTCCCCCCCCCGCACCCCCATACAGCCCCCCTCACCCCCCCCCCCATACATGCCCCCACCACGGACACCCCCCCCCCCACCCCCGTACAGCCCACCCCCCACCCCGGACAGCCCCCCTGCACCCTCGTACACCCCCCCCCCCCCCCGCACCACCGTACAGCCCCCCCCCCCACACCCTGCACCCCCCCAGGACAGCCCCCCCCCCCCACACACACCCCGGACAGCACCCCCTCCCCCTTACAGCCCCCACCCCTGGACACCCCCCCCACTCCCCAGACAGCACCCCCCACCCCCGTACAATCCCCCACCCCGGACAGCCCCCCCCCCCCCCTCCGCTCCCCCGAACACCCCCCCCCCCCCCCGCACCCCCCCTGTACAACCCCCCCCCCCCACCCCCGTACATCCCCCACCCCCACCCCGTACAGCCCCCCCCCCCCCCCGCACCCCCGTACACCCCCCACCCAGCACCCCCAGTACAGCCCCCCACCCCCACCCCAGGCAGCCCCCCCCCCCCCCCCCCGCACCACCGAATTTCCCCCCTCACCCCCCCCCCCCCGTACACCCCCCCCCCCACCCGAGACAGACCCCCCCACCCCGTAACCCCGTACAGCCCCCCCACTCCCCCCGGACAGCCCCACCCACCCCGGACATCACCCCCAGGTCGGACATCCCCCCCACACCCTGGACCGCACCCCCGACCTTGGACCGCACCCCCGTACAGCCCACCCTGCACTCCCAGACAGCCCCCCTGCACCCCCGGACAGCCTCCCCGCACCCCCGGATAGCCCCCCCCCCCCCACGGATAGCCCTCCCCACCCCCGAAATCCTGGTGAATCTCATGCATCATGCATAAACATAAATAAAAATAAAACAATGGTTGTAGAATCATCCACAGCTGACCTCAACATCTTATCCCAAACCAGGATTCCACATCGATTCAGATTATAATGTAACACTCGCATTTATCATTACCAAAACACACACACCCATTCAGGATCATTCTATCAATAGGGCACCCACTTGACTCCTTAGTTTCTATATGCATGAAGATGCATTCCTATTGGGATCCTCAGCAGTTCGGCGCGCTCTATAAGGGTGTGCTGGGTGGTCCAAACCACCTGAATGACCTCAGAATTCCACTAAATCATACGACAACAACCGCGGTGTGAATTGTGAAATGGTTGGACAGACGACACATAAATCAGAGGTGCCATTTGACCGCGGTGACCGAAAACGCGTTTTCGGAGACACAAAACACCAAAACGGTGTGTCACGGTCGAATTTAGAGAAAACGTGCTCTGAATGACCTGAAACCACACGAGAAGGCTAAGAATATTATTTATGAGATTTAGGAGGAGACGGCGCATCCATCGAACATGCGGTGCGCGCCATACGACCGAATGTGTCATTTTCAGCAGTTCGACGCGTTCTAAAAGGGCGCGTTGGGTGGTCAAAACCACCCGAATGACTTCGGAATGCCACAAAATCATATGAAAACAACCGCGTAGTGAATTTTGAAATGTTCAGATAGACTTCTTGTCAATTGGAGGTGTCGTTTGACCGTAGTGACCGGAAATACGTTTCTGGAGTCATAAAATACCAAAACGGCGTGTCACAGTCGAATTCAGAGCAAACGTGATCCGAATGACCTGAAACGGAACTAGAGTGATAGAAATATTATTCGTGAGATTCAAGAGTAGACGGAATGTCCATAGGAAGTGCGGCGCGCGTGGTACGACCGAATGTGTCATTTTTAGCAGTTCGACACGCTCTAAAAGGGCGCGCCGGGTGGTCAAAATCATCTGAATGACCTCGGAATGCAACAAAATCAAACGACAACAACCGCGGAGTGAATTTTGAAATGTTCAGATAGACGGCACATCAATCGGAGGTGTCGTTTGATCGTGGAGACTGGAAACGTGTTTCCGGAGTCATAAAACACCAAAACGGCGTGTCACGGTCAAATTCAGATCAAACACGCTCTGAATGACCTAAAACTGCACGAGAATGATAGAAATATTATTCGTGAGATACAGGAGGAGACGACACTTCCATCAGACGTGCGGTTCATGCGGTGCGACCGAATGTGTCGTTTTAAGCAATTCAGTGTGCTCTAAAAGGGCGCGTTGGGTGGTCAATACCACCCTAACGACCTCGTAATGCCACGAAATCATACGACAACAACCACAGTGTGAATTGTGAAATTTTTTAACAGACATCATGTCAATCAGAGGTTCCGTTTTACCGAGGTGACTGGAAACGCGTTTCTGGAGTCATAAAACACCAAAATGGTGTGTCATGGTCGAATTCAGAGAAAACGTGCTCTGAATGACTAGAAACCGCATGAGAACGACATGAATATTATTTCGTGAGATGCATAAGGAGACAGAATGCCCATCGAACGTGCAGTAAGCATGGTACGACTGAATGTGTCATTTTCAGTAGTTCATAGCGCTCTAAAAGGGAGCACTGGGAGGTGAAAACCACCTGAACGACCTTGAAATGCCACAAAATCATATGAAAACAACTGAAAAGTAAATTTTGAAATGTTCGGACAGAAGGAACATCAATCGGAGGTGTTGTTTGATCGCGGTGACTAGAAATGCATTTCGGGAGTCATAAAACACCAAAACGGCGTGTCACGGTCGAATTCAGAGAAAACGTGCTCTGAATTACCTGAAACCGCACGAGAATGATAAGAATATTATTCTTAAGATTCAGGAGAAGACGGAACATCCATCGGACATGCGGTGCGTGCAGTACGACCGAATGTGTCATTTTCAGCAGTTCGGCGTGCTCTAAAAGGGCGCGCTGGGTGGTTAAAACCACCCGAATGACCACAGAATGCCCCAAAATCATACGAAAACAACCGCGGTGTGAGTTGTAAAATAGTCGGACAGACGGTACCTCAATCGGAGGTTCCGTTTTCTCGTAGTGACTGGAAACACGTTTCCGGAGTCATAAATCACCAAAACGGCATGTCACGGTCGAATTCTGAGCAAACGTGCTCCATATGACCTGAAAATGAACGAGAACAACAAGAATATTATTCGTGTGATGCAAGAGGAGATGACATGTCCATCCGACGGGTGGTGCATGTGGTACGACCGAATGTGTTGTTTTCAACAGTTCGGCGCGCTCTAAAAGTGCGCGCTGGGTGGTCAAAACCACCTGAATGACCCCGAAATACCACAAAATCATACGACAACAACCGCAGTGTGAATTATGAAATGGTTAGATAGACGGCATGTCAATCAGAGGTTTCATTTGACCGCGGTGACTAGAAACGTGTTTCCGTAGTCACAAAACACCAAAACGGCGTGTCACAGTCGAATTCATAGCAAAAATGCTTCGAATGACCTAAAACTGCATGAGAACGATAAGAATATTATTCGTGATATGCAGGAGGAGATGACATGTCAATCGGATGGGTGGTGCATGTGGTACGACCAAATGTGTCGCTTTCAGCAGTTCGGTGCACTCTAAAAGGGCGTGTTGGGTGGTCAAAACCACCCGAATGACCTCATAATGCCACAAAATCATACGACAATAACTGCGGAGTGAATTGTGAAATGGTCGGATAGACGGCATGTCAATCGGAGGTTCCATTTGACCGTGGAGATCAAAAACGTGTTTCCGGAGTCACAAAACACCAAAAAAGCGTGGCATTGTCGAATTCAGATAAAATGTGCTCTGAATGACCTGAAAAAGTATGATAACGATAGGAATATTATTCTTGAGATGCAGGAGGAGACGGTACATCCATCGGACATGCGGTGCGCGCGGTACGACCGAATATGTCGTTTTCAGCAGTTCGTCGCGCTCTAAAAAGGTGTGATGGGTGGTCAAAACCTCCCGAACGACCTCGGAATGCCACAAAATCATACGACAACAACCGCAAAGTGAATTTTGAAATGGTCAGATAGACGTAACATAAATCAGATGTGTCTTTTGACCGCAGCGACCAGAAACACGTTTTCGGAGTCATAACACACCAAAACGGCGTGTCACGGTCGAATTCAAAGCAAATGTATTCCGAATGACCTGAAACCGCATGAGAACGATAGGAATATTATTCATGAGATGCATGAGGAGACTACACGTCCATCAGACATGCGATGCATGTGGTATGACCGAATGTGTCATTTTTAGCAGTTCAGCGCGCTTTAAATGGGCGTGATGGGTGGCCAAAACCACCCGAACGACCTTGGAATGCCATGAAATCATACGACAACAACCGCAGTGTGAATTGTGAAATGGTCGGATAGACAGCACATCAATAAGAGGTTCCATTTGACTGTGGTGACTGGAAACGTGTTTCTGTAATCATAAAACACCAAAACGGTGTGTCATGGTCAAATTCAGAGCAAACGTTCTCCGAATGACCTGAAACCACACGAGAACGATATGAATATTATTTTTGAGATGAAAGAGGATACAAAACGTCCATTGGACGTTTTATGTGCACGGTATGACCTAATGTGTCATTTTCAGCATTTCGGCGTACTCTAAAAGGGCACGCCGGGTTGTCACAACCACCCGAACGACCTTGGAATGCCACGAAATTATACGAAAAGAAGTGAAGAGTGAATTATGAAATGTTCGGATATAAGTCACATCAATCAGAGGTTCCGTTTGACTGAGGTGATAGGAAACGCGTTTCCGGAGTCATGAAACACCAAAACGGCGTGTCACGGTCGAATTCAGAGCAAACGTGCTCCGAATGACTTGAAACCGCACGAGAACGATAGGAATATTATTCGTGAGATGCAAGAGGAGATGGTACGTCCAAAGGACGTGCGGTTCTCATGGAAAGAATTAATTTTAAGACAAAAAACACTTTCCTAAACTAAAGTAAAGACTCGAAAATAAGAAAAACAAATTCAAAAATGATAAATTTTCTTAAATTAGTGGTTTTAAATTATTATAGTGCTCATGAGATGTCATATATCATTTTATTATATGTATTTAATAACTGAATAAAGATGTCAAATTTACGTTTGTTTTGTTTTCTTTGTATCTTATTGTAGGTTTTTAAAGCAAATGGTTGTGGATCGTTGAAGCGTGTCTATCATTTATTGTTTATGATAATCTTGATGTTTATTCTGTTTGGATTTTTTTTCATTTATTATGATTTATATACTATTTTTTTATTCTATATCATGATTTTTTTTTAATTTTTTTTTCCAGTTTAGCGACCACCATTGGCGGTTGATATAGGCCAAAGTCTCGGCCACCTTCAGCGACCGCCAGTGGCGGTCCTTATAGGATAGATTTTCGTCCGGCTTCAACGACTACCAATAGCAGTCACTTTAGGCCATAATTCCAGCCGGCTTCAGTGATCGCTATGGTTTCTATAGGACAAAGTCTCGACCACCTTCAATATCTTCCATTGGCAGTCTCTATAGGCCGACAGTGTCTGGCCTAAAGCGACCTCCATTGGTGGTCGATGGGCGGTCTCTACAGGCCAATAGCGACCACCAATGGCGATCTTTATAAGTGGAATTTTTAGTAGTGATAGTAGAATCTATCAAGAATAAGTAATTCCTAATCAGTATGTAAAGGTAAATAACTGAAAACATATTTCATTTATTCAAAATCATTATAATGAAAAATAATATGGCTGGAATACATGGCGATCAAATAATTACATATGAATAATAAAATGATATTGAAACATTACCATGGATATAATAACTATTCAAATAATCACATGTACATCAATAACTAATCTAATAATTATGGAAATCATACTGAAAAACATCAAAAAACATACCATCAAGTACTCAGGATAAGAAATAATATGTAAATGGGTAAGGCCTTAGAAAAATTCCAAACTAATTTGTTTCACGAGACATACTGATGCATCTAGGGTCTAATTAATTTCATCCCCCTCATATCTCTTAATATGTACAATGTAAAGACCCGTAAATTTCAAGGAAATTTTTTTCTTAATTTTCTTTGTAATTTTACAAGAACGCGGTTTCTGACGGCACCTGATTCCGAGGCCCGGTGTGCCCGAAATCATTTTCCGAAGTTTGGCTCGGGTACGTTCAGTGAACGAACGAGCGGGTTTTTCTAAATTTTGAACCGGTGCTCGGAATCGAATTCCGAGGGTACCGATGGAATCGCAGCGTCGGTATTTTCTTAGAAACGCCTCTTCTGGAGTTGTGTTTGCTCGGGTGTGGTTTTTAATTTTTGGGCTTTATATTAAGAAATAAAATAATGTGGTACGACAAACTTTATTTTATTTCACTTAAAGCCGCCTAAAAGCCACTTAATGATGCTTAAGCTGAGTTAAAGTGGATAGTGTGCAATTCAAAATATCCTACCCCTCTTGGTAGGATATTTGTGAGGTGGGGCCTGTATGAGCCCCACCGTTTCTTTTCCGCTAAGTAACGCACCCGCGAAAACCCTTTTTAATGAAGGTTAACTGGGGAATTTTCTTAAACAATTAAACGCTCCTATTAAATGGGAAGTTAGTTTGTTGAAAATAATTCTATGAATTAATTTTTTAGTTTCTTAACCAGTTTTCAAACCATTGGTATGTTAATAAAATAAGACCAATGCACCTTTCTTGAGGATTGTTCGTTGAGAGAATTTGACAGAAACCTAAGTCCTTCCTCCTCCTTCGTGAAGAACGTGAAGAACGCGATGAACGCCAGCCTTTGACGAAAGGCGACGAAGAACGCCGAACCCTCAGAGATCGATGACGTGACGCCGTGTTCCGCGACGCCAACGATTCTCCTCCTGCGACGTTCTTCTGCGACGTTCCTTCTTCCGCGACAAATCTTCGAACATCCGTTTGAGGTAGGAGTTTACGAATCTTTTAAATTCATTTGTGGATTTTATACTTGACATGGATTTAATTCGTGTAAATTAAATCTGTGTGTTTCTTTAACCCTTGGAGATTGTCAACGTGACGCCCTTCCGCGACGCGACGATCACCTCCTACCGCGACGGTCAATTCCGCGACGTACTCGCACCTGAGGACGACGTTGAGCTAGGGGTTGATTCTTAAAAATCTTTGGAATTTATACTCGTGACGTTTGTTAAACTTTTTTTGTGTAATATTTCTTTTAAAACCTCTAAAGCGGTGGGTGCGGACTAACGAACAAGTCCGAACCCACCGCACTTTTTCGTTCTTGGTACGCGAAAAGGCGGACGATGACAAACGGAGCCGCAATCGCGATTTGAGGGCCTGGTAGTGAAGAATGGGACCCGGGAGGAGCCACGGCACAGAAGGAAGTGGAATCAGACCACAGGAGCAACTCCGGTGGCCCTCAGAATCCACCGGCGGCGGCGGCGGGCGACCAGACCCGCGACCGTGCGGGTCCGGCGACACACGGGACGTGCCAAAGCCGCGTCCGCTGACCCAGCGCGGCCCCTCGCGGGGCCGCGACACTTCATCCTGCGAGGGCAGCGCCCCCCCCCCCCCCCCCCCCGCGGCTTCCTCCGCTCAGCCGCTCGGCCGAGCCGAGCCGGGCCGGGTCGGTCCAGGCCCATACCCCCCGTTTCCGGACTCTTTTCGGTCTTTCGCTCATAACATGAGCTATGGGCCTCCGAACGACGTGTCATCAGCGGCGATGTGATCCTTGGATCAAGATGGTCGTTTCAGTATATTACACTCAAGGCTTCAGAATACTTTGGGTTCGGTCGGGTTGGTTCGTCCACGAAACCAACCGGGCCCTCGGAGCGGAAATGCTCATATCCTGAGCTTCGGGCGTCCGATTGACGTGTCGTCGACTTTGTTGAATTCCTCTAAGTGAGAGGAATATTTTGGCTTACTCCGCCCGAGGTTTGGATGCAGGTGGAGTACGTTCGTGTTGGTTTTCCCTTAAAAACCAATCGGGCCCCTCAGACGAAAAAGCCAATAACTCTCAGACCAGGCGTCCGATTGACGCGCCGTCTGCGATGTTGAGTTCCTATTGGTGATACGGAACTTTTTGATACATCAACTCTGGACTATGTGTCAGTTGATGTATCAGCTTTTCGGCTCGTGGAGCGGACCCTCCCGAACGAGCTTGTTGTGTGCGGGAACCCTAGAGCTGGCTGCGTTTGCGACGATGAAGACTGTTGGTCTTGTATCCTATGTGGGTCCCAGCTTAGATGATTCAGTTCTAGTATTTTATCCTATGTGGGTCCCAGCATAGATGAATCAATGAAGACTGTTGGTCTTGTATCCTATGTGGGTCCCAGCTTGGATGATTCAGTGCTGGTCTTGTATCCTATGTGGGTCCCAGCATAGATGAATCAATGAAGACTGGTGGTCTTCTATCCTGTGTGGGACCCAGCTTAGACGATTCAGTACTGGTCTTGTATCCTATGTGGGTCCCAGCAAAGATGAATCAATGAAGGCAGCTGGTCTTGTATCCTATGTGGGTCCCAGCTTAGATGATTCAGTGCTGGTCTTGTATCCTATGTGGGTCCCAGCTTAGATGATTCAGTACTGGTCTTGTATCCTATGTGGGTCCCAGCATAGATGAATCAATGAAGACTGCTGGTCTTGTATCCTATGTGGGTCCCAGCATAGATGAATCAATGAAGATTGCTGGTCTTGTATCCTATGTGGGTCCCAGCTTAGATGATTCAGGGCCGGTCTTGTATCCTATGTGGGTCCCAGCAGAGATGAATCAATGAAGACTGTTGGCCTTGTATCCTATGTGGGTCCCATATTAGATGATTCAGTGCTGGTCTTGTATCCTATGTGGGTCCCAGCACAGATGAATCAATGAAAATCGCTGGTCTTGTATCCTATGTGGGTCCCAGCTTAGATGATTCATTGCTGGTCTTGTATCCTTTGTGGGTCCCAGCATAGATGAATCAATGAAGGCTTCTGGTCTTGTATCCTATGTGGGTCCCAGCTTAGATGATTCAGTATCTATATCTGATCATCTCTTTCACCTTTTCGATGATGTATTCTTGTGTGAGCTGAGTCTTGAATTTCAACCCTTATCATCAAGATGATTGGGTTGTGCTTTCCTGTGTGGACTAAGTTGTGCTTTCCTTTGTGGACTGGGTATGTTTTTCCTGTGTGGACTGGGTTGCACTTGGGATCGGATTTTGGAGCTGATATGGGATTGATAACTTAGGTATATGTATGGGCATATGCCTAAGTAGTGTTGGATGTTACTTCGTGATTGTATCTTTCCTTTGTGGGTTATCCTTTTAGGATTCTGGGAGACCTTTGGGGGTCTCGGGGTCCATACTGAGTATCTTATACTCACCCCTGCATGGGCTATGCCTGCACTACGTTGTGTTGGTTGCAGACGACAGACAGCGCCGATCGTGGTTGAGGTTTGCGGAGCAGGACGATACCTGGAGGTGGACCACTGGGTGGGGTGTACTCGGAGCGGACAGCTGGACCGAGGAGATGTGGAGGATATCTGTACTCACCCTTCAGGTGGGACTTCCATAGGATGGCTCGACGCTGCGGCTTTTTCTTTCAGTTGCTGTTTTTTTTCCTTTCAGTTGTACTTTACAGTTGGGCTTGTATTTCTGGCCCCCTTTACTTTCCGCACTTACTATTGTACCCAGTTTTCTACTAGTGTTTACTTCTACTGTTTACTTTCTCTGTGGTGTATGTTTACTTTACAAAGGCAATGCCTTCCCTGTTTACTGGGATTTACGCCTTGGTGCTAGTCATCAGCCCCTGGCCTATGGAAGGCGGGCTTGGGGTAGTCACGGCATGGGCCCCGAGGACGGGTCGTGACAAATTGGTATCAGAGGAGTTCGGTTCTACCGCAGACTCTGATCTTTTCTCTATGTGAAGAAATAGTGTTTAGCGTATTGAGTGTGGTTATCAGTCCAGGGATCCCAGTGTTGGTGCGGCGGCCGACGTATCCATACATCAGGAACCTGACTTCTGATTTTCGACTTAATGCACTAAAACATTGATTGCATGTGTGTTAAAAGTTTTCTTTGTGATTAATTTATGTCAGCTCACTAGGTATACTGTTCTGACCGTGGTGCACCTGTTTCTTTCAGGATGGCCCCACGACGACAGCCAACTTGGGTTCCGAGAGTTGAGCATGACGATAGCCCGCCGAGCGACGAGGCCTCAGTGCAGGGCCCTTTGACAGCAGAGGCACCGGCGGTACCTCTACCCGCCGAGCCACCGATGCTTCCAGCCCCAGCCGCTGACGATGCACGTCGCCTTAGTGCACTGCATGAGTTCCAGCGCCAGCGGCCGCCTAGGTTCCGTGGGCAGACGGACCCCCAGGTAGCCGAGGACTGGCTGGAGGCGGTTGTATGAGTTTTCCAGTTAGTGAGCACACCGGCATACCTTATGGTGGTCCTTGCAGTGAGCCTCCTGCATGCGGTAGTAGGAAGACGGTGGAGCTTGATGCTCCAGGTTCATGACGAGGTATCACTCCTTTGGACGGACTTTGAGAGCATTTTTCGCTCATAGTTCATCCCAGCCACCCTCCGAGTGGTACGCATCCAGGAGCTACTACAGCTACGGCAGGGCAGCATGACAGTGGCCCAGTACTCGGCGAGATTTACTGATCTCTCACGCTACTCCACAGATATGGTACGGGACCCGTTCTTCCGGGCCCGGACCTTCGAGCAGGGACTAAGGCATGAGACCAGGGCTTCGATGATCTCCCTCAACATTCTGACGCATGCAGAGGTGTTGGAGAGAGCCCTTCTAGTGGAGAGTTTTCTCGCCGAGCAAGCTCCAGTGACAGGGCCCTCCGCAGGACGACCCGTAGCAGGGTCTTCTACAGCGGGCAGTAGACAGGTGACACAGAGGTCCAAACGGGCCAGACCATCATATGGGCAGTCTCAGGATGAAGATTCGGCTGTGCGGGGCACAGGAAGGAGAGCCAACAACACGAGGGGCAGGCATTGCTACGCATGCGGCGGGCAAGGTCACATGGCTTGAGACTGCCCGACTCGTCTTACATATGAGCAGCAGGTGGTAGAGGGACCACTCAGACAGAGGTTTGACCATGGTGGTCTACAGGGTGCAGGCGGGCGAGGCAGAGGAGCTGGCCGAGTAGTAGGTGGTGAACGACGCTTCGAGGTGTTTCCACCACCACCACCAGGAGGTCCACCCTGACCGTAGGGAGTTGGTGGACATGGGAGAGATCATCTTCAGGTAGCTGAGGCTTACGATCATGGGGCTCCGAGAGCAGATGGACAGGAGCGGGACTAGCTCCAGACCTGGATACTTTTGTTTATTCTTCTTCTAGCGTTGTTGATGTTTGTTTGTAGATGTTTTGTGTCTTTGTTCTTTGAGATGTAGTAATAAAAGACACTTTTCTTGTGACGTTTACCCTCCTATTCTCTCTTTTAGTTGTTACTAAGAGGTTCTGGTTTAAAAACCGTTGACTTGACCCTCACTTTGAGATACCTACTGGAGGAGACCCAGTGACCACACACTAATGCCGACCGTGTGACTCAACCCTTGGAGGCGAGAGTAACAGTTGGATCTCTTGGTAGTAGCGTCGAGGCCTTACGACGTCATCCTTGGTATAGAATAGTATCATCCATGTCAGGGTTGACTGTATTAGGCGAAGAACATGGTTCATCCAGGGGATGAGATCAGATTTCTCTTATCGGTAAAGAAGAAATCTCAGCAGCTCTTGTAGGACCAGAAAGGTCCAAGTCATCCATGAGAGGATGAGGATAGCTCAGAGCCGGCAAAAGTCTTATGCTAACAGGAGGCGGAGGCCACTAGAGTTCGAGGATGGAGACCACGTCTTCTTGCGGGTCTCACCTCGACGTGAGTTACGGAGATTTGGCCAAGGTGGCAAGTTGTCTTCGTGCTTCATCGGACCATTCCAGGTCCTCGGTAGGATTGGCGAGGTGGATTATCACCTAGCTCTACCACCTCAGTTGCACCAGGTGCACGATGTCTTCCACGTATCCCAGCTGAGAAGATACGTGCACGACCCGACGCACATCATTGACCATGGGGAGCTAGACGTTGATGATGGGGAGACTTTTTCAGAGGTCCCGGTGGAGATCGAGGATCGACAGGAGCGGGTCCTATGTGGATGGTTGATTCCTCTAGTGTGCACCTGATGGCAGCACAAGAACCTCCAGGAGAGCACTTGGGAGCGGGAGGCTCAGATGCGTGCTCAGTACCGCCTTTGTATCCCTAAGTTTGTAGTGAAGCTTTACGGGGACGTAAAGCCCTGTGCTGGGAGTAATGTAAAGACCCGTAAATTTCAAGGAAATTTTTTTCTTAATTTTCTTTGGAATTTTACAAGAACGTAGTTTCTAATGGCACCTGATTCTGAGGCCCGGTGTGCCCGGAATCATTTTCCAAAGTTTGGCTCGGGTATGTTCAGTGAACGAACGAGTGGGTTTTTCAAACTTTTTAACCGGTGCTCGGAATCAAATTCTAAGGGTACCAATGGAATCGCAGCGCCGGTATTTGCTTAGAAACGCCTCTTCCGGAGTTGCGTTTGCTCGGGTGTGGTTTTTAATTTTTGGGCTTTAAGTTAAGAAATAAAATAATGTGGTACGACAAACTTTATTTTATTTCACTTAAAGCTGCTTAAAAGCCACTTAAAGCTGCTTAAGCTGAGTTAAAGCGGATATGGTGCAATTCAAAATATCCTACCCTCTTGGTAGGATATTTGTGAGGTGGGCCCTGCACGAGCCCCACCGTTTCTTTTCCGCTAAGTAACGCACCTGCGAAAACCCTTTTTAATGAAGGTCACCTGGGGTGTCTTCTTAAACAATTAAACGCTCCTATTAAATGGGCAGTTAGTTCGTTGAAATTAATTCTATGAATTAATTTGTTCGTTTCTTAACCTGTTTTCAAACCGTAGGCATGTTAATAAAATAAGACCAATGCACCTTTCTTGAGGATTGTTCGTTGAGAGAATTTGATAGAAACCTTAAGTCCTTCCTCCTCCTTCACAAAGAACGCGAAGAACGCGAACAACGCGAAGAACACCGGCCATCGACGAAAGGCGACGAAGAACGCCGAACCCTCGGAGATCGACGACGCGACGCTGTGTTCCACGACGCCAACGATTCTCCTCCTGCGATGTTCTTCTGCGACTTTCCTTCTTCCGTGACAAATCTTCGAACATCCGTTTGAGGTAGGAGTTTACGAATCTTTTAAATTCCTTTCTGGATTTTATACTTGACATGGATTTAATTCGTGTAAATTAAATCCGTGTGTTTCTTTAACCCTCGGAGATCGTCGATGCGATGCCCTTCCGCGACACGATGATCACCTCCTACCGCGACGGTCAATTCTGTGACGTACTCGCACCCGATGACGACGTTGAGGTAGGGGTTTGATTCTTAAAAATATTTGTGATTTATACCCGCGACGTTTGTTAAACTCTTGTTGTGTAATATTTCTTTTAAAACCACTAACGCGGTGGGTGCAGACTAATGAACAAGTCCGAACCCACCACACTTTTTCGTTCTTGGTGCGCGAAAAGGAGGACGATGACAAACGGGGTTGCAATGGCGATTTGAGGTCCTGGTAGTGAATAATGGGACCCGGGAGGAGCCACGGCGCAGACAGAAGTGGAATCGGACCACCGGAGCAACTCCAGTGGCCCGCGGAATCCACCAGTGGCGCGGGTCACCGGCGCGGCGGTTGAAGCCACGGCAGTGGCGGCCAATCAGACCCGCGACTGCGCGGGTCCGGCGACACACGGGACGCGGCAAAGCCACGTCCGCTGACCCAGCGTGGCCCCATGCGGGGCTGCGACACCTCATCCCGCGGGGGCAGCCCCCCCCCCCCCCCCCCCGCGGCTTTTTCCACTCGGCCGGGCCGCCCTGGCCGGGCCGGGTCGCGCCAAACCAGGTCGGACCCGGACCCGGGTTGGGTCGACCCGGTTCGGGCCGACCCAGGGGGGGTTGGGTCGGGTCGGTCCGGGCCCAGACCCCCTGTTTCCGGACTTTTTTTGGTCTTTCACTCATAACTTGAGCTACGGGCCTCCGAACGATGCACCGTCAGCGGCGATGCGATCCTTGGATCGAGATGGTAGTTTCGGTATATTACACTCAAGGTTTCAGAATACTTTGGGTTCGGACAGGTTGGTTCGTCCATGAAACCAACTGGGCCCTCGGAGCGAAAATGCTCATTCCTGAGCTTCGGGCGTCCGATTGACGTGCCGTTCACTTTGTTGAATTCCTCTAAGTGAGACGAATTTTTGGCTTACTCCGCCTAAGATTTGAACGCAGGTGGAGTACGGTCGGGTTTGATTTTCCTTAAAAACCAACCGGGCCCCTGGGACGAAAAAGCCAATAACTCTCAGATCGGGCGTCCGATTGACGCACCGTCTGCGACGTTGAGTTCCTATTGGCGATACGGAACTTTTGGATACATCAACTCTGGACTATGTGTCAGTTGATGTATCAGCTTCTCGGCTCGTGGAGCGGACCCTCCCGAACGAGCTTGCTGTGTGCGGGAACCCTAGAGCTGGCTGCGTTTGCGACGATGAAGACTGCTGGTCTTGTATCCTATGTGGGTCCCAGCTTATATTATTCAGTGTTGGTCTTGTATCCTATGTGGGTCCCAGCATAGATGAATCAATGAAGACTGCTGGTCTTGTATCCTATGTGGGTCCCATCTTAGATGATTCAGTGCTGGTCTTGTATCCTATGTGGGTCCCAGCATAGATGAATCAATGAAGACTGCTGGTCTTGTATCCTATGTGGGTCCCAGCTTAGACGATTCAGTGCTGGTCTTGTATCCTATGTGGGTCCCAACACAGATGAATCAATGAAGACCACTGGTCTTGTATCCTATGTGGGTCCCAGCTTAGATGATTCAGTGCTGGTCTTGTATCCTGTGTGGGTCCCAGCATAGATGAATCAATGAAGGCTGCTGGTCTTGTATCCTATGTGGGTCCCAGCATAGATGAATCAATGAAGAATGCTGGTCTTGTATCCTATGTGGGTCCCATCATAGATGAATCAATAAAGACTGCTGGTCGTGTATCCTATGTGGGTCCCAGCTTAGATGATTCAGTGCTGGTCTTGTATCCTATGTGGGTCCCAGCATAGATGAATCAATGAAGACTGCTGGTCTTGTATCCTATGTGGGTCCGAGCTTAGATGATTTAGTGCTGGTCTTGTATCCTATGTGGGTCCCAGCTTAGATGATTCAGTGCTGGTCTTGTATCGTATGTGGGTCCTAGCATAGATGAATCAATGAAGACTTCTGGTCTTGTATCCTATGTGGGTCCCAGCTTAGATGATTCAGTATCTATATCAGATCATCTCTTTCACCTTTTCGATGATGTATTTCTGTGTGAGCAGAGTCTTGAATTTCAACCCTTATCATCAAGATGATTGGGTTGTGCTTTCCTGTGTGGACTAAGTTGTGCATTCCTTTGTGGACTAGGTATGTTTTTCCTGTGTGGACTGGGTTGCACTTGGGCTCGGATGTTGGAGCTGATCTGGGATTGATAACTTAGGTATATGTATGGGCATATGCCTAAGTAGTGTTGGATGTTACTTCGTGATTGTATCTTTCCTTTGTGGGTTATCCTTTGTGGATTCTGGGATACCATCGGGGGTCTTGGTGTCCCTAATGAGTAGCTTATACTCACTCCTACACGGGCTATGCCCGCACTACGTTGTGTTGGTTGCAGACGACAGACAGCGCCGATCGTGGTCGAGGTTTGCGGAGCAGGACGGTACCTGGAGGTGGACCACTGGGTGGGGTGTACTCAGAGCGGACGGCTGGACCGAGGAGCTGTGGAGGCTATCTCTACTCACCCTTCAGGTGGGACTTCCATGGGACGGCTCGACGCTGCGGCTTTTTCTTTCATTTACTGTTTTTTCCCTTTCAGTTGTACTTTACAGTTGGGCTTGTATTTCCGGCCCCCTTTACTTTCTGGACTTACTGTTGTACCCAGTTTTCTATTAGTGTTTACTTCTTCTACTTTCTTTCTATGTGGCGTATGTTTACTTTACAAAGGAAATGCCTTCCCTGTTTACCGGTATTTACGCCTTGGTGCTAGTTTCCATCCCCTGGCCTATGGAAGGCGGGCTTGGGGTAGTCACGGCACGGGCCCCGAGGACGGGTCGTGACATACAATGCATTCCTCATTTTTTTAAATTCTAGGTCCGAATCCCCAATTTATTATTTAGTAAAAATACTTTTTGAGATTGGGTAGAGGGAGACCCATTACATAGCCCGAAAGCCCAAGGCCAAATGGCCTGAATAAATAGCTTGAAAGCCCATTTTTTTCCTTAAAGGACCCCTCGGTGAATAGTACTTCTATAGTACCTGTGATTCTATAGTCCCTACTATAGTATCATGACCGCTATAGTACCAGCTAAAGTCCCTCCGCCACTATAGTGTCTTCACTGCTACAGTACAATTACAGTGAGCTGCAACAGTACTGCTACAGTACCCAGAAATTTGCCCCTGCTCGGATTTGATCCCATGTCTTTTGGATGCCATGCAGAATCCTGCACCACTAGCGTATAGGCTCATTGGAAAAATGTGTGTTGCTAACACCGACTCCCAGAGGGGGGACCCCACTAGGCCAAGTGCATGCCACTTTCCCCAGTTAAGAAATGGCTTTGAATCTCCCTGTTCATAATACGAGCAGTGTTCAAGCCTAGTGGGACTCGATCCTGTGCTAGTTACCATGGAGAGCGAGGGCTAAAACTAGAGGGTACTACTCAGCTAACACCCCATGGGCACCAATTCATTGTTCATATGAATAAACAACATAACTTAATCAAAATGTGGTATTCAATGATTTTTTGAGTAGGATGAACTAGAATAGAGAATGTCAATACTTTCCCCAATGAAAATAATCATAAACCATCCCATGAATGAATAAAAATGGTAACTTTACAAAATATTTTTACTTGAGAGTAAAATATTTTTTATTGTGGATTAATTGAAATACCAATGAAAACCCATTAAACAAATTCTTCAGGAAAATACTCTTTACACTTTGAAATTCACTCATAAAAAATAAAAAAAATATCCAAAAATATTATAAACAGCATTTTCTTTGAATGAAAGCATATAAATTCATAATGTATGTTTCATGAATGGAGTGGTCATTATGGCATGAAATTCTATTCTTTTTTAGTATGTTAAAATAATGATTTATTTCTCATTTTCAGTAAAAAGTAAAAAATTACCCTCTTTGGAAAATAAAAATAATATTCCTTTTAAAAAAACATAAAAGTAAATCATGGTTAAAAAAATCCTTAATAAATAGTTATACAATATCAAAAAAGATTATTTAAAACATTTTAAGGAAAATATAGTTATGAAAGAAAATGATTCAAGGTTGAGTAGAAAAGCAAGTCAATTTTCTTTTAAAATTGATTTTTATAAATTGAGTACCTAAAAAGAATAAAATAGGATAAAAACATATAATATATATAAATACACATAATATATGAAAATATTTTGGTTTTATGACATAAAGTTAAAATAATTCCCCCACTAGAGTCTTAACCATAAATAAATCCAAATAATGATGATATTATGAAATAAACCCTTGCCACTTTGGTAAATTTTGAGTCATAAAACCCATAAAAGAATAAATTCAAATGAAATATTTAATACCATGAATATATTAATGTTCATGAAAAAACATATCAAATTTACTGTGGAAATACCTTATAAAAATAAATAGGTTTATAATACCAAATATGACTCAATAGACTGGAAATTGAGATGAAATATCAGACAAGGATCATGCCATTGAAGTAAGAATTAATCAATGAATTCATTATTTTAATAAAATTTAAATCCACATAAAACAAGTGGAAAATAAATATAAAATAATAAAAAACATTACCCACATAATATTATAATATACGAGACAATGAAGAATTAATATAACCCAATTAAAATAAATTGAGTTTTGAAACTCTTTACCACATGATAACTTTAAATTAAAATCTTATTGGTTGGAATAATTAAAATTTTATCATAAAATAATATTTATTATTATTTATTCCTGATATAATATGTTAAATATTAATTATATACCCTATATATAGTAAATTAGGTCCACAAGAATAAACTATCACTCAATGAAAGAAAATTGAAAAAAAATCCCTTACCTCAGGTCCGACTCATCATGTACATTATTTATCCTCATGAATAATAAACTAATGTTAATTATTAAATTTGTTAAGAACCCTTTTTAATTTTATGATCCATTTAATTTTATTTAATAACATTTTATGTTCAATTAATTAATCAATTAAGTTCACGTCAGTCATTTTGATCACATTTTTCTCATAAGTCCAAAATGAATTTTGTAGGCTCTCTATGATAAATGAGGTCATTATTTAATCATATACTAAATAATAATTTTAAATAATTATTATATTTATATTTCAATTATAATTTTAAAATTAACCATGAAATATGGTTATTAAAAATGAACTGCGTTACAATAATGAAGAAAATAGGTCATACATACACATGAGTAACATTTCTATTTTTCAAAGAGCATGATGGAAATCATTTAAGTAAAATTTTAACTTTATATATTTACAATTATTTAATAAATATAATATTATTTCTTTCAATAAACTTATATATATTTTTCATGACATATGTAAAGGAAAATGGAATTGCATCGCTTCCTGGAGGTAGTAATCCACATGTGCGCTTGAACGCCATTATCATCTTGTAATGAGTGGAAGGGTAAAACAATATATGATAGGTTACATTTAAATAATGATAAATAATTCGTGAATATCATATATATAAACATTAAATCCATAATTTTAAATATTCATGATAGGCGATGATGGAAAATGAGTTACATCAGTTCAGGAGGCAGTAGTCTGCCATACAAATGGATGATGGTTTCGCATCCCATTTGACGGAAAAGGGGATAAATTTATGTTATTTAATTAATATAATAACATCTTATTATATGGTAGAAACTTATTTTATTATTTCAACATGGTGAAATAATATTTAAAATATGTGGAAGAAGAAATAAAATAAATATTTTTGGCTAAGTATGACACCTATTCTTCAGACAACTTCATTAGGTTTACATTAAAAGCCTTCCCATGAGATTTATATAATCAAATAAAAAACCATAAGAAATGGTAATCGGATTAATAATGTTATTTTTTGGTATTATCAAAAAAATGGGTTTTTTAGTGTGATGAAAAAAGAAATGTAGGTTCCCTTTTATAAGTGGGGGGACTTTTGGAATTTCTTAAAATATTATATTAATATAAATTACTTTTTAGAGGAAAAAGGATATAAACTGATATAATTATAACATAATATGATTATATTTATAAATAATCTCATAAAATAATATTTTTACATGTTTTTGTGATTTTTTTAACATTATATTTTTTATTTTACATGTGTTAACCTTTTTTATGATTACCATAATAAATTATTTTTACTCTTTAGGGGTCAATATATTTATTATAAAAGGTTAATTGGTCTATAAATCGACCATATTATATATTTTTAAATATAAACCAATAACTTGTATGAATATAATATTTTTAAGAGTTTTAAATCATTTAATAAATCATTATTTAATATAAAATCACATTAATGTCAAGTATTGACCTATTCATTTAATTTGACTAGGAAAATAACATGATAGAAAATTAATCGAAATATATTCCATTCATACATCAAATTTGGTATCATTATCTTAAAAACTCATGAAATATAATAATTCATTCAAATTATATTACTTTTAAATTTTTTTAAACGTTTTATTTTATTTTTCTTTTAATTGAATATGAATTATGTCATCGTTGTTTAAGCATTTAAGGTATTTTTTCATTACAAAAATTTACTAATAAATTAACATGATAAAAAATTATATATATTTGAAATGAATATTTGTAATAAAACAAATTTTTTTTTCATGCCTATCAAAAAATATTATAGTCATTGAAAGAAAAAAAGTGAAATTTTTTTATTTATCTTTTACATAAATATGATAAAGGTATAAATAAAAGAATTTTGTCCTTAAGAGGCCATATATTTTAGATTTTTATTTAAATTTAAAAAATATACTAATAAAATAGGATAAAATCAATTGTTATAGTAATGTTTTGAGTCCTTATCATAATATTTCCGACTTTAATTATCAATTTTACCCATAAGGTGGTGAAAATTATTTAATATAGATACTATTCATAATGAGTAAAAATAAATTGGGACTATTTATAAAATATTTACCTCCTGATTCAAAATATTTAATCAATTTTTAACGAATAAATTTCAATAAATTTATAATTTAATTTAAAACTATACCCACAAAACGCAATGAAAAGTATTTTTTCAAAAACATGATATTTTAAGTAATAAATGATTTTATATTTACTCTATGAATAGAAATAATCATTATATGAATTTAAATCAATATAAATAGATAAATAATATATTAATATAATTTAATCATTAATTTATTATTTTTCATTGTAATTAATTAAAATTGATTAACTTCAAGTATGTAAACATTATTTTTAAAAAACTTTGTTTTATGCCTAAAAATAAACTTATATCTAAATAAAGAAAATTGCTGATTGAAATGAAATTAATTAAGTTATTTTAAATAAAATGGTTCATATTTGAATTTAATATAAAATAAAAAATATAATGGTTCTGTTAAATTATTTTATTTAATATAAAGAAATGATATTAAAAAATGGTATTTTTCACAATTTTATGAAAATTCACTCTATTATGAAAAATACCTAAATTTAACTCTATGATAATTTAGATATGATGAATTAAAAAATTATATCATTTTAATAAAATAATGATTCAAAAATTTCTAGAAATTAATTATATTTTTATCCCACAAAAATATATTAATATCGCTTTTTAAGAAATAATATTTTTAAGAATAAAATGACTTTACTAACAATTGAGTGATTATTTAATAATAATTTATCAATTAATTTATATTAAGTAAAAGTTTTATATATAGTTCATATATCTATTAATAATCATTATTACCACTTATTTAATGGCTAGGATATAATTACCATATTTAAATAAAAATATGTCATTCATGGTTTACGCTCGGTGGTGCATGTCATGTACCCTATCGAACAAAGTTTTACTTTTAAAAAACACTAAAGGTGTTATATTCCGAGATTTCAATTTTAGCTATTTCTTGATATGGAGGTAGTTTTCTTTCATCACCATCTCTATAGAAATATTCCTTCTGATATTTTGAGACATTTATTCAAGTATTTCATCTTGTTTTTTCATCACGACACACAACTTATGTATGTCAACATTTAGAGCCACTTATACACTTTTTATCCTCTTATTCTATATGAAAAAGTATTTCATTATTACCCAAATCAATTCATGTATGGTCTCCCTCTAATTTACCTTCTATTGTATGGATTAGATCTCTTCCTCTTCATGGGACATACTCACTTTGAATTGAAGACCATACATCATAGATTCTAATTATGTTTTAGAGTTTTCATCATACATGAGTGGTTCATCTTATCCACTAAATACCATGAAGAATTTATTATAAAACTCATCATTTCTAAATAAATACTTAAATTTTATACTTTCAATAACATCATCCTCAACTAACACAATATTTTTCACTTTTTCTTTAGTAGAAGAATTCAAGTTTTCATTCACCTTTTCTTATACATTGGTCTTCCTGTTGATATTGTCTATTTTTTTGAGTTCAACTAGATTTTAGATTGATTAATTGACTCATTATATAGTAAGTAAATATCTACTTTAAAATCATCAACATATTCATTTGATTGTTTGAAAATACAACCAATTTTATGATTTCTCACTCTTTGAATATAAAATTCTTGAAGAAAACCTTCAATATCTACATGAATGTCAACAACACCCTCTTGTTCATTCTTCTCTATGGATAAATTTGAATTTCCTTTCTTACAAGAACCTTTCACAATATGATTATATTTAGATTAAATCATTCGATTTAAATAATTCACTTTAATTTTAACACATGCTCTCATGAATGTCTTATTATTATTGTTTTCATTCTTCATTCCATTATCCATAGGATGCTATTCACCAACCTTGTTTTGTAGATTTTTTTCATATCTAGTTTTTAAACATTCTCTTGAGGTTGACATCAAAACATAAATTGTCTCTACAGTGTTTCTAAAAAAATATTCTTACATCTTTGAAATTTCCTAAGATATATCCAAATGAATATATTTATTATAAACATTGTAAAATATATATATATTTATAATCTCTTACATTTGTGAATTGCCCGACTTATAACTATTCTTTATAGAGTCAGAATCTCTTCAGATATACTCTTGAATCTCATCACCATAAAAATGCATGGAAATTATCGTTTATTTCTACAATCTATCAAAATAATTCACATCTAAAAATGGAGGCTCCATCATATAATCCATGTGCACAAATGAAAACAATGCTTCTGAGTTTGAAAACTAATTATGAACCTATACCATTTGATATCAATTATTAGAACAAGATACACATAGAGAGGGGAGTAAATCAAGGTTCTGGCATATTTAAGGATTTCATTGATTCATTTTATTCTTTTATAAGAATCTTTTTCCCTAATTTGAAGGAAAACTTTTTAACTCTCACACTCAAAACAATCATTAACAAAATAATAAAAAAATGTTTAGTTAAGTAAAACAACCATAGGACACCTGGATTATAACTTTGTTCACTATAAAGGGATATTCTATGGAGAATACCCTAAAAATGTGTAAGTAATACCAAAATCCACTGATCTTTTCTAGTTAGGTTGATACAATATTTCAACTATATTCACTTCATGCTAGGATAATTTCCTTTACAAGGATTAGGTTTTGGTCACTCCTCATCCAAGGCACACTACCTCTTCCTCACTCATACAAGCTAATTCTATGAGGGTGCTGAAAAAATTAATATAATTATATATATTGTTTAAAAATTGGAATCATAAGATTTTTTCCTTGATTATAACTAGAATTTTCTCACATCATAGTAATTATTTTATGCTTTTGTAATGTACTATTCACTTAAAATAGTTATTTAATATCATTTTCATGATAATCTTGCACATTCATGAAACTCCATATTTTTTTGAATCTATTATTGTGTTGTAAAACATAATTCCTTCATGAAACATTATTAGGTAATGAAACTCCCATATTTCACAATAATTTCAAAATATCATGAATCTCCCTTGGTTTTACAAACATGGGTTCTTGTTTTACGCAACTTATGTTAACATTACTTCTTTACAAAACATTCCCTTTTTCATGAAACTACCAAATTTCATGGGACTTTCAATCCTTAAAAAATATACATTGGTCCTAAAGAAATAGGTTAATTATTTTTGAAACATATGATTTCATTACATATTTTTTCATGAAATACAGTTGTATAACTCTTTGAAAATCTAAAGACTTCATATATTTAAAAAGTATAGCTACTCTAAATGTGTGATTTTGGCACTTATTTATAGATGAAGCTAGACCTTAACAACCCCAAACTTGTTAGAAACATTCTAGGTTCATTGAAAATCAATTATTTGATGCCACCATTATCACAAAATATACTACCATCATGAAACCCCCATACTCATTTGGTGGTTTGTGAAACATTCTTGGTTCATATAACTTCAATGTTCTTACACTGTCTTGAGTGTGTAACTCTATTCAGTCAAGTAAAAATGATATTTAA
Organism: Viscum album; assembly: GCA_963277665.1. Taxonomy (NCBI): domain Eukaryota; kingdom Viridiplantae; phylum Streptophyta; class Magnoliopsida; order Santalales; family Viscaceae; genus Viscum; species Viscum album. Next base: position 684,120,754 of record OY728158.1, on the reverse strand, counting down.
TGAAATGCAAATACTTGTTTTAAACACTTTACTTTTCTTTATTTTTAAAAGGATACATTGACTCTTCACTTGCTTGGAACTTCAAAAAACCAAAGTTATATTTTGTGTATCATCCCAAACCCTATTCAATCGTAATAAATCAAACCCAAAAAGTGAAAACAATATAATAAATGAACTGTAGAATCATAATCATACAGATGTAATGAATAGGTAGAATTATAGTCAACATCAAATATTAAGTGATTATCATGTCATAGTGAAATACAGAAGGGATTACATGAAAGTAAAGCATCGTGCATATAAAACATGATATACAAAAAATAAAAAGACCAAATACTATCTCCACTAGAATCATGAGTATAAGCTTAGTCATATGATTCCATACTCTATCCTAGTATAGTGAATTAGGCATCTGACATGGGATGCTTCCCTTTGTCCCTACCTGCATCTATAAGGTCCGTTCAGTTACCAATCAATGGCCTGAAAAGCCTGTGAGATATACTGAGTAGCCCACCACCAATGGTGTCTATAACTGTTTAGTCCTTTCATATAAAATTAGTATTGTGTAGGTAATAATCAATGTATGATATTAAAAATTCACAACGGTATGGGTTCCTCACGGGGCACCCGATCGGTACAACCTACTTTAGCCTAAGCCATAATGTTCTCTGAATATATGGCACCTTGTATTTAATATATATATATATATATATATATATATTATTCACATATATATATATATCATATATATATGAAAATATATTTATACATGTATATAATATCAACTAGGACATGATGTGCATCCACAAGGCATCCGTATATAAATATAAAGTGTCTAATAATTCTTGGGGTATATCTTCCTCGAAAACATATATAGTTAGGCTGTTATAGAATTAATGTATATAAATACTCCATATATTTTCTTGTATTCCCCCCTTTTCATAAATAAAATAAATTTTAATTGTTTCATGTTCAACATAGTCAATTCATTAAATATGGATACCAAATTTTTAAACAAGAAGATAAGGGCCCAAGAACCTTTATTACCATTTTTTTCAAGATTAAATTGATTTCATTCCATATATAAATGCCAATATAAACACACCATATTTGGTAGATTAACTTAATTTTAGTATATAAGGCTCATATCCTTTAAAAAATGTGCACCCTCAATGGTGTCTTGTGTTAAGGTATGCATCCTTTGTCACTGCTTTTTTAGTTTCTAGGAATAATATTAGCATAAAAAATCAATTCATATAATTAGTTCAATAATAGGGTTGTGTTGTATGGATGGTATAGAGTGAGGAATAATGACACTTGATAAAATCATTGATACATTAAGGAAAAATAACTATACTGCCTTAAATTAATTGGTAATCCGCTCCTCATCTTCTGTCATCCATTAATTCGAGATGAAATGATAGAATTTAATTAAAAAGACAAATGACTTGAAAATAGAGAATTTTTTATCTCCTAGATATATAATTTTTGAGGTTAAGATAAATTACGAAATGAAGGAAGAGTATTTAAAGGATTACCAGTGACTATCCAATGTAACCAAAGGTGGGTGTTTCAAACCCTAGATGAAAATCCTTGCTCAATGAATACCATGAAGGAAGAGGGGGAGATTCATATGGTTGGGGAGGTTTTTCACATGAAATGGGAAGAGAAAGAGGGAGTTAATTGTTAATGAAGTAATTTAGGAGACATAATTTTACCTAGTTTTAATATGTGCATGTCTTGAAAGTATAGTTTACCCAAAAAATGTAACACCACTAGTTAAGAGCCACTATGGGTTTGGGTTAAGCGCATGGTTTAGCCCAATGGTTTATAGCCTCTGAGAACCTATATAGACCTCTATATCTCCCTATATAGTCGTTTATCTCCCTTTTATTATTTAAAAAAACCATGCATCAACTCTCAGAAATCACATGGTTGAGCGACACAGTTAGCACTAACTATGCTCCAACCATGTGCCTTTGTCTTCCTTTCCTAAATCCTGAACTTTAGTTTTTGAACAAGCACTAAGTTTTCCTAAATTGATCCCCACCCTCTTAATCACATTACAAAAAAAACAAGGGATTTGGAATAGTAAATTAAATCATCTATGCATTTTAGAAAATATTAGATTTTATAACCTCTCCTCCATAAAACAAATTGTCCCTGATTTTACCTTCTGATGGTAAAAAAACATCAACTAAGAAAATGTCTAGACACTAAGCATGTATGTTATGTTCTCTCTCCCATGTTTCATCATATAAATGATTGTTATTCCGTATCATCTGAACTAGATGAACGGACTGGACTTGGACATCTTTTGGAATCTGGTTGCTGATATGAATAGGATTATCCTCAAAATAAGATTTTATCTCCATGTCAATATTCTCAAGATCTGAAAATGAGATGGTTCATAATAATAATGGAAAATTTTTGATATATGGAGGACATCATGAATGGATTGGCCCCTCATAGGTAAACCTAGCTGATAGGCAAAAACCTTGACTTTCTCTAATATCTTTATGGTCCCGACATAATGTGGCAATTTATTTCCCTACTTCTAAAAAAATCTATGACCCAAGCTTGGAGAAACTCATGGAAATACATAATGTCCCACCTTGAACTCCCAAGATCAGTGGAAACGATCAGTATAAGACATCTTCCAATATTTATTTCTCACTAATATATTATGGATAATCTATACATTCTTCAATGTCTCATAAAAAATACGAGGCCCCTATCTTGTTGTCTCACCTACCTCTATGTAGCACATGGGTGAATGACCTGGCGTACCGTATAGAACCTCATATTGATCCATCTAAATAGTTTCTTAAAAGAAGTTGTTGTAGGAAAATTTGATGATAGGTTGGTGTTTCTCTCAAGAAACCTTAGATAAATGATCCATTCTCTGATCATGTCCTCAAATTCTCGTATTTTATGCTCAAACTAACCATTAGTCCAAGGGTAAAACATTGTATGTAGAATCACCAGTGGACCCAGTTCCTTCTAGCCCCCTTCCAAAACCATGACATAAATCAAGAATATCTACCTGATACTATCATCTATGGAACTCCATGAAGGATTATAATCTCCCAGTCATATATTTTTATAATATTATCCTTAAAAATGTGTCCTTAATTGGTAAAAATTGAGCGAACTTCATTATCCTATTGATGATCAACCATATTGCGTCACATACTCAAGGTGATCTCAGAAATCACATCACATTGTCCATGGTGAAATTATCCCATTTCCACTCAATAATAGGTAATGGATATAAAATACCAGTTGTCCATTAGTGCTCATCCTTATCCTACTATTAGGTAGAACACCATTTGACAAAACCTATAATCTTTCTCTTCATACTCAGCCACCAATACTGATAGTGTATGTCATGGTACTTCTCGTTTATTCCAGTGTGTATTTCCTAAGTAGAGGCACGTGATTCTCATATCTATTCCTCTTTAATGTCTTATGAAACCCATATATAGCCATGAATTCATAATACCTCATCTTCCTCAATGACCCATCCATGTGGTGGGTCCACACCTAAAACACTTTTTCGTAGGACTAATCCATTAAGATCAGATAGCTTCCTCATCATTTATTTATGTATAAATGAATATTTCCCAATAAAATGTATAAGTATAGGCTTCCCATGGTTCTCCTAGACCTCTAAGTGCATCTAAGAAAACATACCATGAACTTCCACTCAATATTGTCCTCTTGAACAACATTTTTATGATTCATCTGGCTTAGAGTATAAAAAATGTAATTACCTATCCTGGGGCATATAAGTGAGATCAATATTAAGGGCTATAGGTATTCAACCCATATTCTATTCTTGAGGGTCAAGTCATACTATGAAAATACATATTTGGGGCTTTTGTGATTTTTATACACCAAAAACTGCTCTACCAACAGGTAATGCCTCCAGCAATTCAAGGCATGCAGTATATCTAATATATCAAGATTTTGGATTGGGTAATTATGCTCATGGGGCCTAAAAATATGAGAACTATATTCCATGAATTTATCTCTCTACATTAGAAATACTCAAAACCATATACCTAGTGCATCACAATGAACTGTATATATTCTTCATAGATCTGGAAGAACCAAGATTGTTGATGAAGTCAATATTCATTTTGACTCATGAATGTCTCTCTCACATTCTTAAGACTTTGTAAAAATAACACCTTTATCCATAAATCATGTAATCGGAACTGATATATGTGAATGTTCTTGAAGAAAATGCCTTTAGTAGCCAACCTTCCATGTGAAACACTATATATTTATGATTTTCTTGGGAGGATCATTGGTAACAACGAATCTAACCTTATACATGTCAATTAATACTATTATCTATAAAATTATGGGACCCAATAAGTGTAACTTATAAATACAAAAGTGGAATTCAATGATCTTAGTATACAATTGGTGCCCCCAGTGTATTTAGTACATTCTAAAGATGTTTGGCATGGTTTTATCATGTATGAGAATACAAAAAGATTTTATAAACAATGTAGACCACAAATGAATCCATATATGGGTGGAAAATAGATTAATTAAATCTATGAAGAAATCTAGAACTTTCATGAGACCAAATGGGATTCTTAGATACTCATACAATCCAAGTTTGTTGTGGAATTTGAAACATTGTATGTCTGATGGTCTCACAAGAACATGGTGATAACCTAAATTAAATTAAATATTAAAGAAAACCCAATCTCCTCAGAAAATTTTCAAATATTTCCACTATATATGGAAATGGATACTGGTTCTTAACAATAAGGAGGTTTAATCGATGGAAATCCAAGAAAATCATGAGGGTGTCATCCGTCTTCTTGGATAAAAAAACATGTAAACTCTATAGTGACATATTAGGTCATATAAAACCCTTAACTTTTGATTTATATAGATTCTTATTAATTTCCTGATGTTCATTAGGTTTAATACTACAAGGATGAATTAACATTATTGTTTCTCCTAGAACTAGCTCAATAGTGAGCTCCACCTATCATACCGGAGGAAACCTGGAAAACTCATAAGGGAAGACATCCTTAAAATAGTCCAATATAAGATGGAAAATTATCCATCATGTTCCCTGATAACTCATTAAAACACTAGAAATTTAGTTTTTCACTCCTCCAAACCAATGATTTTCAAATCTATCTCAACTATCCCAGACATCGCATTCACCCATATATATATATATATAATTATTTCCCTTGGGTGAGGTGAAATACACCCTCCACTGATAATAATCAACATGATAATGGTAATGAACTAACTAGTCTATCTCAATAATAATGTCAAAAAATATCACATTTATGATGGAGAGGTTCCATATGAAACAATGGATTCCTATCTGAAAGGGACGTTACTAAAATTAGTATATTCTCTCATATCTAATCACCAATGGTGTGTTAGGAGTCATTAATCCTCAAAACTACTCTATCTCTATGAATATTATTTACTTAATTCCTACAGATATAAAATAATTTTAAGTGCCTATGTCAAATAAGGAAAATACTAAAGTAGTGGCTATTATAATAGTACCTCAAAAGTAGAAGTCTCAAGACTCTACTCCTTGGGTGTAGGTTTCACTTCATTGATATGGCCAGATCCACATCTTTGAGATACAACCTAACTACCTAGGGAAGGTCAATTATACTAGAAATTTATATCTAAAGCATCGATTCCTCAACCACATCCTCCTCCTCAACCTAATTGGCTTATAGTTACCAATTCGCTTCTTGACATGGAGCTATTGATCCTACACCCAAATGTATAGTTGGTGCAGATCATTTCTCACTAAGAACTAGAGAGAAAGGTCAAAAAAAGATTTATTGGTTCCCCATATTTTAAAATTTCAGTACACAATTTGGACCTTTATAAAATTGGTCTTCTTATGTCCCACCCTTCCACACTAGTGGAATACCACATAATTATCAATTTATTTCATTTGGAAGGTACATCCCTAGAAATCACACTCAAAGTAATACTAAATTCCTATAGATGAGATACCTCCTTATCTAGATGTTGAACTTAACTAGCCCACATATCCTTATTCCCTCATATTCCACTTACTAATAAGTGTATGGTTTACAATATTAGAAATAGTGGACAATCAAAATACATTAACCTATGATCAGATGGTGTACATTATCCCATCCTTAAAACATCTCATTGTTTTCACATCATCACCATAAATATTCATTTTAAATCACTAAATATTAGTAAATCTAGATAAATACTCCATCATATATATATTTCCCTCATGTAAGAGCATAAATCATCTTGCATGGTCCACTCTTACCGTCAAAGTGAACAAGTAATTATAGAAGTCCATCTAAAAGTCCACAAAGGCCATAACCTCATATTAATCCACATAAGTGATAAAATACCACCATTTAATGAAATAATCATGCAGAATATAGGTGGTTGAAAGTGTGGATGATTGTCTCCTATTGGACGGTAAAGGTTCTGGTGCTCTGCTAATGTGTATAGCAGCTCTCGGGTCGAATCCTCGGTGATGATACTTTTTAATAGTAGATTGTTTTTAGTTGATTATATTCTGATGGGGTGGTGTTTGTAGAGCTTAAATGAAGTGATTAATGATTGGTTTTTGATTTAACAATTTGAAAAATATTGGGGTGAGTTCATTTTTAGGGAGTTAATCTTGTGATATCATTGAGCTTTTATTTATATTGCATTTAAATTAACACCCACTTCACATGTTGAAGGGGATTGGAATTCCTATGTGTTAAGGCATTAATCTGAGCCCTAACACAACTTAGGGTTATAATATAAATCATAGCTTGTTGATTTTAGTGTATATATGGTTCCAATAATCCCTGGAAACCATACGTTAAACAAAACAAGTCATTAATCAATGACATGTTATGTCCAACATACACAATATTAATTTGAAGAATATTCATTGAGAAAATACTCTCAATCACTTAGCGTCTCTAAATTATAACCCACCCCAATGAGATATTTACTCATCTATTTAAATGATTAGTAATCTTTTCATAATTATTATGATGATAAATTGAGAATATAAGAAAAATAAAGGGATAAGAAAAGAGTGGTGTGTCGAACACACAAACAAACAATGATGATAATTAAAAACGAACTCTAGATTGAATGAGAATGCAAAATAATATAAGGGGATTCACCTATATTTAAAATATTTTAATAAAATTAATATTAAACTACAATAGTTGTATGAGAATAAGAGATATTGAAGAATAAACATGCATTAAAAAAGAATTACAAAAAACAAACACTTACATGATTACAAACGAAGAACAACACAAAAGTAAATGAATTGAAGAAACAAGGAATGGTTTATCAAGTATAAACTTGAGTATGGTAGATCCTCCCATGAATTTGGTAGACCCTTGGTCCTACCAACCTATCCTCCTTTGCTATGAAATGCCAATTACTTTGAAGTATATAAGGGGTTGTATTTATAGTCCAAGGAAGTGGATTGTTTACATTCCCAATCTGTCCCTCCATTTTCATCGCCAAATTGGCTATTAAAAAAATAATCTCAAGATAGCTTATACTTAACAGTTTTACATAATAATTTATTTCAACTTATCTCATAATGTGGTGTCAGTTGGACTTATGGAGTTGAAGTTATGGTTGTTTTATTAAAAAACATTAAACTGTCCATTTCAATCCAAACCTTTTGAAGTCTAAAATGTGATTGGGTTTTTAAATAGGAATATGCCTTAAAATCTGAATTCTTTATTAAAAAAAGTTGGCCGCCTATATTTCCTATTTAACACTACAAAACCTCATCTTGATTGGATGATTACATCATGAGATATGTCATGAATAGTGTCCGGGTTTTAATTCCAAGATAGAATGGTGGTTTTGAATTCAAAATGACATTTGTACCCCCTGTTTTAAGAATTGGGACCTGAAATTTTTATCCATGACTCCTTACAAAGTTATCCGAATTTGTGAGGATAATTAATGAATTTTCACCTCTGGATTGAGAATAGTAATTTAATCTTCATGGATGGTCCAGTTTCTTCACAAATTCTATTAGCCTTCTTGTGTAGTCCATATAACCCTTTAAATTGAAGAATTTTCCAATGATTGCTTTTAATGATATGTGGTACATTGAATAAGGAATCCTAAAAAAATAGGAACCACACAATTGGGATCTTTAGGGTGATAGTAATAAATAAATTAGTAAACTTACTCAATTGGAATAATTTTAAAAAATGCTAAAAAATTATACTTAGTATTAAAACATTAATATTTCACAAAAATTATGCACATTTCATATAAAATCTATAAAGAGAGTATGTAATAAGTCACGAAAATATTAACAACATCAACTCCCCCACAACTAGTCTTGTGCATGTCCTCATGTGCAACAAATATAAAAAAAATTACAAAATAGTTTTCACTCACCAACAAATATTATGATTTTCTTTTACCCAATAAGGGGAGGTTTAGATAATATCACTTATCTATATTGAATTTCACCACAAGTTTTTATAGAAACAATGTTCCAAAAACAATTCATTATTTCATGCTCAAATTTAGAAATGGAAAATTATGGCACACAAAACTTACTCCTCTCAAGATGATAATATTAATTTATTGAGATTCACTCATTAACCAACCAAAAGTGAAAATATTAGTGCTTCAAGGAGCTCTCATATTACATTACCTATCCTAATGTTCTCAAAAATCAAGTGATCTTTTTAGGGGTTTTCTTATGGCTATGGTATGGTAGGAAGATGATATCCAAAAGATAAGAAAAAGGGGGTAAAACACCAACATTGAAAAAAATGCACACATTTTTTGAGATGAAAAATGGAAGGAAATGAAAACACATAATTAAAAGGGAATTATTGTGTGAAGAATGAAAAAAGATTAGAAGAAATTTTGAAGGGGATGAGAATATGAATGATTTACAAAACACAAAACTTCTCCCAATGACATAAGTTTTCTTTTTTTTTTCTTTTCTTTTTATTTTTTTTTAATTTTTCGAAAGTTTAACTTGAGAAATATCTCACACTCATATCCCAACCCTTGATTGATCTCCTCAGGACAAAAATTTTAATATTTGTAACAAGATAAAAGGTTGAGGAAAAATGATTTTTGACCTGCCCAAGAAACAAAGCATTTTTTGTTTTTTTTTTGGTTTTTGGTTTTTGTTTGATTTTTTTGATTTTTTGAACAGTTTTAAATAAAATTTACAAAATTACATATGAATGTACATTACATTCCTCAAAGCATGCAGAATTACATCCTCTCCCCCACACTGATATGGATGCTTGCTCTCAAGCATATGATAACATGGTGAAATCAATAAAGGGTTCACAAAATTAAATCCATTCCCACCACACTTAAATTTTAAAAAATTATTCAATGAAAATACTTGTTGATATTGGGTTGTAAAAGGTTTTGGGCTTGGGATGTGGATATCAAAGAAATGGTTTTCATAGGATTGAAGGGGATTCTTAAAGAAGGATTATTGTTAGGGAAATTGGAGACTATTTGGATATTGTGATTCTCATGTGGTTCAGAAAATGCCTCTATCATATTAATTCACACTAAAGTAGGAAATTCAGATTGATGGTCCAAAAACTCAAGAATTGCAAATGGGGGTGAAAAACACACATTTTGAAAAGATTTCCATAGGTATCCTTGTCATGAAAGCTAATTTTGTTCCTCACGGCTGGGGAAAATCATTTTCCAAACCAAAAATTGAGCATTCAAAATTTGTTGGTTGTGACAAAATATTCTTTATCCATGTTTATGAAGATACCACAAAATTATTGAGATGAAACCATGTATTTTGACTACCCAAAATCTTGATAAAAAATTCAAATGTTGTAGGTGAGTAATAATAACTCTTTTGTTTTTTTACACTTATTTTTTTATTTATTAGTTTTTTTGTGTTTTTTAAATACAAAACCACACAAAAGATAAAGATAAAAATAAAGGGTTTGATGACTAAAGTGGTAAAAATGAAAGATAGATGAATAATAAGAAAGATGAAGAAAGAGGAAGATATAGAGAGAGTTAATGGGAAAGAGGTTCCCCATAATTGGATTTGGTGAGTCACTCTCTCCATCCAGTGGTGGGTCAACTACAAAAGTTGGGGATATAATAGAAGTTGATGCAGTTCCAAGATTGTGTTTCCTCTCATGGGTATGCTTTAATTGATGTCCATTAACTGTGAATGACATTTTTGAAGAGGGGTCTTAGAGTTGCACTGCACCAAATGGGTAAACATTATTAATAACAAAAAGACCTTCCCAATGAGAATTATTATTACCTGGGTGAAGTTGAAATCGAGAATTGAAGATCAATACCATTTCACCTTCATGAAATACCTTTATCAGGATGTTTTTATCATGCATCACCATAGCCTTTTTTGTACAGATTGGAATTCTCATAGGAATCAAGTCGAAGATCCTCTAGTTTAGCCAATTGCAAAAATCTTTCTTCACCAGATTTTTCACAATCAAAATTAGAGGTTTTCACATCCTGAAAAACCTTATGTTGAATTTCAACTGGTAAATAACATGCTTTACCAAAAACTAGCCTAAAATAAGACATCCCAATGGGTGCTTTATAGGTAGTTTGATAAGCCCAAAGTGCTTCACCAAGTCTTCCAGGCTAGTGTTTTCTGGTTGGTTTTACAATTACCTAAAGCACTCTTTTCACTTTTCTATTTGAAATTTCAGCCATTCCATTTGTTAGGGGGTGATATGAAGTAGAAGTTTTATGTACAAAAACATTATTTTTAAAAAGAGATTCCATGGTTCTATTACAAAAATGGGTTCCTAAGTCACTTATCAAGGAATGTGGTGTGCCAAATTAGTAGAAGATGTGTGTCTTTAGGAACTCACTAACAGTATGTGAATTGTCCTTTCTACTAGAAACATAATCATCCTCAAGAAGAATGTTTGAGAATCCATTGGAAGGGGGATTGGTCCCATGAAATCAATGCTGAAAACATCAAAGACCTCTTATAATCTTAAAGGCCATTGAGGAATTTCATTTGGAAATTGCGCCAAAATTTTGGCAAGTGGGACATGATTGAAAGAACTCTTGTGAGTCCTTGAGGAGTGAAGGCTAGAAGAATCCAGATTCTAGGACCTTTTGGGAGGTCATTTATTGTCAAAAGTGGCCACCTCTAGGAAGTGAGTGACAGAATTCTAATATGGAGGAATGTTCATCTTCATAAAAAACTCTCTTAATTACCATGTCTTCCCCAATTTTCCAAAGTTTATTTTAATCACAAATATAGTATTATGAATCACTTTTGAACTTCATTTTTTTGTTCTTTTGAAAAATTTTCAGGAAAAACATTAGAAACCATGTAATTTACAATTGTGGCATACGACGGTATTTTTGGAGTGAGAGGTGAAAGGTTCTTAGTTGGAAATTCTTGATCAATTATTTCAGAATTAGAAGAATTATAAATTCTACTCAAGTGATCAGCCAAAGGGTTTTCTTTTTCTGGTCTATATCTGATTTCAAGGTCAAACCCTTAGAGCATTAGAATTCATCTTATTAGCCCCGGTATGGATTCACTTTTCTTGAGTAAAAACGTTATAGCAGAATTGTTTGTGAGGATGATGATTTTAGCATCTAAGAGATAGGTCCGGAATTTATCTTAGGAAAAAACCACGGCTAAAAGTTCATTTTCAGTGAAAGTGTGGTGATATTGAGTTTCATCTAATTTATTTGAGGCATAATAGATGACATGTGTAATATTTTATCTTCTTTGACCAAGAAAATCCCCAACAGCTCTATTAGAAGCCTCACAGATCATCTCAAAGGGTATGGACCAATCTGGTGGTTGGATTATTGGGGAAGATGTAAGAGTAGTTTTTAGTTCAATGAAGGCTCTCTTTCAAACATCACAAAAATTGAATGTGACATCATTTTGGAAAAACTGAGTGAGTGGGATGGAAATCCTACTAATGTTATGGACGAATCGCCGATAGAAACCGGCATGACCAAGGAACGAACAGATGTCTCAAACATAAGTGGGTTTAGGAAGTGATTGGATCACTTCAATTTTGGTAGGATCAACTTCTAATACCATCTTGTGAAACTATGTTCCCTAGAAAAATACAATTTGTATCCATGAAGTGAAATTTTACAAAACATAACACCAAGTTACACTTGACACACTTTTTGAGGATGAGAGAGAGTGAATTCAAGCATGATTAAAATGATTCATCATAAAAGGTAAATTCATCCATGAAGACTTCCATGAAGTGTTAAATGAATTCATAAAAAATAATCATCATAGACCTCTTGAATGTTTCATTAGAATTTCAAAGGCCAAACGACATTATCTTATATGCCTATGTTCCAAAGGGGCATGCGAAAGTAGCCTTTTCTGGGTCATGAGGTGCGATTGGGATTGGGAAGTAGCCATTGTATCCATTAAGAAAGCAATAGTGTGACTTTATAGATAATCATTCCAGCATTTGATCAAGGAATGGAATGGGGTAGTAATCTTTTCATGTTTCAACATTCGATTTTTGGTAATCAATGCATACACACCATTTTTTCATCACTCGAGTTGTGATAAACTCTCTATGTTCATTTGTGACAATAGTTATCCCACCCTTCTTAGGTACAAATTGAATTGGAATAACCCATTCACGATCAAAAATTGGGTAGATAATACCATCTTGAAGAATCATGGTAATATCTTCCCTAACTACCTCAAGGATGAGTGGATGGAGTCTTCTTTGTGGTTTTCTAATTGGTTTGGATGATTCCTCAAGATGGCTGTGATTCATGAAAAGAGCATGGTTGATTCCTAGGTTGTCATATAGGGTCCACCCTTAGGCCATATTGTTTTCCTCTAACACTTGAACAAGTTTTGACTCCTCAGTTTTAGTAATTGAAGAAGAAATAATGACAGGATAAGAGTGATCATGGAAAAGGAATGCATATTTCAGGTATTCATGAAGAGGTTTTAGATCAGTCACATCTTTCATTTGTGGGTTAGAAAACTCAGTAATGGAGGAAGTGACTTTAGTTGCTTCATATTCATTTTCCTTAATACTGTCCAAGGTGGAGCAGTACAGATCAAAGTTGTTGTGTGATTCAAGAGAGTTTTCAAGTTCATCTTGATTGATGGAGTCTATGAATGAGAGGTCCACATCAACTTCACAATTTATGACTTGGTTAATCATGGTACATATTTTACCTGATCCTTTATCATTTGAACACGAATAACATGATGGATTGGGGTTCAATTGACTCTCACAAGTGTCCTCAAAATCATGGATTGATAATATAGAGTGATCCTCATATGGGTATCACATGGCTTGGAAAATGATGAAGATGACTAGTCGGTCACTAAATTCCATGGATAAGATGCCTGAATGGACATTAATATTGGTTATATCATTCATAGGGAATGGTCTTCCAAGAATTAGGGGAGATCAAGAAAAGTTCATCTCACATTCCATGTTAAGGACATATAAATCTGCTAGGAAGATAAGATCATTAACACGAACAAGTACATCCTCGGTTATACCCTTATGACTAGTAGTGCTTCAATTGGCCAACTGAATGAAAACACCCATTAGATATAAGGGACCTAGACCAAGGTTGGATAATATGGATTTGGTCTGGACATTAATTGAGGCACCTAGTTATATGAGTGCATCATCAAAGTTGGAACTTACAATTTGGAATGTAACATTAAAGCTCCCTAGATCTTTTCATTTTTCGGAATAGGCTGTTGGGTGGAATCATTTTTGAAGGTCCTAAGTTTCCTCTTGTGGGTGGACAATTCTTTATGAAACTATGCATAATTTGTGATTTGATTGATGGAATCTAAGAGGGGAATGTTTACTTCAACACATCTAAACATGTCAAGCATTTTAGGATCGGGTTAAAAGGACTTCCTTGGTTTAGAAACAACATGAGGAAAAGGAATTGGATTTCTAAGTGGAATGTAAGGAAGTGAGGGAATGGATTCAGATTCCTTTTCATGTTTATTTTTCAATTCATTTTCTAGTTCAACATTCAATGGGGGTTTGGATGACTTATCTTGAGGCATATCAATTTTCTTTCCCGATATTAGTGAAATTTCACTTACATTACCATTGGGGTTGGGTAATGGTTGAGTTGGGAGTTGAGAAGAATTTTATTGTTGTTGCTGGCTCAGGTTGGATGCAATTTGACCAATTTAGGTTTTAATGTTTTTGAGGCTGGAATGGGTGAAGGAGGCAAGATCTTCCATTGCACTTTCCCATGGTTTCTTGGAAGAAGAGGCTTGTCCTGAATTGGGATTACCTTGATTTTGGTTCTTGGGAAAGAGATTGTATTAGGTTAGGAATTGGGATGGCTCACAAGGATAGTGGAATCTAGGAGGAGGAAGAGGATGATTGATCCTTTGAGGTTGAGGAACAAAAGGGTAAGGTTGTTGGATGTTACCAACACTTTGACCATATTGGAATTAGTTTGGGTTTTTATGAGGGTATTGTGGGGGATGAAAAATGGGATCTCCATATCTCATGTTAGGGTTATATGTAGAAGAGAAGGGCTTAGAATGGGGTTGTTTTAAGTTTCTTAAAAACTGGCCTAATTGTTGAGGGTTGGGGTTCCAATGAGCATATACTGCATTGATCTCCATTGGTCTTGGAGAATCAGATGGTTCATCTTGAAGTTGTGTAAATGTGTCTATTGGATGAGCTAGTGAGTTGTAGATTCCACAATTTTTGATAGGTCCAGGAAACATTGATTGTGGAGAAGATGAGGTTGGGTCTTTGGTAGCCACAGCTAGTTGTCGCACAAGACCTGTAAGTTCACTCATACACTCTGTCATCTTGTTTGGATCTATTGATTTATTATCTTGGGCTTGGTTTAATAGAGCATGATCACATGTATGGAATTTTTGTGTTTTTGCTGCCATTTTTCTTATGAGATCTCTTGCAGCTGCAGAAGTTTTATCAACAAGAGCACGGCCACATTCGGCTTCAATGAGAGTTCTCTCCATCACCAATAACCCCTCATAGAAGTATTGGATCATGAGTTGGTCAGGGATTTGGCGGTGTGGGAAGGTTGCAACAAGATTTTTAATCCTCTCCTAGTATTCATGGTGTGATTTGCTTAGTAACTGATGGATACCACTTATTTATTTTTGGATAGAAGCAGTAAGAGAAGAAGGAAAGAATTTCTATTAGAAGAGTCGCTTCATGTCATTCAATTTGGTTATGGAACCAGGTTTTAGGTAGTTAAGCCATGACATAGAAGTTTCAGATTGGGAGAATGGTAATGCTCGGAGTTTGATTTGTTCCTTAGAAATCCCTTGAGGCTTCACGGTAGAGCACACCGCTTGTAACTCTTTAAGGTAGAAATGTGGATACTCACTAGATAGCCCATAGAAATGAGTGAGAAGATGAATCAAACCCAATTTGAGTTCAAATTAAGCCTCTATGTTTGGATATTGAATACCAAGAAGTTGGTAATTCATATTAGGGGAAACAAGTTATTTAAGTGTTTGTTCCCTAAGATTGGACATATCTTATTCAATTAGTTAGACAAAGATAAGTACTTGAATGAGATTATTATCTCTTATGGTCCTCCTAAGTTTGCAAAGTGTTTTCTCAATTTCAGGGTCAAAAAAATACAATGGATTTTTTGGTAATCTATGGGAAATTCATAGAGATGTTGTAAGAAAGAGGAAGATGGGTTTTTTTTGTGTTTTTTCAGTTTATGATTTTTATGAGAAGGCGGGTTTTTCTTTGTGTTTTTTTTCAGTTTTTTTTTGAATTTTTTTTCTTTAAAATAACCAAAAATTAATGACTAAATAATGTACTATCCTAGGTAATATCACCATTTTAAAGTGCGGTCGATTATCACCTATCGACCGGTCAAGGTTCTGGTGCTCTGCTAATGTGTATAGCAGCACTCGAGTCGAATCCTCGGTGATGATACTTTTTAATAATTGATTGTTTTAGTTGATTGTATTCTGATTGGTGGGGTTTGTTTGAAGATCATAAATTATGTGATTAATGATTGGTGTTTGATTTAACAATTTGATAAAAATTGTGATGACTTTATTTTTAGGGAGTTAAGCTTGTGATATCCTTGAGTTTTTCTTTATATTTAGTTTAAATTGACACCCACATCACAAGTTGACATTGATTGGAATTACTAAGTGTTAAGGCTTTAATACAAGCCTTTACATAACATAGGGTTTTAATATCAATCATAGATTGTTGATGTTAGTGTACTTAGGGTTCCAATAATCAATGAAAACCACACATTAAACAAAACCAGTCATTAATCCATGACATGTTTAGTCCAACATACAGAATGTTAATTTGAAGAATAATCATCAAGAAAATACTCTCAATCATTTAACATTTATAAATTATAACTCATCCCAGTGAGAATCTTACTCATCCATTTAAATTATTATTAATATTTTTATAATGATTTTTATGATAAATTAAGAATATAAGAAAAAGAAATGGATATGAAAAGATTGGTGTGTCGAACACACACACAAACAATGAAGATAATTAAAAACAAACATTAGCTTGAATGAGAAAGAAAAAGAAGGGATTGGGATTAAACTATATTTAGGTTATTTTAAGAACCATAATATTAAACTACCGAAGTTGGATGAGAATAAAAGATATTGAATTAGAAACTTGCATTAAAATAGAATTACAACAAACAAACACTTACCCTATTACAAATAAAGAACAACACAAAAGTAAATGAAAGGAAGAAAAGAGGAATGGTTCATTAAGTAAAAAACATGAGAATGATAGATCCTTCCAAGACTTTGACATAGCCTTGGTGATTCCAACCTATCCTCATTTTCTCTGAAATTCCAACTCCTTTGAAGGAGAGGAGGGGGATGTATTTATAGCCCTAGGAAGTGGACCGTTTGCATTACCAATCTATCTCTCCACCTGTATTACCAATTTTCCTATTCGGAAAAGCCGAATCGTGGTAGAGCCTCTTCAACAAAGTTGTAGATAATAATGTTGTATGACTGATCTCAAAATTTGGAGTCATTTGGACTTATGTATCTTATGTTATGGTGGTTTGATTCAACAAAGTTAAACTATCCATTTCAATCCAAACTTTTTGAAGACCATAATGTGAATGGTTTTTTGAATAGAAATTTTCCTTCAAATACAAATTATTTCTTCAACAATGTCAGCCGGATATATCTCCTCATTCACACTGAAAAACATTATCTTGATTTGAGGATTACATCGTGAGGTATGTGCTAAATAGTGTCTGAATTTTAATTCACGGACAAAATGGTGGTCTAGTATTCATAACGTCATATGTTCCCCTTGTTTTTGGAATTGGGCCTGGAAATATTTATCCATGACTCCTTGAATTGTTATACAAATGTGTGAGGATAATTAAGTAATGTTGAATTCTGGATTGAGCCCAGTAATTCAATCTTTATAGATGTTCCAGTTTCTTCACAGATTCGGTGGTCCTTTTTGTGTGGTCCATGTGACCCTTCAAATGGTAGAATTGGCCAATAAATACCCCTAATGATATATATTAAATTGAATAAGGAATACTAAAAAACATGAACAAAACAATTAGGATCAGTATGGTGTGTGTGAAAAATCATATAGTAAAATGACTCAATTGGACTACTTCTAAAAAATGCTCAAAAATTATACTTAGTATTAAAACATTAATATTTCACACAAATTATGCATATTTCATATAAAATTAGTAAAGGGAGTATATAATAAATAATGAAATTTTTAATAAAATCAGTAGTGATCATAACCATCCTCTCTAGAAACCTCTCTATATTATCAAAGATGGATAACATGTCCTTTATTCATTATTTAGTATCATGAGGACCACCTTCTCGAAAAAATATTTGAGGGTGATGATTTTGGAACTCTCATGTTATCTATTCCATGGTAGGTTCTGGTTGGGGGTTCCTTGTATATTTTTTACAAGTCATATGAAACCCTCTCAAATTTGATCATCAGTTAACTGATTATCAAATGAAGGAGCTAACACATGAGGCACCAAAGAAGGTAATACTGGTGGATTAGGGCCCACCATCTCAAGAGCATGGTCATTGTCACCTTCTTGGTATATGAGCCAAGGTTGTCATAGTGGCATATCTCTATAATGACAAAATCAATCCTTTGAATAGAAATTTATAACATAGTATATCTTAAGATACTAGAAAAGGATAGGTACATGGCCATTCTATATTATATTCAACCCATATTCATTCCCTTAAATCCATGTCAAGGTGATGTATAAGACCTTAAAGAATCATAAGAGACACTCCCTACATCCCGCTACTAAGGTCAAATCTAGGTCAAGGTTTCACACCACATAGTAGGGGACTCGGTATAATGAGTTTTAATTCCATGTTATAGAGGAAAGGACCCTCTACATTTTAATTTTCATCCCCAATTAATCGTGAAACAATTATTATATGAAATTAAATTTAGTCCAATTCCTAGTTAGTTATATGTATTTATATATATATCATAATCCAGTTAAATGAGTTGACAATACCAAGTTATAATGGAATAATCTTTATAAGTTGTAATCGGTACATCATGTAACAACAGCCTAACTGTTACATCTAGTATCCAGATGTAAAAGGTCATATAAAAATATTTTATTAGATGAATCACCATTCCAAAATTATATAATTACATGCTTTAGGAATTAACATGGGAAATTAGGTTATCAAAATCACTAACATCTCATCCCATGTGACAAGTAGTCTAATGATCAAACATGGAATAACTGGATAATTAATTTTCTACCATCATGCTATGTGGAAAACCCCATTTTGGTTTATGAAGACACTTTAATTAATTCAATTATTCAATCCTTGCAAGAAACGTTAATACAATTACAAATATAGAAATCAATGAACAAGTAATATGAAGCATGCAATTCACATATTAATATTAATATGTCATGGAATATGTATGAAATGTGACTCCTTAGGTGCCTCTAATGATGCAAGATCATAACCTTATTTACATACTGAGAAAATGTACAAATAATCGACAAGAATAGTAACAAAAATATTCCCACAAACAATGTAATTCACCCAATGATGAAATCAATACAACTATAATAAAAAAACTATAAATGAATACCCTATACTAGGTAATTTGTCTTTCCCCAATACTTGAATTAGCTACTCTTAGTAATATGATCATTACAGAATTCTGACAGATTCCTTGTCTCCTTTATAAAAACCCAAATAGTAAGCAAAATGGAATATTACATGTGATATCACTTTGTAACATCCTGGAATCCATTCACTCCAATGTAAACTGTAATACCACAACCCTAGTTACCCAGAGTCAGTGCATTATTACATAACTTTGGCATGATCACAATGGATCAAATCCTAAAATACCGGCCAATTTTGTATCCATGGAATTACTAGATACATACATAAGTTTTACAATACATAAAAAATGAAAAACAAAGACAAAATTGTCTCCTTTTTACACATTCATATCCTTTAGACTATCCCTACAGGTCAGTCATATTATAATTCTTCGCATCCTAGGAAAAATAAAACATAGAAAGGGGTGAGCTCAGGTGCTCAGTAAGGATAACAATAAAGCGTAAACTTTTATAAATAATAATAACCATTTAAGGAAATGTATAAGACTAAACAGAGATTTTAAACATAAAATTCGGTATAATATGGCAAATATAAATCAAATAATTTCATTTACATAGTCACATGAATATTCTACTAGTCAAATAATCACATGTAATATCAGTAGCCTATTTCATAATGATGGAATTCATAATGTTGGACATCATAACCACATAGTCAAGGCCCCGTGCCAAGAATAAAAATAATATTTTTTCAAGTCTTTGTGCCAACACACTAGTTTGTCTCATGAAAGCTACCGGTGCATCTAAGGGCTATAGAGGTCACCACCAACCAATTACTAAGTCTACTGCATTCCTCATATAAAATTGATAAAACGTAGCATAAATATTCATCTTAAAATTTTCATACAAAATGTCATTAATTCAACCATAAACCATGAAGGGTATAAAAATAACACATCCATAGTCAAACATATCCTAACACATTCAATACAATATGGAAGTTTGTATTATAATAAATCAACCTTAATAAATAATAATATCCAGTAAAGGATGTTGACATTATTGAAAATGATCAATAAAAATTTTTGAGATAAATATCCCTTTTGTGAAATAATTTAAAAGTCACATATTTATAAAGGAAGTGATTTAAAAGATATTTTTGAATCAAAGTGTCCCATACCACTTTGAAACATTTTATAGGAATTAATATTTTAAAACAATCATCTCTATAAAAATAAATCATTAAAACCATTTTGAAAACATGGACATTAATGAGAATGATTTAAAATAATAAATATTTAAAACATTTAAAATGATGTTTTAGTTAAATATTACCATAAAATAATAATTTTAAAATGTATTTTATGAAACATGGACTTGGATAATAAATATGACCCAGAAAATACTTACACATAAACAGTCTCGGATAATAATGAGATTGAGGAATTAACCCTTACCTTGTACATTTCCTTGATCGAGGGTATGTTAACATCATGTATAATAGTTAAATAATTTTTATTAAATTATACAATAACCGTATACATAAATATGATATCATATATGATCTTCTAATATTTCTTTGTTAATAATATTCCAGTAGTATCATTTTTTCGGGTGTTAACTGATTCGTTTTCCTTTATATTCTTGGATACGTAAGCCATGTTTGTTTATGGATAGGATTTATTTGACTCATATCCAGAATGATTTTAATTTCTTAAACATTATTTTAAATCATAAAATGAAAATTATTCTTGAATGATATGATGGGGATTGAATTTCATCATGTTCAGGGAGACGGTAATCCATACGTAAGCACGAGCGACAATATCATTCTATTGATGGTGAAATAATATGTAATTGGATGGTATATCATATATAAATAATAAATAACATGTTATATATATTATTTACATCAGTTATACTCATTGTTAAACCTATACAAATAATTAAGTGTTTCAATAATAAACTACACCATGACGTGGAGATGGTAAGTCGTACGTACGCACGTATGGTGTCTTTTCATTCATAGGATGGATAGAATAATGAATATGATTGTACCATATTTATAATAACATCACATTATTAATAATGTACTAGAGTTGTTATATTGTTATGGATGCTACAAAGAAATATGAAGTGGAAGAAGAAAAGAACATTGAAAGAGGTGGTTAAATTATTACCTCTTCTTCAGGTTTTTCCTTTTGAGTTGATCAAAGGGCTCCTTAGGTAGGATTTCTGATCAAAGTATGGCCTCTAGGATAAATTGAGGGTAGTTGGGAGGATATTTGAGTAGCTTTTGGACAATCCAAATGGCTTTGGAGGTGTTATTTTTAGAGAAGGGGAAGTGCCCTTTAATAAGAGAGGTGAGGGTCACTTTAAGAAAAGCTTGGAATATTATTTTATTATATAGTCATATTCGGTTTATAATGTCTCCAAAATGATTTATTTCGAGGCTAAGGTGGGGATGGGTCTAAAAACACTCAAACAGTAGGTTTTTGACTAGTTTATGTCACTATATTAAACTTATCATTTATATTTAACTCTTGTTAAATAGTTTAGCTTTTACCATGTATTCTTGTATTATTATAATAAATGGTTTATAAAAATACTATAGAAAAGCCAAGAGAACCCCAATTGGTTAATTATTAATATATATAACATTATCTAAGTCCTATGACCGAACCTTATATTTTTTAGGAATATTATATCAATTAATAATATAGTATTTATTTTAAAAACTCATTTATGTTAATTTTGACACTGTTTGGTATTTTGTTTTTGAGAAAGTCATAAAAACATTATTATTTAGAAAAGAAATTATTTAATCGACCCTAACAAGTCATAATAACATATAAAATTTGTGTAATTCATCAGAAGTCTCAATTTACATTTATTTGGATATTTATAATATCAATTATTTTAATCATTAATTAATAAGGTAATTACTCCATCATCATTGTGTCTCAAATAAAATTAATAATTTAATGCCTAAAAATTGTAAATAAAAATAAATTATATAGGAAATATTTTTAGATTTCTAATTAATATTTATATTTGAATTTATATTTTGTATAACCCTATATTAAAAATTGTTTAGTTATTATACTTTGAATTTAACAATTTTAACTCTTCTTTAAATAAAATAATAATAAATGTCCTAATCTAATCCAAGTGTACCAAAAGGATAATATTTTATTCCTAATGTTGATTTTAGTCAAAATACACTTTTCCAATAGAATTAGAACATATTTGATGGTATTTATAATATCAGTTTTTACATTTAATTAACCAATTTACTTTTAACCGGGGTGAATAAAAGACAAAATTACTATTCAACAAAAAATATTTTTATCTTATTGAACCACATTTTACATACTTATGTCAACCACGTCTCTCGGATTTCTGAATTTCAATTCACAGAAGTGTTAAAATTACGTTTTATGAAAATTTGTAAATGTGCCTAAGAGGTGGGTAAAAGATAGTAAAAAGTTCAATAAAATTTTATACATTTAATCTTATTATAAATGACTCCAATAAATTATAATGAAATTATATAGGTATTTTGTATCTATTTTGAGTTAAAATAAATGTAAATAAATTAAATTATTATTTAAATAAAAAGGCGGTTTTAAACTATAACGCAGTGTTTTTCGCCATTCATCAAAAATTGAATGTTTTCAGAAAAATGCCAAAAATTTACCCTAAGCAATTTTTGTTATTTTGAACCCAAAAATGAAGTCCATTTAATAAAATAAAATTTATAAAATTTCAAAAAGTGGTTATTAATATTTATAATGGATAGTTTTATTTGTCGCGGTGTGCTAAAACTCTAAGTTGCGTACAACACAAGCTATTGCATTATTCAGAGAGAAACATTCCATGGAAGCTTGGGGTGTTACATTCTCCCCACCTTAAAATTATTTCTTCGTAGAAATTTCTAGAATATTACTACATAAAAATATTCGAGTGGTTCTCTATCATATGTTCCTTGAGTTCCCATGTTTCCTCTTCCGTATTATGATTTCTCCATAGAACATTTACCGGACGAGTCATCTGGTTTCTCAACACTTGTTCACTTGTATCAAAAATATTGATAGGCACTTCACAATAAGATAGATTGGGTTCCAGTTCAATTTCCTTATAGGTGAGTATATACATTGGGTCAAGCATGTATTTTTACAACATTGATACGTGGAACACATCATGATATTCAGAAAGACTTGGCGGCATTTCCAAACAATAAGTTATAACTCAAATTCATTCTAGAATTTTGAAAGGTTCGATGTACCTGGGACTTAATTTACCCTTCTTACCAAAACTTATGACACTCTTCAATAGAGATTACTTCTAGAAAACATGATCTCCTACTAGAAATTCCAAATTCTTCTTTGGTTATCAACATATATCTTTTTCCTATATTAAACTGCTTTGATATGGGTTTGGATAACCTTCACCTTTTCCATTATTTCCTTAATAAGTTCTGGTATTATGAGTTTTATTTCACCAACATCATCCCAACAAGTAGGTGTGCGACATCCATTTCCATTTAATATTTCATACGGTGCCATCTGAATACATGAATGGTATCTATTGTTATTGGAAAATTCTACAAATGGTAAATACTGATCCCACATACCTTGAAATTCATGTGATCAAGATCTCAACGTGTCTTCTAAGGTTTTAATAGTCCGTTTTGATTTTCCATCAGTATGAGGGTGGTAGGCAGTGCTGAAATGAAGTTCAGTATCCAAGGCCTTCTCAAGACTTTTCTTGAATCTTGATGTAATATGGGGATCATGATCAGAAACAATTGATAGAGGTACTCCATGAAGTCTTATAACTTCATTGATATATAGTATTGTTAAATGTTCAAGTGGAAAATATTCTCTTATAGAAAGAAAATGTGCTAATTTGGTAAGACGATAAAAAATGACCCACATTTAATTATTCCATCTAGGATTATTTGGTAGCCCTGTGAAAAAGTCCATCGTAATATCATCCCATTTCCACTCAGGTATGGGAAGAGGTTGCATGACTCTAATAAGATGTTTTCTTCCAGCCTTAACCTATTCAAAAACCATACATCTTGACACATAATCAGCAATATCCCTTTTTATGTTGTCCCAAAAAACGCTCCTTCAAATATATATACATCTTAGTGCTTCCAAGGTGTATAGAGAAATTAGAGCTGTGAGCATCATCCAACAATTCCCTTTTTAGTTCTGTAATATTAATAACACAAAGTCTCTTCCCAAATTTCTAAATTTCATCTTCATATACGAAGTCAATCAATCTCCCATCATTAACACCTTTAATTTTATTTTTAAAATCTTCATCATTAGTCTGAGAACTTTTTATCCTTTCATGTAAAGATAGTTTGGCAACCATTTGAAAAAGTATTGATGTTTCACCTTCAATGATTATTCCCATATCTATCTTTACTAAATCCAGGAACATAAGATCCATTTCAATCTTTATCTTGTTCAAAACACCATTATCCTTTCTGCTCAAAACATCTTCCACCGTATTTTTCTTCCCTGGGTTGTAGTGTAGAGTGCAATCATAATACTTGAGTAGTTCAAGCCATATCATTTTCTTCATGTTGAGTTCTTTTTGTGAGAAAATATACTTCAAACTCTTGTGATCGGTATATATCTCACATTTTTACCAAAGAGATAGTGTCTCCATATCTTCAAAGCAAATATTACAGCTACAAAATCAAGATCACGAGTTGGATAGTTTTGTTTATGAATTTTTAGCTATTATGATGCATAGGAAATAACCCTATCATTTTGTATAAGGACACAACCTGGACCTTTCTTTGAGGCATCACTATAAATAACAAACCCATCATTCCTTGATGGTAGAGTCAAGATATGAGCATTGACTAATATTCAATTCACTTCTTTAAAACATTCCTCACACTCTATTGTCCAAACAAATTTAACCCCTTTACGTGTGATCCTAGTTAATCAGTTAGCCAATCGAGAAAAATTCTGGACAAAACGTCGATAATAACCTCATATACCAATAAAACTGCATACCTTAGTTTTACTCGTCGGTGCTGACCATTCTTTTATTGCTATTGTCTTAGAAGGATCAACAGAGACTCCATCCTTAGAGACAATATGGACAAGAAAAGAAATTTCCTGAAGCCAAAATTCACACTTTCTAAACTTCCCATATAATTCATTTCTTCAAAGGGTTTTAAAAATAGTGTGTGGGTGATTTTCATCATCTTCATAGATTTTTGAGTATTCCAAGATGTCATCAATAAGTACCACTACAAAGTCCTCAATATATTCCTTGAAAACTTTATTCATTAGATCCATGAAGACAGAGGGTGCATTATTCAATCCAAAAGGCATTACTATAAACTCATAATGCTCGTACCTGGTTCAAAATACTGTTTTTGGAATGTCTTCCTTCTTCACACACAACTGATGATATCCAGATCGAAGGTCAATCTTTGAAAAATATTGATCTCTATGAATTTGATCAAATAAATCATCAATACGAGGTAGGGGATACTTGATCTTTATCATTATAGCATTGATATCCCTGTATTCAATGCACTACCTCATAAGTCCAACTTTCTTCTTAACAAAAAGAACACGTGCTCCCCATGGAGACACACTAGGGAGAATAGATCCATTATTACTCAATTTCTTTAGTGGTTTATTTAGTTCCACTAATTCCATAGTTTACATTCTATAATGGGTCATTTATATGGGAATTGAACTAGGAATTAAATCAATGGAAAACACAATTTCTCATTCTGGGGGATGTGCAGGTAAATCCTCTAGAAACACATCAACATATTCTTGTACAATAGGTATGTCCTATATTTGAACATTCTTTTCCTCACCCATTGTTATTTAATTCTCTTCCTCCCCAAAAATTAAATTTAGTAGAGCTACTAGGGGCGGATCTAGATAAGAATCATGTGGTGACGTTTCTTCTCTAAAGAAAAGTAACTCCTTATCATCACTGAAAATTGTAGCCTACTTATTCTTACAATAATGTTTTGCATCATGGTCTAAAATCTAATCCATATCGAGGATTATATAAAATTAAATCATGGGTATGACGATGAGATCATCAGATAAGGAACATTTATATGAACTAAGGGGGACTAATTTACAAAACGTTGTTGCAATGATACATCCCCAAGGAGTTTTTACAGACAAATTCATTGTAAAATCAAATTGGAAATATCTAATTTTCTTAGAAAACTGGGAAGATATGAAACAATGTGATGATCCAGAATCAAATAAACATTGGATAAACCTGAGGAAAATATTAAATTACCTACCATCACATCTTTTAGATCTTCAACCTCAGCAGTAGTGATCGCATAATCTTGGAATTTCCCCCTTTTCCTTTTATGAGGTAAGTTTCCTTGGTTCTTAGGACATTTGTTTGCATAATGCCCATTTTCTCTACAATTTTATCATTCAACATTGAAAGCTTGTTTCTTTTCCTTGCAATCATGAGCTTGCTTTCTTTTTTCACCACACTTGTAACATACTCTAATTTCTTTCTGGAAAGTACTGGGGTTTTTCTTCCCACATTTACTGTAATATGTATATTAAACTTTTCCCTTCTTCCCCTTATTTTTATTTACAGAGTGTTCATCATATCTCTTCTTCCCTTGATTTACTTTGAAGTCGTAATACTTAGAGATTTCTTTTTCTGTATTGATATCACATGAGACTATATCTTTGTTTGATGATAAGGATTGTGACACTAATGCTCGACGGAGAAATGGTTTTAACCCATAAAAGAATCAATCAACCTTCCTCCTTGGGTTATGTATATATTCTGCTACATTCCTTTCTAACCTTGTATAGTTATCCTCATTCTTTGCGACATTCTCATCCTCCTTTTTCCTCAAACATAGAAATTACCCTTCCATATTCACTCGATGGTCACAAGGAAAGTATTTTTCTAAGAAAATCTCTTTAATATCCATACCTTCAGTATTTGATACTTCTTCACCTTCCTTTTTGTTTTGAATTAATGACCACTATTGATCTGCATCTCCCGTGAGGTGATAAACTGGCATGAAAACTTTTTCCTTTTCGCTACTCCCCAGAGCATGAAATATTTTCTCTGAGGAACTTATCCATTTCTCAGCTAAAAATGGATCTTTAGTGCCATTAAATGTTGTTGGTTTTCCCCATGAAGAGGTCTAACATTGATCCTCTGAGTTGTGTATCAGGGAGCTCTATACAGGTAAGGTTATTATTCAAAACCTGGGTGATTTTTCCCATTATTGTGATAAGATGATCAACACCAGTTGCATCACCAGGTCCACTTTTATTATCTTTAGTTGGAGGGAAATTCCTACATGGATTATGTCCATTGATATGGTTTCCATTCCTTCCACTAGGAACCATTTCTAAACAATGGCATAAAAAAGATTAGTTTATGAATCGCAATACAAAATTCAAAAATTGTAAAACGCTTAACATAAATTGAAAAATTTATGGATATAATCCATAATAATAAAAATGTTTTCTTTGAGCAGGTATATAATCATAAATCCTTTATAATGGTTTTTTAAAGAAAATGTGAATTATCCTTAGCATATCCTCTTGGAGTGTTGTAACTAAGAGTGCCACAAGGCCCGTTTTCATGTACTAGGATACCCCGGGTTAAGCCCAAAACTCCTTATCGAAGTTTTCACTCCTAGGTACATATGTGCCAGAGTCTCCTCTACCTGCTCGTATCCAGACTGAGATGTAATTCTTAGAAAAACCAAAAAATATCTACATTACCGAAATTCTAGTAAGTTTTTTTATACTAATCCTCAAAGTCTATCATAGGGAAATGTTTCTAAATCAGAGTTTTTCGTAATCTAGATTCAAAGGTTTTTACTAAACATCCTATGATACAAACTATAATGCCCCGACCCCAGTTAACTAGAGTTGGTGCATTATTACATAAATTTCGCATGATAACAAGGGATCAAATCCCGAAAGACCTATCTGTTTAGTAGCCTTGGAAGTACTAGATACATATATAAGTTTTACATTACATATAAAATGAGAAACAATAATAACATTGTCTCGTTTGAAAACATTCATATCCCTTAGAATATCCCTACAGGTTAATCCTAATATACTTTTTCTCATCCTAAGAAAAAATAAAACATAGAAATGGGTGAGCTCAGGTTATCAGTAAGGATAAAAATATAGCGAAAACTTTCATAAATAAGCATAAACATTTTAAGAATTGTATAAGACTAAAAAATCCTTTTGAACATAATCTTCCGTATAATATGGAAAAGATAAATCAAATAATTCCATTTACTTGGTCACATGGATATTCACCTAGTCGAATAATCACATGTAATATCAATAGTCAATTTCATAATAATAGAATGCATAATGTTAGAAATCATAACCACATAGTCAAGGCCTCAGGCCAAGACTACAAATAATATTTTGTCAAGGCATTGTGCCAAGATACTAGTTTGTCTCATGAGACCTACCAATGCCTCAAGGGCATATAGCGAGCCCCACCTAGTACTTACTAAGTCCACTTCATTCCTCATATGAAAATGTTGAAACATAACATAAACATTCGTATTAAAACTAGCATACGAAATGTCAATACATCAACCATAAACCATGGAGGGTATAAAAATAACACCTCCAAAGTCAAACACATCATAACTCATTCAATAAAATAATAAATATTGTATTATAATGAATCATTCTTAATCATCAATAATATCCAGTAAAGAAAGTTGACATTGTTGAAAATGATCAGAAAAACTTTTTGAGAGAAATATCCATTTTTGTGAAATATTTTAAAAGTCACATATTTATAAAGGAAGTCTTATAAAAAATATTTTTGAATCAAAGATTCCCATACCACTTTTATTCTTTTGAAAGGATTTAACATTTTAAAACAATCATGTCCATATAAATAAATCCTTAAAACCATTTTGAAAACATAGACAATAAAGGGAATGATTTAGAATAATAAATATTTAAAACATTTAAAATGATTTTTCATTTAAATAGTACCTTAAAACAATCATTTTGAAATTTATTTTATGAAACATGGACATGGAAAATAAATTCTCCACAGATTATACTTATACATAAACAATCTCAGATAATAATGAGATTGAGAAATTAACCCTTACCTTGTACTTTTCCTTGATCAAGGGCACTTTAACCTCCTGTATAATATCAAAATCATATTTATTAAATTATATAAGAACCACATACATAAATATGATATCATATATGATCTTCTAATATTTATTTGTTAATAATATTTTAGTAGTTTCATCATTTTTGGTGTTACCTAATTCATTTTCCTTTATATGATTGGTTACGTAAGCCATGTTTGTTATGGATAGGATGTATTTGATTCATATATAGAATGATATTAATTTGTTTAAACATTATTTTTAATCATAAAATGAAAATTATTCTTGAATGGTTATGATGGGGAATGAATTTCATTGTGTTCGTGGAGATGGTAATCTCTACCTAGGCACGAGCGATAATATCATTCTATTGATGGTGAAATAATTTGTAATTGGATGTTATATTATATATTCATAATTGTTAACATGACATATTTATTATTTACATTAGTTATACTCATTATAAAACCCATCCAAATAATGAAGTGTTTGAATAACATACTACACTACTATATGGAGACGGTAAGCCGTACGTACGCACGTTTGGTGACTTGTCATTCATAGGATGGATAGATTAATTAATATGGTTGTAATATTTTTAAAATGACATCAAAGTATGTATAAGTTACTGGAGTTATTAATTTTTTATGGAAACAGCCAAGAAAAAGGAATTGGAAGAAAATAAGAACTTTGAAAGAGGTGGTGAAATTATTACCTCTTCTTTGAGTGTTTCCTTTTGATTTGATCAAAATAGCTTTATAGGTTGGATTTATGATCAAAGTAAGTACTCTAGGTATAATTTAGGGTTGTTTTGAGGGTATTGGAGTAGGGTTTTTCTGAGGCAAAGGGATTTGGAGGTGTGATTTTGAGATAAGGGGAAGTGCCCTTTTATAAGAGAGGTGAGGGTCACTTTAGGAAAAACATGAAATATTATTTTATTATACAGTCATATTCAGTTTATAATGTCTATAAAATAATTTATTTATAATATATGGTCGGTATTGGTCTAAAATATCTCAACCAATAGGTTTTAGACATGTTTAGGTCACTATAATAACTTTATCTTTTAGATTTAACTCTTAGTTAAATAGTTTAACTTTTATAATGTATTCTTGTATTATTATAACAAATGGTTAATAAACATACTATAAAAATCCAAGAGAACCCCAAGTGGTTAATTATTAATATATATAACCTTATCTAAGTTCTTTGGCCGAAACATATATTTTTTAGGAATATTATATCAATTAATAATATAGTATTTTTTTAAATCCATTTATGACAATTTTGACACTATTTGGAACTTTTTTTTTGTGAAAGTCACCAAAACAAAATTATTTGGAAAAAATTTTATTTAATCAACCCTAAAATGTCATATTAACGTAGAAAATAAGTTTAATTCATCATATGTCTCAATTAAAATTTATTTGGACATTTATAATATCAATTAATTTAATCATTCATTAATAAGGTAATCAGTGCATCATCATTGTGTCATAAATAAATTTAATTATTTGATTTCTAAAAATTATAAATAAAATACCATTATGTAGAAAATATTTTTAGCTATCTAATTAATATTTATAGTTGAATTTATCTTATGTATAACTCTATATTATAAATGGTTTAGTTTTTAAACTTTGAATTTAACACTTTTACCTCTTCTTTAAATAAAATAATAATAAATGTCCTAATCTTATCCAAGAGGACCAAAAGGATCATATTTTATTTCTATGGTTGATTTTGGTCGAAATACACTTATCCAGCAGAATTAGGACATGTGTTAGGGTAATTATAATATCATTTGTACCTTTAACTGCCCTATTTACTTTTAACCGTGCTAAATAAAAGTCAATGTTACTATTCATCAGAAATTATTTTCATCTAATTGAACCACATTTTACATAATAATGTCAATTGTGTGTCTCAGATTTTTTAAAATCAATTCACAGAAGCTGTAAAATTACAATTTATGCAAATTTGCAAATGAGCCTAGAAGGTGGGTAAAAGATGATAAAAATTTCAATAAAATTTTATACATCTAATATTATTATAAAAGGACTCCTATAAATTATATTGAACTTATATAGGTATTATGTATCTATTTTAACATAAAATAAATGTAAATAAAATAAATAACTATATAAATAAAAAGTCAGTTTTAAACAATAACTCGGTGTTTTTCACTATTCATCAAAAATTAAATGTTTTAAAAACTCACCCTAAGAAAATTTTGATATAACAAACCAAAAAATGTAGTGCATTTTGAAAAATAGAATTTATATAATTTCAAAAGGTGGGTATTACTATTCATAATATCTAGTTTGATTTTTCAGGGTGTGCTAAAACTCCAAGTTGCGTACAATGCAAGCTATTGCATTATTCAATGGGAAACGTACCATAGAAACATGGGGAGTTACATAAATGAACCTGTTTGGAAACATGGAACTCAAGATATCCTCCCTATATACTATAGGCTAGAAACTAGAACTGAGGGTCTATGGTGGTATGGTAGAGAGACTATACCCTCATGATCTTAGTGTATCATGGTGGTATAAATAATAAAAAAATATCTCAAAATATAATAAATTAATTTCAAAATATTATTCATCCATATGTAATAAACATATTGAAGAAAATTCAATATCAGATGAAAAATGACGATCTTGTCATGGTACTACCTGCTTCGTCTTAAGCCATTATTTTCTTTGAAAAGATGTCACTCCTTGTGTAATATATATATCTATATGTTATGAATATATATATAAAAATTATATACATATGATCATATATGTGTGTATATATATATATATTTAATAACATTTATGACCCAAAGTGCATCCCTATAGTGGTCATACCTAAATAAAAGTGTCTTCACAATTCTCATTGAATTTGTTCATGGAAAATAGATATAAATAGATATAATCATGACAACATAAAAGTAAACTATATACCAAATCCATTTATATTCTTGGACTTGGTACAAATGTTACTTAATTTAATAAATTGTCATACTGAGCATGTCTAAGGCGTTCCGTGGAAAGGGAACCCTGATATTTTTATGGTTACACTTTATAAAACCATCACTATAGGATTTCATCCAAGGTGTTCCATAAAAAGGACACAGGAATCCAGAATGGAAAGGTATAAAAGAATAACCCTCTAATCCTATCCATGGTATACACATAGGGAACCATGTATTGTTCATTGAATGGTATTGTGGTATTTCACTCTAAGCTTATCCATGGTAATCTATTGGGGGACCACGTTTTAGTCATGGTTAATATAATTCATCCCCCTAGGCATCCAATCCAAGGTGTTCTATGAAGAACTTGTCTATCACTCTCAAAATGATTCAATTCATTTAAAATATTCTAATTATTATGGTCGATGATTCCATTCTTGGAGTCTAGATCTTAAACCCTCATATCTCCCTTGGAATGATGTTATGGATGGACCTTACTAGCACTAAAATCATACCACTTAGAAAACTCATTTAATTCAACTCAATAAATTCATTAAAAAATGATACTAAAGATATAAAAAATTATTCAATGGACCAAGAACCTGAATTACCATGTTCCATTGGCTTATCTAAATTAAATTTCATTTATAAAGTCTAGTCTAGAGACACCTCTTTTGGTGGTTCAACTTAATTTCAATGCATGAGGTTCATAACATTTTAAAAGGGTAACAACCTCAAGGATGAATTATACCAAGTTGGACATACTCTGTCATTTATTTTTGGGTTTCTAGGACTACATTGAGAAGCAAACTATCATTACATTTGATTAAGTTGACATTTTTGAGGGATCACATAAAATGTACATCATAAGGCATAATAGAACATGATAAAAGAATCGATAATTTAGGGAAAGGAAACTTGACCACATAACTTATCTTGGTAGAACTCTTCCCATCCATTTTCATCATTAAATTTTTGCAAAAAAAATTGAAATCAATAAAAAATATAAATACCCTAAAAATAGGTAATAATAGTTATCCTAAAAAATTAATTATAGAGGGAGAAATAAATGAGGAAATAAATGAAGAGAAATGAAGGGATTACTGGTGGATATACAATGAAACCAAGGGCGAGTGCTTCAGACAACGGATGAAGAACCTATCTCAGATCCTACCTTGAAGGAAGAGTGAGAGAGTAATGTAGTTAGGGAGGTGCTACATGTGATATAAGAGGATAAAATAGAGAGGTATCATATAATTAAGGAAGGAAAAAATATTCACTTCACCTAGTTTTATGAGGTTCATAGTTTGGCCATATTATTCTCCAAAAGGTTGGCCAAAACAATGTGGCACCATTAGTTAAGGGGCACTAAGGGTGGGGGCTATGTGCATGGTTTTCCCCAATCATGCATAGACTATGGACGCCACTATAGAGTTTTGTATCACTGCACATAGTCATGAGACCCCCTTTTATAGTTTAAAAAATAGTTCATCACCCCTCAGGGCTTGTATGGTTAGCACTAATTTTGAAACAACCATATGTCCCAATCCACCTTTCATAAATTAAAATATTTAGATGCTGAACAATTCAAAAACTCTGTTTATATGCTTCCTAACAACTTAATATCATTAAAAGAAATATAAAGTGGGTTTTGAATAGTAAATTTTTGTACCCATACCTCTTTTAAATATCAGGATGTAACAACCTCCCATCCTTAAAGTAAATACACTCTAAGTTTCCCTTTTAAGGGTGGTAAAACATCATATGCCTAATGTTCTGGCCACTCAGCATGCACATTATATTATCTCACCCATGACACATCCTTTACATGGTCATGATGACATAGTAACCAAACTAGAGGAACTAACCTTCCTTGGAGATACTTTATT
Organism: Viscum album; assembly: GCA_963277665.1. Taxonomy (NCBI): domain Eukaryota; kingdom Viridiplantae; phylum Streptophyta; class Magnoliopsida; order Santalales; family Viscaceae; genus Viscum; species Viscum album. Next base: position 684,086,592 of record OY728158.1, on the reverse strand, counting down.
CTCTAGTCGATGATACAAATTGGGTTCTCCTCAAAATAAGAATTTGTCTCCATCTCAATATTCTTCGGATCAAATGAATGAGATGGGTTGTAATAATATAAAAATCTTGATACATGGAATATGTTGTGTATGTCCTAGTACCTCTGAGATAAAACCAATGCATAGGATACTGGACTAACTCTTTCTAATATCTCGAAGGGTCTCACATAATGAGGTGATATCTTTCCCTGCTTCTAAAATCATCTATGTCCCGACCTAGGTGAAACTCATAGAAATACCTGATGTACCAACTCAAACTCCAAATTTCACTGATGATGATCAATATAAGACTTATTCCTATAATCATATCTCACTATACACTTCTATATAAGTTATACCGACTCGAAATTCTCCTAAACAAGATGAGTTCTCACTAGTGATGTCTCACATACTGGTAATAAAAATAGTTTTTAATGTAATGTCTAATGTTATAGTCCCTCATAGTTATCCATATGATAATTTTTATGAATTATTCTATTATAGGAAGACTCAATGAGAGTTAGGTTTTTCTTCCATGAACCTAAAAAATTAAGGATTTATGCTCTAAGTATGACTTTTACACCTATATTGTACAATTGGTTTGACCATTGGAATGAGGTTGATATAGTATACTCAAAAGAACCTATAAACATAGTGCATTCTTCAAATCCATCCAAAACTGTGTTGTAAACTAAACATATATATTTGATACTGTCATCCATAGAACATTGTGATGAAATATAAACTACAAGGCATATATCCTTCCATGTTCATCCACATAAAAGGTCTTCTTGATTGGAAAAGAGTGAGTGACCTTTGTTATCTTTTCGATGATAACCCATACAACTTCACTGCCTCTAAGATATCTTGGTGATATCATCCTGAATTATGTGGTAATGTCATTCAATTTTCACCCTAAAATGTGAAATCTCAATAAAATTAAATCATACCATTGGTGGTCAGCCTTCACCTATTGATTATGGAACACCGTGTGGAAAATCCTACTATCTACCTCTTCATACCCAGAAACCAATACTGGAGGTATTTTTCATGGTACATTGTGGTAAGTCTAGGGGGTACTTCCCATGTAGAGGAATTATATACCTGCATTAATTCCTCTTGTATGTTTGAAGGAACCTGGATACATCTAAGAATGTATTAGACCTCATACCCATAAATGACCCATATAAATGGTGGAAACTCACCTAAAACACTCTCCCTTAGGACCATCCCCTCAAGAACAGATAACTGCCTCATCATTAGTTTATCCATAAGTGAAGAGTTAATTATTAAACCTATAATGATAGGTTACTTGTTATGCACATAGACTTCTAAGTGAATCTTAGTAAATAGGTTCATCAACTGCAACTTACTAATACCTTATTGAATTGTATATTTCTGAGCATTCCATCTTAGAGAATTAGAAATGGAATTGCCTTTCCCAAGTGTATATGTGAGCTCAAAGTTGAAATACTATAGGTATTCTACCCATATTGTCTTATATAGTTTCAATTCAAACTATATAGTTATTTATTTTATGTATTTTTGGTTTTTATACACCACAAACTACTATTCCAAAAAGTAATGCCTCTAGCCATGAAATACATGCACTATGAATTCCAGATTGAGGTCATGTATTTGGTAATTGTGCTCAGGGACCTTAACTGATGGGAGCCATATGTCATGACTTGATCTCCATGAATTATAACTAATCATAACCCAATACCTGATGCATTAAAATAAAATATATATCTTCTGAGTAGCTCTAACAAAATAAGGATCAGTGCTGAGCTCAGTCTACCTTTCATCTCATAAAAGGATCTCTTGCATGCTTTATACAATGAAATATTTGACCCTTTCCATGTTCAATCTTACAATATATTCTTCTTAGGATAAAAATTCTAGAATAAAATTATTGTAATATCTTTTCATCCCTTGGAATCTATGTATATGAAACCCATTCATGGGTTGCTCTCATGTAACAAAAAATCTCACCTTCTCTAGGTCACATGAAACTCTTGTATCTAAGGTGATATGACCTAATAATTTTACCTTATCAATCTAAAAGTTTAATTTACTAATATAATCATTTATATTTTTCTCTCTTATAGTATTTATTATGATCTCAAAATTTTTGGTATGGTCGAGTATGAGAATACACCAAGATGTTATCCACAAATACATTCATAAATGAATCTAGATATAGGTGGAAAACGTGATTTATTAGAGCCATAGAGACTATATGTGTGTTCTTGAGATTTAATGGCATGAATAGATACTCATACAATCTATATCTGTTGTGAAATATTTTATGTGATATTAATGATGTTCTCACTTGCACTTGGTGATAACCCAACCTCAAATAAATCTTCAATAAAACCTCAACTACTAAAAGATTGTCAAACAGGTCATCTATTCATGGAAGTGGATACCAGTTCTAAACCATAAGCTGGTTTTATGGACAACAGTCCAAGAAAATCCAAATTTTACCATCTTTCTTCTTAGAGAAAAAGATAGGTGAACCTTATGGTGATTTACTAGGTTATAAAAATCCCTTATCTTCCAAGTCTTCTAGCTACTTATTATGTTACTAATGCTGGATAAGGGTCATTCTATAAATAGTATTGGACACTGGTGGAGCTCTTAGAACTAGCTCAATAGGTAACTCCACCTCTCTTATAGGTGGTAACCTAGAAAATTCATATGGGAAGACTTCCCTTTAACGATCCACCACAAGAGGGATTTTTTAATGTTGTATTCTTTGATCACTGATAAAAAGACATGTGATATAGTTTATCACTCTTCTTATCCCATATTTCTCCATTCCAGATCAACTCACTATTAAATATCATTCTACCATACTTATATAAATACCATCATTAGGTGAGGGGAAATACACCCTCTGATGATAACAGTAAACATGAACATGGTAAGGAACCAACTATTCCATTATGATAACGATGTCAAAATGTGTTATCCTAAGGATGAAGCAGTTTCATTCGAAACTATGGATGCTTATACTAAGGGGACATTTCCTACAGTGGAATATTTTCTCATATTGAATCCTCGAAGGTGTGTCTAGAGTCATTATCCCACCAGAATTACTCCATATCTCAGCCCAAAATTCCAATAATTTCTGCAGATATAAAAGATTGTGAAGCACCTATTTCAAATAATGAAGATACAAAAGTAGAGTCTATTAAAATAGTAACTAAAATTATATAATTCATGGGAATCTTCTACATAGAAGTAAGGTACGCTGCATAGATATGGTCAGATCTACGACCTTGAGAGATAACCTGGAAACCCAATGAAAATCCACTCTACTAGAGCTATATATTTTCATCCTAAATAGCTCATCCATTTCCACCTTCTTAGCCTAATTGGACAGTATTAGTCCATCTCCCTTCTAGATGTGGAGTTGTTGATCTTTCACCCAAATTTTGAGTCAGTGCAGATTCCTTCTCTCTAGGAACTAGATGGGATGTTTAACAAAATCACTATAGGTGATTCATCTAGTCATAATATCAGCACTAAATTTTGTCCTTCATACGCTAGGGATTTTTATGGACTACCCTATCACACTGCTGACACACCACATAACTATTAGTGCCTATTTTCTGACTGTCATTGTGGTTGTGGGAAGACTCAAGTCATGCTTCGTACCGCAATACAAACTGCCTCCCTATCTCGATGCTAAACCACCCTATCCCACACTACCAAATACCCTGAGGTTATTCTCATTTATTATATTCTAGTTCACTTTCTAAAAAACTGTGTCTAGTTTGAAGACATTAACCAGTGATCAGATGGCATACATAAACCCATCCTCAAATAGTATTTTTGTCATCATCTCATCACCAGAACGTTTTAGTGTGGAACACTATCACTCAATGGAATGAGATGAATACTCTATCCTAGACATACTACCCTAAATTAGTTGTATAAATTTTATAGTGTGGTATATCATTAGAATTTGAATGATGAAGTAACCAAAAATGGATATCTAATAGTTCAACCAGACCATACCTAGATGTCGAAAAACCTGAGTGATGACATCCCACCATCAATTAGAAGAATCACGTAGCATATAGGTATTTATATTGACTGTCCATTTTCCCGGAATCTCCAGATGCTCGAATATGGTTCAAATGGTCTATATGCATAACTTATCAACCTGAGGGACACCTTCTCTTTAAAATGTGGGAGGGTGCCACTATTGCAACTCCCATTCTAGCTCTGTCATAGTAGCAGTAGGTAGTGGGGATCCCTATATAGTATGTATAATTTGTGTGAAACCCTCTTGGAACTGAGAAACTATGCTCAAATCATGAATATAAGGAGTTTCCATTGGATGCACTATATGGGGTAATATTAGAGTATCAAGTACAACCACCATAGAAGCATGTCCATTACCATAATCCTCATGTACAACCTGATACTTTCATGGTGGTATATCACTACAATTCCAAAAAATATTCCAAATAAAAATAATTGAAAACGGAATAGATCTCAAGACAATAGAAAAGGATTTGTACATTGCCTTCCTATATTAGGGTCAAGAAATATTCTTGTTCCAAAATCTTGGTCCAGGTGATGTATTAGACCATGAGGAATCACAAGTGACACTCCCTACAATCCACTACTACGGTTGGTTCTGGGTCAAGTTCTCACACCACATAGAAGGGGTCTTGGTATATGGAGTTTTAGTTGTAAGTTATATAGTAAGACACCATTTACATTTCAATTGGCGTCTCCATTTAATGATTTAAATTTTTATTTCAATAGTTTAATATTTTCCAATTCTTGGTTAGTTATATGTATTTATATATATCATGGTCTAGTTATAAGATTTAGTATTCCCACGTTATGAAGGAATAAGAATTGTAAGTATGAATTTGCATGTTCTATAACTGCGACCTAACCCTTACATCTTGTATCCAAATGTAACAGGTCAAATGAAATGATTTAGATGAAACATTGTTCCCAATTTATAGAATTAAATTCTTAATAAATTACAATGGGGATTAATTTAATCAAAATATATAATGTTTCATCCCATGTGACTAGTGGTCCATCGCTCAAACTTGGAATATGTGGCTAATTAATGTACCACCATCAAGCGATGCAGGAAAACATTGTTTAGGTAGATACATACACTTTAAGTAATTCAGTTATTTTATCCCAGCAAAAAACGATACAAAAATTATGAATATATAAATCAAGGAACTTGTAACATATAGTAGGAAATATATTCATTAACATAGATATTTCATGGCATATGTATGACATGTAACTCCTCATGTTCCTATAATGATACATGATAAAAACTCCATTTCCATACTAGAAAAATAGAAAAATAATCCACAATAATAGTAATAATAATAACAGCAGAATTAATTTTCATAACCCAATAGTGAAATCAATACAAATGTAATAGGAAAAAACCAAAACAACAATATCTCATCCTAGTTAATTTTCTTTTCCCAACATGTGGGTTTTCTACTCTTAGTCATAGGCTCATTACCAAATTCAAACACATTCCTAGTCTCCATTCTAATAATTGAAACACTAAGGTAGAAGAAAAATGACCTATGATACCACATTATAGCATCATGTACCTTTTTCACTCCAAAGTAACTGATCACAGTTGACCACATGGCCTCAAGAATTCCTCCCCATACTCCAGAGGATTCTGACTAGAAATGTAGGTCTATAACAGTATGGTGAAGAAGATATAACCTCATGATTAGAGTGTATCACAGGAGTACTAATAATAACAAACAATGGAAACAATATAATAAATTAACTAAAGAATCACAATGATCCAGATGTAATAAACATATAGAATAAAATCCAATATCTGATACAAAATCGGGATCATTTCATGGTGATATACAAAAGTGAATACATGGAATTAAAGAAGAATATGTATATAACATTTGATATGAAGATACAAAAGACTAAAACCTATCTCCATAAGAATCGTAAGCATAATAGTGTTCCCCTACTCCCGTACTCCATCCTAGTATAGTGGGTCGAGCATCCAAAGATAGATTCTTCTCGTTATCTCTACCTGTATCCATAAGATTTGTTCAGGTACCAATTGGTGGCCTAAACAGGGTGTGATATATACTCAGTAAGAAACCACCAATATTGTTTTGAACTACCTAATATTTTCAAATAAAATTATTCATTTTCATGTAATAATCAAATCATAATAGTAAATAAAGTAAATCACATTGGTCTGGGTTCATCATTGGACACTCGATTGGTACTACCTACCTTGGACTAAGCCAGAATGTTCTCAAAACATATTTCACCTTTTTTATAATATATATATATATATATATAATTCATGAATATATGAAATCATATAATTATGATCATATATTTGTGTATGTATTTAGATACATAACATCATTCAATACCTAAGGTGCTTGTCCAATGTGTTCGTACATAAATATAATGGACTTCATAATTCACATGCCATACATGCATGGAAAAGATGTATAATTCATCCATCATAAAAGTTAATTATATATTGAGTCAACGTGTATTCTTTGTCTTGGAAGATGCATAGTTGATTTAATAAATTTTTATCCTGATCCCATCCAAGGCGTTTAATGAAAAGGAATCTAAGTATCGCTCCAGGTGCACTTTATAAACCCATTACTTTTAGAGTCTTTACAAGGAATTCTAAAATAAGACACAAGTATCCCTCATGATATGGAATGAAGGCATAACCCCCTGATCCATTTTATGATATAACCCATAGGGAACTAGGTATCCCTCATGGCATGGTGTAGTATCATTTCTCTTTGATCCAATCAAAGGTAATCCACTAGGTAGAAGATTTTATTGCGGATAATATAAGGCATCCTTCCAGTGATCACATCCATGGTGCTCTATAAAGAACTTTTATATCACTCCTAACTTGTTTCAATTCATTTAAAATATTCAAATTATTGTTCTCTATGATATCATTTCAGGTATCCTAAATCATTACCCTCGTATCACCCATCACATGATGTAAAGGATGTCCATGTCCAGTGTTAAACTCATACCATTTAAACAAATCATTTATTTCAAATCATTCAATTCATTATATAAGGATAATCAAGCTATAAAGAAGAATATAAGGGGCCAATCATCTGGCTATCAATTTTCTATTTTTGTAACTAAATTAAATTTCATTTATAAAGTATAATTTAAACACAACTCATTTAGTTGTTCAACTTAATTTCAAGGTGATAGGTACATCACCTTTTAGAAAGGAACCACCCTCAAGGGTGGATTATGAACATTACAGGAACAATATAAGAGTAATATGGGTCATTTCAACCTTTTAGTTTTATCTTTATTGATGATCAATATGATATTTAAATGATGATAAACATTGTAATCAATGGAATCTAATCAAATAAAATATACCATGGATATGACTCTGGAACCAGAGTGTAGGATCAACAAATATTATTTAAAATTAATTTAATAAATTAAAGAATTACATTTTATGAATTAATTATACAGTGATGTATGTTAAGACAGATCTATGTTGTGCTATCATTATGTTGTAGGAATCAAGAGTAGATTCCCCCTAGATTTGATCCACACATGTATAAAAAATCTCCTAACATCATCATAGGAATCTTTGGGTTCTAGCATGGAAGATCCTATAACTTGCATCATTTTTAATTGATCCTCTTTGATCTATCTACATTCGGTAATGGGATGTGGAAGAATATTTCATTCCATTCATGGGAGTGTTCTTAGAGAATTGATTTCTCTAGGGCTTCGAGATGATTCTACGAGTTTGTTATGCACAAAAAAAATGAATTGTCTCTATTGAAAAATAATTTAATTTGATTTATATAATGCTAGGTTTTATAAATAAATATTTTCACAAGTAACCTTTAATATTTTTTTTAAAACCTATGGAAAACTTTTCCAATCATAATAATAATATTCTTATTTCTTGAAATTATATTAACATGATAATTAAAATTATATATTATTTACTCACATAATATTAAATATATATTATGTCTCACTAGACCAATAAATTTGGCATATCATTCCTATACAATATTAATCATGCCTTGAATAATTTCTATTTTATAATTATATATATATCACCACATTACTTGCCAAAAAATAAATAAATATTATATTACCTAAATATAAAATGAAAATTTGTAAATATTATTCTCATATAATATTCGATCAAATAAATGATGACAAAATATAATCGATAAAGTAAAAATGAATAATTATTAAAAAATGTTTGGGAATAATTTTTATTCAACTTTTTAAATAATCAATAATAATATATTATTTAACTAATATTTTGGATACACTTAGTGTGTGACCCTCTAGGTCCCTTTCTTAGAGGAATTAGGTGTAGAATCCTAAAGTCCAATGTTGGTGTCTAGAAACATGACAAGGAACCCATAGAGAATGAATTTAACGCTGCAATGATATAATACCTTATATGGATACTTATTTTATTATAAAATCCATTTTCCATGAATTCTCTAATCAATAAGGCAAATGTGGGTGTTATCAACCTATATGCTTGATGTCCCTTTATTTGACATTCTAGAAATCAAACTTGTGTATAGAATACCATGGATAAGGATTCATTTAGATTATATAATTTTATTCAAAGGGATAAGATATCAACTTCTATTAAAGAACATAAGGTACAAATCCATTCTAAAATTATCCATTAATACAACATTACTTATGATGCACCCAACATATCATACCTCAATGAAAACATATGTCATTATAATTTTTATCAATACATAAAATTACGTGCCTTATAATACTAATTTTTTATAATATTAAATTTGAAGTATCAAAACACACCTCTTCAAATAAGAACATCCAATGAGACATATAAATGTGAATTTCCTACTGCTGAGTCTCATTATCAGAATACCCTACATTAGATATTACTAAGATTGTACACCGTGAGAAGGTTCCTCAAATTATTATGGGTATCCACCCATGATATCATGTATCATTTCTATCCCAAAAATTATATCATCTAGATATAGAATATATATTTAATAATATTTTCATGGAACTTCTGTGTTCTCAACATCGCAGGGAACTTATATGACCATGTAGTGTAACAACTACTCTTATGACATTATCACATACTATATTATGCAAAAGTATAATCATGATGTTATAAAGAGTTTATTAATATTAAAAACTAGGAAGATAGGTTATCAGAAAGTACATATAAATTGGTTCTAGGGAACCAACTCCAATAGAATCTCACTAACACTAAAGAAAACTGCTAGAAACCATCAGTTTGCTATCTCTCACATGGTAATCATGCTTCTACTGAGATATGACTTTATTAAACAGGTCCACCAAGTTTTCTTCTGTGGTAAATCTTCTTATTCCAATGTCACCAACATGATAAAAATTCCCCAATAACATTATCTATAGCTGTAAAGGAAACCATAATTTCCTAATCCTCGTAGTATGGAATTTAATTTAGTTTAATTTTAATTCACTTTAATCATTTTAACTTTCCCAAATCAACCCCAATCAATGAAGAAAAATTAATATTTATACATGTACCTTTCCTTGGTATCTACCCTACAACTAGGTCCATCTCACTTGGTTGTTCAATAAGATCATAATCTATGAAATGTATCATGGGGGGCCTAAAATTTCACATCCCAGTTATTCACCCTGACCTATGTAATATACCATGGTAAAATAGATCAATTTTCATACTAAACCATATAATCCTCACCATTCCTAACACCAAACTTCAACCTATCCCTCAACCATCCCTTTGAAGCCCCCTGTCATGAACACCTCCTTCCAAAGATTCCACAAATAGTGGATAGAGATAATTATCCTTGATTGAAACCCCCAAAAAGAAATGGATTGGTAACTATCATAGAGGATATAAAAATATCATCAAATAGTAGTCATTACCCTCTATAATAATATAGGATCATATGATATGATGAATCATCCCTAAGAAAATACATGACATAATATAAAATAAATCCAAAAACAATTCCATAATGAATGTATAAATAAAATTGATATTGATAAAAGAATCCAAAGTAAAATACAAAAAAAGGAAGCTAAAGAATTGATACATCAACTATCCAAGGTCTAAGATTGTAATATCTATCATGGTCCATGTAATCCTCCAAGAAACATGAAAATAGTTTTATATTTTTTGGGTGAAGAAAAATGTATACTTAGTAGAAAAAACAATGTCTCTCAAGAACATGTGAATGAAGAATACTAATGAACCCATGAGAAATCAAAAGAACCAGCAACACCTAATCATTTCAATTATCTATCACAACCTTACCAAGGCACATTCACTAATTATAATAACCTAATAAGTAGCATGTTAATGAAGGGACCCTGGACCACATTCCCTATGTTTTTCCTCTCTAACAAACATAAATATAATGCCATGACGCTCCCATATATTCTGAATAGAATATAACACCACCCCACATCATATTCACAACAAATCATCACCACAAACTCCTGGACCACTGCCCCACAACATAGTCACATCACATCTAGCCTGCAAAAACCTGGTCCATCACATCATAACCACTACCCTAACCAGAGTTGTAGGGTAACATGAAAATGAAGTACATAAACCTTTTTCCTTACTACCATGAATGATCACACCATAAGGCTCCCCACAACACATTCATATCACATATCACTCAAATACTCATGGGACACCTCCCCACAACATGGTCATATCACATATCACTTGGAAAAATAAGGGCCTTCACCTAGTGCACTAACATACCCCCAGTCATAATTACCTATGCATATATACTCACCTAGAAGAGAGATAATTAAATAGTGGGTATCTATCCATCCATTACCATTACTAGGATGTTGAAAAAAACACCCCCTTTTGTATCTATAGGTATCAGTACATAGTTCTCGTTGCGGGTGGGGTGTGTATAGAAATCGAGAGAATATAAAAATATATACATATTTCCACACACAAAACCATCCTCTATGATTACAAAAACACACTAAAAAAGCACAAAATCCCCACTTTCACCAACACCTCTAAATGTATAACACCACACAAATACACACATGCCCCGGTTCACATTTTTAAAAAATTCCACCATCCAATCCATTTTTTCCACTATTAATCATCAGCCACATTCAACCACACATCCCATTATTTATGTGTTCATTAATCACTTCCATTCATTAAATATTCCAAACCCCAATCATTTATATCATTAGAAAATAATTATTTCATCACTAATTGGGAGTTGAGAACAAAGTAACTATCCATTATAGGAAACTCATCATCTCCATAACACCATCACCTCGCTGCCACATAAGAATTGAAAAAAATCAACACATCACTAACCCAAAATCTTGACCAAACAACCATCACCTCACAACCCCAAAATCTTGTCTAACCAACCACCACTTCACTACCCCAAAAGCATGTACAAACAAATACACCTCACCACCCCCAAAAGAACTGCCACATCTCACCCATCATCCCAAAATCACTTCTTAAAATCCCATTGCCACCCCTACAGTGTGGTCAGAAATCAAAACACATCAAATATATTTTTACAGATTTAAAATATGGTCATTAATGACATTAAATGTTATTTTAGGGGATTTATCCCACGATCCATAATCTTGGGGATAACATTTCATATCAAAATATTAGTGGTTAACGAATTTCTATTTTATGTTGATATAAAAATAGTCACAACAGATACAAAAATCACAAAACATATCATACTAGACAAAAAATCCACCAATGGCCATAATTTGCAGTGTTGTATCAAGCCTATACAATCTATCATATCAAAATAATATCAAACCCATAAAAACACGTGTAACATTCATATTACCCCATTAATTTCAATTAAAATAATTATTTATATTTTATTAAGACTATACAACCATATCCCATAGGTAAAGAAGAGAACATCCCTCCCACATGATCCGAAATAAATAGAAACAAGGGATTACTTACCTCAAAAATGCTTTGTCAACACTCTATACATAGTATGGAAAAAATAAATCTTTGAAAAAAATAGCTACACATGGGAAACCACAGAAAAATCTAAACTACACTAAATTATCATTAAAACATATACCAAATCAGACCCCAAACCAATACAAAATTACCATGGGGAATCCCCAAGCCAAGAATAAAATCATGGGGAAATGATAAATACCTCATCACAGATCACCAAAAAAGAACCACAAAACCTAGTGGATCAAATTGCTAGGAAGGGGGATAGAATATCCTAACAAGGTTACTAGAGCTCATTCATAATTGAAGAGGAAGAAAAAGGACTAATAAAATTATAATTGGGGGATTAAATGACTTAAAACCTTAAATCCCACTAGGTTTACGTCGTGTAAACTTTACACGACTTGTAATTCACGAGTTTTTCAAAAATTCACAATTTCACCAAAACATTTCAGCTTAAATATTATTTATTAAACCATACTAATCCAACTTACATGATTTTTAATCACTTAATGGATACCTCTTTTCTAATTTACAATCAATTAACCAATCATCTACAATATACATGAACCATCAATTCACGTCATATAAACATTAAACGAAAATAATTTCATGTTTCAGCACTTCTATAACCATAGATTCTAGAAAAAACACCCACAACCTCATCAATACTTCAATGGAATACCTACAAAACATAAAATAGGAACCTTAATAGTACTAGAAGGAATATACCATTATAAGTAGCACTACATTATTAAAATAGAAAGGGTTACTCCCAGAACTACCCTTATACTCACTTATAAAAGGTGACATATCCACCACTACATTGACTCACCTATAATTAAAATTTACTCTTGAAACTATTCCAATATTATCCTTTTATAACCCTCTAAAATTTTCAAAAGATTATGGTCACCATTATTTATCCCAAGGCCTTCACTTACATTGAGACTTCTAATGAAAATTCATGTCCCCGACATGAATATTATCAACTAATTAGCTTTTTTTCTTAATTATTTTCATTAAACATTATTATAAACACAATAATATACTGATATAAGTATCATTTTATACTGTAAAGTTTTATATATTAAGTTTATTATCATTTTATATCCATATACATCATCCAAAATGAAAAAAACTATTGTTCATGGGTTGTGCAGACTATTTCTTTCACAATGCAACATGTTTTGTATTCCATCATCACCATACAAGGATACATATATGGATGGTATTAAAGGATAAATAATATTTTTATGGTATAATTATTCTTTCGGTATGAAACAATGGAGAAACTATTTATTATATAATCAGGAAATTATCATCATTAATTTAAACATTTAAAATAAATATACTAAGACGATAAACTTTTATTCAAGTTGTGTAATATTTAAATATTCATTATAATATTTTTTTAATTATTTAAAATTATGGTATATCACACTAATAAAAACTAAAATATATCATTATGATTCTATTGTAATAATATTATGACTAAACAACCACACAAATATTCATTATTCATGGTAGGTTACTGTTTGGATCTGTATAACCAACTACATGAACTATCTTATAAATTTATATCACGAATGAATATGAGAAATTATTTACATGTTTAACATTATATAAATATTTAAATAATTTTTTGTTTTCAATTTTGGATATTTTATATCAATATTTATTTCATTAATTAAGAAAACACACTTGGATCATCCAAAATCATCAAAACATGATTTTTATCAATTTCATCTTTAATTATTAAGACTAAGACACTAATAAAAGAATTTAAAAAAATCATAAATTATTATAAATCATTATTTAAGACAAATTTAAGGATCTATTAATGGTGAAAATTTATATACCAATAATCACAAACACTGATATTATGAAACTAGTACAACCGGTCAAACTATAAACACCTAATGAGAAAATTTGGAATAATTCATGTAGAGAAACACTATTTCTGAAAAGTATAAATAAAAATATGTATGATTGAGGTTATAAACTAATATATTAATATATATATATATATATATATTTGCGATATATTATGATAATGTATGTTCATGGAACCTAGTATAGTAGCTAAGGGTTTTTCATTTCAAATTCTTCTCTTTGAGACCTGTTTGGTATTATACACATAATTTCATTTATGTGTTATATATACTTCCTATTTGACATTTAATATCATTATTATATTTTAATAATATAAATTTAATTTGTTTTTTATTATTATTCACAGGCCCGCCTATTCTTTGTGAGATGCGTGTGCTAGCTTTCTATTTCCCCACATTCAAACTTTCTAAAGGCTGGTTGTTTTCATCACTTTCATTAGTGATTTGAAATCTATTATTAAAACGAGATGATATGATTTCAGTTTATCCTTCAATAGATTCCACCTTGTATATCATACCATTGTTAGGGTCAACCACATAGATTAATTCATGTTTGAAGGACTCATTCCCTATTCCATCTCTTTATAGACACTTATTAATTGAACTACATCTATCTCGATGTTGTTGTAATATTTATCCCTGAGAGTAGTCATGTTGGGCATATCTGGGAATTTAAGGACATTGGTAATATTTGTAATTTGTGAATATTCTTGTAAGGGAATATTATTTGAGAAATCATAGGCATGGAACCCAAGGCACCACTTTTTAATCAAGAGGTAATTAATGCCATGGGAGTAAGTCTCCCAAATCATTTTTTCCTTAAGTATCCCATGTTTATTACATGGTGTAGGTGTTAAAGGTCATGTCAGAAGTTATATGTCCTATGGAGATGGATTGGAATGTCCTACCGAGACTGATCAGGGAATGATTTTAATGTCTTATAGAGAAAGATCAGATCAGACACCACGTGGAGGAAGATCGGGGGGGTACCAACATGGAACAATCACCTCATTATTTTACCATTTGTTTGGATTGAACACCATATGAGGTAGATCCCAAATTTACCATTGTGGTTCAAAAACCAAGTGAGATGTATCTGGGAGGTGTGTCCCTAGGAAGGAGCACTCAGATAGTTTTCCAGCTTGGATCAAACACCTTGTGATTCATATTCAGAGGTGTGTCCCTAGAATTGACGATGTAAAACCCAATTTTAATGATTTGGATTGAACACCTTATGATTTGGATATGGAAGGTGTTTACTTAATAAGGAATATATCACACCAATATTTACCACTATGGATCAAACACCCTATGAGGTAGATCTGGAGGTATGTACTCAGGAGGGAACACCTGGATAGTTTATCCATTTGGATATAATTCTTTCTAAGGTAGATCCAGAGGTTTTTTCCTAGGAGATAACACCTATATATTTTATGAATTGGGATAAAATACCTTGTAATATGGATCCAAATGGTTTTTCTATAAGAGCTATGATTTCACGCATGAGTTTAGCATTGTTGATCAAACACCCTGTGAGGTAGATCTAGAAGGTGTATCCCTAAGAGGTAAGATATCACACATTGATATTTTACCAATGTCGGGATTGGAACTCAAGGAGGTGTTCTCCGTACACTATTTAGATATAGTGATAAAAAATAATGAAGTTTGATGATGATGTTTACAGTCTTGTGAAAACACTGATCCATGATGTTTAACATCATGCAATAAGGATTCTCATGTCATGGAAAGAGCATTGATGAGGTATAGTGTTGGGATTACATATATACTCTTTATAGAGTATGAATTTCGTCGCATTATGAGGGGAGATGGTGTGGGGCTTAGTCATTGATGCTTCCCATTGCAGGTGTCTCATCCCTCAATGGGGAATGATTGTGTGGAGATTACACACAGAAGAATCATATGGAAGGGTTTTCATCCCACAGTGAGGTGGAATATGGCATCCCGTGATGATCATACATAGGGTATCATGTGTTGTTCATATACGGTATTATTATAGTTTTATACCGTGTGCTAAGGACACTACCATTCATTTTAACAACTTATGACTAAGAGGTGGAGCTAAGAAGTTGTATGTCATGTAGATAGGGTGTTATGGGATTCACTCCTCACCCCTAGGGCATACACAACCACATCTCAAGTTCTTATAGGCATGGCATGGAATTTACCCAACCATTGAGGAGTGGTCAATCATGAAGTCCACATTAGATTCCCTATGATTATTATCAAATGGATTGTGTACCTATGATTTGAAGAAATAGGCATATGGGAATCTTAATATTCACTTAGTTTGAAGTGAGAAGACACAGGATAGGGTGGAACTGGTCACAAGGGGACTCGAGCCATAGTTGAACTAATCCAGGATTAGTATGGGCCCTAGAGTGGTCGACCTTCGTGAAGGTTTGTCATAATAAGGGAGGAACCCTAGAGTGACCCCTGAGAGAGGTTTTTTGAATATTGGACCTTCATGGAGAGGTTTTTCATGAAGATCAAGTGCCTCATACTGTTTAGGTACTTCATGAAGGGGTATGATTTTTGAAACAGAGTTCCCATGACTCAGACTGACATTCTGATCCAAAGTCGAAGTGTTTTGTGAAGGGTGAACGATTCACAAAGCCTCAAGTGCCTCATAGGTATTTCTTCAATAAAGGGAATAAGTCTTCTCAAAATGTATATCAAATTTCTGTGGAGGATTTCAAGAATATAAGGGAGGGGTTTCATGATGAGTGGATACTTTGGGTTATCAATTTTATCTTTTGTTCACAAAATATTTGGAGGTACACAAATAGAAAGTAATGTTTTATGTTGAATGGTCATCAACCATCCCTGAAATGATGGACATAAAGGGGTATTTATAAGGTATGGTTTCTGTGAAAATTAGAGTCGTCCATGAATAATTATTTAATTCACTAATTTTTGTGGTTTGGTGATTCCGGATGTTGTATTCATGAAGCTACCGTTTAACCTCGATGCATTTTCGAAGTGCTCCACAACTCCGAATGACATTATGAAGACGTACAGATAGGACTTCATGAATTCATGAATAATATTCTCTACCCAAGAACTATAAAATCTCTAGTAATTCAAAAAGGAGTTAATCTTCATGAAACAGACCCTTTAGGAAAATTTTGGAGTCATTTGGAATCATATTCACCCTGAACTAGCCATGAATTCCATGACTTCACTCGTGGCACCGTATTTATCCATAAAAACTCCCCCTAAAAATTAGAGCTGAAAATATACAAGTAGGATCTGATTCTGAGGTATAATTTTTGAATGTTGGGAATCTACTCTCATTACTGAAGCTCATTCATGAAGCCTATTTGTGAAGAACACTTCATGAAGGCCATGGAAACCCCGTGGATGGACATAAACCTATAAATAACTTATGGCCCCCCTAGATAGATCACCAAATTTTTTCATAGAAAAAATACCAAGATATATTTTCACAGAGCTCACAACCTTCATGGCCACTCTGTGATTCTAATCCTAAATGTTCTTGAAGCTGACCTTCTCTGCAAGATCAGCTTCACGAACCATTTTTTGCGAATGGTGCTTCATGAACTACAACTTCACAAACTGAGATCGATCATCTAGAACTCCTTGAATTAAGATCTGTGAACTAGAACATCATGAAAAAATCTTCATGAACATGACCTTGAAAACTAATAAGTATCAAATAGAATTGACACTGAAGCATCCAATTCTCTTACTGATCAATGGTAGGAAATCCCTGGGAATATCATGATCGGGGAGGGTTTACAGAGTGCATCAAACCATAAATCACTCATTAAACTATTGAAAGAGGCTCAAAAGGAGTAATCATTATGAAAGAGTCTACTAATTTATGACATAGAGTTGAGGGATGATGTTTTTATCCCTATGTAAAGAAGAGACAATCCTACCTAATGGTTTGGGAGATCACTTGGGAAATACCTGTGGCACAGGGATTCAAGAGGAAAATCATTATGGGGCATGAAACACTCATTGAATATACCCTCAGAAACCATAATAATAATTTAAATGAGGATAATATGAAAGAATAGGCCTCCCCTTATAGTATGAGATGATTCTCATGGTGGGTTTGGGGAGTCCACACCAAGGGTGGATTGAAAACTAGGACCTATTCCAGCGCACCAATTTCATATATGAATGGGACATAAACTATTAGACTTGCAGGTCATGTAATTAATTTAAGGTATAGATGAATTAAGTGGGGATCTATGAGGTAGCATGGACCTTGTCGATTCTGGTCAACCATCACTAGGAAATCATAGCCAAGCTGCTGATAAGATTGACACCAAGGACAAACAATTTTCATCTGCATCATGAGGAGTTCATCATTATCCAGTGGGAACTTTACCAATGTTTGGGGATCCCATCCTAAGTTGTGATATATCAAGAATTACTCCCTCAAGGAAATGTAGGGGGGTAGTATAATATGGAATCTCTTGGGTGGATGAAACTAAGTTTGGTGAAATGGATGAGTAAATGTTAGTCAGACATGAAGGACATGCCATTTTAGATATGGTTTGGGTACTTTTGGAATGACCCAATATAGAATCCATTCCGGGGGGGATCTAGAAAATAATACATCAGATAGGACACATATATCTCCTAGTGAATACCAGTGGGTTAAGGAGCACTCTTACTGAAAGATCCTAGAGGAAATCTAGTGAAATATGTGGGCTTGCAACATCAATTTTGAAGCTTCTATGACCACTCTAGTGGGGTTCATTGTCACGCTGACCTATAGTTGGATGCTTCTTATATAGGATGCATACATAGGGGTGAGGAAAAAAACTTCATCATATATGTAATTATAACAATAGGTTATCACTTTAACCTTGTTGTCCAAGTATTGTCGAAGATATAAAAGGTACTTCACCACATCAGCTAGTGGAAGACTCCACTTTTGGTGTGTGGTCCCATAAATTTTTTTTATAGGTGGTAGGTTGTTCTTATTAGGAGATTTGAATACCCAAACTATATCTCACCTCCAACTTTGAACACCTGACTAGAAATTTTGATCCTTGTATGGAGTTACTCTCTTAATTTATGAATGGTGGATATGTTGGTGAAGGACTAGTTTGTAGAGCACTTTATGTTTCATCCATTTTTTCATCTGATGGGGATGGTGACTGATGAAAGTACGAGGACTGCTGAATAGAGATCGTGCATTCAAGCCTTCCATGGTGGGGGTACTAGTGGCATGGGTTGACTACAACGTGATCTATTAACTATTGAATTCACATCAGTTCACAAGGAATTTCAGGTTCTGGTAGAGGATGATACCCAAGATGTACACGAGGGGGTATCATTAATTCCACCCTTTTGTCCTATAAAAGATTTTTTTCATGTTCATGTGTAAGGATGGAAAGAATGAATGAGCTTACATCATCCACTACTTCAAATCTGATCATCCAAAAATATGTACAAAGTTAGGAAAGAGTGTATCCTAGTGAGATGTTGACGCACAAAACCACCCATCTCAATTAAAAAGAGGCCCCACCTCCACTATTTAGAGGGAGAATAGTGGTTAGATCATGATGCAAAGGCGAGGTCGGTCTGGTGGGTAGAGCCAATTTTATAACACTGGTAGTTTCTAGCCTAGTATAGGTGGAGGATGGAGGGAGAGGAGCATGATCATCAAGTCTGGTGGTATTGGGAAATCAATCATGAGAAGAATGGGGTCACTTTAGGGATATACCTCAGTTTCACATCTAACACTACTAAAAAACTAGGTTTATCTAGTTCTAGTGTTTTAATAGTGCTCACTAAATGTGCTACTAAAACCACCATTTCATAGCACTATAAAAAGTGTTGTTAAAGGGGGTCTTTAACAATGCTAAAAAAGTGTTATTAAAGGGTTCCCTTTATGAGTACTCATAGAAAAGAACTATTAAAAACTCCCCCTGTATCATCGCTAGTAAAAAATTTCCGATAAAACAACCATTTATCAATTCATCTAAACAACCCTGATAATGGGGGTTTTTATCAATGCTTCTAAAAAATCTATAATAAATGGGAGGCCTTTAACATATTTTTATTAGAAGAGATGGCAATCCCCCCAATCAGTGTTTTTTTCTCCCATTGATAATTGGTATAATTCAAAAAAATCATTAACAGACACCTGTAGTAGAAGTTATGGTCATTTGGAGGCCTTCTAGGAATTTTTTTCTTTAATAGAGGAGATCTAGGGTTCTTGTGGGTGACTAATTCATAGATATAATCACAGGATTCAATTTTTTATGTGGTAGATGCAAAACGGATACCCGGTTCAGTGGTTATGGCTGTGGAATGTGAAGAACCCCTAAAAACCTAAAAACCCTTAAACGATCATAAATTTTGATCTGAAAGTCTATATCATCTCCCCAACCATTCAAATAGAATATTATGAAATGATCCAAACCATGTTATATTCAAATTTCATTAAAACTAAAGGAATAAATGTCATTATGATTTCAAAAAAGTCTTAAATCAAACTCGAACTTCAAATGGCCATAACTTTTGATTCGGGTGTTTGTTTGGTATCTATCACATATCAGATAATAGTATGGGAAAAGATATATTCCTTTTATGTATAGGACTAGATCTTTTATCATTTTCCTTATTTTTTCCATATAAAGGCCCAGAAGACCTTTGAAATAGTGTTTTTAGAATTGGACCTCAATTTCATAAAATTCCACTTTCTATAACTTCTGATCTTAGTGTTCAATAAGCCAGTACCACATATCATAACAAAGATCATTTCATGATATTTGGTTTGACTGGTTGTAGAGATGAAATGGACTCCAACATTAGAAGTTATAATCATATGATAATTTTTAGGAGTTTAGGGTTTTTAGTGTTTCTTAATGTTTTTAGGTGTTTTAAGGGTTTTAGAGTTAACATACATTTTAAAAAAATATATAAATAAATGTATATTTATATATATATATATACATGTATATAAATATATATAAACATACAATTAAATATATGGATATAAAATATAACGAAATATATATATATAAATAGATATATTATAAAATGTAAAATAAAATATTTTATGGTAGTGGACAAGGAACTGGTGTATATGATGGATGTCCCATGTTCGAAAATCACTAGAGGTAAGGACATGCACTAAAGTGCTGATAAATGGGGTGAGTTGGAAGCGCTAATAAAGGGAGGGGCCCAGATAAAGTAGGGAATAGTTAAAGAATGGGGTGGGGAATGAAAAAAAATAATACCCTCTATCAGTGGGGCCTTTATCAGTGCTTTTTTTAGTGCTCTTAAAGGGGGCCTTTAAGAGCCCTAAAAAACCCTGGTAAAAGTGGCCTTTAATAGTTGTAAAATGTGCTGATAAAGGGGGCATATATCAGTGCTTTTTTAGCATTGATAATGGTAACTCTTTAACATCACTTACATTATTAGCGCTTCTAGAGTGCTAATAAATACCTTTTAATATCACTGTTAAAGGACCAATTCAAGTAGTGTAATGACTAGGGAAGAAAGTATGAAACGTGGATATTCCGGGCAATGTCATGTTTCCCAATGCATGGGAGACCTGGGGACTTCACAAGTATCTCACCACCCCTTAGGGGGGTTTCAGTATCCCATTGCCGATGGAATTTACCTCACAGGGGTAGGTCATGCGAAATTAGGATTCAATACTCCTCATGCTGAGGATATGAAATATATGTAAGTGCTGGAGGATGTATTCTATTAACGGGGTACTGCATGTCCCTTCGTGAATCAGGTAAGAATGGTGTTGGGCATGTATTCCCCTCCATTTATTCCTATAGGTCACGTGGCTGATGGTGCAGTTGTGGGTGGAGAATCAGGGGAGCCCTGGTTAAGTGATTCCTATAGGGTATGAGATAGAGATAGAAATTCTATTTTCAACAGGTAAATACTCTGACCTCATATTCTTCAAACATCACTCAACCAGTAAAATTGTTATCAAATACCTTTCCTTGCTTATGAAGGGATTGTAGAGTATGAAAGAGGGGGAGTCCCATGATGGGCCTCAAATAAAATGAATGGGGACCACAAATCATAAAGGGGTGAGTGTGATGGACCTCCCTGATGCTGCGACTATGGGCACCCAACCATCATTTGAAATAGATCATACGACTGAGGAAATAGGCATGGAGGAAACCTTATTGGGGGAATTGTCTGTGAACCTCTATGAGCTCATCAATTGGATGTATTACTCACATAAGACTCTTCTCTTATACTTCATTTCATTATGATTTTCCCTTTTATTCTTAACTAACTCATTTGTAAATCGAAGTTCACACTATACTTGGAGCTCGATGGCCAACATCCACATCTGAATCGGTGGCACCGGAGTCCGAGGTAGAAATTGGGGGTTCCATTTTCAAAATAGAAACTACTGAAGAAGTCATGATTGTCATAAAAACCATGGTGGTACCGTTGGAAGGGACAACAAAGATTTTTCCCTCAATACAGGGGGTCGAAGCTGGGCCTTTGATATGTACCAGAAAAATACCTGGTGGAAAATATGATTGTAGTGGTGCCCTTGGAGATGGATATTGGGGATAAATCCACAATGGTGGAGGTGGGAATTATTATAATAGCCTAGGAGTCTGGGGAGTTCATGTTGGACATGTCTCCTCTGAAATAACCAATTGTGGTGACTGTGGGGGATAAAGTTGTGATAATGCTACCAGCCGATGGATCTTTGGAGGCTAGGATGGTTGCAACCACTTTAGGGGTTCCATAGAGTGTAACAGAGGATTCTAAAAATGGAGAAGAGGATAGAGATTATCTATTTCTGGGGATAGTTATCCACCCACTCTTGCGCTAGGATCTACACTTGGATGATCTAGATAATGATGTATTGGAATTACTCCCTCATTATTATCCTTCATTGCCCAAAGACTTTGAAGATTATGACTTGGAGGATATCAAAGATAATTGGATCACGCTATAGAAGGCATGGATGTATGAGAAAAATTTCATCACCCATACTCCGATAGCAGAACTAGCACAGTGGGTGGGATCTCTCCACAATTGGCTAGTCAGTCTAGGGATTGGTGGGGTGAACACCAATAACCATCATGCACTGTATTGGTATTTCCTTATCGAGTGAGCATGTGCCGAAAGTAATGTTTTTGAAATTTACTGGAATAAAATTATGGTCAAGGGATCCAAGTATTTTTAGGTATATTAAGGGGATATTACCCACTTTCAAGGGCTATCGTAGGAGCAGGTATCCATGGACTCTTCTAAAATAGTGATTGCTAATCATATTAGGGTTGTAATTGGTGATATCATTGGACAAGGTGAAAGTGGTGAGATTATTTGTGGTTGGATACTATAATGAGAAAAACCAAGTGAGGATCGAGGATGCATAAGTTATCCCAAAATATAATGATGAGATATCAGACATGGAAAAGTGGCAGCGGACCCTCGATGCCACTTAGTAGAGGTTAGCTGATCTCAAGTACTTGATCTTCAAGGTTGGTCTCTAAGGGTATTTTTCAAAGGGGAGGCTCCACTATGTGGATAACCCCATGAAATAATAATTTTCTATTTATTCTTTTTCCTGATAGAACATGTTTAATGTGATTTATCATAACACTCCAATAAAAGTTATGAAATAATCAATGACTGATTCCTAAGATCATGTGATTCATGATCAATGTGGGAAACAAGGGATGAAATTTTGATTTCTCAACCATATGAGAGTGTTAAAAGATCCTCAAGAACTCGGGGACTTTTTTTACTGAATGACCACTATGAGTGTTTGGGCCAATATGTCATATTGATGGAAAGTGAGGTCACTATGAACAACCAACCTTCTTTCTCAATGTGTTCTAGTGCATGAATAGTGTAACACCAAGTGCCTTGAATTCTAACTAAACAAAGTGAAGTGGGGAGTGTGAATCAATACACCACCAAATTTGGAGCATATGGGGAAGTGGTGTGGCGATGGAGGATAATTTTTGAGCATTCTAAAAACATAGAATTCGTACTACTTAATGGATAGTGGTGGCAGACAAATTAGGTTCTAACATAGAACATGTTCAAAGAACAAGACCTATCATAGAATTTGTTACAAATTATTCTAGGGAATTGGCCATGTACAATAGGTGATCCATGGGCTCCAGACACCATTTTCATTAGGGGGTCCCTTTATATGTGGAAAAGGATGAGGATCCAAATAAGGGGGATGCAAATCATGGAGTTAAAGTGATCTAATTTTAAAATGGATTCCAACACTCCCAACATTACATCACTATGACTTAGAGAACGGTGGGGGAGTATCGGTCTGAACAAAATCCTAATTCAAAATTTTGGGGAGCATCATCTTAGAAGTTGATTGACATTCAAAGGACATGAGTGATTTGGAAGGTGATAGGAATCGGAGGAAAGGGAATCTTGGGAAAGGGCCTAAGATGCCTCACAATTTTACTTACTGAGAATGATGATGAACCCACAATTTAACATCAAATGGTGAGGATGAGGGAGCTAATAGAATAGTTTAATGTCATGTTATAGAATCAAATATAATAGTTCAATTTCTTGTGATTGGGATGAATATCATAGTTTAATGACATGTGATTGGTACAAATCAAATAGTTTAACATCACGTCATCAGGATGAATCACCCATTTTAACCTCATGTGATCGGGATATATCACATAGTTTATCATCATGTGATCAAGAATAATCACACCGTTTAATATCATCTGATCAAGACATGGTGAATTGACATAAAGAATACCCACTCAAACTAGGCGATGAAGGGTGCAGGAGGGTATCAAAGTGAGAATGCCCCCTAAAAGGCCAATAAGGGAACAGAAACAAAGAAGACACCACACCATGAAAATAATTTGGGGATAGTCTCACATTGGTGAAGGTATTAAGGATTAGAACAAGGGGGGATGTGTCTCAAAGGAATGTGTGAAACAGAAATTTATAGTTACCTAATGTGAATGGAGGGGCCTAGGAAGCCACTCAATGTTGAACAAAACATCCTTGAGACAACCAGCACATAGTTTAAGGTTGTAATGTTTGGACAATGGATTTCAGTTTAAATTCATAAATATTGGTCCTATGAGGTTAAGTGTCTCAAGAGGATATTTGAAGTGCAGCAGAGTGACAAACCCAATCTGAATTTAGGACTAAAGAGGCCACACAATGCCACACAACACATTCCTAAGAGAAATATCATGCAATTTAAAGTTGTGATGCATGGAATTGGGCTCAACTCTTAGTTTAAGGTCATATATTTTGGTCCCATGAGCACCCTAAAGTGTACAATGTGTAATGAAGGATTAGTAACCTGATGGGAAAGGAGGTAAAAAATAGGTATGCATGCCATGTGATCACAGAATGGTTGAGCTGAAACCTTGTCCAGTCTATTAGTGTCCCTTGTAAAAACAAAAAAGGATGAACTAATCATTCATGTGTCACATCAGAGTGTCATTTCGGCCACTATTTTATATTATGTAAATGGAACATAGTTAAACCAACTGTCTTTCTATAAAAACCCAACTATTTATTAGATACATAAACATAATTTATTACATAAAACTACACATAAGACAACATTGAGGATCAAGAGGTATAGTGTATTTGGAAATTAGGAACATTACATGACAAATTAAGATATGAAATACAACATCTTTAATGAAAAATTCTTTTACATGACCACAACATTCTTTCATACTTATCATTTAATGGGATAACCAATGAACATACTTAAGAAACAGGTGATCTATAAAGCCCGGCAAGGGAGTAAATAAGGAATTAAATGAAGAATATAGTACATGTTATGAAATAGGAATATCAATGGTTCACAATAAAAACATGAACATAATGGCATGTTATACCATGATTATCATAACATGGAAATGTGGAAGCAATATATAACATGATATTAGCATGCTACAAGGATCATTACACATTGATTAGTATGAGTAAACCCTGATTGCACTTGAATTAGCATGAGAAAACCCTCATTATGATTGAATTAGAATGAGTAAACCCTCATTGAACATGGAGTATCATGATACTAATAATTACCCAATGCATTGGAGTACTATCAGGGAACACTATTTATAAACATTTCATTTCATTCATAAATGTTCCACATGGATCTTATAACATGGATTTATTCAAGATCATAATTTATCCCACATTAAAGGAGTGTGGAATACATACATGTTAGAACCCTTAAATATGTATATTCTCACAAAGGTGAATACCCTTGAGAGAGAAATGGGTATGGCATTCACTACACAATGATTTTGTCTTGGAAAATGGTAGTGCAATGTCAGTAGCATAACGACATGACATAAAAATTCATAAAAAAGGATGATGAGAGAGAAATGGGTATCTAATCATATGTACATGAAATGGACAGTAAGGTTGTAATATAGATACATATCCCACCACATGTAATTTTTAAATAGAAGTCATAACATAATAATGAAATTAGAATAGAGAGCAGAAAAGAAATAACTCTTACGAATTTTCAACAGGGTAAGGGTTGTACATGGGATGGATTAATGGTAGAGAAAGAGGTATATAATCATTAACACATAAGGGGGGAAGTATTGGGGAGGTTTGAGATCATACCCCAACATTGTTAATTGAAACTAAAAGGGTATAACAATATAAATAAGATTGGACAAAAATGAGAAAGGAAGAAATCTATTACAAAAATTCAGTATGGTAACGAATATACATAAGAGTTCATAAGAGGAATAAATGAGAGTGAAAGTGGATTTCATCATGTATATATAAAATTTGATGTAATTAGGATATTTAATAACATAACCCAACCTACCAATTAAATAAATTAAAATACATAACATGGAAAGAATGCTTAATAAAAGGGGAGGGTGGAAGATCCCTGATAAAATTTCGGCATAGTAACGGGTCTGATAAAAAGATCATATGGGTGATTGATGAGAGTGAAAAGAATATATCATAATCTATACATAAAATGGACAGCATGAGTGTTGTGAAACATTATAACCCAACATATGAATATGGAAATTAAGAATCATAATGTAAAATATTAGATTGAATGGAAATGAGAAGAGTGAAATCCCTTACAGAATTTTGGCATAGTAACAACTTAGGTATGGGTCAAAATGAGGGAGTATAAATGATTCCTAATTTAAATAACATAAATTTTACAATCGTTAATTTATTATAAAAGGGTGAAAATATAAACAATTGAAATTAAAAAGTCTAATTTCAAACAAGGTTCTCAAATTGATATGAACAGATGCAGGAGAGGACACCTTACAGAAATTTGGCATAGTAACATCTTAGGTAATGGTCCAAATGGGGGAGGATAAATGATCCAAATTTGAAATAAAATCAATTGGATAGTATATAATTTTTTATAAAAGTATTAAAATATAAAAAATTGAAACTAAAAAGACTAATTTTAAACAAGATTCATGAATTGAAATGAAGAGAGGAAGCAGAGGTTCCCTTACTTGGATGTGTGATCCCAGTGGCTTGGTAATGGCTTCTTGGGAGCTTGGGGGAGCCTTTGGCGGACTCTAAGGATTATGGGGAAGAGGTTGGCCGAGCTCCAAATTTTTTGAGTAGAGAGGAATTTGAGTATTGGTGGGTTTATATTGGTAATGAGAGGGAATTCTATATTATTTACATTTTGGGCACTACACATTATAATAATAAAAACCACAAACCATACTTTTGTTTTTTCCCATGGTTTCATACAAATGGGAGTAGTATACAGTATTTTATAAGGCCAAGGGCCAAACATATTAAAATATTTTTCTTTTTTATGTGGATGTGAGTCATAATCTCAAGGAAATCATTTTAAAATGTTAAAATATTTTATATGTTTTGGAGGGTCCACTAAGGCACTATAAAATTAATCAAAAAAATATAAAATCACAATATTTTAAAGGTAAAACATATATTGGCCGAATATATCTTTTATATTATTTTATTTTGGGTCATTATGGTGTCATAAAACACATTATATATTTATTAGATATTTAATTTTTACCCAAATATTTGACTGTCTCAGAAAATTATAAAGAAATTCACCATTGGATAATTTTGATATCCCTATTTCAAAAATAACATTCATTTTATCTAAATAATTTTCTAAAAATATGAATTTTCAATTTTAATATAAAATCCGTCATTTATCGAAGATTGATGGGTTTTGACAATAACAGTTTCTAAACCTTAATAAAAATTACAGTTGACTTCACATAAATTATATGATAATTTATATTTAATAAAAATTATATAATAATATTTTTTTATTAAAATATTATTTATTCCAAAAATTCATTAATTCATTATAATAATTCCTTTAGTTAAAAATAAAATATCAGTTTTATCATATGAAAATACAATTCCTAACAAACTGAATAATTAATCATTTATAGAATAAACAAAATAAAGAATATAATCACCACTTATAATTAAAAGGAGTGTTCTAATAAAACTATTATAATAACAATATTAATAAAAACATATTTCAATATAATATTTTATATATTTATAAAAAGTACCATTTCACCCAAAAATCAATTTTTCTAATTCATTATATATTTTAAAGAAGAACTATTCTCATTAAGGAATTGATGGAATACGAATTTTATTTATAAAAAAGTATTAGACAATATGTTACTAATACCTTGTTACATAACCCATTATAACACCCGCATAAGACCTAAGAGTAAGGTGTGCGATGATGGGAATTTCTTGGTGTCATTTAGGAAACATGTTTTGGGCCGCAATGTCGATGAGCTTGAACTTATCCTGTAAATGGTTTTACTCATGATTACATTGTAGGACCTTGAATTGGGGTTGGTCTATAGTGATGCCCAGTGACACTCCTTCTTTCCTAAGCTCTGAGAAATGATCTTCGTATGACAAAATTTTACAATTACATTCCATTTACTCGTCTTTCTAAATTAATTTTCCCATTATCATTTCTATTTTAAAACATCAATTATAACATTAAAATTATTATTGTTTCCAATGGTCATATTGAGCTTCGACCATAATTGACCAATGGTCATAATATGATCAAAAATTGATAGTTTCATTTCAATTTATACATATATAGTTTTAATTAACGGGACACAGTAAAACATATATTTTTAGGAAACAAAATATTATTCAAAATTTCAGGTTGTTACATTCTTCACATATTAAGAAATTTTACCCTCAAATTTTCCTTTTCCCACACTATTGAATGTGAGGGTACATATCATTTATTGCTTCAATAAGGTCTTCATTCTTTATTTTTGGAATTTCCTTCAAGGAGAAAGGGTTCATGAATCATCAAGGTACCTCAGGATTTTTTTCAAAATAATATACATCTACTAATTGGGGGGTCATTGATCCATATACTAATTGGTCTTTGGGAGGCACCAC
Source organism: Viscum album (assembly GCA_963277665.1). Lineage (NCBI taxonomy): Eukaryota > Viridiplantae > Streptophyta > Magnoliopsida > Santalales > Viscaceae > Viscum > Viscum album. The sequence continues at coordinate 684,057,219 of OY728158.1, read as the reverse complement.
ATAAATGAATTTTCCAACATGGTGTGTCTTGATCAACTGAGAGGATAACATCATTTAGAAAAACAACATCCACGGGAAATTCTTATAAGGCCAGATGGGCGGCCAAAAAACCTGAAAATTCCTGGACCATTATGGAATTCTACAAAATGATCCTAATTTTAAACTACTAAAAGATAACTTCCTAGTATTTCAATCATCCTTTCAGCATGGTTTAATTAGGATATACTTATATGGGTCCACACGGGACACCATCTATACATCACAATGTTGTAGATAATTTTTTAACTTATTCACTACAAAAACCACCATGAGGTAACTCTTCTCTATAAGGGAGTATCTGGAATCCATATTGAGGATCATGATACTGAGATAATATAAACTATTATTTCTTCCCTTATTTTTTTTCTAGGTGGGAAGGGAATTGGGGGGACATTATAATATGTTCTAATAAAGGACTAAAGGCATCCCAAATATGGTTGGCATCATAATTAGAGGTTGTAGCATATATTTCTTTATTTTCTCAATGGTAGTACAAAACATATCATTCTGTTAGTATACAGTTCCTTTCTTCATGAGAATCTATAAACTCTTACACTTATTGGCCATATTTTCAATAAACCGATGTTTGTAGGCAATGTGGACTTGGATGCCTCACAGATCTCAGAGGTTTTTCGAGGGGAGGCATTGGGATGATGGACTTTATCTTCTCTAGGTCGATTTCATTACCTCTGCATCTTATAAATAAGATAAGAAACATCCCACAGATAACCCAAAATTCATTATTCAATGGGTTTATCTTCATGTTCTGGATACGAAGAAATATGAACACCTTCTCATGGTCTTTGAGATGGATCTCATTCTGGTGGGATTTTGTGACCAATTTTTTCACATAGAATTCCACCAATATCTTGAGAATTAATTTTATTATGTGTTTCATAGCCCACTAATAAGTGGCTTCTAGATTAAGTAGGAAAAAAATGAATCACCTGCTATAAAAACTTCCCCTGTGGTGGCCTGAAGGCAGTGGACTCCTCATCCCCAGGGTCCATCTAAATCAAGTTGTGCCCATAATATCAATCCATAAAAAAATATTTTCTTCAACTCTATGGTGGAATCGATCAAAATCTCAATCATTAGAAGGGGAAAATCATAATTGGATAATGGAATTTGAGGTACCAAAAGGTGATACAGACTTGATCTTCTCATTCTTCTTACTAACTAATATGATGTTGGATTTCCATAGAGGGTACTAGAATTCCCTGATGAAGTCAAATTCAATAAGATTATCAACCTCAACCTTTACCATATCACAATGAGAGAGATTTATTTTTCCAGGAGGCTGCATGAACCTGAGATGACTTACTAGATGGCCAAGATAGTGGAAATTGACCTAAGGGTCCAACCCTGGAATCTCATCACAAATCCATGAAATGACCTCGCAATGTTGCTTTAGGAAAACCACATTTATTTCTACTACTTGGGTGACATGGTTTCACTAATAAGAATCTGCCTCAGATCTTCCTTTGTACCATGGTTCACCAAAATTATCTAGTTGAGGGTGGTCGAGACTCCCTCTTCAAAGGTGGGAGGAGCATCTTCCATGTACACTTCATCCTCTAAGATATGAGAATTAGTATGAGGAAGTGGTTCATCTAGGCCAGCTGACTCAGGGGAATCCTTGGGGATTTCTTGGGTGAACACAGAATCCTCACTAAGGGGTTCTTTATCCACAAAAACAATAGGGATAGGGACTATAAATCCAATTTCATCCAGCCATTGACAAAAGTGTCCAATCTTGATGTTAAAGCAATGGTGACAAATTAGCTTCCATTGATTCAACCTTTAACTACAAAACATGATGGAGTTCCATGAAACGGTGTCCATAGGGTGAATCTCTCAGTACCTCATGGGAGTAAGGCTTTTTGGTATCACTTGATCTTGTCCTACGTATGAGTAAGAGGTAATCTGTTGAAGTTCCTTAATTTTATAGATGGTGAAACATTTTTTCGTGAAGAAAACAAAGCAACCTCACAGTTCTATCATAGTGGCCTATAGCTAATCAACCGATATATTGAAAGCATAATCAATGTCAGCCCATAGATTGGCTATGGTGGTCATCAGATCAGTGGTATATTTAACCCCATTAGTATAAACTTTTTTCCACCCTCTCTTATTGTAGTATTCAACCATATAATGGGTTTCATAGGTGTTTAATGGATATGAATCACCCTATAGTACCCATAATCAACCATTGAGGGAGTACATGTGGAACTATAGATACAAAAAGGTAGTCAACACATTAAAATGAAGTCAGTGCCTACCAAGAATCTTGTTATAGGTGTTATCCTATGAGACTACCATGATGTTAGTTTCTGATATCAAGCCTCCAAACTGGGTCTCATGCCACGTGGTTTCTGTTCTATCCTCTCATATCCTTGAATTTCCAGGTGTGAGGGAATCAGATCTTCCTCAGTCTATCCTATTATATGGAGCTTTCGAGTTGGGATGAGGTTGAACTCAAAACCTTTTCCCCCCAGGCAGTAGCGGATCTTCACAACATTAAACAAGGTTGTTATAAAAAATAGGTGTATGTGTCCCTATAAGAGGTTGCCTTCATCTTCTCTAGATAATGAGATTATGGCCTGGAATTTCACTTACTCGACCTCTTCTTTATAGTATTCCTCTACAGTATCTACCTCTACTTGAAACTATATGGGGTTGTTCAATGCTTCTGTAAAGGCTTCTTTAATTTCCATCAACAAGCAGAGGGCCTTGGGGAATGAGAGCCCTATAGAATTTCCGATGAGGTTTCTCAACAGGTCAAATTTCTATTTCGAAGGCATGATTCTGCCCAAAGTGGGTCCCTCCTTGGTAATGGGCACAATGAATGCTGCTGACTAGTTCTAGAAAGTCTCTTTAAGAAAAGGGTCCAATAAATCCATTAGGTAGGTAGCCTCGACCTATATGGGAACATTATTCTCTTTGATGGAAATCCTTCTCATAAGAGGTGGAAGAGGCAATGGGCATCAAGGTTTGGCCTGTTTCAAGGATTCCTCCATGCACTGGGCCTTATCAGTATACTCTTGGAATCCATAAGGAAAATTATGGTTAATGAGGATAGGGTCCAGCTCGGTATTGACATTACCCCATACAAATTTTTATCATCTTCTCTGAATTTAGTGGCATGTCGAGTGTGTATGTGAGGTCTTTCCACCGGGCAAAAAAATCTTCAACTCGCTCATCAAGAATTTTATAACAATTAAAGATGTCAAAAATAATTTTCTTGTGCGTGGTGGAGCTGATATGGTAAAAGTAATCCTTAGGAGGGTCCTCCCAACCAGTTATGGACCCTGTGTGTAGCTATCTATACAAGATGAACATGGTTCCCTCTATCTTCTAAACAAAAAACTGAAGATTGGAAGCCTCCTACTAGTTAAGATCCCCAACATGAATCTATAACTTGAGATGAACTGGTCCAGGTGCTTCAATGGGTCACTCACCCCATTGAATGAGATGAATCTATTATTTTCAAATATTTGGGTGTGTGGATTTTTTCCACCCATGATGGGTATGGATTTCTATCTGGAATTATTTCCACCTGCTGTGTTTCCAAGGCCTTAAGGTCTGTAGTAAGAGAATCTAACATGTCATCTTAGTGATTCTCTTGGTCTTGATAGGGTCCTAGAACATAATTTCATTGACAGGCTCAACAACCCAATGAGGAGGCTCACAACTCAAGGATACTTGAGCCCTGGATCTTGAGGGGGATAATTATGCTACTCGGGTGGGTTCTGTGACTCATATCATGGTATCTTTCCCTATAATCCTACACGTGATCTACCCAAATAAATAGGGTTACCCAGATTGATTGGGGGAATTTTTCCCATGAGGACTTTCTTCCCTGTTGGTAGAGAAGTGGGTTCATATGGGGTGGGGTCATAATCCATGTTCCAAACAAAAATTAAATCTGTGATGAGCTATTTATTTTATGCAAGTCCATAGGGAAAAGTAGAAATTTTCTGCTCTACCTCTGTCTTCGGCATAATCTCAAATGGATCGCAGGGTCCAACATACTCCTTTTCCTTATTAAGATGATGATTGGGAGGTAATGTCTCATTGGAAGGATCACTAAGGCCAGATGTATACTGATGATCATGAGAAAGAAAACCTATATGAGGGTCTACCTGGTACCGAACCACCACCTGTGGAAGGATTTACATATCAAGTCCTACGCCAAATACACTATTCATAGGAATCTAGGGAAGAACCATGTTTACTTTAATAATAGCCATAGGAAAACACTCACTATATGTGGGTAGCTCAGGATTTCACAAGATAGGGATGAAGTGGAGAGAAGAGTACTGTATCTGGCCTCAAATCTGTACATGTGGAGATACTTCTTCTTTTACATGGAAGAGTATAGTGAGTCTCTAATGAATATATATTAAATATTATTGTGATATCCATATGAATTATGGATTCAATCCATAGGTAGTAATACCATATCAACTTTTTGGAACTGCTGATCGATGGCCTTGAGGTTCTCCCGACTTCTAGGATAGGTCGACAGAAAATCACAGAGGTAGTGGAACATCGCCCAGATAATCTAGAGGAAATAAATGTATTGGACTTCAGTAAGGGACTCTGGGATAAATTTATTTGGAATTTTATGTAGCCATAACATGACATACAGCTGATCAGTTTCATGAAACTCTCACAGGACCTCTTTCTTAGAGGAATGGTCCTGCGCTTGGTCGGTCCAAGGTTTGATCAACATTGGCTAATAGATAGGTGGTTCCACTAATTAGGATCAATTACATGAGTGGTTGATTAGTATATAAGTCACTTCATATGTCATATACTTGTTACATGTTAGTATACATCTCAATGGTGGTGGAAACAACTTCATCACATCTTTATAGGGTGGGGTGTTCACCACTGCTTCATGTGCAAGGGAAAAAGTTATCATTTGTTGCTCGACAGGGTGCTCACCATCTAAAAGAGTCACCCTAATCCCAACACATCTCCCACTTACTTTGTAGAGGTTGATTAAAGGGAAACCATTGGATATAGATACGGCTACATTGTGATCCCATGGAAGGTTGCTAGATTTTCCTCCACATACAAATACCTATGGAGGGACCTGGGGATCATGTGGATCTTATCTTCTAGGATGGAAAACTTCATTTATCAATATCCTCTCCTAGAATCTATATTATGGTGTGGATAATCCTTTATCGAGTCATATTTCCCCTCATAATCTGAGATATCAGTGAGGTCCATGATGACTTGTCATTTGTTGGGATTTTACCTTTGACGGTGAGTGTTCACCCTTCTAATCGGATACGGTTCTTTAGGGTTGGGTACCTCTTCTTCACTAGGAAGAAATTCATTCTAATCTGTTGTAAAATAATGAATACCCAATATTTGGAAATTTGATACATGGAGATGAACTCTATGTTGGTTGGTAGGGACACAAGGAGGACCTCTATATTTGGATGTTGGAAGAGTAGGGAAGGCCTCCTCTTTGGTTTTTGATGGTGAGAATATGACCTCTACACTAAAACTTCTCATCAAAGGGTGTCCCATAATGGTTGTATATGGTTCCTGTGATTGAAAGATTAAAATTATCCTACCTATGAGTTATATGGGGTCTCAATCCCAATTGGGAAAAGATAGATCCTTTTTATTCTATCGCATGGATATAATATGATGTGCTCGTGGTTGAAGTGTCCACTAGAGCCATGGAAGATTACCCTTATCGGGCAACATCCTAATCCTTCCTCGGATGTTGGTGATGGGTTCTTCAGATAGGGGTCAACAAAGGAGTGGGAATTCAACCTATTCTTCATCATGAGGGGCTGGTGGTTTTGGTTAAGTATTGATGCCTTTAGGACTTGACGATCAATATAGATTAAGTTGATGACCACCTACAACTCGTACCAGCATATGTGGGCATTGATCACTCTTATATGAATTATTTTAGAGGGTTAGATTAGGCATTGGTTCCTTGTAGTTGAATTCTTGGATAAATTAATAGTAGATGTGGAGTTGTTCTTGGATGTCATGCCCATGTTTCCTCTACATCAGCACTTGTGGGAACTGGGATACTAATTCATGTAGATTGAGTCATTTAAGGAATGTGGATTCAAATGATTTTAATGGTATATGTAATGTGATTTCCAATGCCCCAACTTCGTCCAATGATCCAAATATGTAGAGGGAAATACACTGAAAATGTTGAGGACCAAGGATTCTCAAATCTAACTGTCCCAATTCACCAGTGAGTTCTATTTTGGGTCCACTATTTCTTTGGAGAGATCTGGTGACATTTTAATATGATGATGCCCGATATGTTACCGGTCCTCATGGTTGGAGGAGAATATATTCATCTTGGGTTTAACAATTCTTTTTCCAATTCTTTCTTTAGGACCCTACTACACATTGTGAGATGCGCACACTGAATTTTTTTTCCCTCTATTCCCACATTCAAAATGTATGCCTATTTTATCTCTTACATTGATGATTTCTTCTCCTTGATTGAAATGAGATGATGTGATGTTATTTCCTCCATTCATGGATTCCTTATTAAAGCTCACACAAAGTATAGGTCTCCCTTATAGATTATGTCATATTCATGGAACCCAATCCTAATATCATCTCTTTGTGGACACTGGTAATTAAACTACTTCTATCATGATGGAGTAGATTCCTTTGGTCGAGAGAGTAGTCATGTTTTGAATCTCTAGGCATGTTGGGGAATTGGGAACATTGGTCATCTGTAAATCTTTCTCTTATAAGGGAATCTCACAAAAGGAATCTTAGGTGTGGAACCCAAGGCACCCCATATTGATAATGAGGTAATTAATGCCAGAGGAATCAATTTTGTATGGCTTTTTACCATTGGAATCCCATGTTTATTACATGGGATAGGTGTTCTTGGTTAGGTCACAAGCTCTATGTCTAATGGAGATAGATTGGAACGTCTTGTAGAGACATATCAGGTCATGAGTTTAACATATTATGAAGATATATTTGACACATTTTAGATACCAATTTTGGATGTGTAAACCCTAGGAAGAAACACCTGGTTAGTTTACTATTGGTTACTATTAAGTACCCTGTGAGGTAGATCCTGAGTTTACCATTATGGATCAAATGCCCAATGATATGGATCCCAGGGGTGTGACCCAATGGGGGAACACTTCGATAGTTTACAAGTTTTGATCAAACTCTTTGTGAGGAGGATCTAGAGGTGTGTCATTATGATAGAATATTTCGTACCTAATCTTATTGATTTGGATCAAATGAAATTTGAGACAGATTCAGAAGGTGTGTCCCTTAGAGGGAATATGACATTCCATGATTTACCATTGAGGATGGGAAAACCATTGAGGAATACCCATAGGTGCATCCCTAAGGGGGAACAGGATGATAGTTTATCAGCTTGAATAGAATGCGTTATGAGAAGGATCTATAGGTGTGTCCCTATGAAGGAACATTGAGATGGTTTACTATTTTTGGATTGAACAACTTTTGAGACATATTCGAAAGGTGTGTACCTAAGATGGGTGATTCCATGTCTATGTTTACCATTATTGATCGAAAATCTTATGAGGCATATCTATATGTTCTGCCCCTAAGAGGGAAAATGTCACACCTAGATAGTTTACCAATGTAGGGATTAAACCTCAAGGAGGAATCCTACAAACCCTATTTAGAGATAGGGATCAAAACCCTTTTAGTTCAATTCCATATTTTATGGTCATGTTATAAGACTGATCTATGTAGGTTAACACCATATGGTAAGGATTCTGGTGTCATGGAAGGAGCATCAATGATGGATGGTGTGGGGATTATGCATAGAATCCTCCTTGACTAGGCATTTCTTCCCATGATAAGGGGAGATGGTGTGGTTATTACATGTGTAAGCTTCCTATTGTTGGTTTATCATACCTCGATGGGGAGGGATATGGTGGGTATTACACATAGAAGAATCCCATGTAAGGTATTTCATCCCACGATGAGGGGGAAAGTTGTGTGTGATGATGATTGTACAAGTGGAATCATGTGTTAAACAAATAGGGTAATACAAAAGTTTTACATTGTGTGTTGAGGATGTTTTCTTACATTTTATCTTTTTACAACTAGCACATGGATGTCAGAAGTTTTAAGTCATGCAGCTCAGACTTAGTGGGACTCACTCCTCATCCCAAGGTCTTATATCACTATTTTTATACACCCCTAGTTCGGACATGGTACTGGAATAGCCATTCAGGAGTGTTCAATCATGAGGTCTTTGTTATAGTCCCTATGCTTAGAAGAAAAAGTATTTAGAGTACATATTATTAGATGAAATAGGAAAATAGAAAGCTCAAGAATCACTTGGGGTGAAGTTATAAGACATAGGATTGGGCAGTTCTTGTCACATAGGGACTCTAGGAGTAGTTTAATACGTCCTGGATTGGTATGGGGTCGCTAAAACCTGACCTTTATGAGGGGTTATCAGCAGAATGGAGGCTCTATAGAGAGGTTTGTAGAGAGGTTTCATGAATCTTTGATCATAATAGAGATGTTATTATCAATTTTAAGGCTCAATAAATAGTTCATGAACTTTTCTAAGGTGTATTCTTTGTGAAAATTGGTTCACCTATGTTAGAGTGATGTTCTAATCTAAGTAGGGAGTGCTTCATCAAGTTTGAATGATTTTTGAAGCCTCAGGTACCTCAACGGGCCTTATTCCATGAAGGTAATATGTCTTTATGAATGAAATCTCCACCTTAGGTAGAGTCTATTAAGAACACAAGGGAGGTTGTTTTACAATGTTTTTATACCTTGGGTGATCCATTTTACTTTCGCTCACAACATTTTAGGAGGTTCGTGAATAGGTAGTGATTTTAAAAGTCAGAAGGTTTTCATCCAACCAAAAAATGTTTAATTGAATGGGGTATATATAGGTTATGGGTTTCCCAAATATTAGTGGAATTCAGGAAGCATTATGTTCTTCAAAAATTGGTGCATCCTGAAATGGCTGAATAGGGATTTCACGTAACTATTGTTATCCCTTCAAATCTTTATGAAGATATCTGTGAAAAATATTGTTCTTTTCTATACATAATTACATTTTAAATGATGAAATAATCTAATAAAAATATTTTTCTTTTATTTAAATGTATTTTTCATCAAGTTTTTCCATATTTTAAAATTTTCTGATAACTCAATTTTTATTCATTGGGTTATGGTCATTGTCTTGACCTTATTTCACCTAGTTTTGGTACATTTTTTTCCTTTATTATATTATGTGTTTTCTCGTATTGGTTAAATATTTTACACATAAACCCCTTTTCAATTGTTTCATTATTCATAATGTATGTTTCATGTAAGGTATATTGATAACTCAAATTTTCTTCCTTTGAGATATAATGTTTCAAAAATAAGTTTTCTTCACATACTAGGGTTCTTCCAACCTAATATTTTATTGTATGGTAATTTATATAACTCTATGGTAAAATTATTTTGTTATTCAAAATAATATTTTTAAAACTTTTTACAATGTGAGTTTTGAAGAAATGTATTTTTTATGATATTAAAATGGGGCTTTCATTTCACTTTCATATATCTTGTATTCCTCTCATAATTTATTTGAGATAAAATTTTTGCATTTTAAAGGACATATTATTGAATATTATTTCAAAATTTTAATAGATTTCAATTATTTTTCACATCACCTTTTGAAAAATATTTTTGGAAGTGATCCATAAGATCTTCTTTTAAATTAATATATTTTTTTTTTCTAAATACTCTTTTTAGTTTTCACTAATATTTCCCTTTTCATTTTTAAAATTATTTTCCCCAATTGGATTTAATTTTTAGTATTTATATGATTATAAATATTCATAATTTGGGGGGAATGAATTCATGATACCAATACAATTCTTAATCCCTTCTCAGGTGGTATCATTTAAGCATTGTTTTATAGGTACATTTTCATTTATGTCAACATCCTTATATATTTACTTTGTTAAAATAAGGTAATTTCTTTTTTAGACATACACCTTTTTATCTAGATTTATTATGATCATCATGTTACATTATTTAATTAACTATATACCCATTACACTATATAGTGTGAAAATCGCATTATACATAATTAAAATTGGATGATGGTCACCTATAAAGAACGTTATTCTTTTGACAAAGAAAAATGTATTGGAATTATGTATTTTTTCATTCCCATTTGGATAATTATTTTAATGTTTACAATGTATTTTTTAACTTTCCACATTCTTCCATTGGATGGATTATAACCATGTTATCCCTTTTACTAACATGGATAAATGTATTGGTGGACCGTATATTGTAATTCCAATATCGATGAACATTGAAAAGTTGAAAATGTATTATTTTACCATCAAAATTACTTATTAGTATAGATTATGATCATGGTATACCATTATTAACATGTGAAATAATATTTAGATTCTGGATGATTATTTATTTTTATCATAGGTTGACCATGTATTGATATTCTGTATTCTTCATTATACATATAGACATTTTCTTATTCAGACAAAGGTTTCTTAGGTAATGGTATGAAAGTTATTATTGAATCTAATGATGGATTAAATAGACTTAATCAATTGATTAGTAGGTCCTATAATTAAATATCCCCTCAATATACCAATAGGTTTCATGAGATAAAACAATTTAGTGTATTTGTTTTATGCCAAGCAAATTCAACAAGATATCAGGACTACTTTCTCGACATCAAGTAAATATATTAGAATAAGGACTTCAAAAAAGGTGTTTTATGTTTGGAATTATGAATTCAGTAATTATGATGGAAATATAATTGATATCCATTTTTTCATTTAATTTCATGGATATAGAATGATCTCAAGTTCATGTCAATTATGGCTTCACAATTCATACTTATTCAATCCATAATATATGTGCCATGTAAATTCCATGATTGATTTAGTTATATATTCCCATTAATATGTATTTGATCCCATCCCATTATTGTTAGTTTTTTATTTAGGTTATAAAGAAAAGTATTACATGTGACATGTTTAGAAGTATAACACATGTGGAATAATTTATTGGACATGTTGAAAACTTATCATGAAATAAGTAGTTTCATATATTTAATGGAAAAAATGTCCATTAGTTCGTAAAGGCATGGGATTTATTAGTTTATTATGTATGATAATTATTTAAATATATAACCCTAAAAAGGATCCTTCATATGTAATATATACAATAATAGTTAATGATTTTTTTAATTATGGATGGTTATATCCTTGTTTTTACAGTTATTATAAAATAAGTTACATAATGTTTTTGTCTATGGGAATTGGAACATGGATTGTTGGTATGTGGTATCAAATGGATTCCTTGATTCTAGATTTATAATTATGTTTCTCTTTGGTTATGATAATATTTTTTTTTCATATTAGGTTGATGTGAATCTCGATTGAGTATCCTGAGGAGTCAAAAGTCCAAATTCATTAAAACGATAGAGAAAAATACTATGGCTTATGGGTGGAAGGTTCTTCTAAATTTAATGTGTTTAATATGGTCATTTTTAAGTGGTATACCTCTTTATTCACCAGTGTCTCCAAAATATATTGGTATGTTTAGGTTTCAATTTATTTTTTCTTTATTGAGGCTTTATTCACTATTTCTTGTCACATAAATTATCTTATTAAGATTGGTTACAATAGGTTAAATCTATCTCATCCTTTGGGATCATGGATTTGTTATCAATTTTTATATTTATTCATCATTATATTCATATGTTTTGATACAATTTGTTAATATTGTTTTCTTTTTGAACATATTTTCTAGAAAAATTCTCATTTTTTCCAACATGCCACATGGTTTCCCCTACTTCGGTTCCAAAAAAATCATTAGTACCGTGTGTCACAAAACAATGTTTTCGTACCGCACGATTTAGATGTGAGGAATAATAGAGAGGTTTAACTATCTCTAGTTTCCTTTCATGTTACTCAATAATATTTCTCATATTCTCATGGGGGTGAAATCATTGTTGGTGTGAAATTAAATTTCACTTGATGTAGAATAAAAATGAAATTACTACTCAGTTTTAATGAATCTAGCAACCAATGTCGCATGAAGTAGAAGAAATTAAATAAACCCAATTCAAGATCACCATAAAAACATTGTAAATGGAAAAATTGTAAATGTGTACCTTACAATGTTTTACTCACTGAATAAACATCATATGAGCCTAATGAATATCACTATGAGGAATCAGAATGACATAAGTCCTCTATAGGTATGTACAGGATAATACTGAATCACTCACTATAGGATAGAGATACTCCTTATCACTTTGTCATTAAAATTCTTCAATAGGGTAATGTGGAAGAAGATAAGAGCTTTGAGATGGGGGAGTTTTATCTAAGAATGAATGAGAATGTATACATGTACACATACATACCCACATCATATGGCTATTTTCACCTTATAAAGATTTATTGAGGATGAACGTTGAGTTCTCAAGAATGTACTCATGTATTATAACACACGATTAAATGCCTCCGGAACTTAATGAAAACCATGAATGAATGTATCCAAATCTCATAGGTTTCATTGTATGAAATTATTCTTAAATGATATAATACATAGAATAATGACGGAATGATAAGTATTATCATTTGGATACCATGAATATCAAATAAAATATAATTATATCTAATACAATATCATATGATATGACTATTCATACACTATAACATGTCCATGAATCCATCATATTATATCTTTATATCATAGTATATTATTTTCCCAAAAACTAAATAAGTATGCCTTTATGATGTGTATATTGTATTCTCTGATGTACCATACCTTATGATATATATAGCCTTAGGACATATTCCATTCAATATCCCACTTGAACTAAATCCAAAAATACATACCAATCATTTCATTTTATAACTTATCATATATAATAACTTGTGAAATCATATCAAAATATATTTTGGATATATCCCAAAACACTTTTGGAAGGATATCATTATCTTCTTTTTGTATCACATAATATTCATTACCATGTAAATACCTGTAAAAGTTTTGTGTATTACTCTAAAACACTTTTATAAAAATTTTCTAAGGCATACTCAAAATTTATTTAGTAAACCACAAACCATGATCCCCATATCCATTATAACATTGATAAAAATAACAATCACTAGATACATAAATATATTAATATAGTGGCATCTAGAATATCATTAATGCCACTCAATCTAAAAAATCATCTGGTGCGATCTCTATCAAACAGATGTGTTTCTATACATGTGTCCACCAGTTTCATAACAAGATACCATGAATTTTAAAATGTTTCTTTTATCTTATACATCTAGTGACAACGTAAATCTAATATATCCAACTCTTACAATCGCTAATCCCTAATTATAGAAACAAAAATCCGATGAATACATTGCATGTAATTTATGTTTTTGGATGAACATATCAAATATTCCTCAAATGAATAGATTACCATGCCATATATATTATATTTGTGTGGTCACATACTCCTTGATATGTAACAAATGGGCCCCAAGGACAGCACATACACCCCGCCTTAACATGGTCGTCGGGTCCTGGCCCGCTAGGTACACCCAGTTTCCCAGCAGACATGTGGTCCCCACCCTGGGGCCCTCCCACATGCCCGAATGGGTCATCTGACTAAAGACTATCCCCACAAGCCAGCACATATTCTTTCCAGTGTTCTTTGTCCTCACTCACACACACCCTGAGAAACTTCCCAGAAGTTCACTCATCATGATCATACTCCAGGCCAAGTACGCTTAACTGTGAAGTTCCAATCAAGTAGGCTCCTGAAAAAGAAGATTCACCATGTTGAACTAAGTCATATCAATTAGTCATTTAGCCTTTTATCATTAAGATGTGTTACATTCACCACTCCTTTAGATAAAAACATCATCATTGTGGGCCACACATCTTAACCCAGGTAGTGCACTACACTTAAGGATGGATACAACCTCTGGTACCAAATGTAACAACTGATCCACGATGATAGCACAAACACCCCGCCTTAACATAGTCGACGGATCCTAGCCCACCAGGTACACCCAGTTGCCCCCGAAGACATGCGGTCCCCACCCTCGGGCCCACCCATGTGCCCGAACAGTTCATCTAACTAATGACTACCCCCGCATGCCAACATAAGTCCTTTCTAGTGTGCTTTGTCCTCACTCACACACACCTAAAGAAACTTCCCAGAATGGCACACATCCTGATCACTACCTCAGGCCAAGCATGTTTAACTGTGACATTCTAATAAAGTAGGCTTCCGAATAGGAAGGTGCACCTTTTTGACCTGAGTCATATCATTTAGTCATTTAACAATTTATCATTCGAGGGTGTTACATGATATGTCTCAATCAAGGGCCCAAATTTCAGTCTCATCATATGAGGCGAAATATCCCATATTGGTTGAACTCTAATAGATGATATGATTAGTAACATACCCAAACATTCCCATATTTGCTAATCCACAAGGATTTCATTGAAAGGCATCAAAGTATAAGGGTTATCATTATAGTTATCTTGCTAACCTTAGGTTTTAAAGGTTCTAAATATGATCCTTCCATCCATAATATACCAAGGAAACATTGTATGAAACTAAATTTGGTATATATAGTGGGTCATCTAGTGCAAAAAAACACTTGTTTGCCTCATTATCATATTTCATATATCTATGAAATAATACTACTTATATTAACCATAACATTTCTTGAAAACATATTATAATCCATGATGAACATCATCTTAGGATAACTCAAACTCATACATTGAGAGGTAAATTATCATTACACTTCACAAAATACATATCAATATATATATTTGTGTGTGTCTGTGTGTTTTAATCCAAAATTATAGAATAATATAGTAGAAACTTTATTTTATATTACAATATTTATATTTTAATACTCTTTTAAGAATACTTTACAAAAACCTACAAAAGAATCAGTCTATCCTATCATACATGATAGAATTCTATAATACCTATATGTTTTCTATACATTCTAAGGTATTATTAAAACATTAAATTTATATATAATTTATACCACATCACTATGTGACCATCTAATAAAACCCTATCACTAACATCTTTAGTGATTAACATCTATGGATAAAGAATGTTTGAATAATGGTGATATTTAGAAATCATATTTCTAATGTTAAACTCCTTGAACATATTCAAAATACTTAACTCTACAACAACCAATATAATGATTCCAACTATTATTTTCCACTAATAAATCTTTATAAATTTAACATAATTATCCATGGAATCCTTTATATCAGACATTTCTCATGATACCCTATGGTAATTAATTTGACTATTTAAATTACTCCTTATTATCACATCCACTTCATTAGGATAATTTGAGATTCACTATATTGTGGTAACTGAATATTACTCTTTAAAATTCTCTTTACCAGTATACCCTAAAACTCTTTTAGGATATTTAGTGAAACCACTTAAATGTTTCACTGATATAATATTTTTTGTCATCTAGGAACTTATATTTTTTTGGAGATATATTCACTAGCCTCTCTAGGACTATATTCTCTCTAGAGTATCATTCTAAGATACACAAAATACTTCATACTATGAAATAAAAATTATTTTCTTTTAGTAATAATATTTAATAAATAAACCATTGTATCTATATCATATATGTTATTCAATGTGTTTAAAAAATCCTTTGAAAATAATACCATTACTTACAATATAAAACTAATGGGGTGGTGGGAACATATTGCCTCATATTTTAACAAACTAATGGATAAAACATTTTTATCATAACAAATTATATATGAATTATTTTCAAAACATGTTATAGAATTTGATGAATCATAAAATATGTTTATTGAATCTATTATCTCTTATAGTTTATAACATCTCTTTATCAGTAAAAAACATCTCTTATAATATAAGTTAAATGAGTTGAACATATATATCCTTTACCCAGATCCATCTAATCCTGATATATTAATTTTACATTCTATTTTTGAGGAGGAAATTCAATACTTTGTCACATGAACACAAACTGGAGGATCTTTTAATACATATAATAATTATGAAATCCTATGTATTTATAACACTTTTGAAGTTTATATTTGGTATTATATACTATTCAAAACCAAAGGATTTTTTTATATAACATTAATATCTAATATGTACATACCATGGATTTTCTCAAAATACTTTAGGTGTTCTGAACACTTCCATATTATGGAATCATTAATCATCATTTATGATAACCCTATATTTTAATTACCTAGACTCATTACCTAAATATATATTATCTATCAATCCAGCTAACTTTTTCCTACTATTATAAACATTCACCCACTTTTATTATTGAAACAACAACAAAACCAATATATAATATGTATGGTTCTTCAATACAACTAACTTTGAGAATAATATGGTATAAATTCCATGAATGCATTCATACTATCGAAACATTTCCCACTAAATTAATTCTTTGAACAGAATAATACTTTAGGAAACCTCCAGTATCACAAATTCATTGATATACTCTACCATATTGAGTATATAATGGAGAATAAAATTAATTTGGTCATCTTGTTGTTGATTTGTTTTAAAAACCAAGTGAATCATTATATTCTACTTAAACGAATGTAGATTAAGATGTTATAAAATACTAACAATTGGTTACTTAAGAAGATGTTATCTTCAAAAATAGAATTTCTCATACTTAAGGACATTTCCTAAGTTACCAATATTAGGTATTTCTTGTATTAATATTTTCATTCATAATGGTTAATATCAACATTAATCGTGATGATGAATATGTTCTCTATATAACATAGTCTTATAACATATGAGTATCATGTAATAAAAACATTTAATAAGGGCTGTTATTAGTTATTCACCCACTAAAATGATGACCCTTTTTAAATTAAACATATATATTAATTGGATAAGATCCAAATTTCCTGAAGCTTCAGGTCACAACATAATTTCTTCCATTACTTATCCATTTATATAAGGAATTATTCAAAACATATCAAATATGATTCTTAGACAGTTTACTAGATAGCACATTATCTAAAACAACATATAGAAAACTCAACTCTATTCCTCAGGTAACATAGTCTTATTAAGGTGTCCTAGATAAGTGTAACCCAAATAAAATTACAATAATGGATATCTAATCCAATTGGGGTCACCCATTACTTTATTTCCTTACACAATATAATAAAATAACACCCAACATTATCATAACCTACCCCATTGGAAGATAATGTTATTAAGAAGTGTTGCTTTATAAGGAATGTAACACATAGAATTTTATATAAATTTAATCACGCATTACAAAATAATTTATTCCCTTTACATGTATTTTTTCTTCTAGTTATTTGGTTTGGAATCTTATTCCTTCCACTAAATCAATTAGTTTAAACCATATTAACGTGTTACACTTTACAAGACTCAAAGTATTTGTTACTCACCTAAAAATAGAATCCAAACAAATTTAATCATATAAAAATGAATCCCACCCATAATTTATATGAACTTTTTTTATGAATTATATGAAATTGATAATATTTACAAGTGTAATATTAAAGCCATAGATATCCAACCCTCACCTATCTAAAACATGGAATAATCTTCTGGGCCATTGGGATGTCTGACTCGAAGTCTCTCTACCGAAGAATAAATTAATCAAGAATGTTTCCAATTCATAAAAACTCCACTATCTAAAATTTATAATTCAAAACCATAATAATTTATTAAATATTTTTTTTTTCAAATGAATTTAATTTTTTTACAGCTTTTTTTACACGCAACACCATGTTTAAATAAATGATGATATACTTTTAAATTAAAGCAATCTCTTAGATGTTACATTGGGGGTATGACTAGGAAGAACTATATTATAAAAAAATTGTTGTTTCATAAGTATAAATTAATTCTTTAGGTATCATTAAAATATAAATAAAAAATAAAAAAACATATGAATGTGAAAGAGATATTTTAATAATAAACTATTTTTTTGTGCACAATGCATTTTAACCATAATAAATAAAATTAATTAATTTTACTCAAATATTTTAATGAAATTTATAT
The DNA here is from genome assembly GCA_963277665.1 of Viscum album. NCBI lineage: Eukaryota > Viridiplantae > Streptophyta > Magnoliopsida > Santalales > Viscaceae > Viscum > Viscum album. The sequence goes on along the minus strand of OY728158.1, from coordinate 684,039,056 downwards.
ATTATATATTAAATAAAATTTTTAAATATTCATTTAATTTTTATTTTCTAAGAATGGGATAAGAAAAAACCATGTTTTATGCATTAAATATATTTTTCTAAAAAGAGGTTTACATCACATGTTTCGTGATTATTTTAAAAATAATTTATTCCAATTATAGAAATTGAATATGATAAAATGTATTCCATTTTTAGAATAATGAGGTTAAAATTTTTTAAATAGGACCCTTTTAGTTTTCTTTAATATGAATAGTAATCATGACAAAGTTTATCACCTTAGTAAACGGTAAATCTAGATAATCTAGGATACAAATAAGTGATAAGGCCATGATTTTTCATCATAATTATTATCGAATGAATTTAATTTTACTATTAAAATACTATTCTCAAAATTTAGTTGTTTAATAGACACTTTTTCTTAAAAATGATAATTATAATATTAAATGAAATGAAAGTTACAAAGTGTCACACTCTTAGTTATAAATAACATTTAATTATTCATAGAGGGAAATAATTAGTTATGAGTGAATATTAGTATTCATTTTAAGAGTAATGAAATCATTTTCATGATATAAATTTATTTATAATTTTTATAAATTTTATAGTGACATTAACTTCTTTTTTATCATAGATGCAATGCTTCTATAAATAATAAAAAAAATCAATAAATGATTTTAAAAATATTAAAAGTAATATAATTTGAGTTATTTAATGTGTTAAAAAATTGTTTTAGATAAATATTTCATATTATTTTGATTTTGAATAATTATATTCTAATTAAAACTTTTCCTTTATCTTTTTTAAATAAAATTAAATAAAAACTCTCAAAAGTGAGAATAATGATATTTTATCAAAATTATATTTTATTTAATTACCTAAAAATATTAAAAATATTAAAATAGAAATAATTGTATTATATATAGTTTCCAATGTCATCCCTTAACCATTTATAGTTCATTTGGAACTATTTGGATTGAAAATGACTTTATTATAATTTAATCATTTAAGAAATTTCAAGTGTGTCATCTCCCTCCCTTATAATAGAAAATCCCAAATTTATACTCTTTATACAACTGTGATCCATAAATATTGGCCATATAAAACCAAATTTTCGTCTTAAATTTCTTATAATGTTATTTAGGCACTCATGTCCACAAAATAGCAACCCTAAGATCTATAATAAAAGGATCAAATAGTGGTCTCCTGAAAGCAAGGTGGTTGTCTTACCAGACCTTTTTCAATTTATATATTCAAATAATTAATATAAATATATATTATTTATCATAAAATAATAAATTCCCAGTCTTAAATATTCAGACTTTTTATTTTAATTATTATACTACTATTAACCTCTCGTTTCCATCAATTAGGAAGTAAAATTATTGTGTGTGCATAGGTACGAATTACCATCTCTACATAGCAGTACAATGCATTTTCCATCACCATTATCATTGATGGTTATTAGTATTGGTTTCAATTTAATATTATATATATATAATAATTATTTTATTATAATTATAATTTAATATATAACTTTTTTACTTTCAAAACCAATGGGAAATGATAATTTCACTCGTGCAATCGTGCGGATTACCACGTCCATGAAGCGATATGATTTGTTTTTTGATTCTATTTTACTTGGATGGTAAGGAGGATGGATTAGATGAATATATATGATTTATATAATATAATATAGATTCTTTAATGTTGAATTATTTTGTACCTTTCATTCATTCCATCCATTGAAATAAGAAAACAATGTTCATGTATACATACGACTTATCTTCTCCATTAAAAGGGTATTTATTTTTCTATATCTCCCATTAATAATGACTCTAAATATATGTATATAATGAATATATATGATATCATAATTTTTTTTTGATTATGGTATAGAATTATAATAATTTTAAATTTATTATACAGGGGGTTAGAAAGCTTTCAAAACAAGTGGAACTCAATGTAAGGTATTTTTATCTCACTTTTATTTCAGTGGGACCCATGTGTTATACATAACTTGTTTATTTTATGTGGTTTATATACTACCCATGAATTTATTTGATTATTATTCCTATGATCATTATGGGGATTTAAATATTCATCTATAGATACTTTCTTCAAGGTACTTGTGATTCAAAAGATACAAATGTGGTAAGAGTTTTATGTTACAATATAATTATTTATGAAGATTATTTATGATTATGTATTTGAGGATGAAATTTTATGATTTGCCTATCAATAAACTTATTAAATTTATTAAACTCAATTTATTACTTGAAAATACATTTTTTACTTTCATTTACATCACTGTAGGTTTTCAAGATATAAAAAATATGTTTTAAAAGAAAATAGACTTTATTTCTATCTTTTGTTTGAAAAACATTTTCTTCCTTATCCATGGTTTCTAAAAATGTTTTGAAGATGGTTCTTAATATTATCCTATGATTATTTAAATTTATTTTTACCCATGTTTTATTTTTTTGAATGATTCAAAAGGAATATTCTAGTCATTTTTTGAATGAGGTAATTTATGATATTTTTACAAAAGTGTAAACGAAGGTTTTCTTTTAACTTATATGGCATGAATAGAATTTTGCACCTTTATAACCACCCATTGAATTAAATATTTCCTTAAATTTTTCCATGGTTATTCTAAAATAAAATGTTTTCCGTAATATTTCGTAAATTTTTATATGTTAAAGAATTCATTTCAAACTTAAAAGTTTGTTTTCCACAAGAAATATTCCATGTGATATTTAAAATTCATTTTCCATTTAAGATTATGTCCTTTGATGATAATTAACCTTACTAGGGTTATGATCCAATGATACCATATTTATTCATTCTCAGGGTTGTTTATTGTTTTTAGGATAATATTTTTATGAAACCTGTTCCTTTTCCATGGGTCGTGTTATGAGGAAATGTTTATAAATCCCATTTATTCTAATCGGTTCCAATATTCTGAATATTTTATGATTTTATGGAACTCATATGTAAAATTTTAATTTTATTATGGGTAGAACCTATATCACCATCAAATTTTTTGTGTAATGATTAGTGTTCTATGAGCTCAAAGGATACACAAGAGGTTATCCTAGCCCAAAATAGGGTACATTGAAGGTTATATGAAGCCCAAAGTAGGTACATGGGTGGATAGTCCAAGCCTAACATGTTACAATTTCCTAGGGGTATACTTGACATGAGGTTTTCTACACTTATTTATATTCCAACATTCCATTTCTTATGAAAATGTTATGCTTCCATGGATTATGTTCACAAATTCCTTTGTGATTCATGACTTATGAACTGTAAATATTATTCCATGACTCAAAATTATGATTTATGAAATACGGGGTAAGATTTAGAAATGTTATTTTCATGTTCGCGTACCATTATGTTCATGCTATTCTTAAGTGATCATTTATATCTCCCTTTTTTACACATATTTGGCATCTGATCTCACCCTTTATTATGTTTCCTTTCCCTATATTATGAATTATGATATGTCCAAAAGGGTTCTAGTTATGATGAACATAGTGGGATGAGATATAGATCTTTAATGAACTAGTTTATTATGTGTCCATGTTATAAAAGGCACGATACCTATACAATTATTCCATGAATAATTATATTATGTAATTAATATTTATCAAATAAGATGTGATATTTACATATGAAAAGTATGAGACACTATAGTTGGTATCATATCAAGGTTCAATTACACCTTTGGAAACTAGGATGAGAAAAATTTATTAAGAAACCTAGGGATAAGTCTATGTATAGGAAAAAATCCTAATGTTTTGGTAATGATCATGAATGGCCTAGGTGAAACCTAAGTTTTCATAGATTGAAAAGAAGTTATCATAATTTAGACATCCCATAAATTATTTTTTGTGATTTTGTGGTTTTCCCCAATGATCATTGTTGCTCACACTATGATATCTATTTTTAGTCGATGGATGAAACCTGAAAGAATCATGTTAATGCTGAATGAAATAGATAATTCATTAATTATACTCTTGGGAACCCAAATGTTATGGGACATATAATGTAAAATATTGTTATTGTGCACACAAAACATCCTCATACTATGAATCACACCAATACTCCAAATGAGAAATAGAGGGAATAATTTTATACCTAGTCCTTCATGAGACCTTTTCCACCTTCTTTTAGTGGCTTTTCTAATTTTCTAAATTTTTAGAAATGGATCAGGACCACCAAAAATATATTTTATATTATCAAGTGTTTGGATCATGAAAAATTTATTTTGGATGTTTATAATTTGGAAGGATAAGTAGATCGATGGTGTACTCTTATCAAGAACAAAAAGAAATAATATGAGATTGATTCCATGGAGTGGGATGAATTTAAGATCTTATTTCTCAATAATTACTTTCCTATAGTTATTATAATTAAAATAGAGAATGAATTCCAATATTTAAAGTAGAAGGATGATGAATCCATTTGATCCTAAGAGGAAAATTTTATAACAAGTGTGTGGTAAGCTTCTAACATTGACATCTAACCTGAAAGTAAGGTTGAACGATTCTTCAATGGCACAAAAACAACCCTCCTAAGTGTAATGGCCGTAATGGCCCATAATATCTTTGAATAAATAATTTGGTGTGTCATGTAGGTGAAAATGGATATTAGAGTTAACCCATCAATTTTATGGTTTTGATAAGAAAATAATGATGGAATTAAAAAGGAAATTCTAATAATCATATAGAGAAGAAGACAATACTTATTTTATTTTGAATAAGTGGAAGGAAATATGGTGGAAATTATTCTAAGGGGACTAATAAATGTTTTAAATGGGGAAAGGAAGGCCATCAAGCAATTGAATTCCAAATTACTAGGAATATGTTATCGAACTATGTGAATAAAGAGAAATCTCGAAAAAAAAATATACCACCCACAATCCAATGTTTCAAATTATAGAAGTATGATCATTATGATAACTGGTTCCCAATTATAAAGGATAATGATGAAGATTGTCATAAATAACCTATCAAGACTAGAGAGAAAGGAAAATCTTATGCACACACTATTTCTAATGAAGGCTATGATGAGGATATACTTAATGGTACACTTAACATCCACTATTGAACTATTAATGTCTTATTTTATTTTTGATCTACCGATGCTTTTATTTTTGAATAATATATAAGGGAATTACACTACAACCTTAAGGATTAGATGATGAATTAATAAAGAAAACCACTAATGTTATAATGATAAAATCTTAAATATATAATTCTTATCCATTTGATCATTATTGGAATGTGCTTCCTAAATATCTTTTTATTTTCCCTTTGGCTGAGTTTGATGTTATCCTAGGTATATATTAGTTTTCTTTACAAAAAGACGATATCAATTTCCACGAAATGAAATTCTCATTTAATATTCTAATCCAACCTATAATTGTCTATCAGTGTGATGATAAATATGAACAACCAATAGAAATCAGATACATTGTATGGGTTTTTATTCCTATTCAAAAGGGGTGTTTTCTTATATGGTTGGGGAGAAACTAAAAATCAAAGATATACCTATTTTGTGGGAGTTTATTTGATATATTTCTAGATGAATTTTCTGGTCTTCCACTAAAAATTGAATTTGATTTCATGATATAACTCATACGTGGTTATATAAATCTTTCAAATACTACATATAGAATAGCCTCAATTGACAAGTAGGAACTGAGGAATAATCTCCAAGAGAATCTTGGAAAAGGATTCAATCAACCCAGTTCATTAACCTGGGGCACACTAGTTCTTTTTATTATGAATAAATTCAAGAAATTTGAATTATTATTTATGATCAATAACTAAACAAAATCACTATCAAGAACATATATCTTATACCCAATATTTATGAATTGTTTGATAAAATTCATAGGGAAAAATACTTTCATATGATTTAATTTCATTCTATTTATCATTAATTGATGGTTAATAAGGTGTTTTTTCCCAAGATATAATTCAATATGTGGTAGGGAAACTTAAAATTTATTTTTCTAAAATTTTGTCTTAATAATGACCCTATTATCTTTAGGGATTTAATGAATTGATTATTTATAGATTTCTATGATCAGTTTTTGGTTGTATTTATAAATTATATTCTTATATATTCAAAGATAAAGGAAGAGAATGAAGATCAATTGATAATTGTACCAAAGACCCTGATCCAGGATAAGCATTATTCAACATTTACCAAGTGTGAATTCTATATTTGGAATGTTTATTTATTAGGTTATATAATCTCATGTGAGGTTATATCAGTGGACCCTTCAAAGTCATAAGTTATTAAATGTTGACACAGACTAAAAACTATGATTAAGAACTGTATTTTTCTTGGTTTGGCAGTATATTATTGATTCTTTATGGATAATTTGTATCAAAATTATAATACAATGAACAAGTTAACTTATAAGGGGTATAAGTTTATTTGGATAGATAAATGTGATTAAAATTTCATAGAACTAAATAGAAGGTTAGTTATGGAAACTATTCTTAATTTACACTACAATGGTGAAGGGTTTTTAATCTATAGTGACACATTGAATAATAGATTGGGATGTTTTCTCATACAATATGATATGGTGATATATTATGCCTAAAAAAATTTGATGTTTTATGAAAAAAAATTACACAAATCATGATTTTTAGTTAGCTACTGTAATGTTTTCTATAATGATATCAAAACATTATATTTAAAGAGAAATGTGTGATTTATATTCTGATCACAAAAGTTTAATGTTTATATTTACTAAACAAGAGTTGAATATATGTCGTATAATACGGTTAGAGATTATTAATGATTTAAACATCTCAATACATTACCACATTTGGAATGTAAACAAGGTGGTCGATAGTTTGATTTAAAAGGATCAGGTTATCTTATCTATGATGAGGCTCACAAAAGATCAAAAATTATTATACTTTAAAAGGATGGGGAAAGAAATATTTTTAATGGGAAAATATTATCTCAATAAAAATATTTTTCATCTATCAATCCATATAAGGATGAAAGTGGTGTATATAGAAGATGTAGAGATACATAATAATGGGATAAATGTTTCGACATTCATCCTTGATTGTGATCGAGTGATAAGGATCAAGAATCATGTTTGGGTCACCACATAATAGTTTTTAATGAGGATTTTTTAGTTCTCCATTATCTATTCATCCAATAAGTAAAATGATGTATATATATTTGAAAGTGTATTTCTGGTTGGATGGTATGAAGGGGGAAATTTCTAAGTATTTATCTCGATTCTTGGTATAATATCAAGTTATGGGTGAAAGAAAAAATTATAAGTGGATATTAAAACAATTAACCATACCAAAATAGAAATGGAAAAAATCAATATGAATTTTTTCATTAGAGTCCCCAATACATGTAAATGGAAAAATATAATATGGATTATAGTTGATCGCTTTCAGAAGTCATCCCAATTCATTGAAATTAAGGAATATTTATCTCTGGATCATCTTTATAGAATTTATATTTAGTGGTAAGGTTGAATGGAGTACCACATTCTGTTGAATCCGTCCATGATCTCAGGTTAACCACAATGTTCATGAAATGTCTTCAGTTAGATCTAGATAATTTTTTGAGTTTCATTACATCATTTCATATATAGACATATGTTATATCTAATAGAACAATTCAAACCATTGAGGATATGACGAGATCTTTCACTATGAAATTAAAAGGTAGTTTGGGTCAACACCTTTCTTTAGTGGAATTATCATACCAAAATAGTTGTCACTCATACATTTGGATTGATCCTTATTGATAACTTAATGGTAGAAAGTGTATAAATCCAATGTGATGGAATTTTGTGATTGAGAGAATGATATTAGGACCCAACCAAGATAAGGAAATTGTATAGAAGGATAGATTCATTAAACAGTATATAAGGGAAGCTCGGAGTTGGACAAAAATAATGATGACAGTCTTCAGAAATATTTGGAGTTTGATGTTAGTGGATAGGTGTTTCTATGAATATCTCCCAAGAATATTATCACATTGGTAAATGGTAATAAATTTTATAAATATTTCTATCTTATTTTTAGTTAATATGAATAATAACCATGGTAAAATTTATCACATTGGTAAAGGGTAAATTAGGATAATATAATTTAAAAATAACTGATAATGCCACAATACTTAGTCATAATTATTATTATATAAATTTAATTTGACCCTTATTTACATAGTCTCTTAATTTATTTGTTCAATGGACACTTTACCTTGAAAAATATATTTATTATATTGAAAACAAAGAAAGTTATAAATTGTCACTATCTTAGCTTGAAATATATTTTATGTATTCACATGGGAAGAATAAATTATTATGAATGAATGTTAATAGTAATTATAGTATTAATTAAATTATTTTCATGTTATAAATTTATTAATTATTTTTAGTAAATATATAATGACCTTAAATTCTTATGAAACTCTAATGAAGTATTTCTCCAATTAATAAAAAAATATAATAAATGATTTAAAAAAAATAAATGTAATAAAATTTGAGTTAGTTAATGTGTTAAAAAATATTTCAATATAAAACATTAGTTTTATGTTAAATAATTATATTTTAATTTCATTTTTTTTTATTAAAATAAAATGAATTTTTTCAAAATTGACATCAATTTTATTTTATCAAAATAAGATATTATTACATTACTTAAAATCAAACACATATTAAAGGAGAAAGTTTTTTTAATATGTGGTATAAAATTTCATCCTTTCACCAATTATAATCCATTTGGAACGATTTTGATTGAGAATTAATTTATTATAATTTAATCTTTTAATAAATTCTATGTGTGATCTCTCTCTCCCTTATAAAAGGACAACCATTTTTTCTATTCTTAATGCAACATTGAGCTATATAGCTCAACCATCCCATGAAAAATTTTCTTCTCAAAATCCTTAATCATGATATTTATGTTCTTATATTCCCAATATATAAACCCTATATTCCTTAAAAAATAATCTAAAGGAGGTCTCCTGAAAGATAGGTAGTTGTCTCACCCAACCTCTTTCAATTTATTTATTATTATAATTCCAAAAAAAATATATTATATTTATCATAATGTATTAAATTTAGTATCCTAAATATTATTAAATGTTATTATAACTACCATTATCCACCCTCTTTCCATCATATGGGAAGTTAAAGTATATCTCCTGCGTATGTATGGATGGTAGTCTCCATGTAGCGGTACAATTCATTTTTCATCACCATATTTTATGGATGGTTATTATGATGGGTTAAAAGTTTATATATTATATTTATTATATAATTATTATTTTTAATGAAAATATGATATCTAACTTCTTATTTTTCAATTTTATAGAAAATTATAACATCTCTCTTGTGTACATATGGACTACAAACCTCCAAGAAGTGATGTGATTCCTTTTTCATTTCTATTTTACTTTCATGGTAATAATAATATATTTTATGAAAATATATTTTATATATGATATAATAATGATTCTATAAAATTTATTTATTCATTACCTTTCTTTTGTTCCACCTGTCAAAAAATGGAAATCACATTCATGCATACAAATGACCAATCATATCCATGAAAGATGTAATTCGTTTTTCATCTTTAGCATTACGAATGACTCCAAATATATGTTTATAATGAATATATGTGATATAAAAATAATTTATGTGATTATTTTATAGAATTATAATAAATTTAAAATTTCTATACATTAGGTTATAACGCTTTTGAATAAAGTGGAATTCATGAAAATGGATTTTTTACTCACTTTTATGAATGTGGGACGCATGCCTTATATATCACTTGTTTATTTTTTGAGGTTTTATACTACTCATGAATGTATTTTATAGTTCTTATCATGAAAATTATTGGTATTTCCATATCCATATAAATATATTTCAATCATGGGTCTTATGATTCAAAAGTATCAAAAGTGCTAATGGTTTTATGTTGCAATATCATTGTTTGTAGATAAATTTTATGATTAATTTTATGATGATGAAATGTTATGAACATCCTCTCAATAAACTTATGATTTTTCTTATACTCTCTTTTTTCATAAAAATATGTGTTTTCCCTTCATTTTTCTCACCTTAAGTGCTCAAGAGACCAAAAATATATTCTTTAGTAAAATTTACTTTTTTTCTCTCTTCAGTTGCATATCCTTTTTTATTTCATATAAATTATTTCTAAAAAAATAAAAAATTTTTTAATTTTCTACTATGATATTTTAAAATCATTTTACCCACCTTCTATTTTTTAAAACTATTCTAAAATAATATTTTTATCATTTTTTGAATGATGTGATTTATGATTTTTTATAGAAGTGTAAAGGATTGTTTTCTTTTATCTTATATATATTGAGAAGAATTTCTTGCCATCATGGCCACTTAATTCATTGAATATTCCTTAAAATTTTCCAATTTTATTTAAAATAAAAATTTTCCCTAAAATGTTGGATATTCTTATATTTTAATGATGTGATTTTAAAATACAAAAGATATTTTCCTCAAAAAATGTTTTAAGGGATATTTAAAAAACATTTTCTATCCTAGATGACATCCTTTAATGTTACATTATATTTTATGGGTTTATAATCCAATGATAAAATCATTATTATTTCTCTCAATATATTATGTTTATGATGATAAGTTTTTTATGAAACTTGTTCCTTTTCCATGGTTTATGCTATAATGAAATGTTTATGAAACTATTTTTTTTCATTTGTTATAATGTGATGAATATTTTTTGATCTTCTGTTACAAATATGTGTGATATTAATTATGTGATGGGTGGAATCTATATATCTCTCCAATTAATTGGGTAATATTTAATGTTCTATGAGCTAAAAGGGTGCATGGGAGGTTATCTTAATCCAAAAAGAGGACACATATGATGTTATCCCAGGATTGAAGCTGGTACATGGGTGGTTATCCTATAACTGACATGTTATAAATTTCATGGAGGTTAGCCTTGAAATAAGGGTTTCTATTCTTATGTGTATACCACAATTCCATGTCTCTAACTAATGTTATTCTTCAATGGATTTTTTTCTTTGATTCCTTTGTGATTCCTGTCTTATGAACTGTCATGATTTATTCCATTAATCATGATTATGATTTATGATATGAATTATATGATTTTCAAATGTTACGCTCATGTTCTCATACACTTATGTTCATGTTATGCTCAAGTGATCATTGATGTATCCCTTATTTACCATTACCGATCATCTGAGTGAACCCTTTCTTATGTTTCCTTTCCTTTGATTATTAATTATTATATGTCTAAGAAGGGTTCTCATTATGATGAACATAGTGAGAGATGATTTAGATCTTTTATGGTTCTATTTTTTATATTTTATTGTTTATAAAGGCACTAGACCTATACAATTATGGTGTGTATCATTAAGTAATGTAATAAATATTAATCTAATAGGACGTGATATTTATGCATAAAAATTATGGGTTACTATATATAATTTATATTCAACAACAAAATTCAAGAAAATTACTTTAATTACAAACCAAATCTAAGGTATATGGAAACTAATCCATTTTAAAACCTATCATGTAACTACATAGATGCATGTATGAAAATATCTAGATGTAGTTGAAATTTTTTAAAATGAAGAATAAAAATTTTCATAACATAAATAATTTATAACAATGAATAATAAAAAATGGAATACCTTTTAAATAAATGGAAAATCACATATTTAACATGAGAAAAACCATTATTAACAATTCATAAGTAAAATATATTTACAAACACATCATAATGTTAGATATTAATTATAGACATTATATAATATTTAATATACACAATTTATATTCATTTTATAATATGAACACCTTTATATTATTCATTATATATAAATTCAATTTACACTTATAATATTATACTATATATAAATATTTTAATTTTTAATTTCTAGTATGTAAACATATTATATAATGAAAATGTAACATACTTATCATTATTTAAACCTTGGTAAAATTAATCATCAAAACAGTTTTAATTTGGACAAAATAATATTTTAAATAAGTCACTTTATTTTATCAATTTAAATTAATTAATATGAACAATTCATGATCTTAAAATATAAACAGTTTATTTCTATACTTATTTTTCTATTATGAAAAAAATATGAATTACACATATGATTTATAAATAAAAATTTTATTTCTAAGTCATAAGGCATGTTATATAATTTGGTAAAAGGTATTTTAATATTAACACTTTATATTATTGAATATTTATTTAAAAATTTTCTATAAACATTTAATTATTTAATTATAAAAAATCTAATTAATTAAATTAGTAATACCTAAAAAATTAATAAACATCCCTAATATAAGGTTTTTTTTTATTATTTATAAAAAATTTAGAAATAATATAATTCAATTCATAATTTAATTTAATTAGAAAAAATCTTTACTAAAACTATTTAATTATGTAATTTGAATTGTGGCATATAATACAAATCATATTTAAAGATCTTGGGGAAATTGAAAATATGATAGATATGAAGATGTGATTATATGATTTTAGTATTTTCTATCATAGTTTTTAAAAATATTCATACTATATCTAATGATATCAATATATATATTACGATACGTGTTGATATTATAATGGTTATATGCTGCTATGTTTTTGAAAACAAACTCAATTCAATCATGGGATATAGAATCCAGGGAATGTATTCTATGCTTAATATAAATTAGATGGATTTATACTTAGCCACTACTGATAACATCCCATATCTTAAGTCGTGTCTCAACCATCTGGATTGGGTTTCTGAATAGTATATTACAATTGTGGAAAAACATTATATTAAAGTGTAAAACTTTTTTTTATAAAATTATTTCACAAAATCAAGGCATGGTAAGTCTTTGATACTACTGCTAAGTTTCAAAGGATCTAACCATACTTATTAGACAATATTAAAGAAATTAATGAAAAATAATCAGATTTCACAATGCAAGAATAATGAAACCATATTTAAATTGGGAATGAAGAAACTGTAAATATGCACCTTACACCATTTTTTGAGAGCATAATCTTCTTATGGGCTTGAGTAAGATCACCAAGATGCATCCAAAGGAAATCCATCTTAATAAGGTATCCACAAGCTAAATCCAAATCACTCTTTATATGAGTTGGATCATACTTCTCATAATGGTTTTTCAGTGCCTCAATAGGTAAAGGTGGAAGAAGATGAGATTTTAGATATGAGAAAAAAATTCTAATAAGGAATGAAAAATCATTAATTTGAAATTACATACGCCATTTATATGGGTACTGCCTCCTTATATGGATCCATTGAAAATGATCCTCATATGATCATGCATTTACACATATGTTATAATGAATTAGTAAATTACTAAATCAATTTTTGAAACAATTTCATGAATTTATCTAATATACATATGCGTCATCCTATGAAATTGTTCTCAAAAATAACTTATAAAGAAGATTTCCTTAAAGATAACTATTAGTATTCAGCTACCATGGGTATCAATGACAGTTCCATTATATAAAATACAATGTGCTATGATTTTTATAATCATACACTATGACTTTTCGATTTAGTCATCTTATTGTATCTTTGTGTCATATGATATGATATACCAAAAAAATGTAAGAAATAATCTTTTTCCATGTTTATGTCATATTCAATGATAAACCATTTTAAACCTTATAATATATACTGATTTAGGGTATATGCACTTCAAATATATCATAAAAATTTTATAAATCCTAATAATGTAATATTTAGATATTTGAATCATTTATGACCTTTGACTATCCATATCTCTGTGGAAGATGGTTCTGAGAATCCAATAGTGGGTTTGAATTGTGATATTCTGTTGGCGGAAGTCATAGATAAATCATATCAACAAAAAACGATTATGGTAGTTTCTCGGGATGTGATAGTTCATGTTCATCCTATAAAAGAGGATGCATTGAATAATATAATAGTTAAATCAAAAGACAATAATTCTCAAATGGATATTTTGGATTCTTCTGCTTATCTTTCTGAAGATATGGCACCAATTTCTGATTAGACTATTTCTAAACTTATTTATCATTAAACAAAATATATTTATAAATCATATTAGGGATAAATTTATCCATTAATTTTATCTATAATGGGAGTTAACGAGTCCACTTCAATGTAAATAGAAAAATACACTCTTTTTATAACTGTATTTTCACATTCCATGGGTAAACATCCCATGTATTATGCTAAAACCCATTATTCTAAAACTCTTCTTACAAATCCTAACTTGTTAGGTAAGGATTTTGAATCTCTAAACATAACCAATACCCAATGTTAGTATATAAGAACCAAGAAATAAGGATTCAAATTCAAACTCTAAATCAAATTACAAAAACTTCTAAAAATGAAGGATTAATATATAAAATAAAAAAACTCCGTAACATATACACATGTATTTATATGGATCAGAACATTACCTTCCTTACATTAATAAAATTTCAACCTTCCTATTAATAAGACAATAATAATATAAATTTATTTTGAGTTAAAAACATATAATACTAGAATACTAATGGATATAAATATAGGTAAATAATGATCTCAACACAAAACTATAGAACATTGACCAAGTGGCCCCCTATTCCTTTTATAAAAAATCCCTATAAAAATTGTATTATTGTTCTTACTATTCTACCCTTATTTGGGTATTTCACTTCACCACTCCATCGACCAAAGAAACCTCTAAATGCTAGTTCCCATAATGAATGAAAAGAACCTTTTGGAATCAGATCCACCCATTATAGAACTAAACCTTAAACATTTTAGTCTCTACTATATGAGATCATTTTTTTTGCTTCCATCATGTCCGGTTCTAAAAAATCATTGTTATAAAATTTCTTCTAAAATTCTAGTAAATTTTCTAGAAGATAGTACTCATATATTATAACCTAAAAATATCCCACTTTAGGACTACTTTAATGGATTTTCAATTTCCCAGCCACATCCTAGACACATCTCTTATTTCTCATTATTCACTATTGTAGCCATGATCCTCTTATCATTCCTACGATCGTTCATGCCCCAAAAAGGAAAATTGCAACCCCAAATTTTATATACTATAAACTTATCTAACATTTTCAATAGATTCCAACTTACAAAAAACATTATTAACTCTATTAATTTTTCATTCAGAATACTCTTAGTAAATTGATTGTTTAAATGAATATATTTGTTTTGTCAGTGAAATGATTTACTCTTACCAATATGGATCTCACTCTGAATATCACAGATTAATATTCTATTCAAATAACTTCTTATAGTTTTCCCCAATAATTAACTTACCCAGATATGATCATTCCATACTTTTTTTATCACCATGTACTCTACTTTTATAGTAGGTCATAGTACTATAAGTTATATTTTAGAAATCAAACTCACAATCATACCTCTGAATGTAAAAAAATCCCATGGTACCTCTATATGGGTATGAATCTTTTTCTAAAGTTCACATCAATAAAATCCTATAATGAATCGTGAATTTAGTAAAATAGATATAATTCAATAGCACTATTGAGATACCAAAGAATCCACTTCATATATTTGTAGTGTTCCTTTTCCGGATTCAATAGTAATCTGCTAACAACTCCCACTTCAAAATAAATGTATAGTTGTGTAAAAACCTTCAAATATATAAATATTTTGGCAATTGATCCATAGAGAACCTTGTCATTTTACTTATCCTCTTATTAATGTTAACCTTGATCCTTTCAAGGAAATAAATCTAAAAAGAATTTTTAATTTTTAATTATAGAGTTGGGTTCCTTCTATGTATTGAGTTTAATATCATAATTCATAGAGAAGATACATCTTAAAGATTTTTTTATAGATATGTATTGAGGCTGGGGAGATGCCTTAGGTTCTTTTGTGAGTCATGAATTATTTGGTCTTAATTTATAGAGATCAAAAAGTATTTTTCATTATAAATAAATTTACATGGTTTGGGGGAAACAATGAAATGTAACCATGAAGTTTTTTTAATGGGGTTTGGTGCATGGTTAGTGTACACTTTCATAGAAATAGTGAAACAATTATAGTGCATGTGTAGAGGGAATATTCATGGTTAGTTTATGATTTTTTAAACCTTGTATCAGACACTGAGAGGAGGTATTATTTACATATTTCCTACTTTATGGTTAGTACATGGTTTTGAAAACCATGTAGCCAATCCATTCATCCAACTAATTTCTATTAAAATAGTGAATTTACCAAATATCTTCTATGATATTTAATCCATATCCCCATTATCCATATCATCTCTCGGACGTGATAACCAGGTGGGTTTTTCTTCCTATAATCCTTCTATCCCCCTGGATTTTGGGATGTTTTCATGGTGTTTTTTAGAGATTTGAGGTGTTATTCTCCTCAATCTCCTTCAGTTATTATTTATCCCTATTTTCCCTTCAATTCATTTTGATCGAATAGGGTTTCAGGGGGATGGATACATCAGATAATGGTGGAATCATACATTCTAATGGTTCTTCAATGTATATCTTGTAGAGTACACCCCATGATTATGATTATAATACCTTTCACACCATTTTAATTAAGGTACATCACTGGGTGATTTTTCATAGGGTTTTGATAAAATTTAAGTGTAATTGGCCATTTAATCATTGAAAATGATTTTAATTTTGTGTGGTTTATGTTTGGGTATGTTTCGATAGTGGACTACACCTAATCGCTCATGGTTTCAATGAGTGTCTGATTCTTAATGAAATTTTAGGCATTAGGGATAACTAAATTAATTCATAAATGAATTATAAATTGTTTGAAATTGATTTAAATAATTTATTTAAAAATATATAATTAATTATTGGTTGTGATATCTTGAGATAGGAACTTGGGAGTGGATGAAATTACTAGAGGAAACTAAAAAATGGTCGGGATGAGAATTAAAAGAAATGGACTTTATTTAGGTAGGTGTATGTAGATTTATTTTATTATCTTGTAAGAATAGTAATTTTAGTTTCATGTTCCATCAATATTAAGTTATTATGAATGATGAATAACTCATTTGTTCTCATTGTAAATTAGGAAAGGTTTTCATCATCCTAATATTCCACATGCACTTTATATCATGATGAATGGTTTGATAGTGGAGCATTAGATGAATCAGTTATGGTGGTCTTATATTTTTTTTGGCGATGTGTGTGGGATTTCTAATAAAAAATGGGTTTCTTTTTTAAATGTGATTTTGAAAGAAGAATTTAATTCAAATGGGATTTTAAAGGAAACTGGTTCATTTTAGAAATCGGTTTTGAAATGGTATTTCAAATGAAAATGGTGTATTCTAAAGAATTTTTTGATGGGATTTATTCCAATGGTCTATCATGGGTAAAAGATATCTGATGGTGTCATTTTTAAATGATTTATAAAAAGTAATTGAATAGTTTTAAAGGATAGTTTGAGGGATTGGTTATGTAGTTTAGCAATGTTTTACCTTGTAAGGATGATGCCCTATTTTCTAAATCATGAGTTTTTCTATATGTTCCCCTAGATTTGATTTCCATGGGAGATACTTTTATAATGATGATACATGTTATATATGATGGATTATGTTTATTTCCATTAGTGTAAAAGTGGTGTGTAGATCTATATAGATATGGTCGACCACTTGTTGGGTAGGTAAGGGACTAAAGGACACTAGAAAATGTCGAGGGGTATTATAAGTGAAATTATGGGTTGGGTCTAAGATATGGAAATGAGATTGAGGAACCCATATATGGTTTCTATGCTACAATGAAACCTAGGTGGAGGTGAGTGACCGAGTGTTATGTTTACCTCAAAGAGGGTTGGTGCAGGATATTGTCAATTATGATTATAGGTATCACCTTAGAACCTAAATTGTTTATGCGAGTTTGATATGGATACCATGGTAAGGATAGGTCATGCACTTGAGAGGCTGGCCACAATTATATGATATGGTTTTGGGAAGTTATAAATCCCATCTATTATTTTATGAGAGGAATAGGTAAGATTGTGTACCTAGGATTATTTTTTTATATAAATTAGTGGTTATAGGGTGAAATAGGATGGTTGAAATATTTATGATCTTCCAACAACATATGGTTCCTTGGGGGTGTATTTATGTTTGTGTGTGTGTGTGTTTATATGATATGAATGAGTTTCCATGGTGGAATTCCCTATATGTACGTTATACTGGTTTTCATGTGAGGTGTATCCTATCGATATATGTGATTTATTTCTATATATTCATAATCATTGAATGAGGTTTTAGGAACTGGGAAGGGATATGATCAATTAGTAATGAAGTCTCAGTCCCTGTTTATGGGTAAAGGATATGAATCTCAAGTGTTTTTCATTTATCATAGTCTTGGTGATGGGTATATTTTCCCTTGGTGACTTTTTATAATCCAAATATGTGTATATTTTCCCTGCATTTATTATACATTTTTGGATTGGTATATTTACCATGGGTGGCTTCTTATATTTAGAGGATGGATATGCTTCTCTTGGGTGGTTACATATGCTTAGAAACACTCCAAGACTAGTTTAAGAAGGTGTGATGTTCAGTAAGTCGTTATGGGCTATGATTTTTCACCCTATGGTCGGTGGTGTGACATGTTTAGAGACACCTCGATGATTAATGATTCTGGCAATGTTAGGTTTCAAGGTGGTTTGGCTGACCCCAATGACCTGAAGAGCGTGTTTAATATACTTTTCATGATATGTTAACTAGTGGGTGTGTTGAATTAGAAAAAAATTACCTTCTATATACTTCAAGCATATCTACTTGATCTCATCAATACTCACTATAATGGAGGCATTGGGTATTTCTTACTGGTTTATAAGAATCACCCCATACTTGTATACACAGTATGGTTTTGGATGTATGGGGGTTGACCATCTAGTTTTGTTTCTGGGAATTAGTCCTACTTGGGGTTGGTAACATTGTATATGTTTGGAAGATTATAAAGTTTGAGGATTCAACTTTTTCGATTATGTTTTTTGTTATAGAGGTAGCATAGTTTACTTTTTAGTTATTGTTCAGCATGTTTAGTAGCCAGTGTTCCATTGTTTTCTTTATGTTTAATTCCATGTCTATCTATTTCCACTATATAAATGTTAAAGTATCATATAAATAGATTTTATAATTTCTATTATACACTCAGGGGGCCCATAGGGATCATTATTTTATTACTACAATTTTTTAACATGTTTGTTATATTTATGGGTCATACTAAATATTTAGCAGATTCATCAATGACCAATGGGGGTTTTTTGTGGGCATAAACTCCCAATGTTTAGTTTAGTCCCTTATCTATAGTGAATAGCCTCTATCATACAAAGAGGCAATCATGAAATTATGTGTCAACCCCCCCCCCCACCCTCGGGCATTAGAACCATTTGGGTGGTCTAGGAAAGGGTGTTACAAAGTTATTTTAAACATGTTTTGGGATAGGTAGGTGTTATATTGATGTGGAGAGATCTTTCCCAAACTCAATAGGTAAACTGATCATATTCCTACGTAGTATGACATCAGTCGAAACCCAATCTTCTAGAATATAATCATTTTTTGACTAAGAACATTTGAGTAATTCATGTTTTGGATTTTGTAGGAGAACCCCAATGTGGGAAGGATGAGATATGGGGTGATACATATGGATTGGTTGGAATCCAATGATCTTTTTATACATCATGATTGTTTCAATATTAGGTAATGATGCACGCACCTATGTACAATGTTATTTTGACATGTATCCTCATCAAAATCTATTATTTATTCAAGAAACATAGAATATATTTGGTGTTTCATAAAATATATCATAAGGTGTGATTTGATTAATATATATTTGAGGGTTTTTTTTGTATTTGATTTTTCTTACAGGACAACATAGGGAAATGATTAGTAGGGTGGAAGTTTGTCGAAAAGAAGGTTTTAAAAAAACCTAGGTTGTGAAGTGGGTTGTGCATTAGATGGTTTCATAAGTTGGTTATACCTTAAATGGATTAGGGAACTAGTGATTTTAAAATGGATAATGATTTTTTAGTTGTATGTTAATATAAATAAAATGTTTTTGAATTGGATTTCGAAGTGGATTTTGAAAATGTGATCAATTTTATAAAAAATGATTAGAAATGTCAATGATTTTTTTGAATTCATTTTTTTTCAGAAACCCATGGATGCTAAGCGGTGTTTGGAAAATTCTGTTGAGTTATTGTGTGTTTGAGTTTTCAATATTTTTTTAGAATAAGAAATTAGTATAAGGGTGAAATATTTTTATAATGATTATTATGATTTGTTTAAGAGTGTTCTAGATTCTAAAATTCTATTCCTGTCTTGTATGGTATGTTTACTTTGAAATATCCTAGTGAGGTTGGTGGGTGTGCTTGGATTTGTTAGTGTGTTGCAAAGAGAGTAATCAGTGACTATGTATCCATGTTTTTAGTATGTTAAATGGTTGAATGAGAATGACCTGGTTTTCTGAATGGTGTATTTTGTGGGAATACCACAGTTTTTTTGAGATATTCAAGTGTGGAGGGATCATGATATGGATGTTGTTTTTGGGATCAAATTTATAAATTCAAGTTGTCGGTTTCGGAAATTGGATCCTTTTCTGTTCCTTTTAATTATTTCACAGTTTGGTCAACTTGGTGTGTGATTTTTATAGGTGATTTATATGGTGTGGATCACCATTTTAAAAAATTATCCTTGTTTAGTGGATTGTAATGGTGAGGAGCATTTTAATCCTCATGAAAAATCCATCATTGAAACTTTATGGTTTTTGAGGATTGGGGAGTGAAGTTGTCCACTAATTTAAAATAAGGTTATCATTCTTCCATGTTAGAGGTTGGGTGTGAATATGGTGGTAACTTCCATTTTTTATGCATCATGACAAATGAAATGTGGGTGGTATAGATTGAGTGTTTTAGTTCTATAAGGAAAAGATGACAACACTCCTATGGCTTGGAAAATCATATTGATCATATATATATAATCCTTGTGTTCAAAGGGTCATGGGTGTTGTGGAACTGGTCGATGGATGTATGAAACCATAATGGGTTGTTGGTGAGTAATCATACCTAGTTTTGATATTAGGATGTGGTGTTTCACAAATTCCTTATGATGTTGATGGACTCAGGATGGTAGTAGCATGATCTGGGAATGAGTTAGATCATTGGTGTGTCAGTTTTAATGGGTAGATCATAGAGGTTTGAATAGTCATTTTAGAATCAAAACATGTAATTACATAAGGATACTGGTTCAAACATTGGTGTGGGTTTTCAAATGGCTTAGTGATTCCTTTAGGATTCAAATCATAATGACCATCTTGGGTGAAGTGGTGATGCATCAGCAGATAAGGCTAAGTATTTTTTATAAAAATTAAATATAAAGAGAAAAAATAGATGATCTTCCAAGAATGGATGTGTTTGGGTGGAAACCACATAAATGTAATTGTTCAGGATATGGTTGAGGTGGTTTTAGGATTGAATTTGGAATTTAGAGAAAAATTGAAATATTCGAGATTAGTTATTGGAGTTGTGCAGTAGAAGTGTTTTTGGAATTCATATATAGGACATGGATGGTTAGTGCTGAATTGGTGACTAATGTGCGATGGGATTGATAGTTGAAAGACTAATGATACATCTTAGGGACAATAAGTGCTATATTAGGGGGGGGGGGTTAAACCCCACTCCTTTATGTATTGTAATTTTCAGATGTGTTTTTAATTACTAATTTGGGAATATGGGACATTTTGAGTATTGAGTTTTATAACAAAATTATGAGGGTTGTAATGTCTAAAAGAGATAATTTTGGATATGTATTGAGTCATAGGAGGTGTTTCACATTCCTGATAAAGTCTTAGAATCCTTATAATGAATTTTGGATGTTTAAAAAGAGTTTTTTCCTTTTGCACGTTTGGTGAAAGTTAGGAGGAATCCAGGAGACATAACTATACTCCTTAGTTTTGAATAAGGTTATGGTAAACAATTAGTGAATACTTTAAAAGAAACTATAATGATTTTATATTCAAATTTCATTAGAATTTTTCATGTTTGGAGCATATTTTGGTAAAATGTGTGTCCAAACCATGTGAGGTTGTGTGACTTGGATACTTCCAACTACATGATAGGTGCATTATTTGGAAAAAAAATGCATTAAAACCATGTGGACTACCAATTCAAATTAAAAATGTGATTTTACCAAAAAAATACTATTGGATTTGAGTCATAGGACCTTATTCCTTCTCCTCTCTCATGAAACATCTAGGATGGCTCTCTATCCTTTACCATTTTGATACCATTTTATTTTAGAGCATTTTCATGGAAATCTTTCGGTTATTTGAGGTGTGATTATCCTACCTCTCCATCTATTCATATTTTTCCTTATTTTCTCTTAATTTAGTTTAATCATATAGGGTTCTAGCCTGAAGATTCCATTGGATCATGGTGTAATAATTCCTCTTTATGGGTATTTCATGTTTGCTGTATAATGGACATCAAAAGATGAGGTCTACATGATGGTACACATTGTTCCAATGATGATATATTGAATTGTACTTTTTCATTGTTTTTTATATAAAGTTTAATTTTCCATTCATTCATGGAAAATAATAGAGATTTTTTGTGGATTGGGTTAGGGTATATTCCAAGAGTGGATAGTAACATGTCGCTAATGGTTTTATAAAGAAGATGATGCTAGATGAGATTTTAGGCATTATTATTAGTTGAACTAATTCATAAATTAAAGGAAATTGTTAAAATTGATTTTAATAATTAATTATAAAATTAAATAAAAAATTATTAGGTTTTTGGTCATGATATAGGTACTCAGTAATGGATATGATGCTTGGATGAGCCTAGGTAGTGATGGCCAGTCTGAGAATTAATGGAAATGGCTTTGATTAAGGTAGGTGGCCTTCACTTTAATTATATTAACTTATTAAATTGGTGATTTTATGTTCGTATTTTATTATTATTATATTTTTCTAAATGTTGTATGACTTATTTTGATCATGATATAATTTTTAATGGGTTTTAATTGATCTAATAGTTTAGTTCGGTAGCATAGCTTACTAAAAGGTTCAATGTTAGAAGTTGAGTTGAAAAGATATCAGTGTCCCTCTTATTGGTTTGTTTGGTTTTTTGTGTTAGAATTTAAATTGAAATGAGATTATTTTGAAAATGTTATTATAAAAGTGGAATTTGATTCAAATAGGGTTATAAATTAAACTTGTTCATTTGATAAAAAAACTTTTGAAATGGTATTTCAGATGAAAATATGGTATTCTAAATAAAATTTTAATGAGATTTGATATAATGGGATAGATTTAGTAAAATAAATAATATGATACCTTTTCTAAATGATTCTTAAAAAATATTTGAAGATTTTTCAAGTGAAATACAGAGGTATTGGTTGAGTTGTTTTTTGTACATTTTAGCTCAAGTGGGTGGTGCCCTATTTTCTACTACATGAGGGCTTTAATATTTACCCTTTACTATAATTTCCTCATATTCTTCTTGTTTCATGATGCTGCATGTTATGAAAACCAAATTATGTTTGTTTCCTTTCGAATCAATGTGGAAGTTTAATCTAGATGTATGTGACTGCCCCCTTAAAGGGTAGAAATTTGTCTAAAGTGAACTAATGGATACGAAGGGATGATATGTAAAGAATTTTTGGTGAAAATGATATATAGAAATACAATCAAGGAACCCAAGTATAGTTTTATTTCTAAGTTGTGATCTTGGGGAACTCACTGGGTTCCCTATTTGTATGATTACCATAAATATTGTCGGTGTGCGATATGGGTAGTGATGACTATAGGTGTCACCATCAAACATGAACCAT
Organism: Viscum album; assembly: GCA_963277665.1. NCBI lineage: Eukaryota > Viridiplantae > Streptophyta > Magnoliopsida > Santalales > Viscaceae > Viscum > Viscum album. Next base: position 684,015,134 of record OY728158.1, on the reverse strand, counting down.
TTTAGTGAGCCTAATATAGCTATAATGGTGATGATAGGTTGTGTACTTAATAGGATTACCATGATTATATCAGATGGTTTGGGTGGCTAGACAACCCATGTGGTATGTGATGAGAGGCTCTAAGAAGAGAGTTTTCCTGAGTTTATTTATTTATATACACCATTTGTTCTATAGTGGAATACCCTATGTTTATTCTTTATTAGGTTCTAGAAATAGTGGGTTCCCAAGCTATGTTTATTTATGTTTTTTTTTTGTGTGTGACATGGTTGAGGTTCTCTGGAGATACTAAAAAGGTTTAAGTGATATTGGTTTCAAGGTGAGTTGTTTCTTTAAGGTGTATGTGATTTATTTCTATATATGCATTATCTATGAAAGTTGGTTCAGGTACTAGGGTAGGGAAATGATCCCTTGATAATTAAATATTGATACCTAGTTCTTGGAAGGGGGTGAAATCCCCTAGGGGTATAACATTTCTCATGGATCTAGGGATGGGTGTTTTCCCTTGGGTTACATTTTATGTTTTAGGGATTGGTATATTTCCCATGGTTTTCTAAAATATTCTGCTGATGGGTAAAATTACCTTATGTGAATTTTTATGTTCTAAGGATGGATATATTTCCCTAGGGTGGTTACTTATACTCATAGGAACACAAGAACAAGATGAAGTAGTTATTATATTCATATAATAGTTTCATGGAAGTATTTGGTCCCCTGGAGTGATTGGTATGACATGTTCAGGGAAACACCATCATTTTTCTAAGAAGATAAGGTCGGGGTTTGAGGTGGTCGGGTTGACACCTGACGACCCTAAAAGCCTGTTTGAAGTAATTTTCATGTTCTTTTTATGGTTGGGTGTGTTGTAAGATCATTAATGTAACTTATATATGTATTTAAAACACATATAATTAATCATAATAGCACTCAGTGTGGTTGAGGCATTAAGAAGTTCTTACTAGGTCAATGGAATCACCCCTACTCGTATACACATTTTGGGTTTCAATGTACATGGGTAGAACTTTGTCTTTTATATTAGGTAACAGATACTACTTAGAGAAAGTAACATGGTATAGCTCTTGTAGATTATGGAGGCTAAGTATTTGACAGGTTTGATTGTGTGGGTTCAGATAGAGGCTATTTAGTTCATATTTTTATTATTGTTCAATGTGTGTAATTTCAAGTGTTACATTTTTTTACTTATATATGATTCCATGTTTATCTTTTGATAAAATTTTATTGATTATATATCATATATATATGTTTATTAATTTATATTATAAACTATAGGAGCCCATGGTTCTCCCTATTTTATTTCTATAGTTTTTTTTTGGATCTTCTCCTTACAGATGGGTCTTGCTGAAATTTTAGTAGGTTCGAGCATGAATCCTGGGATTAATTCAGAAGGGTTTCATCTAGTCATGAATATTTTAGTCTCTCACTACTAGTTGATATCCTCTAGAATACATGCAGGCATGCCAAAGATCATGTTGTGACCTACTACATGGTCTGTATTTGTGAGGTTAATGTCAGGTAATTACATTCCATTATAAGTGATTTCTCATTGGATAACATGAAATGTACATCCAATGGGGTTGACATATGAATAGATATAGATAATAAAAGACTTTATAAGACCTTATTTTAAGACAATGTTGTACAAAGTGAGAAATAAAAATAGATTTATGTGAATATGTTTAGTGTGTTGGAATTTTTTGTAAGTATTTAAATCATGTTCAAAGTCACATAAAACAAAGTTAAATATGTGAGGTGAAGGGTATTGAGATGTTTGAATATGTATGTAGCTGATATGGAGAGGCCTAAACTAGGTTTGTAGGTATTTTAACGATTACTTGAATGTTTTTATTGAAATATTAAATATTTCTAAGTCCTAAAAAATTTGTTTCAGTCATTTCATCATTTGAGGTACTAAAGAATGGAAAAGTACTAACATCAAATTACTAAACTAGTAACTTCTTATTTTTCAAAGTGAACTTAAAAAGATTCATTCTATTAAATATTAAGATTAAATAAAACATTATATTGGTAATTTATAAATATGAAATATTACTTTAGAGAAGTATTCCACTACTTTTGATGAGTAGTTTACTACATCATAAAGGTATTAATTGACTTCGAAATAGAATATTTGTGACTTTATAATAGCCACAAACTGACTTTATAATATTTATAAAAATTGTGAAATATCAAATAAATTATTTATTTCTAAATTTTCTAGAATTATATATTCTAAATAAATAATTAAATTAGGTGGCCCATTGAGATCTAGTCATCAATGAATTAAATCAAAATTATATCGGATTTTGATTCATACTAATATTCAAATATTCGACACTACAAAGGGGAAGTTCCACATCATATTTCAAATACTACCATTCATACATAGAGCATAAAATTATAGAAATAAATTTGTGTTTTTTTCAAGTAAGGTTTAAAGAAAAGAAGATGTTGAAGATTGTGAAATAAATCATAGAGAAGATTGTGGTCAATTTTTAGAGGGAATTCCAAATGAAATTATTAAAAATTCAATAAATATTTATAGATGTAGTAATATTCTGGAGTATTTGAATAAATTTATTGAAAATATTGATGTCCATGTATTTTCTAGAATTAATTAATAAATAAAATATTCACTAAAATTTAGTGAATATAAAAGGTGAAAATGATGAATAAGACGTTGCTGATAAATTTTGAGAACTGATACAATAGAGAATTAAACACCTGATTTATTAATAGGGAGAGAATATTAAAAAGAATAAGAAACATTTCATTCTAAACATTCCAAGAAAAGTAAAAGGAAGAAGGTAGACTTATTATTGTGTATGTTGAGAAGAAGGAAACAGAACAGTGAAGATATAATTGAAGTCTACCCAGGTTAAGGAATTTCCTTTTATTACTAAATCATTCTATATCATTGAAATTGTGTGGTATTCACATAAACGATCAGGAGAATACATTGTATCGACATTATATTATTAAAACATACTCATCTTATATATATATCATGATACTAGTGGTCTATACGATCTTTATATAATCTAGAGCTTACCAAAGACTTCTCATTTTGTGATGTTTACCTTATAAAATTAGTGCATTCTCTTTATTTTTGATGGTGTGTGTAGTAAATGAAAATTCATTACTCTATAACCATAAGTGGGTGTTTTCTAAAAGAAAAATGAAAAAAATTATAAATCACTAATTCACCACCCCCCTCTCAGGGATCTCACAGTTTATATGGGTGGCCTTATAATAGGTATCATAGAATGGTTCCCTTTATTGAATCACAATTTGTTGAAGGTTTAAGAAAATGTGTTTCTATATGGTTTTAGAATCAATCACCAAACTATTTGACTCAAATAATGGAGAATTATAATTCGGTAAATAAAAAATGAATCCTATAATTAATGGGAATATTCATCACATATGTAATGATCAAATATTTTCTGCACTCTTACCAATTTTATTGGATATAATGAAGGTTTTAACTGATGGATTTATTCCTCAAGTTGAAGGTTCTTTCATGTCATCAAACTATAGAAATAATATTTAAATTGATTAGTGTGCTCATAATGATTTATTATCTCCATTATTAGAGAAATAATTTTTAAAGGTAAAGTAATAAAGACAACAACAAGCTTATAGGTTGAACTGAAAAATGTTTATAATGGTAATGTTAAGGTGAAGCAAGAAAAAATATAGATATTGAGGCTATGAAATGAATACCTAAATATTAATGACGAAAAACTTATAGATAACTTTTTCAAATGGTTCAATGATATCATGATCATTGTTAGAATTTTTAATGAGAAGATAGAAGATTCAACTATGTTAGAAAAAATACTACATATCCAGTATGAAAGTTCGGATGCTAAGGTATTAGTTATTAAAGATAGGTATCTAGGTACAATTAATCTAGATGAAATATATATTATTCTAATTCCGTAAGAGATGAGAAAGGAAAATGATTCAAAAATTATGAGAAATTATAAAATATAAATATCATATAAATCCTTAAAAAAGGATACATTCAAAAAAGAAGTTAAATATAATAAATTTGATTTTCCTAACTGATAAAAATAAGTATAATAAAATTTTGAAAAATTAATACCGCATTTCTCCATAAATTGGATATGTGGTTTTCAAACTTATAAGGGGATGTTTCCATTAAAATTCCACAAGTTTGGAGTTATTAACCACTTTTTCATGAACTATTTGATGATGAAATAAGAAGAATCAAATTATGATGAAGATGAAAGACCCCTGAGGTCCTCAAATAATAAGGAAACAAATTCAAATCATATTTCTAAAGGGAATGGAAAGTGGTGAAGTAGCAATAAAAACAGAAACTTCTTTTCTATGTATAAATAAAGAGATAATAGTTAAGTTAGATAATAAGCTGTGACATCCAATATTGAAGATGATCAGAAGCTACCCAATGATAATCTCAATGATAGGAATTACTAAAGTAATTAAAGATGCAATTTTTTAAACTGAATGTGAAGAAAAACATAGAGTTTATTCTGAATAGATAATTGATAGGATTTCTCTCAAAATTCTATAATATTTAAAAGGAGAACATGAAGTAAAGGAAATATGATCAACCCACCAATAACTAGAAATATACTAATGTATAAAAAAAATTTCTAAAATAGTTTAATGATCTAATGAATATTATTCACAATAATATGACTATTAACATAAATATATAAGAGAAAATAAATGAGAAAGATAAGATATTTAACATAGTACAATAGAAGTGGGTTAAAGGAGATGAATATATAAATGATACTGATCTAAAATCCAAAAATATATTCAAGAATATGGGGAATTTTCAAAGGATAAATAATCTAGTGAATATCATAAAAAACTATCCTTAAAGGGATAAAATAATTCTATAAATGTTGGTGAAATGATAGATAAAAGGAACAACGTAAAGAAGATCAATTTTCAGGACAAATAAGTTTATATCAAAAATCTGTAAATTTTCATATACAAAAATTTAACTCGAAGACTTTTAATAATGGTGACACTTAAAATTCTAAAAAGAATAATAATTTGAACATAAATATCTCATGAGCACAAAATAATTTGGGTTCAAAAAAACATGCCAAATTTTTTTATCAAAATATGTATGATATATAGGTTCCATGTTTTGGATAGAGAACTATTTACATATGAAAGTATGACTTTTAAGGGTTCTATTAAAATTGTGGATGTTTTTGGAATACAAAAAATAATGTGTTGGGTCAATAATTAATATATCAAGGAATATTGGAGATTTTATAGTGAATTCTTAAGGGTAAGTGATCCCACTCAAAGAATAAATGTTCAATGGAAAGAAGAAAATTCTAAAATCAAGACTCAAAGTAGATATTAATATTTAAAATAAGTTTTTGGTAGATGTGATCAGATAGGTTGGGGTTCTGATGTTTACCGCGCCATGTTACTATCCTAACAGAACCCAAATCCTGATTCTCAATTAATAAGGGAGAGGGTAAAGAAAATTGTATTATTATAGTAGTAATACCGAAATAAAAAAAATGAATATCCGTGGATATTATATAGTTGATGTTCTTTATATATTACTAGAGACTTAAAGATATTAATTAATGTAAAATACTATAAATAAGGTTCAATGATATTTGGGGAATATGGATAACTCAAAATAAAAGGTGTTGGATCAGATGTGATTAGAAAGTATAAGTTAAAGTCTAAGAATACCATGTATAGTAATGGTATGAAACACCACATATTGATTGATTCTTAGCTATGTGATCAATAAAATGAGGTGGTTTTCAATAAATATTGTTTCTTGGTGAAAATACTTGAATAGGGATGAATTTGGACAAGAGTATAGTGAGTCAATGGTAACATATTTTAGGTAGGATATTCTTAGAACTCATGTTACTTTTGTGTGAGAGAATAAAGCTGACTATGGAATAGAAAATTTTGGCCACATTGGGAAACCAAATTTGTATAGGCTAACCCAAATATAAATTTTTAATATTGTTACTATGATTGGTAATGAAAAGAACAAGATATTATCTACATGATAGAAGAAAAATATTATGGATTACCCACACAAGAAATTTGATATCTATACATCTCATCCCTAGGATCTTGTTCATTTTTCAATGCATGGGCCCATGAGAAAGCAATTGACTAATGGAGATAAATATTTTTATTTTATTTATTAATTAATTCACCAAAATTACAATTATTATTTTCATGAAACATAAATAATAGGCTCTTAAGATGTTCAATAATTTTAGCAGAAGTACATAAATGGAATGTTTCTATCCCTTGATGAAGATTTGAAAAAATAATGTGGTTGATAATTGTAATAGAATATTTTAGAATTACCTTAAGAAGTAGTTCATTCACTATGAACTCAATGAACCATATACACAATAATAAAATAGTGTGATTTAACTAAATAATAGAATCCATGTGGACATGGATTGATTATATTTACAGAACCTGACACCTCTTATTATTTTTTAAAACATTCTATTTTGAGAAGTAGTTAAAATATAAAAAACATACTTATATAAATTAAATTTTTACGTGTAACCAATTTATATTTACTAAAACAATACCCTATGTTTAAAGTACTTAATATTATTGGGGAAACCTTACATTATCAAATCCAAAGGGGGATATATTTTGATGTTTGATAGGAAAGGTGTTGATTGTATCATCCTAGGTTATCTTTCAAATGAAATAGGATATTGATTATAAAAAAATAAAACTTATAGGATCATTGAAAATAATGATATAAATGTCTTTTAGAATCCTATTAATGTAAACACTCATGTTGAACAATGTTTCTGTAGTGATTAAGTTGAAGTTGTTTTTGTTAAACCATGTGATGAAGTTCTAGAAAATTGTGAAAATTATGAATAAGGAAAAACTATGGATATATAATCAACAAAAACTAGTGATGATGAGAAAAAACCCTTTTATATTTTCTAAGGTTGAGAATATAGGTAGTGGTTCAAAATATTATTGTTGATTTAGGTCAGGAAGTTTAAACCAAGAGAACATTTAGGCTATTACCTCACTATTTTCATAGATTTAATAAAGAAATGTTGAAGAATATTTTGAGCATAATGATTGAGTTCTTTCCATGAATGATGAATTAGATTAGTTATAGAATAATGAAACACGGGAGCAGATACCCATGCCTAAAAACAGTAATGGTATTAAAAAAATGTTTTTTCTTAAAATAAGTTTAATGAATATGTGTAAGTAGAGAGGAATAAGGTAGGAATTTTGTTCAAGGGGTATTGTTAGGTTGAAAGGATTTATATCGATGAGACATTTTCAAAATTTTCATGTCATTAAACCATTATAGAGTTTCTTTTTATTATATCACAAAGGAAATACAAGATATTATAAATAAAATTTCATGTATTCCTTCCTCATTAGAGATGTCGAATATGAGGTCCATAATGAGTAAAATAGTAGATTATTTCTAGCAAAATATTAGAATTATATTTCAAGTTTGAAGAATTATTTTTTACTTATCTACTTCATGGTGTTTTAATGTAAAAAAACACAAACTTATCTTTCTAATGCTTTTGTTGGGAAAAAATCCCTCAAGGTATCATTGAAGAATTTTTTAGGTGAATGTGTTTGTTGACAAAGTGAACATCTATGCTGTGATTGATGACAAAGCAAAACAATGACATACAAACTTGTTGACAAAGGGGAATTCATGGTGAAATGTCAAGTTCAAGAGTTGTGCTTAACGATCCATGTTTGATTCAAGAACATCGAAAAAGATATGGATGATCTTGAGGCAGTACAAAAATAACAGATACAAGGTGGCGCTGTTTTCCAGTGTTTGCCAAATTTTTGGGCCTGAAAATCGACAAATGAAGAAAAGTGGTCTTTGGAAAAGGGACTTGCACACAATGTTTTTGCAGGAGATAAAACATGTGTGCCATATGTTTTTCAAGATTATAATATCAATTTATGGAAAAGGGATATGTGTCGCGCAAGTATTGGGTTGGTCATGCAAGTGACTTGCGCGCCATGAAGTGACTTGTGTGCTGATCCCTAGAAGGCTTGTGAACATGGGCGCATGTTGTTTTTCAAGAATAGAACTTCAAAATATGGAAAAGGAAAGAGGTTCTTGAAAGTTTGGGTGTGGTCGTGTAGGTGAGTAGGGCGACAGAGACAAGGGCAGAGACTTTCACGCCGAAACTTACACACTGAGGGGAGACTTGCGCGCTATCGCAATGGTTGATCAAATTCCTATAAATACTTGACCACCCATCCCCATTATTTAATAGAGTTCAACACATTGAAAAATCAGAGCTCCCATCGTGCAGGTGTGGTTGTCGCGCAAGTGGTGTGTGGTCATGCAGGTGAAGTTGTGTGACGGTGTTTGAAGTTGCGCGTCGGTTGGTAGTTGCATGCCAATATTGATTTGTTCGTAAAATGAAGTGAGTCGTGCAGGTTTGGAGTTTAATAAGATTGTGCAGCGTAATTGTTGAGGTAGACTTGGGCGCCAGTTGTGAATTGGGTGCCGATACTTTCATGCTGAGTTAGACTTGCGCGCCAAGTAAGGTTGATTCCCCGGCCATATTTTTAGGCTGCGTGGAAGTTGGAAGTTTGCTCGATACCTTTGGTGCAAAGAGAGATTCATATACGGGTGAATGTTGGGATTCAATAGAGCATCTACATAAAAATAAAGATGCATTCTTTCATGAAAATGAAGAGTCCTACAAGTTTATAAACTGTGAGTGGATCCTTTCTGACGCAGTGTGTAAAGGAAGAGGAAGAAGGTGACCCTATCCATCGGTAGTGAGCCAGAGAGATAGAAATAGGGAGTGACCCTTGGGAAAGCAGTTAGCTAACCCTAAACATTATAAAGGAAGTGATCTTGGGCATAGAAGTGATCTATCCCGAACATTGTAAAGGCAGTGAGCCTGGGACATAGTGATTGTTCCCGAACCTTTGTATCCACATATAGTGAATAATAGTGGAATTTGGTACGACTGGTAACTTGTCGGCGTATGCTCCTTGGACGTAACCAAGTGAGGGTGAACCAAGTAAAAATCTCTATGTCTGCATGTTTTCTTCCCAGCATTGCATTCAAAGCATCATCATTAGTTAAATAGGAAAAGAAGTGATCATAATAAACACACAAGTGAAAACAAAGTGACCCTTGTAATAAAGAGGTCAGGATCCAATGGGGCAGGAAGAATTTTGAAAAAGAATATCTATACCCATATTCACCCCCGCTCTCTGGGTATATAGGCCCCTATTGGTCCTAATAGCTTTAATTTAAGTGAGTTTGGGGTTTTTTATTGATATTAATGTAATGGAATTCATAGAATGTCCAAGATACTTTAAATCCTTGAAGAAGGATTAATCTCATATCCCTGCATTACAAAAATCCTTGGAATAATATTATATGATCAAAGGAATTTCGTAGTTGGAAGTGGAGGTGTTCATTTTTGAATATAGAAAACTATAGGTAGGACTATCTACCCAGTTGAGGGCACAATAAATGACATGCCTTATGTCCAGAAGTTTAAGTTCTCCAAAAGTCCCATCTTTCAACTGGTGGAGTACAACTAGCCCGAATATGGTTAAATAAGTATAATATATTCTCTAATAAGTCCACTGACTAGATAGTGGAGGTATTCTAGCTAGCTGACTGTTAGGACCAAAAGGGGCCTATATACCCTAATAAGGGGTGAATTAGTGTATGGATATTATTTTCTAAATTCTTCATACCCCACTAGTTCTTGACCTATTTATCACAATGTTTACTTTATTGCCCAATTTTTTTTATTATTATCACTTATTTTGTAATTTATCTTATGATGATGCTTTGAATGAAATGAAATGAAGCAAGTAGGCAGACATAGAGATTTTTACTTCGTTCACCCTCACTTGGCTACGTCCAAGGAGCATACAATGATGATGTGTCATTGTACCAAATCCACTAAATCTCATTTCCAATAATTTTAGGGCTATATCACTTCTATGACCATGCTCATTACCTTTACAATGTTTAGGGCCAGATCACTACTTTTCCAAGGGTCCCTCCCTATTACTCTCTCTCTCTAGCTCACTAGCAGTAGAAAGGAACACCTTCTTCCTCTTCTGTTGGTCACTAATCTATAAAGGATCCACTCACATTTTATGGACTTGTAGGTCCATTAATTGTCACTAATTATTGCATCCTCTACTATATGTAGATGCTCTTCTGAATTCGAATTTTCATTCACTGATGAATATCCCTTTACCACATATTCACTGGGCAATGCCTTCTAAACACCCTTCTCTATTCTCACTACCTTCAGGAAAAACCCTCTTTTGCAAAGATCCTTCATAGAGCACTACATAAAGACCATTTTGGAAGATAAAACAGTCTTCGAAAAACACATTTTCTTCAAAAAAAAAATCAGAATAGTTGGTTGTATTTTGTAGCCATCTCGAAGCTCTTCCTTTTCCACAAAAATCACTTTTCCTTCGTGAAGCAATTCTATTTCACAAAGCTCAGAACCTTCAGTTGGATTTTAGCCTTCATTAATGTCTTCTCATAACACCTTTTCAAATGTCTTTATAAATTTCGATCATTAGGATTTCTATTAATTCTTGATCTCCCGAATTCTTAAGGGTGTACAGGCCTATTTATAGGTGTTTCCATGGAACCTTCCAACAATGTCATCAATATTTTGTGAAGCACCTCCTTTACCTTCACGGAGATTCCTTTTTCATAGAGTCCATGGTTAGAAACATTCACATCTTTGTGAACCATGCTTCGCGAACTCCCATTATTCTCAAAACTCATTCCATAGACATCATATTTTCATAAGACCTTCAAGAAAAACCACATTCTCGAAGATTTCTCAAAATCCCACAGATCACCGTCATAAACTTTCACCTCTTTGAGAACCATGCTTAGAAAACTCCCATTCTTAAAGAAACTCATACCTTATCCATACTTTCATAAGGCCTTTATGAAAATCCACTTTCCCAAAGATTTCTCATAATTGTGCAGATCACTATGAAAAACATTCACGTCTTCACGAACCACCATTCATGAAACCCCATTCTTTGTGAAATTCATGCATTTTCCATATTTTTATATGGCCTTCAAGAAAATACACTTTCACAATGATTTTTCATAATCAAAATGACCACCATTAAAAAATTTCACATCTTCATGAACCACACATCACAAAATCCCAATCATTGAGAAATTCATACCTTTGCTATATTTTTTATACAGCCTTAAAAAAATCCACTTTCACAAATATTTGTCGTAATCATGAAGATCAACATCAAAAACTTTTGTTTCTTCATGAACCAAACATTGATAAATATAATTATTTTTGAAATTCATCCATTGGGAATATTTTTATATGGCCTTCAAGAAAATTCACTTTTGCAAAGAGTTGTCATAATTGTGAAGATCACTATCAAAAACTTTTGAGTCTTCATGAAACACACCTAAAAAATCCTATATTTGTGAAACTCGAGACATTACCATATATTTATGAGGACTTCATGAGAATACAGTTTAGAAAATACTTGTCCATACTCTAAATTTTGGACCCCAATGATTTGGAAAACACTGGAAGACAGTGCCGCTCTGTATCTATTCTTTTGTACCACCTCAAAATTTTAAATTCCTTTATCATGGTACTTTGTCAATATGGATTGTCAATGAAATATCTGGAACTCAAAAATTTACCATGAAAACCTTGTTTGTCAACAAACACATCCAACCCAAAAATGTTGTGATGTTACCTTGAGGGATTTTTTCTCAACAATGATTTTTGTTCCATCATCCAGGAATACTCTAGGTATTCCATCAGTTACCCAGTAGTAGCTACTGGGTACCTGATGGCGTTTGAATGTTTCTAGGGATGACTCATTTAATATGGTCAAAATTACCATTATGTTGGACCATTCTATTTTCTATGTTTTTGATGGTTTTAGAACATTCTTGATCCTTTTTATAGCATATAAATGAATCTACTTACCTTCCTGAAGACTCACCCTGATAACTTGTGATCCTTTCAGATAAAAACATGATCTCAAATTTCAATCAATGATGATGATATATAATTACTAATTCATTGAATACCAATAATGTTCTAAATCCTCTAACAGATTTATCACTTAGTCATAATATATTATTCTTCTATTGTACATCCTCCATCAAATAAATTTCTGAGTGTCATTAAATAGGATTTCCCAAAGAAAACTTATCTTTACTCAACCATCATTCACAATGAGTTCACACTTATTAAAATTTGTGTTGGGTTACTTGATGACTAAACATTTTCAATAGGGTGATCATAAGCCTTGGATATAGGGGATGTTCTCTTGGTCACTGTTGTTTCTAAGGTATTTATACAATTGACCTCTCGATTAGAGTGGTATAAATATAATTGAAGACATAGTGATTTAGTTGAACTCCTTATCTAATGTGTTTGTATCATATTTTCTTTTTTTTATATTTCACAATTAAACATAATTTCACTTAATTTAATAATTTATATTCAAAAAATTATATTCATTAATTAAATTATATATTCTTTATAAATTCAAAAAAATTGTTATCAACTATTCTGTATTCAATTCTGGTCTTATTTATTTCAAAAGTGTTTAATTTTTAAATTAATCTTTTATTACACGTTATATTTTGAAAAGATAAATTCACCCCCACCCCTATTTCCATGATCTTTGACCAGCTAGATTTATATGGTTTAAAAAATTCCCAAAGATCATCTTATTCCAAGATAGATTTATACTTGAAAAAGATAAAATTTATGAAATGAAGAGTGAAAAAAGAATCTCAACATGATATATAAAAAATATGTGTCTCTAATTTTTTATATATATGATATTATATTTACTATAAATGAAGAAATATGTTTTGTCGAATTTTACATAAAAATAATGAAATTTATTAAAGTGTCAATGCTTGTGATAAAGGATATTTTCTAGTTTTGAAAATTTCTCAAGAGAAAGATAAATTTTCTATTTCCCAGTAGAAGTATCATCAAGATATTCTAAAGAAGTTTGGATTAGATAGTTCAAGGTATAATCCAACCAATTTTTAGTGGGAACTATTTTATCAAATATATTTAAGGAAATGAATTGGATAAAGATAATTCTGGAATATTATTGTAAGTTTTTTATACATAATATATTCAAGGTCGGATAATCTATATCTTGTTACACATTTTTTATAGGTATTTAATTTCACCAAAATAGTCTCATTATTGAGAAGAAAATAAAATTATTGAGTACATTAAATTCACAATATATTTAATACTAAAATATAATAGCAAAGGACATATTGAACTATTTGGTTATATAGATGCATATTGGGAACCGTGTGTTGATGATTGAAGATTCATAACATGTATAGTTTTTTACATGGTGATGGATGTGTGTGTTGGAATACAAAGAAGTAAATTTAATTTACCATGATCACTACTGAGGTAGAATTTGTGATTTTATCTCAAGAAATAACACAAATGGTGTGAATAAAAACACATCTAATAGATCCCTTAGTGGAAGTGAATCTTCTATTTCATTAGGGTTTTGATAATCAAAGAGATATTAATTTTTCAAAAAAACCTATTTACCATTCATTGACCAAGAAAATCTATTTTAAATATATCTTAGTCAAAAAGCTTGTAGTGAAGTATGAGTTGATGTTGTAATTTTTTCCTTCATTTGAGAAAAAATCCAATGTGTCACCAAGCCATTTATATGTTTTAATTTTAATTATTAAGGTTAGATATAGGGGTTCAACCACTTTCCAATCAAGGTTAAGGTATAATATATTTTTTCCTCTATAATCTTATTCTTTGGATTTTTATTGTTTAAGGGGGGGGATGAAAAAATAAATTCCTAATCCATTGAATATTTGTTTTACCATATGTGAGAGATCTCATGTTTAATGGGAAAATTTATTTATAGATAGAGTTATTAAAATATGAATGTTGAAATTATAGAAAGTTTGTGTATGAGTGTTCCTGAATTTTTTAATAGTTTTTGCGAGCATGTATAGTGTAATTTTTTTCTTATAGGTTTAATGAACAAATTTTGTGTTATGGAAGAAGATGAATAAGTACTAATTCTCATGTTTTTTAAAGGATGGTACAAGATTGATATTTTTTGACATGGTATCAAATAGAATCTTTTTATGTAAACATTTTTATGTAGATAAATAATTTTATAGATAATATACTACACCAAGTTTCCTCTATTGAATGATGATTCATTATTATGTTGGATAAGTTTGAAAATTATTTATATTCATTGGTTTAAAATAAAATCCAAAGGGGATATTATTGAACCCTTGTTGAAGAAAGTGATAAATTATGAAGGTTTGGTTTTGATATGTTTTGTATGTTGTATTTTTTCAATGATTAAACCATGTTCAAACTCACATTAAATAATGGAAAATATTTGAAGTGAAGTTTGTAGAGATATTTGAAGATATAAGGAGGTTATATAGAGAGGTATAAATCAATTATATAGGTATTTTGAGGAATACTTGAATTTTCATATAGAAAAATGAAAATTTCTTTATATTATAAGAACTTCATAAGAGGCATTTCAACATTAGTCGTACAAAAAAATGGAAGTGTTGACTTTAAAATAGTAAACTAGTGAATTAGTAATAGTCAGAGTATAATACAGAAGAGTCATTAAAGGTTGTAAAAGTACTAAATAGTTAATTTATAGATTCATTTCATGAATTTATAAGAGTATTCCCTGAACTTATAAATGAAAAATAAGACTTTATAAGAGACTGAAATTAAATTGAAATAATAGTTCACTACTTCATGAGAGTAGTATGCTAAATTAGAATATTACATGTGTGACTTCGTAAGATTCACCGACTAAATTTGGAAATTTCTTATCGTTTATGATATATAGAATGAAGTTGTCATTTTAAAGTTTTATAGAATTATATATTTTGGATAAATTAATAAATATGGTAATTCATTATGATCTATTCTTCATTTGATTAAATCATAACTATGAAATATTTTGATTCATGTTGGTATTCTAGGGTACGATGTAGAAAAGGGAAAGTTTTAGGTCCTATTTTAAGTACCAATATGCATATATAGAGGCTAAAATGAAGGAAACAACTACAATAGTATTTCATGGAGTGTTAAATGAGAAAAATAAGTATAATATTTTAGAATAAATCATTGGGAAGAATTTGGATTACTTTTTTGAGGGAATTTTAAATGAAATTATTTGAAATTAAATAAATCTTAATTAATATATATATATATATATATATTAGGTATTAGTTGATCTAGGTTATTAAAAATGATGATATTCATTTATTTTCTAAAAATAATATATTGAAATATTATTCCCTATATTAAGTCAATATAAAAGGTGAAAATTATGAAGAATAATATGTTAAGAAATTATGATAAGAACTAATTCACTTGAGCATTGAATATCTATTATATCTAAGAGGTATAGAAGAATAAATAAGATTAATAATTATTTCTTACCCATATTTATACAATAAAATTATGTTTAAAAACAAAATCTTGTGAAATTTCAATTTAGAAGATAGAATATAGCTGGTTATGGAACGATTGATGTCAAAATTGGAGAAAAAAATCTTATTTTTACAAAACTATTCTACATAATTTTAATTATATGGGATGAAAATACACTATTCAGAGATTATAGTGTAACATGATGTCATGGATAAAACCAAAATAATTTTAGATCCAATGATTTTTACTATAACTCCAAGAGGTTTAAAAAACAATATTCGATAGCGTAAGTGGATTAAAATGAGTGACCATAGCGGTAAATGGAATAAAATGTTTATAAATGATCAATTCTAAACTTTATAGGTGTTTATACACCATATCACACCTCCACTATATTATTTATAAATATTTGAATAACTTTTCCTGAGAGTGACTTCCCATTATTTAATAGTTTTGAGTATTTACAAAAATATCACTCCCTCTCACTTATAAAATAGAACCTACTATTCTCTCCTTTATAAAAATAAAAATCCATCTAGTTTATAAAATAACATCCCTAATACCATACATACCTCAATCCCCACATCATATAGTCATTTTAATCTGAAATCCAATCTATATAAGCTTTAGGTGTAATCTTAAAGATGCGGTCTAGAGAGGAGGTATCGTTCCTAACTGATTGTTTTTGTTTTGTTTCTTTTTACACATCTATAAAATATTATTTAAACATGATAATACAATATTATATGTATCTCAGATATATTTATATGTTATTATGTTAGTTTAATGACTTATATCCATCTCCTCTTCTATAAAATAGGAAATGAAACTAACGTTTGTGTGTGCGCTGGACTACCGTGTCCTGAACAAAGGTAATTAGTTTCCCATCATAACCTCTCATGAAGGTTTATGATGATGGATTTAATTAATTTATATGATATTTATGAAATATTTATCATTATTTAAAAGTAATAAATCTTGTATTTCTTTACCTTTCCATTCATGGAAAATGATAATTTCGTTCGTTCATGCATGTAGATTTCCATATCCACGAAGCAATGTGATTATTTCTTCCTTACCACCTCACATGTATGGTATAAATATGTGAAAATAATGAAATAACATTATATTAATGGTTTAATTAATAATATATAAAGATAAAATAACACTTATCTTCTTTCTATTTTGATATTTGAAAAATGAGAATGTTACTCATGCATATATACGACCTGTCACCTCCATGATTTTAACATAGTTCATTTTCCGTAACTATATTTCATTGTTGGTTATAAAAGTATAATTTATGTAAAAATGATAATTATGTCATGATTATTATTCTATAGATTTTGTAACTATAACCCCTTTTTCTATGGTCAACACACTTATTCCATTTTGAAATAATGAACTGAGAATTCTCAAAATACCCAACATGGATTGATTGAAAAATTTACTTTTGTATTTAACCAAAACTTTTAAAAAAAATTGATAAACCATACAAGATCCAACTACATAGAATCAGACATCAAATGAAATTTTAATATTATTTAAATAAAATATGATCCTCTTAGAAGTCTTCTCCCTATATAGTTTCAATTAAAGAGTAGTAACCTTTATATATGGATCATCCTTAACTATATCTTCAAAATTGTAAGCTATATTGTCCCTTATTTAAATATTTTACCCAAAATTTATCTTATTCTATGTGAATACTCTAGTCAAAATAATATCGTTCTTGTTTATCCACCCACACTGCTCATTATTGATATCAACATGAATCATTATCTCAGTCATCCTATCAACATCCTCTTGGGTGGAATTAATCTGAAAGTAATAATACAACATTTATTCCCCAAAAAGGATGATAGGATCATAAGTTTTAACATTATTTGGAACCTCTTTCCTTGCCTCCTAATATTAGTCAATCACCACATCATTAGTGAGATCATCTCGATTAGTGGTGATCTCTTAGTCAGAATGATCCAATAGCACTGAGCCTCTTAACATAGAATTTGAATCGCTCATCATAACACCAGCCTCTACTTGTTCATTAGAGACACTTTAGTCAATCATTTGAGTTCCATATTGAAGTTTCTAACACACCTTATGATCCTACTCCTTAAAATTGTGTTCATATTCATTAAACTATGTCCTTACTCTCTTGATAAATCTTGTCACCATTGGTTTAGGTGTATAAGAATAATACTTAATCCCTTTGGATTTCTATCTTTTAATCAGAATGAATATCCCCAGACCTATGTTCCCCTTATTCCCCTTCTTTCTCCTCAGGTTGTGAATCCCTCTTCCATGACTAACCTTATCACTATCTTTTTTAAAAAAATTATTGAGATCTCATAACTTAAATATTCCCCAGAAAAACCTTTCCCGTCAGTAAAAACCTCAGCATGAGCTGGTTATGTTTGTTCTTAGACTGAACCTTAAAGAACCAAACCATCAAATCAATTTCAGATCTTAATATTAGGAATGTCCTCCTTAGAAATTAACCAATTCACTGCCATCACCTCACCTCATATGACCTATATTTCCTAAATCCTGCTTTCTATTGAAACTCTTTCACTTGGTAGGTGGATCATCACATCATGATAAGGATCAAATCTAGGACACATTGTCACTACCATCATTAAACCCTCCTAGTTATTGACTTTATTTCTAGTTCTCATAGCCTCCTTATATGATGTGGCCATAAATGTAATATATGAACTTGTTCCACACACACTATGAAACTATTATGACCCAAAAATGGTCTATTTTCTATAAATACAAAATCATGTTTCATTCTACCATAAACATCCAAATATTTTAGATTCAGATCCCTTGGATGAACCTATTCCATAGTGGGGACTTGTTTTTATGCTTCATATAGACCCAACTAGTCAGTTTCCTCCACAAAGGATGAAGATTATAACCTCATAAATCTTCAGTCTATGGACTCAACAACTATCAACTCCTTTCAACATGTATTAGAAAAAAACTCAAGAACATTACCACCATGACATGACCAATCCTTCTCCACCATCTAGAATGAGTTCGAGAAACCATGCCTACACACAACCATCTGATGAACTAGTTACTTGAACGAAGAACAATAATCAACCCACTTATGAACGAAGACTAGTTTCTTATAATGAAATTCCAATCCAATAGTGATCCACACGTAATCTATAGGCATTCATGAAACATATAATTCAATGAATATTCTGGGATAAATGGGGTGAAAAATAGCGCAAGTTGAACTATCAAAACATAAATATTCACCAGCAAAATTACCCAACATTGGAATAATTGAGGGATTCTGAAAAGGAAGGTGATTTTAGGAAAAAAATCAATAATCAATGTGTTTGTTGTGTCTCATTTCATATAGAAATCATAGGAATAATAAAATAAGAAGAAGAACAATTTATTACAAAATGGGGATCAACGGGCCAATCTAGTATCAAATCATCCTATAAATAAAATTGAATCATTATGTGTATGTTTCCAAGAAACGGACTGTATCTTTTTCTTGTAAACACTAATATTGAAATACCAAAAAAATAAACAATTCCACTAATGGGTGGTTTCATTTAAATCAAGAAACTAGTGTCAGAATTAGATGAAAAAAGGCATCAGTGAAATCTAAATCCAAGACATAAGGTTGTGTAAATCCATTAAACATGTCTAGAACTCTATGTGAAAGAGAGATTTAAGGAAATGGGAAAATAAATTACCGGTTAGAGAAGATAGAAAATGAGTGAGGTATGACCACTGTGGAGGATGAAGGAGGTCCCTCCCCCTCACATGGGGGAGGGACCAGTGGAACAACTGTCACATCCTAGGTCTGGATTAGGAATAAGCCACATTAAGTGGAGTTCTCTCTATATTAATATTATGAGTTTATATTATTTATGAAATACCTAAAATGGACATAATTTATTAATTAATTACATATTTTATTAGAATAAATAAACTAAATTATTTAAGTATAAGGTATTAAAATTAGAAAATAATATAAAAATAATAATTTTTATAATTTTTGATAGAGGAGATAAAGGATTTACACGATATTTTTGGACTTAAGGTAAACAAATTTCTCTCAAAACATCCTTCATTGAGACACATATTCTTTTATGCACCTAATTTATTTTAAAATGTGTCGAAAATGAAAACTAAAAAAATTTAATGATTTATTATTCTTATTCATTTTATTTTAACTTCAACTTCACACTCTCTCTCTATCTTTTAAGTGTGTTTTTTAAATAAATTTCATAAACTGTAAGTGACATTATCTCAATTTACTTTCATTACGGTGTATTTAAATATTATGTAACAATTTATTTTAAATGGTGTATATACATTACCATTTACATGTAATTTCATGAATCCTTCATACATTATGGTATTTTATATACCCATTTTTATTATTTTAACCAAGGTGTATTGATTTAAATGTTACAAAGTGTTAAGGAATATCATAAATCAAGTTCTTTTCATTGTTTAACATAACTTATTTATTATATTTGATATTATAATATTATGTGTGTATTGTATTTTTATTATATTAGGTTTTGTTTAAAAAAAATTATGTGGATTTACATTTCATACACATAAGGAATTAATTTATTAATCCCCACTTCAACAGTATGGTCTTTTTATGATATTCCATTTATATTTCCACTCTATTGAGAGTTATTTGGTATTATACACCTATTTATTTTTATGATCATTATCTACTGCCTCTTGGATATGTTATATCGTGAATATATTTATATTCAATTTATTTAATTTTTTAATTAAATTTATTTCTTTCATTGGGTTATGATTCTAATGTTATGAAAGTTGAAGGGGTTTATGCTTAAATCTCATTTTAATCGGGATTTTATATGTTTGAATTTATATTAAAGTAAATTATTTGATCACTATATAAGAAGTCCATTTAATTTTTTTATAATCTATTTATTAATAAAATTTCATGTAATTACACGATTTTTCTTTCTTTGGTTCTTAAAATAATTGAGAAAATTTTATAATCATAGCTAACTTTATTTCCATTTTTGGTCGAAAATATTGTTTCTTCAACATCAATAATCCCTTAAAATATTTTAAAGAAATTTTTTTATATTAACCAATTTTTTATTAAAAAAATTGTTAACCTTTTTTAAATTTTTAATAATTTTCTAGAAATGATTCTTTCTATCGTTTTCCAAAAAAGATACTTTTTGACTTTTTATAAAAGTGTGTAAGGAATGTTTTATTTTAAATTATATGGAATGAACATAATTTCATGTTATGAGAACTGCTTACTTTTTTGGAGCATCTTTTACAATATGACATTGTTCTTTTCAAGGAAACTTTTTCCTATAATATTTTTGAAATTTTAGATTTTAAATAAGTAATTTCAAAGTGAATTGGGTGTCTTCCTAAAGAAATATTACACGTGTTATTTTAAATACAATTTCATCAATAAAAAAACCATTGATGTTGTGGATTGCTTCTAAATTATATTTATATATATATTACACATCTACCGAACTCATTCTCCATTATTTGAGGGTGAAATATATACATTAAGTTCATTTATCAAATTCCTTATTTAGAATTTTTTTTGTTATGATATGATATAAGATTATGAGAATAATTTTTTTTCTATTAGTAATTCATATGTTTATTACTTATGATTGATTTACTTTTTTTGTCACACAAAATCATGAACATTTCATGATGGGAGTGCTTAAATATCACTCTAATTAATTATGTAAATATTTTGTCTCATGAGATTTTATGTGTGGTATTAGGGAGTAATCCTAATCCATTATATGAATTTTTCTACCATGTGATATTTTCTATGTAGTTAGCCTTGGATCATGTCTATGTCAGGTTATATATTTCTTCCATATTTCCTATGTTACCCTGATCTTATGATACCTTGTTCTTTATGTTATCCTTCCATGTGACTACTCATGAACCATTTCTTTTATGATATCGAGTTTTACCTTAGACTCAGTCATTATGTTTTTTTATTATGTTTATTCACTTACTGGTATTTTTAGATTATCACTTTCTTTTTTGTATTCCTTAGTTTATACAAGGTAGTGTTAGGAGATGAAATGGATTTAGGGGCTCATTATGAAGAATAAAATAATTATGTCATGTTTTAGTTTCCTTTATATGTATTATGAACCTATTATTATAAAGGAATTGGGCCTCACAATATTTTTGGTTGTGCTTATTGGATGTTTACATTTAAAAATAATCTAATAATATGTGTAAAAAGCTTGGGTCGCCATAGAGAGTAGTAGATAGTTTGATCTCGGTGGAATCTAGATCATACCAAGGACCACTATTCTTATTTTTAGTTGAACCTTGTGAATCTATATGTTTCTCTTTGTGTGTATTGGTGTGTGAGTGTGTGGGGGCAACAGGGAGATTAAAAATCTTGAAATCGAGGAGAATTAAAAAAAAGAAAAAAAGAATTATTGGTCATTGATTTATTGTTGTATCAGTGATTTAATAAATCCTCTTGGTTTCCTTACACCTCTATAATATATTAATGTTAATATAACACAACTATTCTCTTCTTCAAGTATATACTGATCCTCATACCAATATTATATTTTTAACTCAAACATCCTTCCTCAAAAATGTTCTAAACAACTCATCCTTCATCCCTCAAATCAGTTTTGTGTTCGGACCTACCAATATCATATAATCCATATAAAAGGTAAATATAAAGATATTCAAATCATAAATTAGATTCTAAAATTTGAATTTTTTTATTACACTAGATGAATTCAATCATTTCCATAAATTCATTGAAAATTTGGTATCACTGTATGGGTACTTTCTTCTACCCATACAGACATTATTTGAACATGAAAGCAACAATTATAATTAAAATAAATTCAAAACAATTATTTTATCATTAAATTCATAGGAAAAAAACATAAAATAACATCAATCACATAATAAGGAATCACAGTCTCGTAATAAGTGAATAAGAACTACCTTACTTAGACAAAGACCGAGACAAGATCCTAGAACCCTAGATCTAACATTAACAATCATGATCCACTCCTCCAAACCCTATTAATAAGAACACCAGATCATAATTTTAATCCACTAAATAAAGAAATTGATATATCCAAAGATATAAACCCATATCAGAAAAAATAAATTCATAAGGAAAGAATATATATGTTTAATAACAAATGAAATCATCAAGATTAAGCCTTAGATACGATGTTGATTAAATCTATCCCTGAGATAATTAATTCATTTGAAGATTGAGAATATATAATTTCACTCTGTGTGGATGATATTATTTTTTATGGCGTGTTTGAGTGTTTATTGGGACTTAAATCAGGGTAATCAGTTTCTTTTTTAAAATAAGGTCATGTGAACTTGACTTTATGGTTTGGTTTCATGCATAGTTGGGACTATGAATCGATTGTATAGGTTCCCTTTCCCACCAAAAAAGTGTTCCATGGTCACCTTGCACTGTCACCCAAGACTGTGCTCGAACCATACACTCACCTTTGTCTCACATTGGGGATATATATATATATATATATATATATATATATATATCCACCTAGTATTATCCCCATGATCATGCACCTTAACCATGAAATGTTCCCTGCATCTCAAAATAACTCAAAATGTAATCCAAAAATCATCAAACTCAAAGGGGGGATTACCTATCAAACCTAATAAATCACACCACATGTCAATCTTATATAATGTGTTTTTTATACTATATTTGGTTCTATACTTTTCATTTAATAGTGTGTTAATGACTTTATCACATATATTTTTCTTGATATGTTTTATATATAAAATATATGACAGATAAATAAATTCAATAAGGAAATTTGAAGAAATTTTATTTCTTATTCTAAAATAGTTTAATAATGACTATATATAAAATTTTAACAAAATTATTTACAATATCCTTCACCTTATCAAAATTTACACTGATTGTAACTTTTAAATTTCCATTAACTACATTTTTACAACATCATTATCGATATAATCAATGTAAAAATAAATAATATCCAATAAAATATATTTATAATAATTTGAAAATTAATTAATTGTATACCTTCTTCATATTTACGATAAAAAAACATAAAATTAATATTATACCCTAGAAAATTTCCATATGCAATAAAGTCATTTATGATACTGAACAACATAACTCTCAATGTGAAATATTATTTCTCATGATAATTGTACACAATAACACTCATATTCCATATTAATTTAATATATTTAATTAATGGTTAAAGATAAATGTAAATATCATTATCATGTTTTTTATCCATGAAATAACCATAGATAAAATGACATAATTTTTTTCATTTATAACCATGATAATAAGTTATAATTTAATGTTATGATTTCCAATTTATTTTGTGCATTTTTTACAATGCAAGGATTCATTCCATCTGTAGATAATCAAAGATGAAATTTTCATGCCCTGTTTTCAAATTTGGTATACTCAATACTGGTTTTATTCCACTAAGGAGCATCTATCAAGTATAAAATTTTATGATCTCAAATTGTTTTATCTATATATCAGGTTAACAATCATGTAATTTATAAATATCTATATGAGCATCTAAATCATGGAATTAATGAAAAGTACAATTCTATTTTCAATGGACTTGAATTAATTTTAATATTTTGATACATATCACACTTAGATAATTTTTTAGTTAATATACTCCTTTTAAAATAAAATCAAACTAGTATGATATACATGTATCTTTTCATAGTTAATTCCCATTTTTTAGATTTATATTTTTGATAAAAAAATATTAATTTTATCTTGTGAAATACTCTTCAAGATAGAAAGTAATTCTATAAAATTGGCATTGGTCTATCGTTTGGTTAACTTCAAGTTATTTTTTTTAAGTATTATTGATATTCTTCTAAATTTGGTATAAACAACATATAATCTAATATTTTCATAGTACATTAATGTCTCAAATAATTTAGGAAATTATTAACACTCAACATACAAAAATATTTTCATTTCATCAATACAATATAAGTTGTTGTATAAATTTTACAAAAATTAAGGGATTTATAACCCGTATTGGTATTTCATTCACTAATACATTTACTTTTATAGAATCTCTAATCTAGTTCACCTCTATTATGACAGGATAGAGTTTTTACGTACCTCAATTGTGAATCCTTGTATTCCATAGGCTATAAACTAGTAGATATGGTTTATGAAAATTATATAGATATTATACCCTAACTGTTATACACAACCATATACCATCGAAGAAAAAATATTAAGATTAATCATTTCAATATAACTAAACTTATAAAGATGAATATCTATGCTTGGTACCTTCCAATAGTAACGAACAATTAAAATGTTATAATAAAATGACCTATTATAAATGTCACATGAGTCACACTAGTATATGTAGGATTGACCATGGAAAGAACATATTCATTAATATCGAAAACATTAAAAATAATAGATAAATCAAAAAAATAAGTCCTGATTCCTAGCCTGATCTGATCTCTAGACTCAAATTATATATCCCAAATCAATCAACCAACATAAGGCCCTTTTCCTTACCTATGATATGTAACATGAAGTTTTCTTGGGTATTAAGGTGCCTAATCAGGGTGTGAGTACAAATCAATAGGCCACCACCAACAGTGTCTCTAACAAGTCAATTAAATAAAAATTTAGTCATAAAATGGAATTCTAAAAAATAATGAAATAAATAACCACATTACACTGTTGAATTATTAACATCCAAATTACATGTGACCATAAATACTTCGGTCAGTTCCAATAATGGGATGATATTCCCATTTTTTTAACACACCATATAGATGAATGATATATCACTCATCACATTATAATAAAGGTAAAAAATTTATTTCTATGAAGTATCACTATGTAAATGATCCATCACCACCCATCCCATCCAAGTGGATGATCTATCACCAATCCAGCATCTACGGTGAATAATAAATCTCTTATTAAACAATGAATACCAAAATATAGGTGGATGATAAACTACCAATACCCATACTTTGGTGGATGATATAATACTAATACACATATCAAGTGGACTATACACCACCAAATAAACTCTCTATGGGTGGAAGAGGAACCACAAATATCAAATCTATTTGAAGGATTATATATTACCTTTAAATAAATCTAGGTGAATAATGAAACACCATTATATTATTGGTAGATGATATAACACAAAAATAAATATCTGGGATTAAAATATACCGCAAATAACTAGATCTAGCTAGATGATGCACCAATAAAATGTAGGGATGGATGATATACCACCAATAAAAAACTCTAGGTGGGCATGAAACCTTTTATAAATAATCATTATGGTAAATGATGGATCACTAAATCATCTTGGGTGGATAAGATACCCCAAATTCCACTTCGAGTGGGTGAGTTACTTCCAAAATACCAATGGTGGATGTTTTACCACTAAGAATTCAGCATAATAAAATATTTTTCACTTATAACAAGCCTAAATAATTCATAATTTGTTACCATAAAAAGTATCAGAATCTCAGTGACACTAAACTTCTTAAAGTATCATACATATTCTAAACCACCCCTATCCTATTATGTCCTCTCATCATTACATACCATGGAATAGTCTAGAACACTATACAAGGATCCTAAGAACATAGTTCAAGAAATATCACTCATTCCAGGTTCAATATCTTAGTTACATAACACATACCACAAGTAAAATGGACATATGTTACCACAATGATGAAGCACATTGCTTCTAAGAATACGCATGGCCTTTATTGTCATTACATGGTTATTACAAACAATAAAATCAATTCATAATTTAATATAGGGTTATGAGAACATATTCATAAGATCTATAATTTCATAAAATTCATTCTTTTCTTGTAAAACACAATGTGAAAAATTGGGACTGCCTACATGGACTTATCAAAGTGTTGATCATTATATTCCACCATCTGGTTTAAACTCAATTAGTCAATTCCTTAAAATTTCACAAAATCCCAAAAATTAGGCATAACTTATGATATACAGGGGAACAAGGATATAAATAGAAAAGTAATGGAATATGATAGTTAGAATTTCCAAAATGGTCCTAACAAGTCAAATGAAATTTGGATATACCCAAAAATATAGTAGCTTCACCCCTTAGAAGAGAAAAATGAGAGGGAATATAGGGAGAAGGAATGAAAATTATGTGAATTAAGGAAGTACTCATTTATGTTTTTTATCATTTTTAAAAAATTCACTTAAAAACGATAACATTAGCCATGCGTTGGGGAATAAACATTATTTTCATGGCTCAAAACCCCCACCAGAGTTCCCCTCGTAGTGTATCCCCTCTGATCAGTGCATAGAACCCCATCCAAGGTAGAAGAGAAACCTCAATGATCATCTCTCTCATGGAGTTTCCAAGTAATTTATGATTAAATATTTATTTCTATTGAATAACTATAAATTCATGAACTCACTTTCTTTCATGGTCTGGAGAATCATAGTGAAACCTTTCACTAATGTGGCATGACACCTCCCCGATGATCAATCCTTAACAAAGAAAATTCCACCATTGTTTTGTGAAAACATTGCACGTGAACATCATTCGGTTGATACACTTATGTGTCGTCACATTATGAAATTTTACGCAGCCCAAATCACAGTGAAACCCATTTTTTTATTGTAATGATCCATCTGTGGTATGATTTCAGCCTAAACCCAATATTTAATCCTAAAATATCCTCCACTACTGCTAATACCTAAAATAACATAAAAAATAAAATACATGAGGTTTGGTGAAAATTAATCTAAATTAATCTCTATAGACCATTTTCTGTTTTACAACATCCTCACTATATAGTAACACATCACTGAGATTCATCATCAAGCCTCACGGATGAACAACTCTATCCACTCTACCCACATATTGGCCTCCAATTCCCTAATATCATCTTTTACATGTATGTGTTTCCACTACACACATAGTATAGTGAATTTCTTCCTCTAGAGGTCCTTCTCACTCAAATCGACAATTGAAACCCATAATCACTCAAACAATGCATCTGGATCCACCTCAATGTTATCAATATTTATCTTGTGAAATGGGGAAAGATGGTTTCATCAGAGCTAAGATTCATAGAATATATCATTCATAAAACTCAATATCTAATAAATTTAAAATGTTTATTATATAGTAATAATCCTTTATAAGACCTCAAACAGAGACATGAACCTAGATTATAAATTCATATATCTCAGAATATGGAAGTTTCACAAATGAGTTGACACCCATAAGAGTACCAAGTCTCACATTACAAACTCCATACGTTGAAATCTCGGTTTATAATAAAATATATACCCAAATTAATTATTCTCTAACCACTTCAAGTTCAAAGATGTTTACTCTAATATCCCATTTAAAATACTCATCCCAAAAAAAGTTGACTCCCCATATTTTTTCTTTTAGAGAGGTTATTTGGATATCTATTGCAAAAATTCCACAAATAGTGTAATATTAATTTATTAATAATAATTGTTTTTAATAAACCTTAAAAAGTGTTGTATTTTTATCCTTAAAAGCTCCAAAATAAATAATTATTGTCTATAAAATTTCCTAAAAAAACTCAACTGGTATTATTAGACTGCCTGTTAGTTACAGGATTATAGGCTGGACTCACATTCACCTAAATATCATGTGCCTTTTTTATACCCTACTATAAGAATATTGTAAAATGTGTTTCTATATCAAAAAAAATCTCTTAGGTTCCCTATAATGGTGGACCATATCTCATATATATAATAGGTTTGGATCATCGATAGAATAGGTCTCCCGAATTAGTTAAAAATGTGCGACCATTATCCTATATTTGAAAATATACAATATCGTATCACTAAAACTATATGACCATGAAAATCCCATCATTAATCCCATCATCAAATTTACCTCTTTTAATTAGGAATGATTAATTTATGAAAAAGACCAATGCTTTACTGATGATCGGCCTTTTCTACTGACAATTGAGTGATAAGCGGCCTATCGTAGGGATATCATCAAAAAGAATTGTTAAAACATATAATTAATCCTAATGGTTGACTAGGGTTTGCTCTAAATTAGTTAGGTGTAGAGAATCACTATCCTATAACATTTTTTATTAATTTCAAATGAAGAATATAGGAGGTATTATATATGAAAAAGTGAATAGTAATGTATAATAGAAGAAATTAAAGAAATTATACACCCATAAATTCAACTTAATGATCCATAATTTTAACAAAAAACTATCCACATAATTCTAATTACTTCATATTCCAACTGATTAAACATATCCTAGATTCGTTAATGGTTTTGATAAATATCACACTCAAGTAGAGATCCCTAACTAGTCTTCCCACCACCCTCTAAAATGGACCACAATCATGATTCCATCCACTACTCAGATGACTAATCTTGCCAAACATTAGTGGTCTAAAAAATGAGAGAGGAATTGATTTTAGCACTATGAAGTAAAAGGATGTAACAAGAAGGATGAGGTATTCTAATCTCTTCATCCACTTACACACTAAAATTCGTATAATAAAATAGAAAATAAAAGCAAGTTGGGTGGACCCAAGTTTATTGTTTTTCATCCATTATGTGTTATATAGGTTAGCCTCCCATCATAGTTGAGAGATTGAGAATAACTATAATTTCACAGTGGAAGAAACACAAATAAATGGTGAATAATGGAATATTATAGTCTATGAACATAACATAATGAATCAAAATACAATATGAAACATAATAAATCTACTCTAGTTCAAGTCGACATTGAATGACTAGGTATTTAATACCCTATAAAATATGGAGAGGAATGAATTTATATATATATATATATAATAACCATTTTATTCATAATTTTATTCATTGATGAGATCTCCCATGATTTCAGTTTGGGTTTTCTTCCACATGTACAACACAAAGTGCATGTATTTCATAAGGTTGCTCCTCCAATATTCTCTTTACTCATAAATCCTTCCCATGATCTATATTATTCTTCATAATCTTCGTTATTTCTATGTGCTTAATTTATTAGAGTTCACCATGATTTCTTTGAACTGTTGAAAATTGGTTTTTGAATTTCATTTTCTATTTTGAGTGTTTAGGATTTAATTCTTGTGATGAATAGAGACTTTATACAGTGGTTTGGGTGTTCCATTTACACATATGTGTGTTTGGGAGGACCATAATGTAGTTTCATGGTCAAGTGGATAACCTTATAGAGGTTTTGGATTACCCTGATGTAGCCTCACTACTTTCTAGGTTTCATTTACAAATATCTTCATTGTTTACCCTCCTGTAGCATATTCAACACACACTCAACCTTTATGCAGTGATAAGAAATATCAGTGTGTCTCGACATAGTACCTATGTGTTCTGATGAACCTTACGAAATATTGATAACAATAAAAGAAAACTTTACATCATACAAATAAGTACCATTGATGGATTTCATATGATACAATGATGTTGCTCAAGTTTTAAGGTGTAGCTATTACAAATTCATATGATCAGTGGTTATGAAAATTCATACAATTGATTGGTTGAAGTCAAATTTAGTGGTCAAAATATTAATATCATCCCATGCATTTTCTATTTTTATTGTCTAGGGAATATATTACAAAATTTGGGAAGTCTTAATAAATTATTTTCACATTTTTATATTCCATCCACAAACCTAAATCCTTTACACAAGGTCCTTGAATTCCCATATATGGTCAGTCCTTTTCTATTTCTGGCCTCAATCCTACTCAAATGAAATCTTAATTTTCAATGAATTCCATATTCATGTAAAAATTAATTATTATTTAAAACACAAAATCTATATTAAATATAATTTAATAAATATAATTACAAATTTCAATATCAAGTTATGGTTTTTGAATTTAATCCCAAAATATATAAAACCAGTAAAAATCAAGTTTAATTTCATTAATTATTTGAATTACTTATTTTTAAAATCATCAAAAATTAATTAATTAAAAAAATTTAATCTACCTTAGGGGTTAATTTATAATTAAAAACAATAAAAAAAGCTAAATATTTTTTCTCGTAACTTCCCCATGCTTACAATATTGTACTCTCAAGAAATACAATGATTTCAATTAATTTGAAAATATACTTCTTTCAAGGATTAAATATGTAATCCATAAAAATAAAAAATTCTTCCTATTTTTTAATTTTTATGCTACCATTGTGAATTTATCTCACTATCTCACATTATTTCTAATCAAAATTCCAAGTTCCTATAGTGAAAAAAAATAATATTTTAGTGGAATTAAATTTTTAAGAAGGGGAACATTAAAACATCACACTTCCATAAGTTCCTTATAAACAATATTCATTTTCAACTTCCATGATACAACTAAAATGATATTCTTATAATTTAATTCCCCCCTTATTCATTTTAGTTCAATATTGTACTCGCTATAATCCAATTATTTTTCAAAACTAGTAACTTATTTGAATTTTTTATAACCATGTGTTATTTAAATAACCTATTAAATTTATAGAAGGATTTTATCACCCACACACCCAATTACTAATTATCTTATAATTTCATTGTGGAATCATAATTTCCCATTTTACTCAAGTTTCAAATGACTTATTTAATTAGTTTTTGAGTTGAATTCTTGAGGTATTCTTTTTAAAAAAGGCTCAATTTACCAAAATTAAAGTTCATAATTCTTATTTACTCATGTTATAATTTCAATTACACTTCACCCATTTCATCCACAGTCATTTTTATAGTTATAAAATAAAACTATCATAAAAATAGAAGTAAAATTCAATTTTAACACCCTTGACCAAGTTCAATGATAAGTCAATAAATTTGGGACCACATGGGATCAAGAGTAAATCCCCATAAAGAGAGGTTATTGACTAATATAAAGGATCAAATAGTGGACCTATGGGGAGACTATATACTATAGATCAGTACTATTACAGTGTAAATTAATGAAATAAATTGAAATTGGATAATAATATTCTGAAAACATGGAATGTTCCAATTAAAATCAACAATGTAGGAATGGATTATTCTATAAGTACAAGGTAGTCAATATATATAGTAGGTGATAAACACGTAGTAGGTATAGTTGATAATAAATAAATAAACAAATTGACCCAAATCCTATAAGCAATATGAGTACATGCTCGATATGCAGCTCCGATGTTAAGTCCCAATGAATTCATGTAACAAAAATGTACTATCAAAATTCCTTTCATGCATCCATGAGATCTACTCAGGTACCAAGTTTCATCCTAAATAGGGTGTGAGTAAAACATTGTAGTCCACCACCAATGGTGTCTAGTTCATTTCTAGTATTTGAGTATAAGAAAATATGAAAATTATATAAATAAGGAAACCAATAAAGTAGAGATATATCAAGGAATAATAATTTCTTTGACCTATGTTAATTGTCTCTGATCATGTGATTCAATAAGAGGTCATATTACCCAAAGAATATATCTCAGGCATATAATAGAACAAAACAAAAGTGAATCAATAGAGTGGGTCTATGAATTCCCCCATAATGAATCCATATGAATCTAATGAAAACTCTAATACATTATTGTTGGGGATATTGAGGAGAAATTAATTGTCATTAATAAATGGTGTCTATCTCTAAAGTATAATTCAAGGGATAAACCCTCATCATTAAACCTTTAAAGAGTATCTAACTGAACCCAAGGAGAAAGTACCTAGTGATTTTGAGAAATGGATATACTTAGATACAAGTGGGTAATCCAAGGCATTCAGTGTCTAAGGAAATTAAGACGAATCTAGGAGTTCATCTTAGGCATTCCTCATTATGGAGTTTCTAAGTGAATCCACAATGCCAAACTGATGCATTAAAAAATATAAGACAATGATCATATCCAAATCAGGATTAATACTTGAAATATTAATCAATGAATGATTTGTTATCCATTAGGATAATGATTGGCCTTAAAATATGAAATCTAAGTCATAACCATGGAATGTCTCAATTTCAAACCATAACAAGCCTCATTATGTTAATAATTATTACATACCATAAGGTCTATTAAATATAAATGAGGTTTAATTAAGGTAAACATTCTTTATGGATCAAGGCCATTAATTTGAAATATACCCCATGATTTCCATTACTCATAACCCATTTGATTTTATAAAATCATTTCACAATTTGTCTTATTTATTTAAGGGTACCAAAACTCACCTATATCACTACCTCAATCTATATACTTTGTTACATCTCAAGTAACCAACATGTATTTTACAATATTATTACATAAATTGTGGACATTTAGGACTTACTATTTTATTATATAGCCTATATTCACCCCCTATACCAAAGGGATACAATGTTTTAGGGTTCATTTTTTGGATTAAGAAACCCTAATTAATCATTGTTCATAATGACAAGAAAGTGCCTCATGTTCGTCACTTTATGTGCATGTTATTTAATTACTATGTTCAACTGATTAAATTTTGATCTTATTAATAAATTTGATCTCACAATATTTGGTAATGACTTAAATTCCATTGGGTTCATTTGAATAGTAATATAGGTCATAGAACTCCTCATGTTACTGCCTATTTTAGCAAGAATCCATACAAAATAATATCATTGCATTAGTGACTCATTTAGTAGTTTAATACTCTTCCATAGAGCTTAGTTGGTCCGTTTAATAAGTTAAATTAACTACATCACCTCACCTATCATGTAATTATTTATTAAGTTTCATAAAATATGCTAAAATATTTCTAGATTAAAGGTTTTTCTGTAAACCCCCCCATGGACTATACCGATTCCTTGGGATAGATTGATAATTTAAGGACACTAAATGAAAAATATGTGTTCATTTAAGGTCTCTAAATTATGGCATGTGCATTTAAAATTAAAAACATACTCAGTTTTGATTCATCAGAAGTATGCACTATATATATTCTTTATAAAACAAAATGAATTTAAGGGGAATGAAACAATACCACCTATATTAACCTAAGGACGATTCACTCGTATGGTAATAGCATTAAATTTGAGTCATAATGATTGAAATCATATAATTTTACAAATAAAAATAAAATAGATAATATCAAACATTAAAATCAAGGGTAATCATGACAGTAATAGAAATAATGGAAATAGTGGAGTGTACTCTTAGACTCACCTCTAGATTTCCAATGCATTTGACAGCAAGTGAAATGGATAAAGAACAAAGGAGATATCCCATAGAGGAGGGGGGAAAGAGAAGGTATATGATATAGAGGAATTTGGATCAATGAGAGAGGAAGAAATATGGTAGAAACATTTTAATTTCAGGTAGAATCGTTATTTTTCATCTTTTATTGAGGATCATGGTTTGGTTGCATGGTTTGATAAACCATGCAACAGCTGTTCGGAATCACTCTCTATGGTACACCACACCTCATATGTTTAGTGTGTATATATTAAAAACCATTATCCAACCATACAGATATCTCTACAATCATGAAAATAAATAAAATGTCTTTATCCCTTTTCACATTTTAAACAAGCCTTGTTTCTGTAAAAAAAGAATATGTGCTATTAGGGAGCATGATTAGCATTACCATGCACCTCCAATGCACCCCGAACCGTTTCTCCCAAAAATGAAATTTTTAACCCCAACATAAAGAACTAAGATTTCATGATATATTATAATTAAATAAATGATATATTAAATTTATTTTTTCACATATTATATAAAATTAAAATTTAAAAAATGTTTATATATTTATAATATTAAATATGACTATTAAATCCTAACTGTTAAATTTTATAGTATACATAGAAGTAACAAAATCAAATAGTCAATAAGTAATATAATAAAAAATGGAATACTAGGGAAAATATTTCCATATGAAGAACGTCATTATAAACTCATAAGGGAGGAATGTTATCTAGGGTTTTCCATAGACTTGTAATGTACTGACCAGACTGACCACTAAACTAGCAGTCAAAACGATCACCATATGGCCTCAAGTGCACATCCTCATATGGTATAGGCTACTAACTAGTAGCGATGGTATAATGAGGTGATAGTTGGGAGTCTATACCATCATGATTACAATATCATAGTGGTAAATTAGAAAATAAGTAATAGAAAACAATGGGAGCGGTATTAAATAGAACACAGAGTAGTCGTAGAATAATATCAATTGAATATAAATTTACCACACTAATATAAAACAATACATTCATGTCTATATGATTATACATAAACTAAAATAGTAGATATACAACAAGAAACATGAAATAGTGAAATACACAAATAAAGAAAAGGAAGAAAATCATAGAGGGAAAACTCTACGAGCATCATAAGCTCCATATCATTACCTTTCTCCTAACTCCCAGGTACAAGCCCAACAACATAAGAAATAATTCATGGTCCTATGAATAAGAGATCATCTCAGGTACCCCAGTGCAATGGTAGCCCGAGTAGGGTGTTAGACAAAATCCCAGTAGGCCACCACAAACGGTGTCTAGAGCTAAATCCAGTCTCTAAATATTGGTTACAACATTGTACAAGTTTAAAAAATAATAAACAAAAAATGAATAAATAAATAACAATCAACTCAAGTTCCAACAACTCATCAATCCGACTCTCCCGACCTCAGATCATAGTTGGAATGAGTATCTAATCAATAACTATATGTATTTTATAACATTTATATAGTATAGTTATATATTTTATCCATCTATATAGACCAAGTACATGTGGATGTATGTTTCCATATACCTGTAATACTCGGTTCTGTCTAGATCGGGGTGTAACTAAGTCATATATAACCAATTTAAATTAGCATGTAAGCTCCAACAAAGGGTATATTCTTTATATCTCATAAATAGTTGGATATGTTGTGATCTTATCTCAAGATGGTGAGAGTGTCATCATGTCAACACTCGAAACAAGGGAAGTGGTGCACCAATCCCACTATCCTGATAATATCAATGGTGCAAGACCTCATGCTCAACGCCTGATGTAAGGGAGTGTGATATCGCCATGCTCAATAGAAACCTTACCATTGTTCCACATCCCTTATCAAGGTGTAATCATATTTTAAATAATAATATCCATGAGGCATTACCTATCATGTTTTATTCTTAACAAGACCAATTATAGCCATGGGCATCAAAATTCTATTAAATCATGTGCTGAAGCATGTTTGATTGGCTTGGCCGTTCAACCATTTATAATTTATTTTAATTTAAAACATCCAATTCCTTTAGTAAATTAAGGAATCATGAAGAAAGTCTTATAATATAATCAATCCAAGAATTTAGGAGTTTCATTAGTTCAATAAACATTTATATTGAAAGAGGGAAACTTCATTCAGTAACATCAAAAGAGGTTAGGTAGTAATCATACCATATATATATCAATAGCTAAACAAATAAGAAAACACAAAATCCATACAACAAGGAAAATTTTAAATCATTAATAACAAATTTGTAATTTATAAGAAAACACACATTATATGAGGGGTTTTATTATAAAACATGACATTATTTATAAAAAATTCATTTAACATAACCAAGTATAAAAATAATGAGGTATAACCCAATTCACCAATAAACCATTTTAGAAAGATACCACATAATGAAAATCAATTACAAGGTTCGTCAGATCACTTAGGATGTTCTAACTATACTTGGGAAATTACCTATAAATCACAATTGCATTTATAATCTATGATGAATTCTTAGTAGTCATTCTCAACAATTAATAATTTAATTAAAAATAGGAAAAGTAATATAGAACACAAAGGGGTGTCTGTGATCAAATCTAACATTCTCAAATTAATAAACAACTCTCAACGAGAATAATACATAGTGTGTGAATCAATTTAGATTGAAGAAATTTTTTTAGGGAAATGTGTGATAATGTTTTGTGTGCGGCCCAATGACAAATACTTAAAATTCAATTAAAATTTTTGAAAGAGAAATAGACCACCTGACTCATGATTAAGATACTCTACTCATCTAATATCAAGGTTTGATTCAGTTCTATTTGGATAAAATCGAAGAAATGATCATTCACCCTGAAAATATAAAAAATTATCTTACACCTAAATAGCGTAATAGATTGGAATAGAAACATAGAAAAGAATTAATTGGATTTGAGAGATTTATGATATAGGTCTAGCGTAATGGATGACATTTGAATCAGACTCCAGATCATTGATATATCATGAAGCCTAATAGAGGGAGTAGGAGGAACCAAAAAGAGAAAAGAGATATGGACACTGGAGGAGAATAAAGAAAGAGTAAAAGAAAAGGTTTTAAAGGATCATTAAGTGAAAAAGGATAATTTATCACTTAAAAAATGGGTCCCATGTTTTCTCTATTGGGTTAGCCAAATCGTTCACCAACTATACTGCTCCCCCTTCATAGGAACCTTAACCCCTAAGGATTTTCATTAACTGTGTGCCAACCATGCGTCTAACAGTGAACATAAACTACCAAAGAGGAACATAGAGTACGGGCTAGGCACACGGTTTGAGAAACCTTGCACATCCGGTATGCACCCTCTGTTAAAAATTGAAAAACATCACATGAATATGTGAATCCTTATGTACCGTTAGATCAAACCATGTGTCACCTCTTTCTCCATTGGACCATGCCCTAAAGTTTTTACTGAACGGTTGCATGGTTTCATACAAACTGTTCACCCTTTCAAGCTTTATCTAGTTTTGATTTTCTGGGTTTCGATACACTTAGAACTCAACAAAGCACCCAAGGTACCCCTCAAGAATTTAACCAAGTCTAAAAAATGAATTTAAGCATTCCAACTCTCATAATTTCTTACCAACTCTCAACTCAAATAATGGCCCCTCCACCAAACACCAAAATTCAAATTCCATTGGAATTCTACCATGGCACAAAACACTGGTCATTACAACCTCCCCACCTTAGAACTTCTCGTTTCCAAGAATACATGGGAAAATAATGAAAACAACATTCGTCCTACAAGGGTTGTGAAGTATCCTTCAAATGGTGGTACTGTGTTTCCAAACACCCAATGCACATGCAATAATTAATTAAGAATACGAACCTTAATCTATTAAAACCCAGTCCATCACTTTTTTTCAGATAAAGCACCGAAACAATGCTTACCCAATCCTGTTTATCTAGAGACATGATCACGTCATTGTCTACATAAACATATGGAGTATGGTAAACCACACCATATGTCTTAATGTCAAAACATGTCCAATTCAAAGCTATAGTACCTCCACCGTTGAAGTTGCATACAAATAACGCCTTAAGTGTTATAATGACACACCTATAATGATTTAGAAATGAGTGAACCCAATTACTTGTGAGGTCATATTAGGGACCTAACTCTAAAGAAATAGTTGAATCTGAATCAACCAAACTAAAACTGGTCACACAAGCTTTCCCTGGAAGACATTTTCAACATTTACACCACACCGGCCTTAACCTGATATTGTGATTAAAATGTTTCATTTTGACTTTATAGATCAAAAAATAAAGATAAAAAGATTACCCACTATGGTGAAATTATCTTGAAAACGTATAGATTAGATGGTCAGTGTATTACAAACCGAACTACGAGTCTTCTTTCAATATATCATGCATTTCCATGAGCATGCTCACTGAATCCCATAAATAACTACTAGTGATGTTCCCTTGTCAAAAAATAACCTAACCATTTAATCTATCATGCCTCACCATGAACAAGAGTGTAACCTATATCTAGCCCACTAAAATAAGTACCATTTTAACACTACCTTCGAGCCTGATAATTGGTCTAGAATATCCTCAAATTCCTTATGTTGTAGTTCAAGGAAATAACCCATGGTAGTCTATACTCCATGTTTAATAGTGAGATGTTGGAACAAGTCCAAAACATCCACATCAGATCATTGAATAAGGCTAGAGTGGCATCCTCTTGGTGGTCATGTCAAAGGAAAATGGCTGGTGTCCAAGAATCCATCCAAGGAATTCCTATATAGTAACCCTGGTATCACTAATTACTAACCATGCCTTAATAAAATCCACATGTCTAGAAAGAAACTCAAATTAATACTGTTAATTGAAACATAGGGGAATTTATAACTTTTTTCATAGCATATCACAGACACAATTATATTACCTTGATGATGTCAAGGTATGGTACATGATTGTCACCAAATAAGAGTACACTAAGAGGATACCAAGAATTCCAAAATATTCAAGACACTTAAATCATGCCCAAGATGAAGTGATCAGTATGATTTCCAACCAACTATACCAAACTACTGGAAAAAAGAGTAATAAACCCACTATTGTTTAACTTCTTAGAAGAACCATGACTTTAACTACTGATGCATCATCATTAATTGTTCACAATTCTCTTACCACTCAAGGCGTCCCTCAATTTCTCAAGCCTAACCACCAAATTCCATCCATGACCAATTGTGTTTATCAAGTGTTTCATACACAACCAACCACATCAACATCGTTATGTCTAGTAAGAACTGACACATAACAAGACCCACAAGCCTCATAGAAATTTGGAAACATCACTAACCATTTTCATTTGGTATTTATCGGTTTTATCCCTTCTACCTTGAAGGACAAGTTTTCAAGAACTGGAACATCTCTCCCCACCTTAATAATGACCTAATTATAAATTAGGAGAGATAAACTAGATTCCCTTAAGTGTGCTAGATCAAATTCACCTTAAATGAACACATGACACTTCTCCAAGTCATTATCACAAACATCAGAGCATTTGGCAAGAAAACCAAAAATAATCGGACCAATGCTTCAAAACACCTGATCCTATTGGATCACCATCATAAGAGTTTGGATGAATTTTATTCCTTTAACACCCATGTCACTCTACTTTAGAGATGATCCGAGAATGTACTCAATCCATAAAGGATAAAAAAATCCACCAAACTCAACTGGTTTGTTATATCAGTTAGCAACTCGATGGGTTCCATATATATGAAGGCACACTACCATGTGGCTTCAAAACCAGGATGACACATCCTCGATAATATCCATAGGTTATATGTCCTACAAATACAAGTATTAGTTGTACTGTACAAGATATTTATCCCTGAGTCTAATTTCGCCAAACAATCATTAACATGGATGAAGAAAGACCAATTCATCAATCACTAAGAGAGATGAAAGGGTCGTATGACCTACTAAATGGATGAATATTCCCAAGGTATGTCTAACCTACTGAAATTGAGAATTAATTGATGCTCACACATGCAACAAGGCTCAGGGACACAATGAAACCCCATAAAAAGAACGATGTCTTTTATATTCTAATATTAATACTCAGGGAATCAATAACTGAATGACACCATACATCAAAAAACACCTAGAATTTAGCAAGTCATTAAATCTTCAAGGGTGCTACCTGACTCAGGATGACCCCATACAAAAGCACAAGAATCAACACCATCACTAGTTCATAAAAATAAAATCTCACTAGGCCCTACACTTATCATTTAAACCCTTTCTAAAAGGAAAAATTACTACGGAAAATGCTCATGTTTCCATTCCAAGGAAACTCATAGAGAGTTTAAACTTCCCTTAAACAAGGTTTTAAATGAAGGAAACCACATCAGGTTCCATTTTTAAGTCATTAAATTAATTCAAATTCAATCTTTATACATTTAAGAGATTTTAATTTAGAGTATCATGTACTAGTTATAAAATAAATACCTTGGTAATATATAAGGCGACCCATTATGGAATTGGTAAACCAACTTGGGTTCTTTATATTGCAACCCAATAGAAGTTGTTAAATTACTGAAGTTTCAAAACACCCATAATGGATTACCTCAAAAGAAAAATTCCTCAAATAACCTACTTGGGTTGAGTGGTGAATTTAAAATTCTAATCACATAGATCATCCTTCCCTTGATATAGAGTCACAAGACTTTATATAGGAAGCCATCCAAATTTTAATTTTTATTAAAAAAAATCTCTTAATGGGTTTTACCATATAGGATTAAATACCATAACCAACCTACTATGGTTGAGTCATGTAATAGGTCCATAAGAAACCAATTAATTTCAGATAAAAATTAAACATTTTTTATATTTTTAACAATTTAAAAATATATCATGGTCATACATAATATTTCGATTATATGGGTTTCCCTCTCCCAATATATAAATTAACCGAACACTTAACAGACTGGAATTTTTCTCCCATTAATCGAAACCAATTCACTTTAGAATTTGAAATTTTGCATCTTTTTTCCTTCTTAACAATGGTCTCTAGATATATTTACAAATCTTAAAAGATGTTTTGAGTACATGGGTTACCTTTCCCCGATTTATAAGGCACCCATACACCTTATAACTAAAGACTAGATCTAGTTTAATTGCAACCAATATATTCATCCCATGAAACCAATTATATATAAAATAATAACTAGGAATGTTATCACAATAAATAAATTAATAGGAATATGATAATAAGTATAGAAGAACGATACAAAGACAATACCTTCTAAATAATCGGGCATCATGGCATATAATCACCAAATCTTGGAAGAATAATTAATTGTTAAATAAATCACACAAGCATGTTATATGTATAGGAATTATAAATAAATACCTAAAAATGTACAAAAATAAGAATATAGTTAAAATAATTAACATGGTATATAATATACAGGATAATAAACAAACAAGGCACATCATCACAATCAGCAGGAAGTAAAAAAAATGGAACTGCATTGCATGGAATATACATAGCATATGAATATCTCTGATCTTATAATGATGCGTTTAATGAAACATCCTTACCATACCAAACGAAGGGAAAATTTCCATAAATTTCATAAATTAGTAACCAACAGAAAGTACACCAATCACTTAAGATGAAACAATAATCAATTGTAAAAGCAAACAACATGGAAAACAATCTCGTTCTTATCCACTTTGACTTTTCCACTTGGATGAGTTGATCACTCATAGACATGGATATTTACCAAGTGATGATACATTCCTAGTCACCTATATACCCTCCAAAAATAGTGATACAAAGGTAAAATGAAATCTATGATACCAATTTGTAACGTCCTGGCCCGACAAACCACTAAACTGATATCTAGACTGGTCACCACATAGACTCAAGAGTTCATCCCCATACACTAGAGGCTACAAACTATAATCAAAAGTATAATGAGGTGATATTGGGGAGACAATACCATCATTATTAGAGTACCATAGTGGTATATCAGAAAATAAATAATAGACAATGGAATAAGTAGTAGTAAATGAATGACAGAGCAACATAAGAAACTTATTTTTTTTTCAAACACTTTATGGAAAGTGAGAAACCATGGATCACAACCACGCAAGAACACAACTGACACAACCAGCATCCAAGATCACCAAAAAAACAACAAAAACAACCATAAGAACAACTAATAATCATAATACCCATACTCATCACCACACTGGACACATGATTCCTCCACTGCAGTGGCTGATTCCCATTCAAGAGCTGGTTTATATTGCCTCCAGAGATTGTCTCCTTGGACCCGACTCCTCATTTGATCCAGAGAGCACTGCTCCTGGATCAGTTGTATGGATATGCTGTCTTT
The DNA here is from genome assembly GCA_963277665.1 of Viscum album. Lineage (NCBI taxonomy): Eukaryota > Viridiplantae > Streptophyta > Magnoliopsida > Santalales > Viscaceae > Viscum > Viscum album. The sequence goes on along the minus strand of OY728158.1, from coordinate 683,972,922 downwards.
TTTGAAAGCCAGAATCACCCTGCGATCACGCTTGGAAGAAGCTCTGGTAATCGTCGGGCGCGGCAGATAAGAATAATCCTTTCTTGTTTTTCTTGTTAGTAAGGCTGAAAACGTTCCAACATCTTCATTCATCTTCATTTCCCCCCTTGAACTATATCACTAAAGGATCGACCAACATAAGAATAATATCAACTGAATATAAATATCCAATTCCAATATAAAATATTGATTGCATGTCCAGATGATGATACATAAACTAAAGTAGTAGACATGTAGCATGCTACATGAAACAGTGAAATACATGAATAAAGAAAAGAGAGAAAATCCTAGAAGGTGAACTCCTTGATCATCCTGAGATCTATCTCAGTCCCTCGATCCTAACTCTCAAATACAATCATTACAACAAAAGCAATAATCCATGTTCCTAGGAACAAAATATTTGTATGGGTATCTTAGTGCAATGGTGGCCCGAGCAAGATATGAGATAAAATCCCAGTCATCCACCACCCAAGGTGCCTACAGCTAAATTCATTTTGTGAATATAAGTTATTGAAATTTCTAGGTACAAATAATAACAAAAAAAATCTAAATAAATAAATACCAGTTATCTCATGTTTCAATAGGACACCATACCAACTATACCAGCTTCAACTCATGGCTGAAATGAGTATCTGATTTGTAGATATATGTATATTATAATACATATATAGTATATTTATATATTGTATCCACCTATATAGACCAAGTACATGTTGATATAAGTGGTCATATATATGGAATAGTAGGTGTTGGCTGGACTAGGGTGCAACTCAGTCATCCATAGCGAGTCTGAATGAGCCTATAAGCTCTAATAAAGGGTGCAATACCTACATCTCATATATATATATTAGGAGATTTCATGATCATCACTCGAGATAGTGAGAGTGTCTTCTTGTCAACACTTGAAAGAAGTGATCTGGTGTGTCATACCCACTATCTAGATAATATCAATGGTGTGAGACGTAATTCTCAACACCCAATCTAAGGGTGTATGATACCTCCATTCTCAATAGAACCCTTACCATTATTCTATATCACTTATTAAGGCATAATTTTATTTATAATTATAATTATTATGATTCATTACCTCTAATTCTTTATTCTTAAAAATCCCTATTATAAGTAGGGGAATCTAAATTATATTAAAGCATGTACTAAAGCATGAAAGATCAGTTTTGACTTTCCACCTTTTATAATTCATTTCAATTTTAATCATTAAATTACATTAAGAAAGAAAACCGAAATGAAAAAATCTATAAAATATAATTAATCCAAGCACCTCGGAGGTGATTTGTTTCGATAAACATTTATGTAGAAGGAGGTAAACTCAATTTAGTAATATCAAAATATTCCATGTACTAAGAACTACATCTATATATCAATATAAAAAAGAATAGGAAAACACAAATCCATATATCCAAGAATGATTTAAATCACTAAATACCACTTTTTATTTTAGAATACAACACACCTCATTAGAAGGGTTTTATTAAAAACATGACATTGTTTATCAAAGAATTAATTTTACGAAACTAAGTATCAAAATCATGAGGCATAACCTAATTCAAAAAATAATAATTTATGGAAAACTACCACACAAGTAAAATAAATTACATGGTTCATCATTTCACATAGGAGGTGCTAACATCACATGGGAAAATTATTATAAGGCGCAATTCTATTTATTATATATTTCAAATTCTTAGAAGATATTTTTTGAATTTATTCATTTAATTAAAAATGGGGGAAATAATATGGTACCCACAAGGGGTATTTTTGATAAAGGTTGACATCCTAAAATTACTAAATAATGATTAGTGGGAATAATACATGGTGTGAAAATCAATTTATTTTGAAGAAAAAAATTAGGGAAATACACTGAAAAGTTCAATGTGTGGAACAATGAAAAACATTTATAATTCAATGGAAACATTGTTAAAGATCTATAAACCACTTACCTCATGCTTAAGATGTTATAATCATCCAATATTATTTCTTGATTCAGTTTAGTTTGGAAAAAAATGATGAAATGGACAAATTATATGAAAATAGGGTGAATGATATCACACCAATATAGTTTAATATACCAATAGATAAACCTATGAAGGAAGAAATTGGATTCAATATCTTATTAATGTGGATCCAATGTGATTGATAGTGTTCAAATAATACTTTTAATCCATGAGATATCATGATATCTAGAGGATGGAGGAGGGGAAACCCACAGGGGAATGGAGCTACCCATCCTGGAAGAGGAGAATGAAAAATAAAATAAAAGGGTTTATAGGATTATTAACGGAATGAGGGTAATTTCACCCATAAGACCTTGGTTTCAGGGTTTCGCCACATGGTTGGAAAAATCGTGTGCCAAACTTGTGGCTCCCAGTGCTTTGGAACCCTAACCCTGCATGGTTTCCCTATACGTTTTTCACTAAACATGTTAAAAATGTGTTCCAAATAGTACACACGCACTACCTAAGTGGTACTAAGAATGTGTGCTAAATTGTGTTCAGCCTATGTGTTCCCTCTATTAAAAACTATAGAGCCTTTAATGACTGTTCACCTCCTTACACATAGTTAGATCAAATCATGCGACACCTCCAGCTCCATTGGATCAAGTCGCTCGTTTTCTACAAAGAGTAGCATGATTTCATACAAACCATGTGCCCTTATAAATCTTCTCTATTTTTGAGTTTCTGGGGTTTGACACACCCAAAACTCTACGGAGAGCCTGAAGAACCCCTCAGGCCTTCAACCAAGTATAAAAACAACACATTATATCATTACAAATCTCGTGATTTCATATCAAATATAGGATCAAAGAATAACCCATCCAAAAAAATCCAAAAAAAAATCCCTTGGAAATCAACCTTGGCTCAAAAAAAGAGTTGTTACAATACTAAGACCAAGTCAAAAATTAGAAACTACAACTTAAGAGAAATCACTTTCGACAAAAGCATAAGCTCATAGAAATTACTGCAAAATCCCCACTAATAGAATCACCTCTCATAACTGCTACTATTCGTAATCATACCCTTAGATCTTATGTAGAGGATATAAGGGGTTTTGTGAGTAGAAATTAGTATGATATCCACATGTGGTTTTTGTCTATATAATTGAATGTTAAAATCAATATAAAATCCATGTTAAGCATAAAACATTTTTTTTCATTCCAACATTAAAATGAACCTATATCACATATAGATTTGAATATATACAAAAATAAATTCTCAACCATTCAATATATATAATCCTTGATAATAAATAAGAATAAATAATATAACTCATTTTTACAAAAGATATATAAATAAATTTGAATAATTTCCCATTATATATTAGGATTTTATTTATATATTTAATTCTAAAATGTTATAAAATTAATTTTGAAAATTAATATCATTTTTGGATTTATCATGGTCACATTATCTGAAGATTAATTTTTTGGATCTTTTTTAGAATAATTGATTTTTAGCTGAATGGTGTAAAATATCATTTTCTAAAAATAACATGGATTTTATAACCAAAAACCATTGAAAACATTTCTTAAAAAAATATATGTACTTTAATGAATATTTTATTTTTTAAAATATCATATTTGAATTAAAAATTATATTTTATATTTTAGAACATAAGTAATATTTTATCCAAAATTATTTTAAATACATTGTACATTAGTACATTAAAATTAGTTTTACCAATTAAATAAAATGAAATGGTTTTTAAATTTATAAGCAGTGAGTCAAAATTATCTAACAAGGGTCACTTTATTTTTTGGCATGCATAGTTACCCTAGTAGAATGATTATTTTTCAATGAATAATAATTTTCTAAATATTTTATTCTTAAAATTGAAAAAATAAATTTTAAATTAATACTATAATATAATTAAACATATAAAAAATAATTGACACACATTTAATATGTAATCAATGTCAAATAAGGCTAATTACACTAAAAAAATAAGACATTTTCTAAAAAAATAACTGAGTATATGTGTTTATTTAAAAGTTAATTGTATCGAATTTATAAATAATACAAGTATAAATTTATCCAAGATTTTAATTCATATTATCAAATTTTTGTAATAAGGTTCTACTTATATTTTTAGTAATAAGATAATTGAGATGATTAATATTTAATAAAGAGTAACAGGTTTTTAAATGACTAATCTAAGGTGGAAAGAATTTTCCTAAATTAAAATGACCTATAGACCTTCTAGAAAACAATTGTTAAGTTTTAAATCCTTACCTACATGTCTTACCAACCTTCCCTCACCTTACTCGCCTAACTTTCATGTCATTCCATTCTTACCCCTTACTTAACATTCTTTTCCATGGAAAAGTCCCTCTTATTCCCCTATAAAAGTGGGGTCACTTCCACCCTTTCACTAACACACTCCTATTTAATAATTTCCTTAATGAACTAAAAAAATTTAATCTCTTTTAATTCATTTAAAATCCATAATTCTCCTTTTCACCAAAAAATATATTATGTCCCTCAAATCTAAGGCCTTCATCTAGAATAATTTCTACGCCCCAACATAGGTAGCACATCTTTCATAACGTTTCTTTCTTATTTTTGTCCATTATAAATCAAATATAGACATAGTATAATAATAATACCATATAAATTAGTTTTTTGAGATTTTATTATAATAACAATACAATTATTATTTATTCTCTTCCATTTACTATGAAAAACTTGGATCTTCGTTTGTGTGGGTGCGCGGATTATCGCCTCCATGAAGTGATGCTTTGAGTTTTTCATCACAAAATCTCATGGATGATCTTAATGATGATATTTATGAATAAATATGATTTATATAAATTTTGTATAGTTTTTATGTTTTCAATTTTTATCCACCATTACCCCTCTCATTCATCGATTAATGAAAATTATAATCATGCATTGTGCGGACTACCACCTCCACGAAGAATCATATTATTCTTTTTATTCAAGTTAATCATTATTTATCAAAAAAATATAATATAGTTCAAAATTTAAAAAAGCATAAAATAATAACATTATTATTCTATTATAACGTTATTATTTCCAAATAAAAACCTCCCTAACCATATTCACCAATCAAGTTAAAGTGCGTTCAAGTTTTGGTCGATTTAACAACCTACTTAAACAATGCTATGAAATTATGTCATGGATGATTAGAAAAACTTAATTAATGATATAATATGATTTAAATATATTAATATTTATTTTTTATTGTTTATTTAATTTATCCAACTATATTTAACTCATTATTTAATAAAACACCCTTCGTATATTAAAAATCACCAAAAAAAATTGTTCATTGTTAATGTCATCATATACGATAAAGATTAATGTACTATTCAAAGGAAATTTAAACATCACAAATCAGTATAATTCATTAAATATAGTAAAATTAGTGAAAGTTTAATGATGATATTTTGAATAAGAACAAACACTGACACCACATCTATGAACCTACAACCAATGGTCAAAACTATAAACACCCAATGATGAAAAATATGAAAAAAATAAATAATATTCATGTAAATAATGATTATAAATGAAAATTATAAATTGGGATAGTTATGAATATGATTGTAAAGTATATTATTAAAATAGTTATTGTTTTACATGATTTTAGAGTACATCTGACTAAAAAAGGAAAAAAGGATAGGGTTTATCTCAAATTTGAATTCCTTGAGTCATGTTCATTAATACACCATTTTTCCTTTTCATGACATAAATTTTGTAAAATATTCATTTTTTATAGTTACTTAATTATATTTTAGTATTTAAAAATTTTTCCATTTTCATTCCTTCTAATTATTTTTATTCAGAAGATACAAAGGTTGTAAGGTTTTTTCCCAAAACATCATTCTTTGAGACACATGTTCTTTTATGAAACTAATTTATTTTAAATGGTGTATATAGTTACAATTGGATATTTAATATCATATGTTATTCTTATTCATGGTGTTTTAATGTCAACTTAAATATCCTTTTCAATAAATGGTATTTTATTATAATTTTTCTTAATTCGTAATGGTTTTTCATCTCATATTATCTTCATTGATACATGTTTTAATGTTATGCAACAATTTATTATTTCCATGTTGTATATAATACCCAATAATTTATTTCGTAATAATACATGTTTTAATAAACGATATTTATCGATCCATGTGATTTTTATGCTTCTAATAACTATTTATTCAACAATTAATAAAGTTGTAATTGGTTTTTCTTAACTCAATTCTATTCCTTGGGTCATAATCACTCATATTTGGATATTATCTTTAAATATTGATTTAGTATAAACTATGATGATTTTAGGATTTATTACAATATATTTTCTCTATAAATCATATTTTACACAAAATTATTCTTCCCCAATGATTATAATGTTTCATTAAAATCCAATTTTGTCTAGAATATTTCCCATTAATGTTAATGGATTTTCTTTCCATGTCCATATTATTACTCCCCCCCAAATTTATCCTTTACGTAGAGGAAAATATAATTGTTTTTATCTCCAATGATAATTTTTTTCTTATTTTACGCTAAATAAATTTTTTATTTATCCCTTTTAACGACGTGGGATTTTGATAAAGTTAATTTAAAGTGTTTAAAAATATTTTATATCCTTTCAAAATAAAATTTTTTATCATCCACTCCACAAGTTCTATTGATAAAATATATGTATTTATCATGTTTCCATTTTTAAATATTCTTTTTAATGTAAAATTATTCAATGTGTTTTCACTTTTCAATTTTAAAACATTGTGTCTTTTCAAGGATCTCTTAATTGTACCTATTTATAATAAGGTTTTCAAAAAGTATGCTCATTCCCTTCTCAGATTTTTTTTTTAAAATTTATTCACACTATATCTTATATAAAAAAAATTAAAAACTGTTTTTCAAAACATTCATATTTTCACATCAATTTTTCCTCAAAATTTTAATATCCCAAAAAGTCATGTTTTAATCATCCTACTTATGTTTTTATGTTATGAATACTTTTAGTGAATGATATTTTTGATATTATATGATTTATTAATTTCATGTTATTTTAATTTTTAAGAAACTTGTTCATTTTCAGATATAGTTATGTTTAATTTCATGTGAAAAAAATATGTATGGATGATGATGGTTGGGTTCCTATATCATCCTCCAATTCAGGGATTTATATCTATATTTCATGAGATGGATAAGTGTGTACATAGTTAGTTTATTCATATAGGTTTGGTCATGATGGGTTTAATCACATTTTAGATGTGAACATAATGTGTTTGGTCAAATAGGTGTGAGAATAATGGGTTTTCTCACAAAGTTTTTATAATTCTTATGGTTATACTTTTTCAAGTTGTTTATAAAGTTATATCACATTTTCAAGTAGTACATTACATTTTCCACATTTTTAATTTGTTCATACTATTATCCCATAGTTTTAAGTTGTCAAATAAAGTTATGTCATGCATACATGTTATTCACCAAGTTATGATAAATTTTCTAGATTCATTTCATTTTTTTAAATGCTATGTTTTCAAGATTATTCCTTATTTTTAAAATATTACACCTTTTTATTTTTGTTTTTATATATATGTGTTTTAATCCATGCCATATCTTCCATCCTACCAAGATTATATTTTTATTATTTTATGGTTATAATACATGGTCTTATGAAATTTTATTAAGACACTTATTTCTTAAAAATATCATCCTTCATGATTATGATCTAATAATTTTGTATATATATTTTTTATAAATGATTTCTTGAGCTCACCCCATTCTTGAGTTCTCGTTCCTAGGTTATGAAGACGATTATATCATATTAGGTGTCTCAGAAAGGGTCTATATGAACATAATTATAGGGAAATATTTACAACTGTTGTAAAATATTATTTTTATGTGAATAACCTATAAAAAAATAAACCTTTTATTTATTATTTTATGATATTTTTTTAATATGTATTATTTAAATCCTTATATTATTATACTATTTATATTAATTTTTGTATGTTCCATTACACCTCAGGCTCCCAAAATTTATCCAAGAACCTAAGACACCTCTCAGGCCTCAATAGATACCCAAAACCCTTAAGATGATCCATGTCTCGATGTTCTATTATAAATCTCGATTAAAAAAAATACAAGACTACCAGATTGAGATATTGAGCTCCAATTGAAAATTAAAACATGTTCATGCACATGAATGGACCTAGGATTTTATAACATCCCCCTTTATAATAGATCATCCCCAAGAAATCCTAATGGCTTCCCAAAAATATTATTCGAAATAGATTAGTCACTAGTTCCGCTTAACAGACACATTCCAATTCCAAACGTTTAATGCAGTTTCATAACCAAACTCTAAATTCGAGTACATAAAATATGAAAAAAATACACTTCTTGAATATATCAATGAAATTCTAAATGAAGAACCCCTATTCCTATCCACACTAAGAAACTCAAGGAGCTCCCAAACCACTACATCCTTCATTTGTGAAAAACACTAGTCCAATGATGAGACCCACTCTTTTTTCAAAACCCAATTTAGAATGAACAGGTTCCATCATCCATTTAGAATAAAGTCATTTAGGATTTTCCTCAAAATTCCCCCAAACAAGGCATAAAATTATTATTGTGTATCCAAAATTGTGTTCCTAATAGGCTTTTCAACCGACTAATTCCAATTACACATGGGAACAATAGTCAAACCACCTCTAGTAGAATCTTCTCAAAAACACATGGTTGCACCCTCCAACACATCGTCATTTCCTGATCATGATTCCTTGACCCTTTTAGGTATCCTCAGATCGTCTGATCACACTCCATAAGGAGTGTACCTATCTCTTAGTGAAATTACATGATTGGAATATCAACCTACATTAACCTATAATAACTTGATAAATTTTTTAGTTACACTATAGTAACATAATAATATTTCTAGTTACCCTTAATTAATATAATAAATATTCATGTTAACCCTCAAAAACTTAAGAAATATATATTTTCCCCTTTAATAAGGGTGGTTCATTAGTGGTGGTGTGGCCGTTTGTGACAACCGACCCATGGATGATCACCAATTACCTATAAATAGTCATCATGCCTCAGTACACACATCAACACTACATGAGAACTCATCCCACTTAAGTTACCCTAATCTATACTGAGATCACAACTAACACTAGAACCCCAAACAATTACATTATCGATTGCATACCTTCCATTCATTGAGTAATCCAGATGTATTGAACTACACCTATTATCTATCATCATAACAGAATAATAATATTCCCACAATCAACCTCATATGAACTGGATCTCCCTCACATGAGGGTTATATCTCAACATTAGCATCCCACTTACCCATTTGGGGAAACCATACTATTACGTCACTAAACTATTCTTAACTTCTATGGCATGCACATTTTTTATTTCTGGACATGATGTATAAAGGGGACTGAGACCACTCACCCTTGATTATCTCTCCAAAAGGAAATCATATTCTACTCACGGCCCATGAGAACACCACTGAAGACTTTGTTGAGAAATTAAGAGACAATAAGAGTCACCCCATGAAAATAACGATAGAGTATCTTACACTATGTTACTCATCCATAACCATTTCCCAAATAATGGACCAAAATATGTCTTTCCAAAACCACATGTCTATCACTTCCCCCGAGCTACGCTTCCCCATCAAACATGTAATCCTCCGAATCTTTCATTAAGGTTCTACTCAGACCGGATGGGACATAACACCTTATCCTTCCATGTTCTCATTCCCACTAACAGATTTTATTGATTCTTACCTGAGAGCCTCAGTTCACCTCACCTGCAAGCATGTCATTAAATGAACATCGGTTTTTATCCTACCCATGGATACATATAAGTCATTCACCATAGGATTATTACACTATGAATCCTATCCAAGAGTCAAACGGAATTTCATATCTCCACTGCTTTATTTCTACCTATATTCCCTTGAATTTTAATGATTTCATGATTCTATGTAACCTGAAAATGTCATCTTATCCTAAGATCTAAAGACCCATGTTTCATCTAAACTAGGCACATACATCCAATCACTAGCCATTGGCCATGCCTTTTTCACATTCTAATTTCACCAAGTTCAGGGCACCCTCAGTGCCTTTCTAAGGTCAGATCATTTGTTCGATCCAAAACACTAACCTTAACTCTGAAATCCTAAGTGTTATTCCAAGATACATTTGAGAAACTTTTATACTCTCAAAATGTTCTTGAAGGCACAATCTAATCCTATGGGGAGAGGCACCTGAACTGGCGCCACCCTCAAAAATCACACATTTTTGTGCACCAAATCTTATTCCAATGGGAACCATGTATGACAATGTGTAAAAAATGATATTAATTTAGCATAACATATGTACCCATTTATAATTTTCACAATCCCAATAGAACTATGCTTGCCTAGAATGTTATAGCCTACTCAAAAGGATCAATCCATGGGGTCGTGTTATCCCACATGGCCATTTATAACATGACTAGTGACTCCTCAAGTTATTTTTTACTAAAATTATTCTCAACTAACTAATTAACTTTCCATACATTCTCTATAATTTTAGTCCTATTAAACTTCATAATCCATGATACTTTTATACCGAACAAGAATCAACTTATAGTATGATCACCCACCTATCTAGGGTGTTGTTTTATAGATTAAAATTCCTACTCAATCCTAAACGGCATGCATGAAGAACTTCACCTGACTAAAATCTCAAAGAAATCATAAAACGATGCTTCTTATCTCCATTTAAACTACCATTATTGGATAACACATCAATAACACAAGTCTATGACTCTAAATTGGGGGGTCCATCCTAAAAATTAATTTGGATCTATCACCTAACCTCTATGACCAACATAACAAGATATCAACCCCGACTCATGGTAAATTTCCATGTGTGCAACCAAGGAATATTCCATGAAAACATTTAACTAACCCACACACTAGGGTCTTTTATATCAATGCATTTATATGGTGTTATTTAATCCATTTTACCAGTTCATGTTTATTATAAAAATTAAGAATGGTTCTTATGCTAAAATTCCAAAAAACATTTATTATACAAATAGGTTGGTACTAATCTAAGTGAAAATTGAAGAACCTACTGTATTGATCCCCTTGGATGAAAATTCTGGAATCCAAAAACAATCTATAATGGATTTTTTCAATGGAATGTCAGTGAAAAATCATATCCAGACTACTTAGATCATGAGCACTGCCGCTGTTTTGGCCTCACTAGAAGGTAATTCGAGTATGTCTACCCAAGAAGATAGGGTTGTTTCTATTGAAACATCCCATATGCTAGTGGAAATACAACCTCCTCCTGTTTTGACAACTTCAACACTTAATGATAACTCCTCAATGGATTCAAGGGACAGCCCCATGGCTACCTCCATGAACTCAACAAATATGATTCAAAGCAGACCATTTCCAATGTAGGTACTCCTAATATCGCATCTGTTTATCCCATGAGAAAACAGGAAATGAAACCCCCTACTACCTCTTCCCAAAATGTCAGAAGATCTAAGATGAAGAAAGGCTTGGGTGGATCATAGAAGAAAAATTAATTTTCTGTATCCAAAACTAGGTTTTAATGAATATATTATTTGGAAGTTATCAAGGAATTGTAAACCCTGACACTTTTAATGTTCTTAAATGTTTTTTTGACTCGTTGTTCTAAAATTTTTTCTATTTCTAAGCCAAAAGTCAATTTTTCTTTGAAATTTGGACACCTTGTCACATATGGCTATAATTATTTATGTGCTTTCAAAGAGGATAATGATGGGGAATCTCTTTGGATTTTTTATCATTCTTCCCTAAAAAATTATAATGTTATAAAAAAATTTAAACAAATATTCATTTTTTATTCTTTCCTAGATTCCATGTATATATTGTGTACCATGATTTAGCTAAGAATAGATATCAAGAAAGAAGGTCTCTTTGCCCTGATCTTGCTGGGTTAGCTAAAAACATTTTGGATCCCTGGTTTTTGATTGGTGACATTAATGATATCCATTCCTCCAATGAGAAACTCAGAACATCACAATCCCATATGTCCTCAAGAGATTTTAGAACCACAATTGAGGATTATGACCTAATAGAGATCAATCTCACAAGTTCCAAGTTAACTTGGTATAGAAGACCCTATAATAGGATTTTTGCTGGTAAGTTGGATAGGGCCTTCACAAAAATACCTTCTCTGGATATTTGGGAAACCATGTCTAGCATCACCTTGACAAAACATAATTCAGACCATCATCCCATTCTGGTTAGTCTACTCACAAAACAAATAAACCTATTTTTCCTTTTAGATTAAATAACACTTGGTCTAGAAACCTAAATTGTGCGAATGTCATTAAAAAGTGTTGGGAGTCTATGAATCAACACAACTATTATTTTTCTTGCATCCTTAAATTAAAACATCTCAAACAATGGCTCAAAGGATGGTGTAATTCTAAATATAATCAAATTGACAAAGACATCTCCACCATTTATCATGATCTAATCGAAATTCAAACTACCAACACTACCTTAGATTTCTCTTTGGACCCCCATCATGAAATCAATACTTTCAAAAAACATAATTCCCTTCTTTTCCTTGAAGAAAACTTACATAAGCATACGTTTAAAACTAAATGTCTATATAATGGTGATAGAAACACTAAGTTTTATAATTATCTTCAAAGAATCAGAAAATTTTGTAGGCCTCTTTCGATAATTAGAGTCGATGATACCCCCATTGAATCTGGGGAGAGCATTTCCAGTCATGTGGTCTCCTACATTGATAATATTTTCAATGTCCCAAATGTCAATATAGTTTTTCTTCCTGAGATCATTCTGGTTTTGTAAAAATGAGGATGATAATTATTTTCTTCATAGTGTGCCTCTCGATCATGAAATCAAAGACACCATATTTATCCTTAACCCTAATAGTTCCCTAGGGCCTAATGGATTTTTTTCAAAAATATTGAGAAATTGTCCACTATGATGTTTTCAAACTCGTCAGATCCTTTTATCAAATGGTTTTCTTCCCCGGGGTCTTAATGCTCAATTTCTCACCTTAAATCTTAAATTGGAAAATGCCTCAGAGATACATCTCTTTCGGCCCATTTCTCTCATTAACTCTATTTACAAAGTCATTAACAAACTTCTTTCCAATATACTTTTGACGTTTTGTAATAAAATTGTTTCTTGGAATCAATTTGGTTTCATTAAGGGAAGGTCCATACAAGAATGCATTTGTCTTTCCTCTGAAGGTACCAACACTCTCAAAAAATCCATCAAAGGAGACAATATTTCCATCATGCTTGATATCAGGAAAGCCTTTGACACCTTTGATTGGCTATTCATTTTCAATGTTCTTGAGGCCATTGGTTTTAATGACACCTTCATCAATAGGATAAACTCTTTATTCAAATCATCTTCCATTTCAATCCTTGACAATGGATCCTCGAAGGGCTACTTTAAGTTCACTAAAGGTGTCAGATAGTGTGACCCTCTATCTGGCATTCTCTTCGCTATTGTGGAAGATTACCTAAGCAAATTTCTCACATGCCTTGTGGATCAAAATAATATTAAGCCTATTTAGGATTCCATAAACATAAATGGGCCTACTCATCTTCTTTATGACGATGAAATCATCTTATTCTTACAAGTTTATTGAATAAATATTCAAAATTTAAAAAAATCCTTATCTCAATATGAATAAGTTTCTAGAAAATCTATAAGTTGGAAAAAATCATATGTTTTATTTGGAAAAAATATCTCTTATACTAGAAAGATTAGTATCATAAATAATTTAGGCATCAAAGAATGAACTTTCCCCTTAACCTATCATAGAGTGCCTATCTTTTGGGGAAGGCCCAAATCTATGTATTTTTACATCATTGTTGATCAAGTAAAAAATCAAATGTCCTTCTGGAAAGGTAAATACCTTTCCATGGCTGGCCGGATTTGTTTGGTGAAATCTACCATTTTCTCCAAAATGGTCTACTTCATGATGTTCTATAAATGGCCTGCAAATCTTTTAAAGAAAATTAATGCATACATAAAGAATTTTTTTTGGACTGGAAGCACTACTAAAAAGAGGCTTTTGACAATACCCTGGGTCACCTGTTGTAAACCTTTAGAGAAATGTGGTCTTGGAATAAAAAATCTTAAATTTTTTAATGATGCCCTTCAAGATATACTCACCTGAAGGTTGATTCATAACAACTCTGGCTCCATTGATTTTCATAAAAAAATATTCCTTACGAAGAAAAATAAGAGTAATTGTAACTACATTAATTTTTCAGTATGGCCTTCCATCAAAAAATCCTTTACAAATATTATGGTTAATTCTAGATGGATGGTTAGCACAAATTCTTCCTTGAATTTTTGGTTGGATAATTGGACTGGTTCACCCCTTATCTCTATGGTGTCTCTAAATTCTCTTTTGGATAATACCAACTGCTCTATAAAGGAGTTTATGAAATCTCGTAATTCTAATGTTCCTGATAACATCATTCTTGTTATAGATAATTACACCTTTTATAAATCTGATGACTTCCTTATTTGAAAACCTGCTCACAATAGTTTTCTTGATTCCCAAAGTTTTTACAATAACATTTTTTTAAACTCTAATCCTATATTTTTTTGGTTGAAATCTTTTGATAAACTCTGATTAAGCCCTAGAGACTTACTCTTATTTGAAGAATTTCTCACAATTGTGTCCCCATGGAGGTTTTTCTTCAGTCATTTAGGGTCCAACTTTTCACCATGTGTTCTTATTGTCACCAACATAAAGAAGATATTAATCATCTTTTGTTTCCTTGTGCTACAGATTCTACCCTTTAGAATTATATTTATGACATTTTTGATTGCAGATGGTTACTCCGTGACACTATTAGATCTCAATTAAAACGTTGTGTGGTTCTTGATGCCTCTCAATAGATCAAGAACCTCTTTTTAAGAGTTGTTGTTGAACTCCTCCATGTGATATGGTATGATATAAATGATATTATCCACAAAAATTGCTCATTCAATCTTAATGTAGGCCATATGAGTATCCTCATTTCTATTAGGTATGCTATTACAACTAAAAAATCTCGCTGTGATAACTTCGTTGGAGATTTTGATATTCTTCTCCGAATTTGAATTGATGGGATCTATAAACAAATCCGACGTAGTTTTGTGGTCTTCTAGCAAGCTCTGCTACCATGATGGATCAAATTGAATGTTGATGGTGCTTCTAAAGGCAACCCTAGTCCCGCAGGTTGTGAAGCTATTTTTAGAGACCACCTTGGTCAGTGTGAAGGATGTTTCTTTGGCATATATAGAACTGCCTCATCTTTGGAGGCTGAAATGATGGGTGTGATTCACGCTGTTAATTTTTTCAACCAAAAGGGATGGAGAAATATTTGGATTGAATGGGATTACACCATAGTCATAAATTCAATTTGGGAGGGGGTGGTTCATCTCTCTTGTCCTTTGACTACCCATTGGATGAGTTGCCTTTCTTTGCTTCTAGAGACCAACTACATTGTCACTCATGCTTTTCGTGAATTGAACATGGTTGAAGATAGTCTTTCTAATAAGGAAATCAACCAGGGCATAACTTGGATGGATAACTTTCCTACCAAACTTTTCCCTTTTTATGATAAAGATTGTAATAAGATTCCTTACTTAAAACTCATGTAGTTTTCTCTTTTATTTTATTTTAATAAATTTTGTCTTGGACTTTGTTCGAGGAACTACCTTAAAAAATGGTTGGTACTAATATAATTATTTAGTTACAAAATATTATTTTTTTATAAAGAGAAGCGTTAATTATAATGATATGTCTCATGTAATCAATGTTATAAGATTCATCTAAGTATAATTCCACTGTGAATATATATGGGAAAATACTATTTATATTTTTTTTATTCTTTAAACAAATGAATCTCTATAATAGATACATACCCACAAGGGAATGACTAATAATTCATGTAATGACAATATCAATTTACAAGGGTTGATTCATGAAAACATGTGTTCAATTATATGGGTCCCAATTTATATAAAAACCCCATATAAATTGTAATTGGAACACCATTTAAGTGAAAACCATTAGTAGTTAATCTATTTATGTATTTGGAAGACACCCAAAAGGGGTTTATTCAGTAGACATATACAACAAATAACAACCTATAAGGGCCAAATCAAGCATATAAGGATTTAGTTATATGAGTTTTCAATCCCATGTTATAGTGGAAACACTATATAAGTTGTAATTGGAACAACATTTAAATCACATCCATCGGTACTCATTGGGATTTTTTCAAAATAAAATCTTACACCTTTGAAATTTTAAGGATTATCATTTTTATTATTACTTCTTAAACATATTAACAACTATTTCACTTCTTTAAATAATCTTAGTATGGTTCGACATAATTCCACTATAAATTTATATAGGAAAACATCATTTAGACTGATGAAGACACATTATTTAACCAAACATATACCATAGATATAACATGGAAATAAATAACACAAGAAAGGAATATAAGAAACAAAGAAACATTTCTAATGGAATTTGAATCTTATGTGTTTAAATGATTCATGAACTCACACCCTCATGTCTTACTAGAACATGAGTAGAAATCCTAAGAATCGGTAACTATAAGAATAATGAGCAATAACTCATGTTGAAATAACAATCAACGTTAATAGCATATTTCCATAAAAATAAGTCTCATCCTAGGAAACATGGTCATTCATTCATGTGTGGGTTATTTATTCCTAAACATGATATATTTTCCATGTTATGACACATTCCTAGTCTCCTCTCAACGAAACCAAATAGTAATACAAATGAGAAAGAAGCTATGATACCACTTTTTCATGTACCAAACTCGGTTCACTCATAGGTAACTAAATTAGAGGTCTACCTGGCCTTAATAATGCCTCCCCATGTGTTATAGGATGCTGATTAATAAATAGGGTTGAATGGATAAATTGTGGGGAGACTACAACCTTAAGATTAGAACTATAATCGCACTAAAAGTGAAATAAATAGAAGGAAGATAATAATAATGTGATAACCTAGAAAGTTACAAAAAAACAAACCATTAATGAATGAATAATTCTATAATTACATGGATATCAATAAATGCAGTAAGTTTTACACATATATTAGGGATATGAGAAAATAAATACATAAAAAATATGACCCAACTTATGTAAACTATCAGAGTACATTCTTGGTTTGCATCTCTCATTTCATGTCCCAACCATGTCAAGTAACAGTAATATTCTAGAAAATGTCCTACCTTGTAGCCATGATATCTTCTCAAGTACTAGGAGACAACCCAAATAGGATGTGAGTAAAACTAATTAGGCCACCATTAATGGAGTCTAAAGAATTTCTATTCTATTAGTATAATGTTTAATGTGCACTAAAATGTTCATGTATAAGATCCATGTAAATTTGCATATGATGCTTATTGTATATAAATATAATATAATATATTATATATATAGTGTATTTTTATAACATATATGATGTATATTTTTTTAATTAATTTTATGCATGAATATAATATATATATATATATATATATAATTTAGTTATCTCTAACTTTTTTATTCCGCAGTTACAATCCATTATAAATTGATTAATTTTAGTTTATTTATTTATTTAAATTAATTCAATAAATAAATTCCAAATGGATAGTAATTCATGAAATGTGTTGTGAATAGAATATGTCTCACTCTTTGGCTATATAAAATGATGATATCCTCTCTTATTGTGTGTGTGATGTGTACGATCATTTTCTAACTATCTCTTCTTTCTTATCACTATTCATATCATCCAAGAAAGCTCTAGTACCCTTTCAATTACCATAAAATCCTCATGAAATGTTCATGGATCCATTGGATAATGTATCACCTCAAAGGAAGGGTTCATTCATTCACTACTCTTTGTGATATCCATCAATCATTGTCCTTCATCAATGAAGATGATGGATTGTGTTGTACCTCATGTATAGGTAATCTATTTTTTAGGTTATTTACAATTTGATTTCTTAATGAAAGATCTCATATATTTTTTGGTTTTCTTCCACTAAAAATGATCATTATATGTTACTAAAAACCAATCACTGTTATCAAAGAAGGTTCTTAAACATTTATACATGTTTTAATCACTAGTTTCCAAATAAAAATTAAAAATAGTGTTTTTATAAAACCAGAGGAGGATTATAGACTTGTATATAAGTTTCATAAATGTAAATTTCATTTATCTTTATACTACATGACTATATAAAGTCCATACCCACGCATAGAAGGTGTACATAAGGGTATCTTATTTTTTACCTTTACACAAATGAGTTTTATAAATGTGGTACCCTTATGAAGAAGTTCCACGTAAAGGTAAAATTGGACCAACCCTTATGTGAAGCATTCATGTAAGGGTAATATCCTTTATACCCTTATATGAAATGAGATGAGTAAAGGTAATTTTCAAATTACCTTTATGCAGTTGAAATGCACGACCGATTGTCACCTATCGACCGGTCAAGGTTCCGGTGCTCTGCTAATGTGTATAGCAACACTCAGGTTGAATCCTCAGCAATGAAACTTTGTAATAGTTTTTTGTTTTTAGGTGATTGTATTCTGATTGGGGGTTTGTTTTCAGAGCATAAATGAAGTGATTAATGATTTTTGTTTTCTATAACAATTTGATAAATATTGGGGTGAGTTTATTTTTAAGGAGTTAAGCTTGGGATATCCTGGAACTTTGCTTTATATTACAGTTAATTTAACACCCACATCGCAAGATAATGTTGATTGGAATTACTAATTGTAAAGGATTTAATCCAAGCCTTAAATTAACTTAGTGTTCTAATATCAATCAGAGATTGTTGATGGTAGTGTATTTATGGTTCCAATAATCCATGTAAACCACACGTTAAACAAAACAAGTCATTAATCCATGACATGTTAAGTCCAACATACACAATGTTAAATTAAAGCATATTCATCGAGCAAATACTCTCAATCACTTAACATCCATAAATTTTGACTCACCCCAATAATATATTTACTTATCAATTGATATTAATATTAACATGGTTCATATATTTATGATTAAGAATTAACAATAGAAGAAAAAGAAAGGGATTAGAAAAGAGTGGTACTTCGAACACACACATACGAACATTGATGAGAATTAAAAAAATGGAATTTCGATTGAATGAAGAAGAAAAAGAAGGGAAGGTAATTCAACTGTATTTAAACTATTTTAAGAACAATAATATTAAACTACAGAAGGTGGATGAGAATAAAAGATATTGAAGAAGAAACATTCATTACAATAGAATTACAAAAAAATAAACTTACAAGATTACAAACGAAGAACAACACAAAAGTGAAAGAAAATAAAGCGAGGAGGAAGGGTATCCCAAGTGAAAAAATGATTATGGAAGGTCATACCCAGCCTTTTTCAAAGATTTTTTCGTGCCAATATGTGCTTCTATCTTCTAAAATGCCAACCCATTTGAAGGAGAGGAGGGGGATTCATTTATAGCCCAAGGAATTGGACTGTTTTCATTCCCAATCAGTCCCTCCACTTGCATCGCCAAGTTGGCTATTAAGACAGCCGAATCTAGAGAAATATCCATCATAAAAGTTGTATAAAATAACATTTTCCGAACTCTCTCAAAATTTGGGGTCTTTTCTACCTATATAGACAAAGTTATGGCCGGATGATTAAACAATTTAATCTGTCCATTTCAATCCAGTCTTTTTGAAGTTTAAAATGTGAAAGGGTTTTTGAATAAGAAGATTCCTTAAAAAATGAATGATTTCTTCCACAAAGTAGTCTGAATATATATCATCTTCCACACTACAAAATCTCCACTCCATTTGATGAGTACATCATGAGATATTTCATGCATAGTATCTGGATTTTAATTCTCGGCCAGAATGGTGGGCTACAATTCAAAGCTTCATTTGGTCCCCTTGTTCTTAGAGTTGGGCTATAAAATTTTTACCCATGATTATTTTCGATAATAAAGAACACCTGGTGACATTTCACAAAATATAGGCTTCGGGTGTGAGCCTAGTAACTCAATCATCATGGCTGGTCCAGTTTCTTCACAAATTCTTTGGGTCATTTTGTGTGGTCCATATGAGCCTTCAAATGGCAGAACTGGTCCATGATTCCTTCTAATGATATGTGAGAAATTGAATAAGGAATAATAAAAAATAATAACCACACTATTTGAATTAGTAGGATAAGACTTATAAATAAAATAGTAAACTGACTCAATTGGACTACTTCTAAAAATGCTCAAAAATTATACGTAGTATTAAAACTTTAATATTTCACACAAATTATGCACATTTCATATAAAATAAGTAAATGGAGTATATAATAAGTCATGAAAATAATAATAACATCCACAGTGCATTAAATATATATTTTTTAATGGTAATTAGTGACATACCTTTATGCAAATTCTTTCAGATGACCTATGTAGGGATGGAGGGAGAATATGTGTATGCAGAATATAGATTCTACGTAAGGGTGAGTTGAAAATATATATAATTTTTCAAAATATTGATTTTTGAATAGTTTATAAAATGTTTATAAATCATAATAAAAGTTATTTTTGTTTATTTTTATTAATAATGATTTTATAAATTTGTTAATTAATTTTAAATTGTTTATAATTAATTATATAAATTTTTATGAAACCTTTTTCCCAAATATTTGAGGTTAATATTTTAAAATACCATTTGAAAATTAAAATGTCATTTCTTCAGATCAAGAAATAAAAGGTTTATTTATAAATCATAAGAGGTGACTTATAAAGTGTTTATAAATTACAAAATATATGATATTTAGATCCTATAAAAATTTTATATAATAGATATTTAGTTATAAAATATTTATAAATCTTGAAATAACATATTAATGTAATTTAATATAAAAATATGATGGGTTTCATATTGAAATTAATATAAAAATTTTATATTCCTGATAAGTTATTAATTTTTTATAATTAGTAATGAATTTATTAATAATTCATAAATGTCTCAGGATATGGAAACTAAATAAATTGTATATTTATTTAGTAATTTTCCTTATTATTCATGTTTAGTATATTTTTTGTGAATATGTAATATTATGTATGACCATTTATTTGATAAATTTCTTCTAGATGGTTCCTTTCAAATCATGTTTCGTTTGATATCAAAAAATTTAGTTCTCATCTACCTTGTACTCAGTTTTTAATTTTAGAAATGAGTTTGAGAATAGTTTTGGGAATAGTTTGTGCATATTAGGTGTTAGAGTTTTAAATTAATTGAATTATCTCTTGAATAATGATTCCCTAGGTAGATGGACTTGGTATCAGACCACTTAATTTCTTGGAGGCTTTCCTTGTCTAGAAAAGTGAATGGTGTTGGCTGTAAATTGCTCTGAGCTTACTCATGTGTTGTTTTTCAATCTCATATAAATTTATTAATTTAAAAGATGTGTTCACATATCATTTGAATATGATGAATTTGTATATGTTTCAAAATAATTTACTTCTAATTTTGGGTTTATTCACAATGATTTTTGGGTTGTGAGAAGAGATTTTCATTAATGTGGTTTGAACATATTAATTTTGTGGTTGGAAAGGGGATTTCCAAAACTAAATCTTTAGAAGTGTTCATATAAAAAAGGAGGATAAAACATTAGAAGATAATTATTTCATGTAATTTAATAGTTATTAATTTAATATGTATATGATCTGTATTAAATAGGTGGCACGTTAATAGGAAAACCCATAAAATATTAAGTGTGAGATTTCTTCCAAAATGACACCTGTCAAGACCTTGATCATTCAACTAGGTGGATTTTTCATCAGTAGGTGATGTGGCTCTATTTTTACATAGTTTTTCCACATCTTTTATTTAAATTTTATCAATTTAATTAATTATTTTGACACTTTTTAATAAATAAATGCACTTTTTTAATTTTATCACTACATTTGTTAATTAATCATTTTTTATAATTAAACATGTGTTTTTAGTCCTTTTTTATAGTCTTTCTAATTATTCTAAATATATTAAATTACTTTTTAGTTTAATAATCTTAATTTTGTTAAAAATTTTAAATGTATATTTATTAATTAATTATTCATTTTTTATTTTCATTAATTTAATCCAGTTTTTAATTTAAGACTTCACTATTTAATACCCCTTTATTTAAATAAATTAACTTTACTTATTAACCAGTTCAATTATTCTGCTAAGTAAATAAGTTTAAGTTAAAGTTAAAAAAATAATATGTTTTCAATGTTAAGTTTCATTTTAGCATCTAACTAATTAACATTGTTGTTTAATAACTCCAGATAAATCTAATTAATTTAATAATATGTTTGCAGTTAATTAATTGTAGGCGTTCTTCATTATTTTAGACATAAATTAAACTAATTTTAACTTTTATTTTCTGAGTAAATAATTAGTTTCTTTTATTTTCAGTTTGTTAAATAATTTGGATAGTTTTTTTAGTTACAGTTAATTATTTAATCTTAAATAGCATAATTAATTCCTCTTTTGTGCTAATTAATTAATGTTGTTCTTCTTATTATCTGTTGTAAATTAATTTTTGTTGTTAACGTTTTTAATTTTGTACTGTCGGTGAGTGACTCACCGATGCCGTTGTCACACCGAATCTTTATCTCACCGATCTTTTAACACACCGAAGTTTTTTTTATTACTATTGGTGGGTCGTCACACCGTTGTTACAACGTACAGATTCTTTTATCGGTTTCGGTATCTCTTTTCTTCGGTGTCTTATATTATTTTCATATATCTGATATACTTTATTAGTTTCACGTAGCGTCAATTACTTATTATTATTTTAATTTTTGGTGAGTCGTTATTATATTCCATCGGTTTTTCATACACCAATACATTTTTATTTCAAATAACAGATTCGGTCTCTCACATTTCCACTGCTTCTGACATATCGGTTTCACAGTTTCTCCCCTACTTTGATCCTTTTATCGGTGAGTTGGAAACTCACCGATCCAATCCCCATCGGTCTCACATTTTGCTGCTTCCATTTCTTCTCAGTGAACGACTCACTGATGCTCTCTCTCCTACTGATAGTCGTACGATGCACCGATGCATTCCCTTCTATCAGTAACCATGCTACCGTTCTGCATCTCACCTCTCTTCATTTCCCCATTCATGTTACTGATGTTTCTTCCCAATATCTCTATCGCATATCACCCACATCAATCTTTCACATCACCCCTGTTGCGCACTCAACCATCGTTTCGCACCTCTTCTCTTTCAGGGTCCAACACCGCTGAAAATCCCCATCACTTCTTCCACCAATGTTTACAAATTGAACCTAATACCACAATCTAGCAGCACATTCACAAACTCAAACCAGAAAATCAAACCTTTGTTAGTTTCACAAGAGAATTTCAATCTTATCTAAGAGGTGGTCGCCGCTTTGCTGGAAGTGCAGAGCCGCTGTAAGGAGCCGAGATGCCGCATGCGTCGCTGCTGTGGAGGGAAGCCGGACCACCTTCTGAGGCTGTCGTACCATTGGAAGGCCGACGCTGCTTACCTGATGAGGAGATCACCACGTCGTGCTGGACCGAAGGGCTGGAGCTGTCCGCTGTGGGATTTTTTTTTTGTTTACGTTTTTAAAAAAAAAATTTGCCAGAAAACGGTTCCGGCAAAACAAATTTTAAAACTGCACCTCAAAGGCGGCATCCCGGATGCCGCCTTTGCATTTTGGGGCAAGGCGGCATCTGCGATGCCGCCTTTGCGCTGCGGGTGAAAGGCGGCATCGCGGATGCCGCCTTTCTCTTAAAAATATATATTTTTATTTTTTAATTACATTTATTCATTATAATTTTTAATTACATTTATTCATTATAATTTTTAATTATTAATTAGTAATTATTAATAATTAAATATGTCATAATTAATTAGTTAATTAGTAATATTATCATTAATTATATAATAATTAATTATTAATATAATTATTAC
Organism: Viscum album; assembly: GCA_963277665.1. Taxonomy (NCBI): domain Eukaryota; kingdom Viridiplantae; phylum Streptophyta; class Magnoliopsida; order Santalales; family Viscaceae; genus Viscum; species Viscum album. The sequence goes on along the minus strand of OY728158.1, from coordinate 683,948,817 downwards.
ATATATAATAAATATTTAGTTAATTAGAAATACAATTAATAATTCTAACTAATTAATTAGTAATTATTAATTATTAATTAGCTAATTAGTAATATAAATATTTATTATAATTATTCATTATAATTAGTAATTAGTAATTAATAATTATTAATAAGTAATTAGTAATTATTAATTAGTAAATTAGTAATATAAATATTAATTATAGCTATTCATAAAATTATTAATTATTAATTATTACTCATTAATTATTACTTATATAATAAATAATTAGTTAATTATTAATATAACTATTAATTATATAATAATTAATTAGTTAATTAGTAATATAATTATAATCTTTCAAAGTCACGTACTTGAAACATTTTTAAGTTTCAAGTAGGCGGTTTTGAAAGATTATAAATTATTTTTCATTAACATTTTTTTGTAAATTGCTTTTGTTTTAAACTATTTTTTATATGTTTAATCCATGTTTTAAGTTTCATTTATGTTGGTCTTATAGTTTATCTTTTATTGTATTTCAAAGTGACGTACTTGAAAAATTATAAGTTTCAAGTATGCGGTTTTGAAAGCTTATAAATTTCTTTTCATCAACTTTTTTTTGGAAATTTCTTTTGTTTTCAACTATTTATTATATGTTTAATCAATGTTTAAAGTTTCAATTATATTCGTTTTATAGTTTATATTTTACAGTCTTTCAAAGTCACGTCCTTGAAACATTTTTAAGTTTCAAGTAGGCGGTTTTGAAAGCTTATAAATTATTTTTCATTAACATTTTTTTGTAAATTGCTTTTGTTTTAAACTATTTTTTATATGTTTAATCCATGTTTTAAGTTTCATTTATATTGGTCTTCTATTTTATGTTTTATGGTCTTTCAAAGTCACGTACTTGAAAAATTTTTAGTTTCAAGTATGCGGTTTTGAAAGCTTATAAATTTCTTTTCATCAACTTTTTTTTGGAAATTTCTTTTGTTTTCAACTATTTATTATATGTTTAATCAATGTTTAAAGTTTCAATTATATTCGTTTTATAGTTTATATTTTACAGTCTTTCAAAGTCACGTACTTGAAACATTTTTGAGTTTCAAGTAGGCGGTTTTGAAAGCTTATAAATTATTTTTCATTAACATTTTTTTGTAAATTGCTTTTGTTTTAAACTATTTTTTATATGTTTAATCCATGTTTTAAGTTTCATTTATATTGGTCTTCTATTTTATGTTTTATGGTCTTTCAAAGTCACGTACTTGAAAAATTTTAAGTTTCAAGTATGCGGTTTTGAAAGCTTATAAATTTCTTTTCATCAACTTTTTTTTGGAAATTTCTTTTGTTTTCAACTATTTATTATATGTTTAATCAATGTTTAAAGTTTCAATTATATTCGTTTTATAGTTTATATTTTACAGTCTTTCAAAGTCACGTACTTGAAACATTTTTAAGTTTCAAGTAGGCGGTTTTGAAAGCTTATAAATTATTTTTCATTAACATTTTTTTGTAAATTGCTTTTGTTTTAAACTATTTTTTATATGTTTAATTCATGTTTTATGTTTCATTTATATTGGTCTTCTATTTTATGTTTTATGGTCTTTCAAAGTCACGTACTTGAAACAGAATCCCACATCGGAAATGCAGAATCTACTGCACAGTAAAGATAGAACCTGAATTCCACATCGAAAATGCAGAATGATTTTCAGGGCAAACCCTCTTATAATGAATAATTATAATAAATATTTATATTACTGGTTAACTAATTAATAATTACTAATTACTAATTAATTAGTTATAATTATTAATTATATTTCTAATTAACTAAGTATTTATTATATATGTAATAATTAAGTATTATATAATTGATAATTTTATTACTAATTAACTAATTAGTTATTATATAATTAACGATTAATAAACACTAATTACCAAATTACAAATTATATACTAATTAATTAGTTATTTCGTAATATAAATATTAATTATATACTAATTAAATAGTTAATTAGTAATAGAATTATTAATTATATAATCTGTAATTAGGTAATTAGTAATTATTAATGTTTTATTATTATGTTCGTATGGTTATATAAATATATATAAATAAAACCTAATTTACCCCCTCCTGAGATTCCACTCTGACCAACAAGTAAAAATAGTATTTTGATTTCAGTACACATAAAACATGTAAACAATAATGTACAATCAATGCATATGTCTGTGGCGAGGAGATTCTGTCCCACATGGTGGTCTGCGAATAGGACGTCCGCGTCGAGTGCGCAGTGGAGTCTGATGACCTGGAGAAGGCTGATCCTCGGGCACTGAAACGTCGACTGTCGCATCCTCCATCTGTGTGTCAGTTGGAGGAGCTGTCAACTGCATCTCGTACTGCCATCCAGATCCTTCTCCCACTAGGGTGGTAGAAGGACCTGCCTCCATCGCAGAGGGGAACGAAGCCTGTGATGGAGCTATACCCCAAGACGACGACGGCTCTAGAATCCAAGGCTGGGAAGGATCTGGAACCCAAGATGGAGAGAACTGCGGATATCCTGTCAGGAAAGACGGATCCCATGCCACCTGAGGCACATCCTGAATAGGCTGATCCTGGACTACTAGAGGCCCGACCTCTGCCTGTGGAACAGGCGATGCCTCACGTGCAGCACGACGCTGTCTACGTCGCCGTGGTCGTGGTTCCTCAGCACCAGCAGCAGCTGGAGGATGTTCCTCTGGGGCAGGAACCTCCTGTCTCCGAGCCAGACGCGTGAAGATGCTCTCGGAAAACGCATGAAAAGATGCCCTCGCCTCCAGCGCTGTAGCATGGACGGCTGCCCGGCTAAAGACCCCCTCCTCCTCTTCATCGCTCATGCGAACAAGCTGCTCTGTGTGACTTCCCTGTAAATAGATTCAAATGGAATTAGAAAATAATTCAATAAACAAAGTAATAGGAATTTATTAACTTACCATCCTCTGCATCTCTATGCCAGCTTGGGTAAGATACAGTATAGATTTTAGTCTATACCAGGGCGCATAGTCAACCTGCTCTGAAAGAGAGAATCGATTTGTAGGAACACCTTGAATACGTAACTCTGCACGTCTGTGCCAGCAGTCGATAAAACTCGCATGTACTTGGGACCAGTCATCATCCTGCCTCCCGGTCAGCTTCATCCCATGAAGCTTGTCTGTCTGTCTAGATGGTAATGGAATCGGCTGAGTACGAAAAAATTGGCGCATGACCCTGTCAGGCTGCTGCCACTCAATAATATGAAAGTGAATGAGGGGCACTACAGCCATAGCATCCTCAAGACCAACAGTGCAGTATGCTGGCAACTGGTCCATAATACTCCAGTATGGAAGCCATGAAATCTGAAATGACAAGTGATTTTGTCAAAAAAAACACCCAACTAAAAACCAAAATTGATGTTATTATTAAAAATGTTAGACAGTGATAGATTGTATATACATACCTGATCAGGTAAGAGACAGTCCAACTGTAGCCGATATACGCCCAAATGCTGTCTCGGAACCACGTCGAAATTGTGTCGCTGACACCACCTGTAAAATACAACGATAATGACAAATAATGAGAAATTATAGTCAATAACTCATAGTAGAATAAAAAACCAATAGAAATGACTTATCATACCAGCGTCCACGCGGAGCGTCATGCAGCACCTCCATCTCGACCGGTGGACCAGCAAGGTCAGGGCGGAATGATGGGATGCGCTCCCATGCCCACATCTGAATAAGGATGACGCATCCTCCAAGACCTGTACGGTCCCTATGGGATAGTCTGCATAATGATCTGTACGTGTATGCCAAGCAGGCTGATCCCCAACTGTACGTCCCAGCCCGATCAAAGTCCTCTAGTAGGGGTAGATACATCATATGCACGTGCATCCCCGAGTGATCAGTACACATGGTCCCACCAATGAGTCGTAAGATATATGCACGGGCGTAACGCATGACGGTCTGCTCATCATCATCATCCTGTAAATGTGGAATCTGCGACTCCAACCAACGCATAGATATGGACGATCCATCTGTAGCCCTACGGTCGGACAAAATATCAACGCCTAACAAGCGTTGAGCAAGGTCTGGCCAAGCTGCACGAGTGGGTCCAATAACGGGTCTCCCCTGGATAGGAAGACCGAGAAGAACTGCGACATCCTCGAGGGTGATGGTCATCTCCCCCTCAGGCAAGTGGAATGTGTGTGTCTCTGGTCTCCATCTCTCAACGAGGGCAGCAAGTAGGTAATGATCTACAAATGTGAAATCTGATACGGCAAGGCCATAGAAGCCAGCACGGCGCAAGTAAGGTCTAATGGCATGTGGAGGCTCCATGTGATGAAAATGGTGCGCTCGACGCACCTTCACAAATCGATCTGGATGACCCTCTAACACGGCCTGCGAAATATGGGTAGGCTGCTGAGTGAGTAGTATGGTATCATCCATCTGCATATAAACAAAGAAAATGAGTCGTAAGTGTAAAATGTAAATATAACATTAATGGGTTAACTGACATACACATTTCAATATGGGTTAAGTGTTCCGCTTTCGGAGTTTTGAAATAAATTCTATTATTTCATATTCAAAGTTATTTCTTGAAAGCATGAATATTAATATGAAATAAGTTATGTTATCTAAAATATTGAGTCTTGAATTTGGTTACACATATTTTGGGGGAGCTTTGTGATTAACTACTTATGGATTGGATTAAGATAAACCATGTCAATTAGTAATGATGTTTTTAGAATTTATCTAATTGTATGTATTCAATATCTTATGCTAATTATTATGATACTATAAATTTGTTATAGAACAGTTTTCTAAAATATCCTGCATGTTTAGATTGGAGTTTAGGTTGGAGGGTTTAGGGTTAAAATTTTTAATATTAACGTCCGGGAAACATGTTAATGGGTTAACTGACATACACATTTCAATATGGGTTAAGTGTTCCGCTTTCGGAGTTTTGAAATAAATTCTATTATTTCATATTCAAAGTTATTTCTTGAAAGCATGAATATTAATATGAAATAAGTTATGTTATCTAAAATATTGAGTCTTGAATTTGGTTACACATATTTTGGGGGAGCTTTGTGATTAACTACTTATGGATTGGATTAAGATAAACCATGTCAATTAGTAATGATGTTTTTAGAATTTATCTAATTGTATGTATTCAATATCTTATGCTAATTATTATGATACTATAAATTTGTTATAGAACAGTTTGCTAAAATATCCTGCATGTTTAGATTGGGGTTTAGGTTGGAGGGTTTAGGGTTAAAATTTTTAATATTAACGTCCAGGAAACATGTTAATGGGTTAACTGACATACACTTTTCAATATGGGTTAAGTGTTCCGCTTTCGGAGTTTTGAAATAAATTCTATTATTTTATATTTAAAGTTATTTCTTGAAAGCATGAATATTAATGTGAAATAAGTTATGTTATCTAAAATATTGAGTCTTGAATTTGGTTACACATATTTTGGGGGAGCTTTGTGATTAACTACTTATGGATTGGATTAAGATAAACCATGTCAATTAGTAATGATGTTTTTAGAATTTATCTAATTGTATGTATTCAATATCTTATGCTAATTATTATGATACTATAAATTTGTTATAGAACAGTTTGCTAAAATATCCTGCATGTTTAGATTGGGGTTTAGGTTGGAGGGTTTAGGGTTAAAATTTTTAATATTAACGTCCAGGAAACATGTTAATGGGTTAACTGACATACACATTTCAATATGGGTTAAGTGTTCCGCTTTCAGAGTTTTGAAATAAATTCTATTATTTCATATTCAAAGTTATTTCTTGAAAGCATGAATATTAATGTGAAATAAGTTATGTTATCTAAAATATTGAGTCTTGAATTTGGTTACACATATTTTGGGGGAGCTTTGTGATTAACTACTTATGGATTGGATTAAGATAAACCATGTCAATTAGTAATGATGTTTTTAGAATTTATCTAATTGTATGTATTCAATATCTTATGCTAATTATTATGATACTATAAATTTGTTATAGAACAGTTTGCTAAAATATCCTGCATGTTTAGATTGGGGTTTAGGTTGGAGGGTTTAGGGTTAAAATTTTTAATATTAACGTCCAGGAAACATGTTAATGGGTTAACTGACATACACTTTTCAATATGGGTTAAGTGTTCCGCTTTCGGAGTTTTGAAATAAATTCTATTATTTTATATTTAATGTTATTTCTTGAAAGCATGAATATTAATGTGAAATAAGTTATGTTATCTAAAATATTGAGTCTTGAATTTGGTTACACATATTTTGGGGGAGCTTTGTGATTAACTACTTATGGATTGGATTAAGATAAACCATGTCAATTAGTAATGATGTTTTTAGAATTTATCTAATTGTATGTATTCAATATCTTATGCTAATTATTATGATACTATAAATTTGTTATAGAACAGTTTGCTAAAATATCCTGCATGTTTATATTGGGGTTTAGGTTGGAGGGTTTAGGGTTAAAATTTTTAATATTAACGTCCAGGAAACATGTTAATGGGTTAACTGACATACACTTTTCAATATGGGTTAAGTGTTCCGCTTTCGGAGTTTTGAAATAAATTCTATTATTTTATATTTAAAGTTATTTCTTGAAAGCATGAATATTAATGTGAAATAAGTTATGTTATCTAAAATATTGAGTCTTGAATTTGGTTACACATATTTTGGGGTATCTTTGTGATTAACTACTTATGGATTGGATTAAGATAAACCATGTCAATTAGTAATGATGTTTTTAGAATTTATCTAATTTTATGTATTCAATATCTTATGCTAATTATTATGATACTATAAATTTGTTATAGAACAGTTTTCTAAAAAAGAGATAACAACATTTAGTTCACAATATGGGAATGTCACAATGAAGACAATACATCATTATGAATGAGACTGTGAAGTCGACCCAACAACGTTAGGGCATCGCTTCCGGTTATGACCTTCTTTATGACATATTGTGCATCGCAAACTCTGCCCTTGTTCTTGAGGCCAGTCCATCTCATTACGCATCCTACTCGCCTTTGGTCTCCCACGAGGACGTAACTGATTCATGTCAGGTATCACTATCGGCTGGCCTTCAGGCATTGGGAAATAACGATACTCCCCAATAGGTGTCCATGGTGCAGCATAACAGTTGGCAATGATATCCATCTGGTACACTGGATCAACATATGCTTCCCATGAGATGTTCACAGAGGCACATGCTGCGATGACGTGTGTACATGGAAACCGTAAGGCCTGAAATTTTCCACATTGACATTGCCTTGTTTCCAGTAATACCACCATTTTTTCACCGACGTGATTTGTGATGGGGTCTGAACGCTCTTGAACTTCAAATCGGGAATCTTCTCTTCGAAATAGACATACGTGATAACCAGAAGCTTCTTCAATATTTTTTTCAATCTCTCGTTGAAAGTGTATTCCATATCTTATCCCTTGATGTATTCTGTCTGATGCTAGTTTTTGTCTATCCACAAAGTACTTCACGCATCGATATAATGTCTCCTGAACTAATGCGGTTATAGGTAGCTTGCGAAGTCCTTTGAAGATACCATTGATGCACTCCACAATGTTTGTCATCATGTGTCCGTACCTCTTTCCCCCGTCGTATGCCAATGTCCATTTCTCTTTTGGAATCCGCATCATATAATCATAAACTTCTTGATTAGCCTGACGAATTTGTTCAAAACGTTCTTCAAATCGTCGTTGGTCCGACTCATATGCTACAAAACGTAGATGATATTTCACATAAATTGATTTTATATTTATATTGAAACAGTAAAACAGAATGAATAAAATACGTACCAAGCCTCGTGATTGCCTTCTTCATCGGTTCGTTGTGGAATTTTTTATGTACATTGCTAGCAATGTGTCTAATGCAGAACCGATGATGTGCATTTGGGTATCTCCATGTATCAGGATCTGCATTGATTGCCTCATTAATTGCTCGATGACGATCAGATATCAAACAAACTCCCTGAATGTTGGTGAAATGGTTGCTGATACATGCCAGAAACCAACTCCATGATTCATAGTTTTCTTTCTCTACAATGGCAAAGGCAAGCGGAAGAGGTGAACGGTTTCCATCTTGGGTTGCCGCAATCAACAATACGCCCTTGTATTTTCCATACAGAAATGTTCCATCAATCTGAATAAATTGTTTGCAAAAACGAAATGCAGAGATACAAGGAAGGAATGCCCAGAACAACCGATGAAATTGAACACGAGATGGATCAAGTCGATTATCAGGAGACACATGTTCGTTTGTATCCAGATGGAAGACAACTTGGTTATGATGCCTCAGTATGGCTAGCAATTGCGGCAATACTCGATATGAGTCATCCCAATCACCATATACCTTCACAATTGCCTTCTGTTTCGCCATCCATGCCTTATTATAGGAAATCTTATAACCGAATGTCTGTAGAATCCTCTCTTGCACAAGGGATATTGGAACATCTTGGCATGTCCTAATCATCTCAACAACAATAGATGACACAAATTCTGCATCCAATGAAGTATGATCTTGTGTGAGACTTGGCTGAACGCAACTATGAGCCGCCTCAATCCTTGAGATTCTCCAACCTCCAAAGGTAATGTCTGGAATAGCCCTTAAGCGAAATCTACAATCATCCCCATACTTCACGCACCGTATAACATATTTACTACGGCATGATTCGTGAACTACATAGTTGAAGTTTCTCTCAATATGAAATCTCTTTAACGTGATTTTTAAGGCATCTTTACTGGGAAAATTCCTTCCAATATATAAGGTTTTGTCCACCTCACTAAACCTATCTGGTACAACTCCAGGGAACTCAGTTGCCGGTGTGAGAACAGTATTATCGAATTCAGGCACACGTGTCATTGCTTCTGACCAAGATGAAAATAATGGTGGATGATTTATTGACCGAGGTTGATGTACAACAACTGCATTTCTCAAAACCTCCTCTCTATCTTTTGTTGGTCCCTCCTCATCAGCACTGTTGTCGCCATCCGATCCATCATTACGAAACTCCTCATCAGAAGTCGGATTGACATGTATATCCGGAAGATCATTTAGGTTGTCCTCTTCTGCTGCATCATTTGGAATAGGCTCAATGTCATGAGGTAGACTGTCTTCAACCACTCTTGTATTTCTACGTCTTTGTACAAATGGACGTTGTTGTTGTACAGTAGCAACAACAACGTATAACTCCATCATGGTACCATCGAACCGTTGAGAAAATAAATTAACTGCTTGGACCCACTGCGCATCAGCAACCAATGGACAAGCTATATGCCACATTGTTGTTGGAAATTGCAAATGTCTATAGCTCATAGACATTATCTCTTGATCGGGTCCCAAATTTAAGGAAACATGAATTCTCTCTTGAAGGTCACTTATGGTAACACAATCCACTGTACTAACCACCGTAATTGGTTGTGTACTGTAAGAAGCTCCTTGCTCAGTTTGAATAATCTCCCCATAACAGTACACACAGGCATACATGGCTCTCTACGTCAAAAATGTGTTATTTCATCAAAATTATGATAGTATAACAAAATATTAACAATTATGTTTGACGATATGATGTTTATTATAATGTAATTTTATTGCGCCTTTCTATACCATAAACTATGCTACTGATGTTTCACCATATGATATTTATTAGAATGTAATTTTAGAGCGCCTTTTTATTTAGTTTGTGTGTTCTTCTTCATTTCACTTTATATGTTCATTAGTATCGTTAGTTAATCATTATATGAATTCATGTTTTAATCCTATGTTATTTATTAATTATTCTAAAATTAACTAATAATAACTAATCGTTAATTATTCTATTATTCTATAATTAACTAATAATAACTTTAATTTGTTAATTCTTATGTCCTTATTTGATTCTATAACATTATACTTATCATTTATCATTGATAAATATACAGATCATTAGTATCGTTAGCTAATCATTATATGAATTCATGTTTTAATCCTATGTTATTTATTAATTATTCTAAAATTAACTAATAACAACTAATCATTAATTATTCTATTATTTTATAATTAACTAATAATAACTTTAATTCATTAATTCTTATATCCTTATTTCATTCTATAAAATTATATATATCATTTATCATTGATACATATACTGATTTGCTTTTTCTTCTCTTAGAAATTTTAGTAGTTTATAAAGAAAATATGAATCATCTTAAGCATATTCCTCGGGAGTGTCAAACCAGGATGCAGCAAGGCCCGTTATCGTGCACCAGTTCCCGTTCGAGTCTAGCTCGAAGCGGTGTTTTCGGGTTTTACCCCTATGTACATCTGTGCCAGAGCCACATCCACTTGTTTGTATCCAGACAGGAATTTAATTGCGTAGATAACCACATAATCTTTAAGCTACCAAAATTTCTAAATACTTAATCTTAAGTTAATCTATACTACCTAACAGTAATTATTTAAAACTATATATAACTAATTACAAAAACTAAATAACCAAATATTAAGAACTACCTAAACTGCTTAACAAATGAAAGATTTAAAACTAAACAAAATTAAATTAATTAAATAAAAACATTAAATTAAATAAAGAAACATACCTCTAAATGAAGCTTCGTAAAAGCTCGCACAGCAAAAAAAAATTTAGAGAGAGAGAGAGAGCAAATTGGAGAGAGAGGTTGCAATGAAGAAGTGAGGAGAGGGGGGGGGGGGGGTGGCCGCCCTTTTATAGGGACTTCAGGCAAAGGCGGCATCGCGGAAGCCGCCTTTCGCCTCTGCGTATGGCCAAAGGCGGCTTCGGTGATGCCGCCTTTCGCCTTACCCTGAGCCGAAAGGCGGCCTCCTCCCGGCCGCCTTTGCCATGTCATCGATCCGGGCCAAAGGCGGCGCGGGGGAGCAAAGGCGGCATCGCAGATGCCGCCTTTGTGCGCTAATACAAAGGCGGCATCGCAGATGCCGCCTTTGTAGCGTATTTTTTAAAAAAAAATTGACCTAGGCCGTTTTTCAGAAAAAATTTTTCAGAAAAACGTAAAAAAAAAAAAAAATCCGTCCGCTGTGGGTTTGCTGAGGAAGTAGAGCAGGCGTCGGGCATGCTTCGTGGAACCCAACACCGGTATCTGTCGCTGGATCCAGGCCGTTGCACCACCTGCTAAAGACACCGCGCCTCACCGGTGCTGATGGAGGATGCCGCGCCACATTTTAAGAGAGGAGTAGGACACTGACCGAAGCCTTCGCTCCACTGGGGAAGAACCAGAACCCTACCCCCCTCTGTAGCGCTGATTTGGTGGGGGGGAGGAATTAAAAAATAGTCAAACTTAAAAAAACTAATGATTTAAACCAAAATTAAAAACTGAAACTAGAAAAATAATAAACAATACTAATTATAAATTAATAACATATGTTATTTAATAAAACAGAATTCTTAAACATAATTAATACTTTATTAAATTAAATTTCAATTGATAGTAAGTTCTAAAATCAAGTAAGAATAGATTATTTAAAATCTTATTAGTTATAATTTAATTTTATGTATTAATAATTATTAAATTTTGTGCATAAAATAAAATACAAATACAATGTTATAATGTTAATTATAATTAAAAAGTTAATTTAAAGTGTTAACAATGTACTATTTAATAATACTTATAAACTTAATGTTTATATTTTATTCTAATAATGTTAACCAATTAAAAAGTAATAACTTATAAACTATTTAACATCAAAATTAATAATTAATAAAACTTTTTAAAAATAATAGTAACTCTTTTATTAACAATTTCATTCACCTTATAATACATAATATATTTTTCTTTATCTTTTATTAATTTTATTTCATTGTAGTTAATTAAAATATATTTACTAATTGTTTGTAATGCTAATAAAGTAATTTATTTAACAAGATTACTTAAGAGTTATTAATTATTCTGAAAGGTTTTTTATTTTATTAGACTTTAATTCATTATTTCCTTAGCGTTTTAAATTTTTTTTTTTTTTTGATTTCTTACGCAGCTTCATCTAAGAGAGTAGGAAAGCTTCTAGGTGCATTCAACTAACTCAGCGGATGTTAGTTATGAGGGTAAAACTCGCACGACATGCCGGTCGCAAAAAAACGCACATTTTTCAGTGCGTTCGTGAAGGAATTTTTGAATTCAGTGGAATATGTTGCAGTGACGCGTAGCAGATGACAGATGGTATTTTAAGTAGAGAAAGTATCAGATTTTTAGTAGACTCTCATTCGACATTCCACGCCAGACAATTCGAGAACAGAACTCCTGGGAGACACCAAGAGTGATACGGGAGACTTGGAGTTGCAGGAGCAAAGCAACAGTACACGATCTTCATTCTCAAAGGGAGGATCTGTCTTCCTATGTTTTTATATGTATTACATTGTACTTTCTACCGATATGTTTTTAATGATCTTAGCTTAATTTATTTTTCTCTAGAGTTTGGAGACTTATTGGTTGAAGCTTCTACCTTTAACTAATTTCTTCAAATGAGAATCTGATTCTTTTGGCGAGATTGAATCAGGTTCTTGAACATAAAAATTGAATTAACACCTTTAAGAACTTAATTCTAAATCGATGATCTTTTTGCGAGATCGATCATCGAGACATTTCATCAAACATTCGAATTCAAACTACAGCAAATTTTGGTGAGATAGCTTTTTATTGTTATCTTAAAATCAAATTCTTGTATGTGGTTGTAGAAGTGGAAAACTTCGAGAGATATAATACAGAGTGTTAATTCTTCTGGCGAGGAAAGATTAACAACTCATTTTTATGGTGTTGATTTAATCAAATAAATATCAATCATTTAAGCCAGTAAGGTTCAAATATCTCGAGCAAACTTTTGATCTGCCCTCGGCACTCTTTTTTCCTTCTTAGTTATTTTTAGTTTTCACTGTTTATTTCTTGCTATGTCATTTCCAACATAGGTGATACGGAATTTCCAACTTTTTTCACAGTGCTTTATTAAAATAAAATTTTTGAAAAAAGTGAAAAGTAAAAAATGCCTACCTCACTGTTGACAACAGTGAGGTTTTTAGTTTAAAAAACATAGAATCCTTGTCTGCCTTCTCTGTGGATCGACCATGCACCACTGTGCTAGTGTAGGTTAATAAATGTAATTTTGAGGGTCGTGATGACCTCCAGCCTGCTTCAAATTTTGGCGCCATTTCCAGGGAAGGCACACACTGAGAATCTAAGGTTTTAATAAAAAACATAAAAACAATAAAAAAAATCATATAAAAAATCTGCTAAAAAATCTGTGAACACTTGTTGTGTGTGTTGTCTATTTGAGTTATGTTTGAATTATTGTGTGCGATTGATCAAAAACATTTTAAGATAATGGATTGTTTTAAAGGCTCAAACTCTTTTGCTGGACCTCATTGTGTGTGTTGTGGCTATTATTGGCACACTTCCTAGAAGTGTGTCTATAACAAGCCACAATAGTATGTTTATATTGAAGAAAATAAAAAATTTGAATCTAATCCTGAATTACTAGCTAAACAAGAATTAATAGAAACCAAAATGGATGATTGGGAGAATAATTGGAACAATTGGTTAACTAAATCCCCTGAAATTCAAATTATAGATTTTCAATAGCAAGATAAAAGAATGAAAATATTGGAAAACATGCTCATGGAATTACAACAGAGGGTTAAAGAACAAGAAGAATTGGAAGACAATGACAATGAAAATGTCTATAAAATATTTGAAAATCAAGTGGAAGAAGAGAGTGACAGTGAAATTGGGCAACAAAACATCCATTTTGAAAAATCTGATTCTGTTGAACTTAATTTGGAAATAACCAGCTCACTTAGTCAAGACAATTACATTCAAAATCACAAAAAGAGTTTTAATGGTGTTGAGTTGGACAATTATGAAACTGAATTAAAACAGATTGAAAATATTTTTCATGTTCTTTTCATAATTCCTATATTGGAGAAAAATCATTGTTTTAGTAGTTTTGAAAAGGAAGTCATTTGGGTTGAAGATATACTAGAAAATGAAAACGTGAATGTTAAATACTCTTAACCCAACATTTCTGAAATTCTGAACATTGAGTCTAAAGTTGATATTAGGTACACATTGGAAGAGAACATTAAATTGGAAGTTAATGAATCTGAAATATTTGAACCACAATTGAAAACTTCTCTTCCATGTGTTGAAACTGTAAACCCGATAATTTCTAAAATGTTGTTGGATGATGAGGATGAGGGAATGATATTTGAAGAAAAACTAACTGATGAGTTTGCATCTCCCTATTCTCATTGTAATCACTTTCCTGAAACTTTGTGTACTGAATTGGAAAACAGTGTTGATTTACATGGGGGTAAATGTTTGAATTTGAACAATCTCGAATTTCAATTTATTGGAGATAAATTGAACATTTCTCCTCCTGAACTGAAATTTTTGGAACACACTACAGACCATGTTTTAGAAAATGAGCCTTTTGATCTTGAACTTGAAAAGGTGGGCGAACACACATTTGATGAGGATTGCTGAATAGATTTTATAGAATCATTAGATGTTCATTTTTCATTCATTAAGGAGGATCTTTTGGAAGTGATTTATAGTATTGTTAAACCTGATTTTGTTACTGGTCAAATAAATTATCTTCCCTGTCTGTCGCTTCCTTCTTAAACTATGAAGGGTGTTGAGTCTTCTCATGATACTGATATTAGTTCAGAGGGGAAATCACACGTGAGTTCCAATGTTCATAATTCTATTCAGTACTCTATCGAATTCCCTATTGATCTTGCTAATCAGCACTCACCCATGAGCACCTTTGAATGTGAATACGTTAATGATATAGCTGAGAGATATAGTCATGAGAATAATGCCACATCCTTTGAAGCACCCACTCCTATATTGTCCCTTCATGTGTATTCAAATTTTGAAATGTCTGAACTTATTCTGGAAGTGGACAACTCTTTGCCAACAACTATTAAAGGGTGCTACTTAGGGGTTATTTTAGGCTATGCGAATTTAATTTTTGTTGTTCTGAGTCTTGGAGCCCACAATGTTCATCTTTTTGTTAAAAATAATTGGGACAGACATATGTGGTGGTTTCTATTAAGGAAACCACATCCACCTAGTGACTACGGATAGTTTCTAGGTGAGTCCTACTGGGGACTATAAACCTAGCGCTGCATTGGAGGCAACCCATTGTTTTTCTTTTGGTTTCATTAAAAATTGTAATTAAATAAAGTCTAACTGGAGACTTTAAACTTATTGCTTCATGGAAGTCAACCCATGTTCTTCCTTCCATTTTAACTTTTGTTTTTTCTCTTGTTTTGTGTTGAATAATTTGCTGCTTTGCTGCCTTCTGTATGTTCTGTCTCTGCTGGTTTTCTGTACCTGGATTACATTCTCTGTTTTTCAGGATGATGGTGCTTGTGTCAATAAAGGAGTGGAATTCCCATGCTAGAGGTGTAAAGGCATCATATATTCAGGGAAGTCCTCAAATCATAATTGTTGCATTTATTTTTCTGCTCTTATTGACTTTAAGGATAGAATCTGCTGCATGTTTTCTTTTAAAAATTCTTTTATATTTCACTATGTTGTAAAAAAAATCGGCATTTGCCTCCTTGCTGAAAAACTGAAATTCATTGTTTTAAATCTTTTCACTGCTTGAAACTAAGTGTGGGGGGTACATGCTACTGGTATGTTGAATCTGCTTTAGGATGGGGTGTTTTTAGAATTCATTTATCTACTCTATGGAATATATTATTGAACTCAATCTTTTCAAATTCTTACACCCAGTTCAATGTGCACCTCTAAGTTACATGCCTTGTTTGAACATTAATGGAAAATCTTTGTCATAGGACATAAATGTTAATGAATGTACTTACTAATGAACCTGCTTGATTATTTTTTTTCATTGTGGCAAACAATTTTTTTTGAACTTCACTGAGACCCTTTATACATGTCATATATCTACTTAATTGAAAACCTTTTTTGAACCGTAATTGATTAATTGTTCTTCTCCATATTTAGAAGTCAACTTTGGGGACAAAGTTGAGTTTTAAGTGTGGGGGAGGGGGTCAATTATTGACTGTGCTAAACTGGGCTTTATTGTAAGCCCATCAATTCCCACTGCAACTTAAAACTTTTTTTCAAAAATGGAAAAAAAAATTCAAAATTCTTGCATAATTTTAGGCTTTATACTGTAATCAATTGGGTCTTGCCTTAGGACAAGTTCCTTTCTGGTAGTTAAGAAATGCTCTGAATTTGAAATTGATGATAATGGATGATTGCTGAGTGATCTTACTTAGTGATTTGATGGAAATTCAGTTTAGGAACTACGTCTGGAAGTGACATGGGTACCCTTTTAATGAAATTATGGTCATACCCTTTGGAACTGAAAGTTTGATTCTGATTCTAGGGGCCTCATTCTTCTTTTAATTACTAAAAGTAATTGCTTTAATGAGACAATGTAAATGAATTTTATATAACTCTTTTGAAACTGGAGTAATTTGGGCATCTGGGATCCCACAGTGAGTCTCTGAGACCCTAGATGCTGGGTGTGTTTCTGTTAACATTAGGCCCTCTGTTCACCTTGAATAAGTGCATTGCATAGTGGTCAGCACAATGATATAAGGCTTGGGAAAAATAAATAAAGTGTCTAGGGTCAAAAAAGTATCTCATTAAGGTGAGGAGAATGATGAACGCCGGATGAAGAAGGGATCAATTTGTTTATATGAAAATCATTTCGGTTGTGTCATTGAGGCGATTCACAAAAGAATTAATTATTTTTGGAACCTAGGATTCAGTCAAAGTACAAAGTTCCTTGGTTAAGATCTTAATTCCATTGATATTTTATCTCCTGTCACTCTTGAAATTAGAACTTAATCCTGGATTGAAGTTAGTCATTAAGTAGTATCAAATATGAGGCATGACATTTTCATTGCTTGATGATTTATAGCTTTCATAATCAACCTTGAGTATTTTTTATAGGCAAGATTCATATGAGTAATTCATTTTCTGAAAGCCTGATGTTATGTTTTGTCCTCTGTTTTTGAGTGCTGGACATGTTACAGTGTGATCTTAATCATAAAACACCTTACTTTTTTTCAAAGAAAATAAAACATGGGATTTTTTTAGGACAAACAAAGCTTAAGTGTGGGGGAATTTGATGTGGCTCATTTTTTGAATAGTTTTGCCACATCTTTTATTTAATTTTTATCAATTAAATTAATTATTTTGACACTTTTTAATAAATAATGGCACTTTTGTAATTTTATCAGTACATTTGTTAATTAATCATTTTTTATAATTAAATATGTGTTTTTAGTCCTTTTTTATAGTCTTTCTAATTATTATAAATATATTAAATTACTTTTTAGTTTAATAATATTAATTTTTTTAATAATTTTAAATATCTATTTATTAGTAAATTATTCATTTTTATATGCATTAATTTAATCCAGTTTTTAATTTATGACTTTAATATTTAATTATTATTTATTTAAATTAATTAACTTTACTTATTAACCAGTTCAATTATTCTTCTAAATAAATAAGTTTAAGTTAAAGTTTAATAAAATAATATGTTTTTAATGTTAAGTTTCATTTTAGCATCTAACTAATTAACTTTGTTGTTTAATAACTCTAGTTAAATCTAATTAATTTAATAATATGTTTGCAGTTAATTAAATGTAGGTGTTCTGAATTTGTTTAGACATAAATTAAATTAATTTTAACTTTTATTTTCTTAGTAAATAATTAGTTGCTTTTATTTTCAGTTTGTTAAATAATTTGGATAGTTATTTTTAGTTACAGTTAATTATTTAATCTTAAACAGCATAATTAATTCCTCTTTTGTGCTAATTAATTAGTGTTGTTCTTCTTATTATCTGTTGTAAATTAATTTTTGTTGTTAACATTTTTAATTTTGTACTATCGGTGAGTGACCCACCGTTGTTGTTGTCACACTGAATCATTGTATCACCGATCTTTTAACACACTGAAGTTTTTTTTATTACTATCGGCGGGTCGTCACAGCGTTGTTACAACGTACTGATTCTTTCATCGGTTTCAGTCTCTCTTTTCTTCGGCGTCTTATATTATTTTCATCTATCTGATATCCTAAATCTATTAGTTTCATGTAGTGTGAATTACTTTTTATTATTTTAATTTTCGGTGAGTCGTTATTTTATTCCATCGGTTTTTCACACACCGATACATTTTTATTTCAACTAACACTTTCGGTCTCTCCCATTTTCCCCGCCACCGACAACCGACAGATCAGTTTCACAGTTTCTCCCCTACTTTGATCCTTTTATGGGTGAGTTGGCGACTCACCGATCCAATCCCCATCTGTCTCACATTTTTCTGCTTCCATTTCATCTCAGTGAATGACTCACCGGTGCTCTCTCTCCTACCGAAAGTCTTACGACGCACCGATGCATTCCCTTCTATCAGTAACCATGCTTCAGTTCTGCATCTCACCGCTCTTCCTTTCCCCATTCATGTTACTGATGTTTCTTCCCAATATCTCTATTGCATCTCACCCACATCAATCTTTCACAGCACCCCTGCTGCGCACTCAACCATCGTTTCCCACCTCTTCTCCTTCAGGGTCCAATGCCGCTGAAAATCCCCTTCACTTCTTCCACAAACGTTTACAAATCGAACCTAATACCACAATCTAGCAGCACATTCACAAACTCAAACCGGAAAATCAATCATTTTTCAGTTTCACAGGAGAATTTCAACCTTATCTAAGAAGAAGTCGCCACATTGCTGGAAGTGCAGAGTCGCTGCAAGGAGCCGGGATGCCGCATGCACCGCTGCTGTGGAGGGAAGCCGGACCACCTTCTGAGGATGCCGCACCATTGGAAGGCCGACACTGCTTAACCGAGGAGGAGATCGCCGCACCGTGCTGGACTGAAGGGGTGGAGGTGTCTGTGGTGGGTTTGCTGAGGAAGGAGAGAAGGCGTCGGGCCTGCTTCGCGGAACCCACCACCGATATCTGCCGCTGGATCCAGGCCGCTGCACCACCTTTTGGAGACGCTGCGCCTTGCTGGTGCTGATGGAGGATGCTGCGCTGCGTCTGAAGGGAGGTGCAGGAAACCGACCGAAGCCTTTGCTCCGATGGGGAAGAACCAGAACCCTACCCCCCTCTTTAAAACAAAATTAAAAACTTAAACTAGAAAAATAATAAACATTACTAATTATAAATAAATAACATCTGTTATTTAATAAAACAGAATTCTTAAACATAATTAAAACTTTATTAAATTAAAGTTTAATTGATAGTAATTTCTAAAATCAAGTAAGAATAGATTATTTAAAATCTTATTAGTTATAAATTAATTTTATGTATTAATAATAATTACATTTTGTGCATAAAATAAAATACAAATACAAAGTTATAAAGTTAATTATAATTAACTAGTTAATTTAAAATGTTAATAATGTACACTTTAATAATAATTATAAACATAATGTTTATATTTTATTCTAATAATGATAACTAATTAAAAAATAATAACTTATAAACTATTCAACATCAAAATTAATAATTAATAAAACTTTTTAATAAAATTAATTACTCTTTTATTAACCATTTCGTTCACCTTATAATATATAATTTATTTTTAATTATCTTTAATTAATTTTTTTTCTTTATAGTTAATTAAAATATATTTACTAATTGTTAGTAATTCTAATAAAGTAATTTCTTTAACAACATTACTTAAGAGTTATTAATTATTCTGAAAGGTTTTTTATTTTCTTAGACTTTAATTGTTTATTTCCTTAGTGTTATAATTATTTTGTTTGTTTTCTTACGCAGGTTCATCTAAGAGGTAGGAAGGCATCCAGGTGCATTCAACTAACTCAGCAGAAGTTAGATACGAGGGTAAAACTCATGCGACATGTCGGTCGCGAAAAAACGCACATTTTGCAGTGCATTCGTGAAAGTCCTTTTGAAGTTGGTGGAAGATGTTGCAGTGACATGTAGCAGATGACATATGGTATTTTAAGCATAGAAAGCAGAAAATTTTGAGTAGACTCCCATTCAACATTCCACGCCAGAAAATTCGAGAGCAGAACTCTCGGGAGACACCAAGAGTGATACTGGAGACTTGGAGTTGCAAGAGCAAAGCAGCAGTACACGATCTTCATTCTCAGAGGGAGGATCGTTCTTCCTCTGTTTTTATGTGTTTTACATTGTACTTTCTACTGATATGTTGTTAATGATCTTGGCTTAATTTATTTTTCTCGAGAGTTTGGAGACTTATTGGTTGAAACTTCTATCTTCAACAATTTTTTTCAAATGAGAATATGATTCTTTTGGTGAGATTGAATCAGGTTCTTGAACATAAAAATTGAATTAACACCTTTAAGAACTTAATTCTAAATTGATGATCTTTTGGCGAGATCGATCATCGAGATATTTCATCAAACTTTCGAATTCAAACTATATAAACTTTCAGTGAGATAGCTTTCTATTGTTATCTTAAAATCAAATTGTTGTATGTGGTGGTAGATGTGGCTATCTTCGAGATTTATAATACAAAGTTTTAATTCTTCTGGAGAGGAAGGATTAACAACTAATTTTTTATGGTGTGGATTTAATCAAATAAACATCATTCATTTAAGCCAATAAGGTTCAAATATCTCGAGCAAACTTTTGATCTGCCCTCAACACTCTTGTTTCCTTCTTAGTTATTTTTAGTTTCCACTGTTTCTTTCTTTCTATGTCATTTTCAGTATAGGTGATACGAAATTTCCAACTTGTTTCATACTGCTTTATTAAAATAAAAATTTTAAAAAAAATGAAAAGTAAAAAGTCCCTACCTCACTGCTGACAACAGTGAGGTTTTTAGTTTAAAAACCATAGAATTCTTGTCTCTCTTCTCTGTGGATTTACCCTACACCAATGTGCTAGTGTAGATTGATGAATGTAATTTTGAGGGCTACAACGACCTCCGGCTTGTTCAGTATGTTTCTACTAAATTATCTTGTGTAATGAATGAAAGTGATAGATAATTCTAGATCATACTTATAAAGGTTCTTCTCTATCAGGGTATGCTTGGATTGTCTTTTTTTGCCATTTCTAAGTGGTTTTTTGGTTTATAATTGGTTGGGAAACCCTTGGGTAAGATACCAGAGTAATTTAGTTGAGAATATTAATATAATGGATTTATAAAAATGGTTATCCGCCCAACTGTCAATGATTCAAAATTGTTGTGATTGGGATGATTCAATGTCTATGTAATTAATTGATTAGAGGGATGCTCTAGAGGACTCATTACATAATGAAATATAGATCTTTTCTCACTAAATGGATATGATGTATTGGGTCAAAAAAATTAGTGGGAGAAAATTTATTAAACATCCTTAATGAATATATATAAGATGATATTTTAATTAAATAAAAAATTTCTCTATAAAAAAAGAGTCATCACCATCAAAATAAAGATTAAAATTAATCATTAAAATGAGAATATTAATGTAAGTAAATCCTAACACTGGTATATTAATAAAAAATCATAAGTAGAAGATATATTATATGTGTTATATTTTTTAACACCCCGAGCTTCCACGAAACGCTTCTCTTTGAATAATACAGTAGCGTGTGTTGTACGCAACTTCGAGTTCTAACACACACCACGACCAATCAAAGTAGTTGTTATGAATAGTAATACATAATTTTTAAAATTATAGAAATTTTATCTCTCAAAACGGACTTCATTTTTGGATTCGGAGTATTGAATTTAGCCTAAGGTGAAATTTTGGTACTTTTCGGATAACTTTAATATTTTGATGAATAGTGAAAATTACTAAATTTTAATTAAAAACAACTTTTTTAATCAAAATACTTAATAGTGATAAATTATGAATTTGAGTGGTTTTAAAGTATATTTATAATATATTTTTACAATTTAATACAATGTTGGTCATTGGACATAATTTCACAATTAAACCGGACATAAACAAGTATCAATCTTTTGATAGTTATTATATCTTAAAAAACGCTTTTTGTTTTGACAGCGGGAATTAATTTTAAATTACTTTCTGCCACTTCTGTATTTTGAATTTTGAAAAATGGATTTCATATTTAGAATCAGGATGTCCAAATTGTGTAAATAGGTAACTTTTATTTTTAGACATTTTGAATAATTACTTCGGTAAATATTTTATTTACCATGGTTAAAGGGTAAATCTGGTAAATAAGGGTTAAAAAATAATATTATAATAATATTAAATTACCCTAAAACGTGTCCTAACCTTATTGGTGGATACATTTCTGACCATGGGAATATTTTGGTCGATTTTGGGACCCCATGGAGCCACTTGTAGGTGATAGGGACACTTTATTTTAATTAAGTAAAAATAAATACAAAAATGACATAAACATATATCTTTCAGAAAAACAATTTCTACATAGGGTTATATATGTTGGATTTTCAACTATAAATATTAATTAAGAAGATAAAAAGTTTTCCTACATAATGATATTTTATTTATAATTTTTAGACATTAAATAAAGTAATTTATTTATGACACAATGATGATGCAGTAATTACCGAAATAGTGAAAAATTAAAATAATTGATATTATAAATACCCAAATAAATATAATTTCAGATTTTTTATGAATTACACTAATTTTATAGGTTAACATGACATGTTAGGATTGACTTAATTAACATTGTTCGAAGTAATAATTCTGGTATAATTTTCACAAAAATCAATTATTGAATAGTGTCAAAATTGACATAAAAGAGTTTTTATAACAAATATTATATTATTAATTGATATTCAATTCCTAAAAATCTAAGGTTCGGCCAAGAGACTTATATCATAATAGGTGTATCATTAATGGGCCACTTGGGTGTCTCTTGGATGTATATAGTATGTTTATTAACCATATAATATAAAAATACAAAGAGACATTGTAAAAGTGAAACTAATTAACTAAGAGTTAATACTTAAAGACAAGGTTAATATAGTGACCCAAACCTGTCAAAATTCTATTGGTTGAGTAGTTTTTGTCCTATCCCCACCTTAACCTTTAAATAATCCACTTTTAAGCCATTATAAATCGAATATGAATTTATTATAAAATAATATTTGTAGCTTTTCCAAAGGTTCCCCTCACCCCTCTTATAAAATGGAACTCCACCTTCTCATTAATTCACACCTTCAAAGACTTTTGGTTCGGCCAAACCCTGCCCAAATACTCTCTAAACATACCTCACTTCATCCTAGAGTCCTTACATTAGTCAGAAAGCCAACCTAAGGAGCCCTTTTGATCAAATCAAAAGGAAGAACCCGAAGAAGAGGTAATGATTTCATCACCCTTTTTCAGGTTCCTTTCTTCTTTCACTTATTCTTTCTTTGTTATTACCATTCTAAAATAATAACTATATTATATTATATATACTTTAATGTTATTATAAACATGGTACAAAAAATATTTCAGTATTTTATCCATCCTTTGAATGACATGTCACCATACGTGCGTACGTACGGCTTACCGTCTTCACGTCGTGGTGTAATTTTTATTCAAAACATTATTATTTGGATGGGTATAATAATGATGTTTAATTAATTTAGATAATAAATATAACATGATAATGATTCAGTATATATGATATACAATCCAATTAAATATTATTTTAATATCAAAAGAATGATATTTTCGCTCGTGCGTACGTACGGACTACCGTCTCCATGAACGCGATGAGATTCATTCTCCATCATATCCATCCAAGTCTAATTCTAATTTGATGATTAATAATAGTATCTAAGGACTTGATATCATTCTGGATATGAATAAGATAGAACCTATCCATGACAAAGACGTCTTACGTAACAAAACATATAAAAGAAAATGAGTAACTTAACACCCGAAACAATGATAATACTAAGATATTATTAACAAATCAATGTTAAAAGATCATATATGATATAATATTAATGTATATGATTATTTTATAATTTAATAACAATTATTTCACCATTATACAGGATGTTAACCTACCCCCAACCATGGAAAAGTACAACGTAAGTGGTTTTCATCTCACTCCTTATTCCCGAGAGATTCATGCCATATTGCCACTATTAACTTTTGTGTGGTGTATGTACTGCCCATAATTGTATTATTTGTGTAATAAACTTTAATTTATGTGTATTTTCATATTCATTGTATGATACCTCTTTCATGGGTTGTATGTTTCTTAAGTTACCAAATTGGTAAGGGTTAATTCCTTAATCTCATCATTATCTGAGATTGTTTATGTGTAAGTATATACTGGGACATATTTATTATCCATGTCCATGTTTTATGAAAGAGTTTTCAAAGGAATTATTTTTAGGGAATTTTTTAATAAAAAATCATTTCAAATGTTTTAAATATATATTCTTCTAAATCTTTATCATTTTTGTCCATGTCTTTTAAATGGTTTTTAAGGATTTATTTATATGGACATGAAGGTTTTTTTTAAAATGATAATTCATTTCAAAAGATTCAAAGTGGTATGGGACACTTTGATTCAAAAATGTCTTTAAATGACGTCTTTTATAAATTTTGTGACTTTTTATTGTTTTCATGAAAAAGGGGTATTTCTCTCACAAAGTTTTACAAATCATTTTCATCCATGTCAAAATTATTTAATGGATTTTAAACTTGTTCTGAAGTTGTTTTATCATGATAAAAATCTTCTATATATTATTGAAGGTTTTTTTTGATATGTTTGACTATGGATGTGTTATTTTTATACCATTCATGGTTTATGGGTAAAGTATTGACATTTAGTATGCTAGTTTTAATACGAATGTTTATGTTATGTTTAGACCTTTTCATATGAGGAATTCATTGGACTTAATAAGTGAAGGGTGGAGCACGCTATAGCTCCTCGATGAATCGGTAGGTCTCATGAGACAAACTGATGTCTTGGCACAATTTCTTTCAAATGGTTTTTAAGGATTCATTTATATGGACATGAATGTTTTTTTAAAATGATAATTCCTTTCAAAATTTTCAAAGTGGTATGGGACACTTTGATTCAAAAATGTATTTAAATGACTTCTTTTATAAATTGTGTGACTTTTTAATGTTTTCAAGAAAAAGTGGTGTTTCTCTCAAAGAGTTTTACAAATAATTTTCATCCATGTCAAAATTATTTAATGGATTTTAATCTTTTTTTTGAAGTTGTTTTATCATGATACAAATCTTCCATATTTTGTTGAAGGTTTTTTTTATATGTTTGACTATGGATGTGTTATTTTTATACCATTCATGGTTTATGGGTAAAGTATTGACATTTCGTATGCTATTTTTAATAGAAATGTTTATGTTATGTTTAGACCTTTTCATATGAGGAATGCATTAGACTTAATAAGTGACGGGTGGAGCCCACTATATCTCCTAGATGCATCGGTAGGTCTCATGAGACAAACTAGTGTCTTGGCACAAGGCCTTGACAAAATCTTATTTGTAGTCTTGGCATGAGGCCTTGGCTATATAGTTATGACAGTCTGGCATTATGCATTCCATCTTTATAAAAGTGGTTATTGATATTGCATGTGATTATTCGACTAGTATAATATCCATGTGAATAAGTAAATGGAATTATTTCATTTTATCTTTGCCATATTATTCTGAAGTTCAAGTTTAAAAGGCTTTTGTTTTAGTTATACATTGCCTTAAATGTTTATGCATATTTTTGAAAGTTTCCACTATATTGCTTACCCTTACTGAGCATTTGAGCTCACCCCTTTCTATGTTTTATTTTTCCTAGGATTCCAAGATGTGTAATGTTATTGATATGGAGGGTTAATCCAAGGAAATAATGGAGTTCATAAAGATTATTTATATTGTTTTGTACGTATTAAAGTGAAAATGTAACATTCATGTATGTGATCTATTTTTTCCAAGACTGCTAAACTTATCGGTCCTTCGGGACATGATTCCTTGTAATCATGACAATGTATAAAAATAATGCACCGACTCTGGGTAACTGGGTTCGGGGTGATACATATTTGTTCCTTCCTAAGTAACTAATAGTTTAAATTATTTAAAAAATGTGTATGTATATATATGTACTTATCGAAGCATGGAATGATTTGATTAGGCTTCAAATTAATTTAATGAAAAATTACCTAATCAATTTTAGACTATAATCATACCCTCAATATGATTTGGTTATGTTAATGATATTCAATATGGTTGAAATTTTGTTTGGAGATTGAATAAATCTTATATGCCTAATTCGGGTTATGGAATTTGTTTTATTTTCATCTATGGAAATGGTCAGGAAAGAGAGATGAATTCAACCTGATATTCCCAAAGTGTTGAGAATAAATGATGTTGGTATATTATGTCAAAGATATTGTACTATAAAGATAGTACAATGAGTTGAATTTCAATACCATAAGAGATAATAGGTATTAAAAAGGGGTTGTCATGAAAAACATAACATAATTAATTAGATACCCATATTTTATGATTCATTGGATTTTGTAACATGTTTAGAGAAGAATATATTCATAAAAGTTTCTTATCAAGGATAAATTGTTTATCCATCTATTTTTTAAAATAAGGTAGAATTTTATTCCCACCCAATAATGGTGTATTTTAGTTAATAAAATTTTCTTTTTTCAAAAAAAAAATCTAAACACAAAGAATTTCATATGATATTTCGAAACAATAGATTATATGTTAAATAGTCCCACTAAAAAATTAGTTTTATTTCATAATACAAATAATTATCATTGAATATTTGAAATATATTATGAGTAGGATATAATTTATAGGAGACTGGAGGGAACATGGTTAGACTTTGAGAAGTTCAACTTTAGAAAATAAATATTAACTGATTATTCATTTTATTTTGTAACATTATCTAGAATATGTGGTTATAATACTGTAAAATGTTGCATTGAGTTACCACATGAAAAATGAGTATCATTTTTCCTTAAAATATTATACCTGTCTAATATTATATTTATTCATTACAAAATATACAAAAAAAATATTACGGTATGTGATGGTAAAAAAAAGTAAAGATATTCATTTAATTACGATAACAAGTGAACATTTCTATTCTCTCATGCTATATATTCTCCAATAAAAATAGTGCATCACTAGGTATTCTAAAATAGTTTAAGGTATGGTAGTAAGGAGAAATTTTAATAGTTTCTTTAGTAACCATAATTAAGTGAATTCCACTTTATTCTAAAAAAATAAGATGTTCTGGTAATGTGAAAATATAAATAGTTACATTATTTATAAAATATTTCTATGAAATAGTTTTATTGAAAAGGTTATAAGGGTGATTATGATATACATAGTAATTTTTCTAAGAAGTCGAAAAAATATAACATAACAAAATTTTATGTTATAAAGTTAAGGAATTAGAATATAAGTTCAAATAGTTAAACTTAAGTAATATGATTCCAAAGTCTCACCTTTGTTAAAAGTTGATTTATTTGAAAATTTTTCTCACTAAGAGGTTATTGGGAATTTTTTATTATATGGTCACATAGGGATGTGATAGGAATTGAATATGGATATAATGATCAAAAATTATTTCTATATAAATAATCTGAGATTCGTTTAGAATCTCTAGATGATAAAAACATAAGATATTGGTTCTAATGGTTGTAATAGTTGTAAAAATAACATTTAATTATAATAAAGTCAGTCTCCATTTATCATGCATTCATGTATTCTGATATTTTTCTTTACATTAATGATCGAATGATAAATAACACCTTAGAATACAAAATTTTAGTAGTCCTTAATTGATGGTCATCATGGAGTATTATGGGTTTGGATGATATGTTATGATCGGCTTGAGTATATCCTATACACAGCAAAAAGTGTTTTATATGAGATAAGAATATTATATTCCTGAAGTAAAAAAGTAGAGACTTATTACCAGTACTGATCCATTGAATTATATCTCATGAAATGTCATATGGTTGTAGATATACATAGGGGTGTATTCTCTTTATCAATCATTCCTACATGAGGTTGGTGAGATAACTAGAATTAGAACCATAATACTTTGATACCAGACTTATGAATGTCAACATATGAACTTTGCTAATACATGGGTGGTTGGGTATGATGTTGATCATTTCAATAGTCGGAGTGCAACCAATATGGAATTTTTCCACTTGTATGAAAATATAAAGACATATGGACCATGATTTAATTAAAATGAAGAAATACATATCCATGATTTCTAGTTTCACATATCATGTGTTCAACTACGTGGATAATTGTCGTGGGATATACTTATCAAATATATGAATAACATGTGATGGATTCCTCAACATCGTTAGTCTATTTTATGGAATCCGGAAAAGATGAGATGAATATACTATATTGACATTTTGTATTTATATTGGTCACTCAATATCATGGAAAGATTATTATATAGGTATAAATATGATGAAAATGATGTATTTTGCAGCAGACATGTTTGTATAGAGATATGAGTATGTTTTATGGAGACCAAATCAGACCAGTTTTTAGATTGAGTAACATTAAGGCATTTCTAGATATCACTCTTTGTATACATCAATAAAATAAGGATTTATTAGTTTTATTTCAATGATACAAATTCCTACAGGATCAAGAAATTAATGCATTAGATAAGGATAAAATTTCATAAAAACAAATTCAAAATAAAGTGATCTTGATGGAAAATCATATCCAAAATAATTTGGATAGATTCATAAAGAGTGGTGAAGTTTCCATAAAGTCCTTATGGGATTTTAGTGTAAGTTGGAGACTATTGGATGTACACTAGAATGATCATATATAATATTCATATTTTTTGTAGAGTATATATTTATATATTTATTATATTATATTTTATAATATTATATATATAGTGTTTGTTTTATAAAGCATATAATGCATGAATTTTTCATGAATGATATGCATGAATATATATATATATATTATTTATTTATTTATCCCAAATGGTTTATTAGTAAGTTATAAATCATTATGAATGAATTAATTTCTTTTCATTTTTTTATTAAAATGAATACAATAAATAAATACCTAATGGATCGAAATGTATACAATGCATTGTGAATATTATATGTCTTGTGATTACACTATACAAGAGGATGAGATCCTATCCTCTTGGATGTGAAATGTGATTGATCCACCTCTAAATCTATCTTATTCCCAAGAATTGTTCATCTCACCCAAGACGGCATTATCACCCCTTCATTTTCCCAATATTTTTTATGATATGATCATGGATCCATTGGACATTATATCACCTCAGAGGTAGGGTTCTTTCATTCACATCACTATGAGATATCCTTCAATAATTCTTCATTAATTAAGAAATGCTTGCTAATACACATGGATTATAGGTACTCTTTTTTTCAAGTTATTTACATGTTAATTTCTTAAAGATATAACTTCGGTGTTTTTGGGTTGTCATCTGTTACAAAGGTTAATTAGATGTTCATAAAAACCCATCTTATAAAACATATGGTTTGTTGTATAAAAATAATTAAAGAAGTAAAGTATAGATGGATCAAGGAATACCGACTAATTTATCCTGAGATGGTTTTCTATAATCATGTGACCTAACAAGGAGGTCATAGGACCGCTAGAATATATCTAAGGAATCTAAGAGAAATATGTAAACAAATGAATCCATGGAGTGAGTTTGTGAATTACCATGTAATGAAATCATAAAAATATAAGGAATAGTCCAAGGCATTCTAGGTTTGGATCTTGTGGACAAACCCATTATGATTAATCCATAGTGTCCAAATCTAAATTAGAATCCAAGGGATAAACCCTCGGCATTCCATATTCTAAAGGGGAACTAATGAAACCTAAGAAACAAAATCAGATTAATTTCAATAAAATTATTTATTGGGATGCAATGAGGTAATCCAAGACATTCCATGTCCAATGAAATCAATTCAAATAGAGGAGATAATCCCATTAATTCCTATTTGTAGAGTTTCCAAGTGAATCCTTGACACAAACCTAATGCATTCATGAATATAATACATTTACTGGATCCAAGGTGGGATTAGCCTAATGTATCCAAATCAATGAATCATGTGGAATCCATTATAATAATTATTGTCATTCAAATTTGGAGTCCATGTACTATCCATGGAAGGCCTCACATTCAAATGATAACTAGCCTCATAATATTAATAATACTTATAAATTATAAGGTCCGTTAGAGAGAAATGTAGATTTAATTGAGTCCAAAGTTTATTATAGATCAATGATATTAATTTTAAATACATCCCATGACTTCCAATATTCATGACCCATTATATTCCATAAACTCATTTCAGAATTGTTATCATTTAATTAAGGGTACCTCAATTCACCAGTACCACTACCTAAATTGTGATATATCAACGCATTTCAGGGTACCAACATGAATTTTCTTATTTTGTTACATAAATGAGGTACTTTCAGTAGTTACCATTTTATTAACTATCCCCTAATTTTACCCTAGTACTATGGAACATAAGGAAACGAGGTTCATGTTTTGTGTTAAGTCACCCCAATTAAGTTTTTTTCATAATAAAAAATGTACCTCATGGTCATCCCTTTACTTTAATGATATTTATATAATAGGATAAACTAAATAAATTATGGGTTTATTAATCAAGGGGAGTACAAAATAATTTGGAATGGATCTTAATTCCCTTATGTAAATTTTGAATAGTTCCCTAGGCTATAGAAATACAAGAATCAATATCTATTTTAGAATGAATTCAGATGAAATAAGGTAACCTCATGGGTGACTTGTTTAATATGCCAAGAAACATCCATGAGAATTACTTGTTACATGGAATGATTTTAATTAATTATGTCACCTCACCTAGAATGTAATTCATTATTAAGGGCCATAAAATATTCCAAAAGTTTCTAAATGAAAGGTTAGGACATGAATCCCCAATGCACCATACCCAATCCGTGGTCCAGATTGATGATTTAAGGACACTAAATAAGAAATATGAGTTCATTTAAGGGATCTAAAATAAGTAGAAGACATTTAAAATTCAAAACTATGTCAGCATTATCACTCTAGCATAATGTATAATAGGTATGCTTTACAAAACAAGGATCCTTTAAGGGAAAGTAAACTAGAACACATATCTTAAGCTTGATAAGCTTAACTCATTTGGTAACCACCATTGATTCAAAATATAATTAGATAAATTAAATAAGTATAAAAATACCCTAAAAATATGGCATAACCACCATAAACAGTGTGGGGAAGCATGAAAGAAACAAAAACAAAACAAACAGGGGAGAAAACTCTTAGACTCACCTATAGGCTTCCAATGCATCTAAAGGAGAGTGAAAAAATAACAAAGGATAATTCCCCTGGAGGAAGTGTTGAAGGAGAGAGTGCATATAAGAGAGGCCTCTGGACAAATGAGGGAGGAAAAGAGTGTATAAATATTTAAGGGTGGACTAGATAATTTTTCATTTTTACACTATTAATGAAGTTCATGGTTTGAAAAACTATTCACAAATTATGTCGATCTCTCTAGAATCATGAAAATAATAATATGGTTTTATATATTACCTTTTATGTTTTAAACCAAATATGTGCTTTTACAAAAGATGTCGCACTATTCGGGTGCATGGTTACTACTAGGCATGAGTTACACAAGTTCCCTAAAATGTTTCTCTCAAAACTAAAATTCTGAACCTCAAGGATCCTAAAACATATTCAACCACCCGTAACACCTTTTAGGCTACAAACCACACCCAAAAAATCTCATTAATATGATTTAACTTTTGGTATTATATTATGAATCTCAATTTTAAAAAATAAACTAACTACCAGTTTGAAAAAATTGAACTCCTCCTTAAAATTAAAAATCACCCATACACATGCACGAACATGGGGTTTTACACCACACATAAATCATGAAATTAAAATTTTTAGTAATATTTAAACCTTCAAAACTAGCCAGAAATATTCCACTAGGTATAAAATCTATGAAATGAAAGTTTCCTAAACTAAAAAACCCATATAAAGCAAAATAAAATCATGTGGAATTTTATTTATAGATTCCTAAAAAAATATCCTAAAAAATATAAAAATATTCTAAACTATATCTAAATAGGTTAGAAACATCTTCCAAAATTATATAAATTTTTCCTATTAATGTTTAGGAAAATTTAGAGAAATAATAGTGATAAATTATTATAAAATGATGGAAACAAGTTGGTGTTTATTATTCTAGTATATTTGAGTTAGCCTCTCCTATGTTACTTTATAGAAACCTTGAGCATGCATCCTAAGATTTTTTATACATTGGGAAACCTATATAAAAATATACAAAACATTATATATTTTTATTAAAAATTGTAAAATTATAATATTAATATATAGGGGAATCAGTCTTGGGTTTTTTTCTCTAAAGGGATGCTATGTTTAGGCTGTCTATAGCTAGACAGCCATATGGTTATCCCTAATATGCTAGAGGATGTGTTTTTTTATTTAAACAACCACTTAATATTCCTTCCAAATATGATCAGGTTAAATTCTTCACAGAGGTACCATTTGAAATAGTGTTACAATTCCAGCCCCTAATCGATGTGGTGTGTTGGGTAAATTGGGGGTGGGGGGACATTTTGTATGGGTCCTCCTATAACAAAAATCTCATTGATTCTTTCTCCAGTGGTTACACTAATAATTATTCTTGGGCTTGTTAAACGATGGTGGAGTTAGGGAGTAATTAAAAATGAATATAATTTAATAAAAGTTGGGTTTAAATCATAAAAATTACCCTTCACTGGTAGCATGTAAGTCTTCTAATTCTTTATGAGATACAATTCATAACACCCCATATTCGAATTCTATCATTATCTTTTCATTTAATATTCTTTCCATATCTTCAAAGGTTGTCTTGTCTAACTCTTATGTGGATGAATTCCATAGTTTATCAAATTATACTTCATTAAGATCCTCCTCTTCTCTTTGGGTTTCCCCTTCTTTAATTTAATGTTCCAGCCTCCCTTCTGAGACAACAACATCAGGTTCATCTTATTCTTCAAAAAAGAAAGCCATAAACAAGTCTAAAATTGTAAAATTAAAACTAAAGAGATTAATGGATATTTCAACTTGTAAATAATAGAATGAAATGATTCAAGTTAAATAGTATCCCCTCTTTAGTTTCATCATGTAGTTAATTCTATGAGTGTAATGCCTAATGAAAGACTTCAAGTTTTGATAATGATAGAAATGGACACTCCAACTTCTTTTCAAAGTGGAGCCCATCCATTCCAGTCTTATTTTCAACATCCAAGGATGATATCATTTTTATGATTTTTAATTTTCAATATAAGGAAAATAAATAGATATTTGGGTTTCTTCAAAAATAAAAAAATTAATTTTCTAAATAAATGTGTCTACTTCAATGATGTCATCCTTTAATTTATTTAAAGTGTAAGGCCATTGGAAACTTTTTTTCAAGAGTACATAGTATTGGGGTATATTCTTCCATATATTCCATAACCTTCAATATTGAGATGATAATAGGTTCTAAGTCTTGTTAATATTCATCATCATGGAGAGGGATTACATTTCTTCCTCCAATAAGTCTCTTTTCATGGGAGTTTGAATAGTGGATGTGAATTTATTAATATTTTACCTTAATTTAAAAAAAAAGTTGACTGTTTGTTCCCCCTTTTATTTTTGCACTTGGGGATTGAATTGTTGGTTTTAATTGTAGTTCTTAAACGAGTATTTTCCCATGGATTTAAGAACATCAAATTCTTCTAACTAGGTATCAAAATAGTAATCACTTATGATCTAAATAGTAACCTCACTATTTTTTATCCAGTGAATACAAAGAGAAATAATGAAATAAATAACAGAAAAAATAATAAAAATAAATTAGGGAAAAAAATAAATCAAAAAACAAATACTAAATATGCATGACATAATAATTACTGAGAATAAATAAATAACAATATAAAAAAATTGAGTGTCTTATCAAAGGGATCTCATAAAACAAAATTATTGAACACAATATTACAACCTAGGGATTGAAAGGGTGAATCCCTTAATGTGTTGGTCTTGAAGACTCATGATCATAGAAAATACTAATTTTTTATATTTTTTACTTAATTTAGAAAGTAAAAGTTAATAGGTTTAATGTATA
Organism: Viscum album; assembly: GCA_963277665.1. Classification (NCBI taxonomy): domain Eukaryota; kingdom Viridiplantae; phylum Streptophyta; class Magnoliopsida; order Santalales; family Viscaceae; genus Viscum; species Viscum album. The sequence continues at coordinate 683,914,650 of OY728158.1, read as the reverse complement.
CGAAAATAAAGTGAATGGAAATGAAGAAATGAATGAATGTGAGAAAAGATAAACCCTATAGATTCATATTAGTGGTCCTTTATTGTCCCACAAATCTGATCACCTAATTCTACTTTATGTGTGTTCCAATCAACTACACACAGCCACACTACATCAATGGAAAGAATGAATTTTGTAACACCTTTAGATTTTAGTATTAATTTCCCTTAAAGAAATTTTATTTTAAATCACTTATGAAACACACAACCCCAAACTCAAAGGAAATGTGACATTTTTTATTAAAATATTTCAATAGGACATGAAAAATCAATAAGAAAATTACAATAATAATATGTATCATGTAAATAAATATATAACAAAATGATTTATAATCAAAATTTATATTCAGATTACTTACATGTTATAGTTTTCAAATTAAGAATAACGTATTTAAATTCCAATAAATTTATTTAATTTAAAGGTAAATAAATATCTAATTAATGAAATATGATTAAAACTATTTAATGTCAAAAGGTAAAATTTTTCTGAGAATTATTTTTAATTTTATGTGTATTTTACCTAATAAATTAAATTAATCAACTTTAAAAGATGTTTTTGATAATATTTAATATTTAAAACTAATATATAAAAACACATTTAATTATAAAATTATATGAAATGGTATTAACGATATTGAAAAATGCCATTTTTCAATATAAATAGTTTTTCATTTATATTTAATATATTCATTTAAAAACTAAATTTATATATTTTAGAAATTTATTTTTTAAAAAATTAATATCATTTTTTTAATTCAAAATTTAAAAATTATCATAGGATGGGTTTTTTATAATTTTCTTAAAAGGTTATTTTTTTGAGCGAATAATGAAAAAGGTGATTTAGAAATTATTATCTCTTTTATGAAATTTTCATAATTCAATAATGATTTGAAAGTTTATGAAACATTTTTTAAAAAAATATATAAATTTTTAGGTTAAAATAAATCATCTATAAACAATTTTTTTAATTTTCTTAAAATCATATTTAACAGTTTGGAAACATAAGTAACATTTTACTCAAATAAAAACCATTTTTGATCTCTTTCTTTTAGCAACGTTTCAACATTGTGGAATTTAGTTTTAGATTGTTTTTAAAGACACATAAATATTATTATTTTTAATAATATCCCAATTAGTTTAATATAAAAAAAATTATAACATTATCTTAAAATAATTTTTAAGAATAAAAATACACATTTTATAAAAATGGATTTATTGATTATGCATGATAATATTAAAATTCATTTTTATCACCATTAGAAATATTATTTTAAAAAATGGATTTCATATTTATAATAATTATGATAAGATTTTGGAATAAGTTACATATTATTTTTAGTCATTCAAATAAAATTACTAAGGTAAAATTAGTTACCACTGTAAAAACCAAAAATTGTAAAAGTGAAAAATTGTTGAGTAAAATACCTAAAAACATGTCTGAAAATGTGTGGTTGTGGCTTGATCAACCTTTCCATTACCCCAAATAAATTATGGTCCATTAAAATTATTTCTTCCATGGAGTAAGGAAGTTAAATTATGTTTGACTAAGTGGTAATACAAGGTAAGGGGTTTCTCATCTCAATTTTCATTATTTGAAAATTATACCATATTTACCACATGTTTTATTTTTTATGGTGTAAATAATAAAAATGGATGTTTTTTAAACTTTTAATGAAATTAAATATTTTTAAAAATCTACCATGAGTTATTTTTTCAAGGGTTTTCAATTAAAGTGTTACTAAGGCCATAAGGGAACTTGTTAACTTAACCCACTTTTTTAGTTATAATTTTCCATATTGAGCGTCTTTTTTATATTCTTAGTTTCACCCATCTTATGATTTTACAATATGGTACATTCTATTTTTATCTACAAAAGAAATATTTTAATTCAAATCCCCTTCCTTAATGAGTTTCTTTCTCATAAAATTATAGAATTGTTATGTGTAATTCATATCCTCAGAAATATGAACTTTTTCTTACATGTCCATATTTTTTATTCCTTCCATATTTATCATCCTTATTTGGAAACCCAATTATATTTTTTTTTCATGATACCTTCATATTTATCTTTAACCCTTCTAAAAAATAACGGTTTTTATCTCTTTTATAATGTATGTTTTCAAACATGGTATTTTAAAATATTAAAATGGATTTCCTTCCTTGGTCCAATGTTTTATCTTCTAATAAAACTTTATTCAAGATAAAATTTATGTTATTTTCAAGACTCCATTATTGAATATTTTTTTAAATGTAAATTTTTTCAAAAGCTTTCATTTCTCCTTTTCAAAAATGACTTTTCATTATTAATGATAACTTCTTCTCTTTATAACAAAAAAAAATCAAAAATCACTTTTTAACATTTTTCGATTTGAACAGATTATTTCATTTTTGTGGCCATTATTCTTAATTAGGATTCCTTTCCATGTTTTAAAATGGTTTACAAATTAAATTAATTCATAATAATTTTAAAAAGAAAAGGGGTATTTCCACTAATTTTTCAAGTGAATTTTCTAATGATTGTAAAAAGAAAATTTTCATTTATGGAAACATCCTTTATTATCCTTTTATTAAAGATGATATATTTCTTATTCCCTCATATAAATTTTTTCTCTAGATGGATTATAGAATTTTATTCGAAATTTTGTCATGAAACTCATCACTTTTCATTAAGTAAATTAAGTAATGTTTAAAGTAGGGATGTTTTAATTTTAGGATATAACATATATGTATAGATTATTGTTATTTGATTGGAGAGTTATATATAACCCTCCAATGGATTATGTAATGATTTATATCTTATAAGATAACAAAGTTAAATGAGTAATGATGCTTGATACACTATAGAAAATAGGTTGTGTTACTTGGTCCAATATGAGAAATAGGTCATGTGGCCTGATCCATTATGGTAAATAGCTTGTGTTTCCTAATCTATTGTTGGAAAACATGTAGTGTTTCCGAATTGATTGTGGGAAGTAGTTTTTGTTTAATAATATACTATGGGAAACAGATTTTGGTTCCTTGTCTAATATATGAAATATGTCTTGATGCCTAATCCATAATGGGTAACAGGTTGTGAAGCCTAATCCATTATGGTAAATGGTTCTGATTCCTATTCTACTATAGAAATTAGGTTTTCATGCCTGGTCCACTAAGGGAAATGGGATGTGATTCCTGATCCACTATGTTATTATTTCTTTTCTCATTTTTATTCCACATTTCTATATTTAATAAATATGATTATTCTATAAGAATCAAGTTTATAATCTGACACTCTTATTTCATGGGAAATGTTTTTTTCATTTGAGATTATATATCCTAAAATCATAACATATGGATAACTCTTATAGTTAAAAGTTTATTTTAATAAATTGTTTCTCTAATTTTTATGTTTTCTCATATTATTATTGTAGGATAAAGAAAACTTTTCCAAGGGAAGTAAATACTCCCACAAGCACATTGTAGAGAGAAGAAAATATTCATATAGGTCCAATAAGACAAATGGATGTAAATTTGATTGAAATTTTAGATGAAACTTGAAAAAATAAAATTTTGAAATAGTTTTTAGTGTACCATATACAATCATCAAGAAAGGTTCATGGGTCGAATAAACCATAGTACATCAGTACAGGGAAGGACCTGCATGTTTCTAGCCTACATTCAATGTCCAGCAAACCCAGGATGCTATGAACCGTGTCGTTAGTAAAATATAGCGCAGAAATTGCATCTGCATAACATCCCATGAACTAAGAAGTTCCCAAATGAATCTAGATGATAGGCTTCCATGAAACACCACTTGTGAAATACATCCTCCACAAACCCCGGTTAATTGAGTCTTCCACAGGTTGAGAAATATCTTCATGGGCTTCTGAAAGTGGTGTTGCATGCCCACAGACATGATTTCCACAATCCTCTACAAAAGGAGGACAAGAGGAATCATATAAGGATAGGAATTAATGAAGAAAATAAGAAGGGGCATGTGGAAGAGAGCATGAATGATACCCTAGAGGATGGATGAGGGAATCCAGTTACTAAGAAGATTCCGACTTCAGTTTAAAATCATCGACAAAGATCGAACTGTGAATCACTCTTCTGTTGGTATAACCAGTCTTAAGCCATAAAAAGAAGGAACTTTATAATAATTGATAAATGAAAAACCAAATCAGTGCCATCGTGAACCATACATTACTTAGGATGAATTCCCTATGAACTACAGGCTCTAGGACCCTTCTTCAATTTGGTGCACCACATAGCGCATCGCTATGTGGATCGAACCATGCACTGTGAGCTACATCAGTATATGAATGAAACTCAGGGTGGCATGGAGAACCACATCCAGGACCACGTACTAATTTGGTATACAGTGGTCCATACCCACATTCATATATTACTTTAGTACATAGATGACCCCTCTACCCACATAAGAAAATAGGACGCAGAATGGGGTGTCTTCAGATGTCCTTCCCTCCATCTCAAATCATGCCTCTCCATTACCATCCATCCCTCTATATCTCGTTTTTGAACCATCCAAAAGACAATAGGAAAATGCCTCCTATAAATCCACCAGACCCATATGATCAGATCATCAGGCATACTAACGCGCCTTTCTGAATCTACATACCTAAGGTAAGCAGAGTCACAATGGTTTTCCCCACAATGTTTTGAACCACCATAATGTCTCTAAGTCTACATTCCTAAGGTAATACGAAGATCGAATTCAAGATAATAATGTGAACCTCATCGTCCTCAGTTTTAGGGGAAACCACTAGAATTTCCCTTAGATGAGTGTCAGTGTCAAGAAAAAAGGTCACTCTTTCTTTCACCTTTGACCAAGTATGATGCTCCTACCTTTTCCGAAAATTTAAAAAGGGAACTCCTCTTGAGGTAATCCCCTAGCCTTTTGTGAGAGGTTTTACTCTTCACCCTCATCGCCCCTTCTTGAGATGTTTCTGGGTAGATCACAATGATTTTACTATCTTGGGTATCAATACTGGTGAGGTCTACATGTTTGAAGCCTCTTTCTCTCTCCTGACTCTAATACCATCTACCAACAGATGATCTAGGACATGTGATCTTAGATCCTCTACCTACTCTTGTTTATTACACCTAAACTGACTCACATGGGCTTAGAGGTTGGTGCTGATCATGAAAACCACGTAGACCCAAAACATGGGCCTCCACCTCAGTGTAAGCCCCAATCTACATGAACTACAAGATCTCTGGTTCCCAACTCAACTGGGATATGTAGGAAGAATTTATATAGGCACGAGCTCCATATCAACTCATCCATGAAATGAGAGATCATGTCCCATTCATGTGGGAAGACATCATGCATAAGTGCCACCCCAAATAAACTATGATAACTCTGATTCCTGCTCTAATTAGGATATGTAGTATGACGACTTGAAGGCCAAAGCTCAAAAGGGTTCCCTTTTAAAGGGTTCACCCAATTAGACCACCAACAAATGGGAATCTTCCTACGTGTAATCCCCAATCCAAATGAACTATAAGAACTCTAATTCCCACCATAATTGGGATATGTAAGATGCTTGTATAGGGATCAAGCTCAAGGGACCTTCTACTCAGAAGTTCATCCTGATAAAATGTTCCCCCAAATTCTAAATGGCTTCCTCCTATGTGTAAGTCCTAATAAGTGAACTATGTGGGATCTGATTCATCTCCTGAGGATACATAGGAATCCCATCTTATGGGTCTGATCCCAAAATCAAACCACCTATCATCTCTCCTAGATGATGATTAACTCTATAATGCCTCATTTTATGGCTTATGTCATCATTGCCTCTATAGCATCGAATCCATGTATGTTCATGATTATCATGAAACCCAAGGGTAGCCTATGGATACACTCTTTGGGAATTAACTAAGGATTCACAAACCTATTAATATGAATTAAATCTATAAGAGAGTCCCAAATTAGGAAATAATTCGCACCAAAATGGTGTGATGATACCGACCTTCCATCCTCTTGACCGATCGAGCACTTAAGTTTTGTTGTCCAAATCGTCATTCAACAAGCACCAGCCTTTATAATTAAGGCCCATGAATCATGGATACTAGGGTTATTTGGTTTTTTTATCTCCATGAATAAACCCGTTAGAGACCATACGAGGAATTCAAATCCCAGGAGGACCTATTGCACAAATACTTAACCCCTTGAAATCGCATGCTGGCACCATATGACTATGGAACCTCCTTCATAATGAACAAGGGATGAACAACCCAGTCCCTATAAGGTCAATCCAATTCCCTTTAAAGGATAATGATTCACTATATAAAGAAGAAGAAAATGGTGATGTGAAACTCTCTATAATAATAGACAAACTCTTATCACCCATCAGACCATCTCGTTTCCCCAAAACACATCACCTTGGGCCGAAACAAAAATGGATAACCTGACATGAATCCTCAACCAAGGTGGAGGGTTTCACCCCACTCAATCCCCTTCACCTCATCAAAAATAATGGGGTTAAGCTGAATCATCAAATATGCATATGATTAGTAGATTCAACTTTTATGGGGGGTTTTTATTTATATTTCATATATATATATATATATATATATTGCAGTTTTCCACAGAAAAACCTCCGATCCAAATGGCATCCCAAAAACCAATGTATAACTATACCTCAACGATCCCACATGCAGCCGGGGACCCAATGAAGATAATGACCCCCTCTCCAAAAAAGCGTCTTCAACGCTGGGTATCCAATGCACTAATTAGAGAGTAACCCCAAAATGGTACTCTCCCCATAGTGGATGTTGCATGACAAGCCCTCCAATGTACAAATCCTCGCCAGCCGCCTCCTCAGCTGTGGCTAAAACCCTAGCACAAGGCAACCCTGGTGGTTGTCTTGAACCATTTTGGGAGTTTATCCTCAGAACGTGACAACAAGTAACTACCTTATCTTAGGGTGGAAGATGAATTCAATTTTATTGACTTCATCCCAGCTACAAAGGGGTCTTACTCTTAGGCCCCTACTGGAGAGCATTGCCGCCAACGTTGGGCGGCTAATTATCCCTGCTCTGAAGAGGATCTCATGTTGATGGAACCTGCTAAATTCCAAAGGAAGTAGGCCCCTCGGGATGTCCACTAAGGTAAAAAAACATATAACCAAGATAAGGTAATTAGTCTGGTGCCTAAGGAGGAAACCCACCATACAAACACAACAACATTTAAGAGAAAAACATACAACTATACCCCCTTCACTCAATCCTACCATAGAAATATGGTAGCACAGTACAAGAACATGTACTTTACTGACAACGCTCGTTGGTCCCGCCATGCTGATGGAGTGGAAAGTTACAGACATCTGTAAAAATTTGTCGATGTTCAAGAATACCGTCATCCAAATAGTATGGAAAAAAACTACATGCATGCACAAATACCTAATAACATGCATCAATCCCACCATCCAAATATGGAAAAAAACAAATATAATCAGATTTAAATACTTGAGGATGCAAACAAGTACCATGAGAAAAATACAGTGGGAAGCAAGAAGATGGAAATTCCTGCATGAAAGTATGAATCCCAATAGTCAAATATAGTGGAAACTAAAGAAGACATCTTGCGGTAGACTTGTTCCTCTGTCTGGGCATAAGAGAATCGCCAGTATCCACTGGAAACCTATAGAGGACTAGAGCTGGAACAAACTCCTACCCTAACATCAAAATGGGAATTCATACCTATTCTAGAAAAATATGTATCTCAGCACATCATGGAAATGATGTAAGATCAGACGTCAATTCTAGACCATATCCTCCAAAAATGTCAAGATATCATTGCATTGGTGAAAAAGGTGAGGAATCAGTCCCATGACCTGGTTTCCTCGAATAGAATGACTTACCCACAACATGTTGTAGTCACTTCGGAGCAATTATTCATTCATTCGCTTGTCTAAAAGGGTCAGCAGAAATATCCCAAGATACACGAACATCTTGATCAGAAAAAAATACTACTTCCAACTTTGTGACCTCAGACAAATGTGGTTGTCTCTCTAGGGCAGGCATATATCCATGCCAAAAATCAAGATGTCTATCGGCATATCCTAGTGGCATCATGGGAACCAACAAAATAGGGAACCATATATGAAGGTTGTTACCGATAGTAGATGGAACTGGTTACCTATAAGAGAGAGCCCAAAAATAAATGTTCCAAAGGCAAAGGGAAAATGAAAATCATATGCATGATTCTACTCTGTTGGAAGAAGCATTCCTTGACACCCTCGAGCATATATTAATAAAGGATCAAGACCCTGTCAACCCATTACCAAATTATTGAAGTGGTAGTAGCAGTTGCAAAGGTCCTTCCTATAATGTTGCTACCAAAAGCTCTAAAATTACTCCCTAGAGAACCCACTTTGGTTTACACTAGGGGCCAAGAATGATCGATCATGAGAAATTTTCTCCTAATACATTTCAGGGTATCCCTCCCCTTGATCAGGTGATCAAAAATAAGAAGGCCCTCCCATTATTTTCGTCCACTCGGATGATCCTCCCTTGGGTATAATATGTAGATATGCTTCTCCCTGCAGTCAGACATCAATACATGATGGTAGTCCTAACCATAATGACATTCATTGTGAAGGCCCTCTCTGCAATGGTATTTTTAGTTAAGGCCCTCCCCTCAGCAACACCAAGCAATGAGAAGGTCCTCCTCTCATTGCAGTATGTCTTGAAGGCCCTCCCCAAGATATACAATGAAGAATTTCTCCCTGGAACCAGATATCAAGATGTGATAATAGTCCTCTCCATCATAGCAATCATTGAGAAGGACCTCACCTTAGTGGCATCAAGAAAAAAGATGGTTCTCCCTTCACTTCAGCCCACCCAGAAGGTCCTCCCCAGGTTATACACTGTAGGGAAATTCCCCACGGTCAGGAATCAAGTTGCAATGGTAGCCCATATCCATTATAGCACTAATTTCAATGGTTATTCACGCTGTCAAAATTCACACAGGGAAGATGTTTCTCCCATTTATATGAAAAATGTCATAAAGTCCTTCAATGATGAGGCACTTAGAAAGATGGTTATAGATATTTCAGACACACATTCTATGATGAGTGGTATTGTTTCTCAACCAGAGGATGGTCTAGGACCATTCTCATCTTCTGATCCACCCTCGTGCTACTCACATATCAATGAGAATCCTAATAGATCTACTACATGGAACAAAATCATTAAAAATAATCCAAGATGGGCATATCAAGTAGAGGATTCCTTTGAATAACAACAACATGATATGTTTCTTATGAGAAGTAAAAGAGCTAAGTACGATATACCAGTGATGTATTTTCCCACAACCACTTCGCACTTCGATATACCAAGGGGTTGTCTGAGGAATGCATGCATAACATTCACCTCAATAATTGGAAAACTCACTACCATATACAGAAAATATGACCCTTTGAATGGTATGTAGACCATGTAAACATATTAGGATATATTCACCATCTAATTGACCTATAATTCCTCCCATCTACACAGCATCCATGACCCAAAAGGTGAATGAAATACCTCCAACTGGCCTTCCTCCACAAACTACACATGTTTTTTTGCCTCCTTGGTGATTCCCCGTCTAGAAATAATATCAAGTGATGGGAAAAACATAGATCACTACACCTCACCCCATGTCCCATATAGCAGACCTCATCGGAAATGACATCTTGTAATGTCTTTACCCAAAAAAAATCAAATTAAATATCTACTCAGGAAAGGTGGAACGCTCAACAAGAATTGGACTTAAAAAGTTTTACCTCAAATCCATGCCAAATGAAAATCTATCTTCTCCTTTCTTTGAAGAACGATGACTAAAGAGGTGACCCGTTTCATCTAGTCTCATGGTTCATACATCCCATGAATGCATATTGTGAGGTCATATCAGGTCTCCCTTTGGGTCGATCTTCACCAATAAATCCAAAGAATACCACATAATAGAAGTAGAAAGTCCAAAAAAGGATGAAAAACTATCTCCTACCATTCCGCCCCAGGTTCATCACCCCTGATGCAGTATGAATCAGCAAACATGGTGAATTTCAGTCTCATGGATCTCATAGGAAATGATACAAATGGAGAGGATTCAAAAAAAGATAGTTCCCTCCCATTGGCGGCCCACATCGAACATGATGGTTGGCATACCTAGAATCAGAGAGCTGTCCAATATTTGGGATCACCCTCAATAACCCTATTACTAACTCCCTCAAGCATCCTCAAAAATGAGAAGACTAAATACCAAGTCATTTATGACCCACCTCCTCCCCCTTGATAAGGTATCCCTCATGCTCAAGAAAATATTCGCCAAGGAGGAGGAAGAAATGAAAGATCTTAGGTGAATCAGTGTCGAACTGCATCGAGGATGCTATTTTTTAAGATGTGTTCCTCAAGATGAACATCATCCTGGGTTCCTAGAAGAAGTTCCTCTTCCACAGGAACTCATCTTAGTAAATGAAACTAAGCTCATATTCTTGTCCAATCTAGCACTAGGACCATCTGTCTTCTTGAATTCGGTCCCTGAAGGACATAAAAAAAATCCCTCGATGGGGAAAGCAGCTATAATAAATTTAGGTGAACCCATAAAGGATACCCATAGTAGGGTATCCGACCCAAATTCTAGTAGTGCCAACACATCAATTTTTTCCCCTACTCCACCTGCCAAAGCTCAAGTCGTGTAGGATATGAATCAAGGGCTCCTGAATACATTTGAGTGACTGAAATCCTAACTAGAAGCTTGGGAAGGGTGGTGTGATCTGATAATACCAAGATGAAAACCTTACCCTGATTGGGTGAGTAACATTAAACCACCTCCAAACTTCTAGAACCTCGTATTCCTGGTGTTCAACAGTAAAAGAGACCCATAACAGAATCTAATACACTATCCAGCTTACTGTGACCCCATGGTGGTCACACTAGAGCAACAAGAAGAAGTTAAACTCAGGTGCTTCATACGAACTATGTAGGTTTCAGCCTTCATATGGTATACTTGTTTTCCATCTAACTCAATAACTGGCTTGGAGGACCTCTAGTGATAGTTTCTATTTCAGTTCAGTTTTACATTTCCTAAGAAAATAGTCAGTGATCTCATCAACTATAATGAGTAAGAGAATACAAGAGTTTTAGACATCATGGCCAGATGGAAAGGCTTAACATACTCCCTGAACCGGCCACTCCCGCAAGATAAATTTTTTTCTTTGTGTATTGATAATCTCCATGATGAATTGTGGACACCACTAATCCCAGTGAAGTAAACAAGTGGGTTCCTAGATTTCTCTGTCATTTTCCAAAGGATAGAAGACTCTTTAAAAGGGACCAATCACAAGTCCCGAGCATCCTCATTGACCCCAGGAAAATGAATGGGAATAGATTATGCGGATTCTATCATGCTTAATCCACCCATGACACCAACACAGGTTGCTATGCCTCCACCAAACCGTGCAGGACCCACTAGATGCCAACTTCCACCCCCCACATTGGTAATATGATCAAATGGGTTCCAAAAGAAATCAATTCAAGGAATGGATAAAAAAAATTCAACTCATTCCGAGATGACCTAGTCCGTGGCTACTTCATACCTTCCATGAATTGAAACTTTATCTAGATACCAGAGCCAAAGTGAGCTGATGAAGTAGTTCTAGATGACCATCTAAATTATTGTCTCCACCACTGGATACTTGGACACACGATCTAAGAGTGCTTCATCTTCAAGGATCTCCTACAAAATATATGGTATTTTGAACAAGTCAATCTAGGTCCACCACCAGCACAAGTAGCATATGTCTCCACCTTAGACCCTAGAGAGGAAGAGGAGTGGTGAATAGTCACGATAAAAAAAAGGTGAAAAATTTTTATAGTTGGGTGGCTTGGAAAACAGTCAACTGCGGTCATGGAATCATCCATCCACAGTTGAAGAAACCAACCATGCCTGTAATAGCTCTTGATGTAAAACAACCATCATCCTCAGACCCACAATCCAATAGGTCTGAAAAGGAAGAAAATAGGAGCAAGAATATGAGCATGTTACAAATATGAAACCATCCTTGACACTTTCAGACTTCATGCCATCAGAGTTGAAAGCATAGACATCACCCCGGAAAATGGGAAAATAGATAACTCCCTACCAAAAAACATTACCATAAGAATAAAATCATACATAATCATTTTCAGATCATGTACTAATATTTGGATCCATTAATTTCATTCACTTGCTAGACTGCTTCTCTAAGGGGGGTTATGTCCAGGAACATAAATTCCTCGCGTCCAACCAGAGATTTAGAGGAAGAGGCCACAAAGGATGAGGGCTTCCGAGAAAGCATTGTCATGATAGGAGTCAAATTTCATGGCCATAACCTAACTCAACCCATTAATGTTTTAGAAACTCACATAAGGACCCTCCAATAGACACAATAGGAACCCGAGTGTTTATCTACCCCTATCAGAAGAAATCTATGCCCAATCATCTTGGAGTATCTGTTGCAGGAAGGGAAGATGTCTAATCACCCAATTCACATAGGAAGACTAGTTCGGCCAAAATTGGAAATCACAATAGCACCATCAGCTCTTGTCATAGAGGTCGGATCATCTATGTCCGAAGCTCAAGCCCTTAAATCACCCATGAAAGAGCAACCCCAAACTGGGAAGTGACAAACTTTAGAGAAAAAATATGGTATTATGAAGCATCTAGCCTCATTACCGGAAAATCTATCAATGTTGGATGCCTTGAGTCTGTCAGAAAACATTAGGGAAGCACTAATTGAAGCCTTACTAAGTCCCAAAGAATTCGAGGCCAAATTAGCAGTTGTAAAAGTCTATCAGATAGAGACCAATCCCAAAGAATGTCATGTTGTCATCTCCTTCATAGATCAAGATGAAGATTCCATCACGTAGGGACACAGAAAACCCTTATATGTGTCTGGAAAGATAAATGGAATTGATTTCCATAGAATTTTCATCGATAATGGATTTCGGGTTAACCTCCTCTCACTACGAACACTTTGTCAGTTGGTCTGCGATGAGGACAGTTTAACCCCTTGCACCACAACTCTGTTGGGATATGAAAAAATTAAGTAGAAGACATTAGGATGAATGAGGATTAAAACTTGGCTTGGTGGCCCCGTGTCTAATTCTGATTTTTCTGGTAGTTAGGAAAAGTATGGCCTTAAATGTTCTGTTTGGGAGGTCATGGATGCATCAACATGCTGTGATTCCATCATCATACCATTAGTGTGTCAAATATTGTTATCATGGAAAAAATTGGTCATTCAACGCCAATAAATCCCCATTCAAATCATGTGAGTCACATTACATCAATACAGGGTTCTATGGACCAAAAGAGAAGAAGTATTTGGCCAAAGACGTTGCATAGATCACTACCCCAAAAGGGCTAGAAATGGCTCCTACTAATCCCCTCAAACAGATTGGAGAACAGTATGTATAACCCACCAACTAGGTTGAGTGCATAAGTTCATGCTCAAACATGGACTCAGTCATCTGCATGATTTTTTTTATAATCACCAAGTCCAAGGACACTGAAAAGCAAGCTAACCCCCATGATAATGGTGAGGGATCAAACATAAATGCTACCATATCATCCTTGGGGCCTCAAACCGTTCCTTTTTTACTCACTATGGAAATAGACAATGTCCTATCACTAAAAAGAGAGAGGAAACTACTCCACACTCCATTCCATTCTCTTCATTAAATTCCCCACAGTCAGTCAGGGAAAAAGGAGTTGTTTCAGTTTCCAAAAATCAAAGTTATGATTCCTCTCCCAACGCTAAAGAGTTCATCTCAAGAATCCTCTCTCAATAAGAATAAAAAGAAGACAATGAAGAGGATGAATAATAATAAGAAGAGGAAGATCTCAAATATTCCCCACTTATATTCGGAGAAGGTGTCTCCACCACGATCAATGAACTAAGGGAGATGAACATGGGCACCGATGGTGACCCAAAACCCACTCTGATTAGTGTGGATATGCATTTTGAGGATAATTAGGCATATAACTCCATCCTAAAGAAGAATCGAGAAGTTTTTTCTTGTAACTACATAGAAATGTTGGGCCTCGATCATAAGTTCACCACTCATCTCCTGGGTCTACCAAATGACCATAGTGGCTACAAGCAGACTTCCAGAAGGACCCACCTAACACATGCTGCCAAAATAGAGGGTAAAGTTGAAAAACTAATCAATGATAACTTCATTCAAGAAGTCTAATACCTGATTTGTCTAGAAAACATAGTCCCTATCAAAAATAAGAATGGATGGATTAGAGTCTGCATTGACTACAAGGACCTCAATCAACACTTCCCAAACGATGATTTCCTAGTCTCGATAATGGAATTTCTGATCGATACGACCAAAGGATATGAGGCCCTTTATTTCATTGATGGATATTTTGGATAAAACCATATTCGAATAGCCTAAGAATATGAATAATCCCCGACTTTCAAGTCCCTCAGAAAGTATTCTTCTATAAGGTTATTCCCTTTAGTAAGAAAAATGTAGGCGCTACATATCTTCACACCATGCATCACATTTTCAATAACTTATAAGGAAAATTAAGTGAGAGATATGTCGATGACCTAGTGGTTAATTCACGACAGCTCTCAAAACACATGAAAGATATAGAAAAATTCTTCAATAAACAATGATAACATAGTCTAAGGATGAATCGCTTAAAGTTTGATTTCAGTGTTACTTCCAAGAAATTCCTTGGCTTCATCCAAGGTCATCGTGACATCAAAGTCGAACCTGAGAAGACAAAATCCATCCTAAGAATATCTCTAACTTGCAACCTCCCTGAGTTAAGTGGTCTCTAAGGGAACCTAGCCGACATTCAGTGCTTCATAGACAACCTTGAAAGAATGTTATTTCCATTCACCAAGTAGATGAGGAAAGGGGTCGCATACTAGTGGGATAATTATTTTTAAGAGGCATTCGAAAATCTTAAAATGTATCTCCTAATACCATCAGTGATGATGCTGCCAGTTGAGGAAAGATCACTCATATTGTACGTAACCACCTTGGAATGGTCAATAGGCTCTTTCCTCACATAGAAGAATGATTCTGAAAGTTATAATAGTCTCTATTACCTCATTAGAATAATGATTCATACTTAGACTCGATATTCAAGAATCGAAAAGAAATTCTTATCCCTAATCATTGTAGTTTAGAAACATAGGCATTACACGCATCACCATGAGGTCCATCTGGTCTCTCTCTCCAGCACGATCAAGTATATCCTCAGCCCCCTATGCTAACTAGATGCCTATATTGATGGGAATTCATCCTACAGTCGTTTTACATATGGTACATCCCCCAAAAATTCATCAAAGGCCAGTAATTTGTAGATATATTTGAGGAAAACCACTTGGAAGAAATGACCCCATTGGATACTAAAATTCTTGATGAAGAAGTGTTATCCACCTAAGAAGGCCCCCAAGTATGGGAAATGTACTTTTACGGTGCCTCCAGAATCCTGAAAAGGGAAAGGATGGAGGATCCCAAGCTCCACAAAGTAGGGCTGGGAGTTATACTCATATCTCCATAAAAGGTGACCTTGGCTTACTCCTGGCTACTTTTAGATGGGTGTAAAATAGTAAAGTAGAATAATAGTCCCTCTTTGTAGGCCTGGAGATGGTACTTCATGCACGAGCCAAACACATGAAGATAAATGGAGATTCAGAGCTGGTCATCAAGCAAGTCAATGGTGACAATTCCAGCAAGAAAGAAGTATTGGCACCTTTGATGAACCATGTCTAGGATATGAGGATGAATTCCCATCAGAACCAAAACTTACTTATGTCCCTCAGTCAAAAAATGATAAAGATGATGTGTTGGCCAATACAGCCACAACCTTGGCTAATCTAGACCAGGATGAAACTATCATCAGCATTTCCCACTGTTGGATGGACTTGTCATTCATTAAGAACAACATGTAAAAAATCAAAGAGATTATCCCTATTCCTAGTCATTACGGTCATACCACCGGTTGGATAAATCCCATTTCAAATTACCTCCAGAGAGAGGAACTCCCACCAAATAGGGTTGGAAGAGAACAGTTCCAGAGGCGGGAAATCAATTTTGTTCTGTATAATATCGTAAACCATGAAAAGTTTCTCTACAAATGAGGCCTTTAAGGAGTCCTTCTCAGGTGCATCGATAGAGAAGAGACTACTTCCATCATGAAAGATGTACAGGCTAGGACTTGGTAAGAACACCAATGAGTAGCCAAGTTATCCCATCAAATTAAAAGGCTTGGATGCTATTGGCCCACTATGATACAAGATTGTGCCACATTATCCAAGAAGTTTCATCCCTTCCATGTTCATTCCAATTTCATTCACCAACCCTCGAACTACTTCACATAGCTATGTACTCTTTTCCATTTTCCAAATGGGGTATGGATGTCGTAGAACCATATCCTCCCACCCTAGAAAGACAATTCAATTTTTTTCTCATAGCGACTGAATTCTTCTCCAAATGGGCTAAAGTCATACCCATTAAAGAGGTTGGGGAAAGAAGCATTATTAGCTTTGTGAAATCCAACATCATTACTAGATTTGGATTCCCCCATACAATATTGACAGACAATGGCACTAACTTCTACTCTGCTATGTTGGATAAGTTATACCATGAGTATGGAATCGAATCCAATTGTTTATATCGCTTTAATGTAATGGCCAATAGGCAGATAGAGGCTTCCAACAATAACTTATCAAACATAATAAAGAATATATTAGACAAGGATAAAAAATTGCGGCCAAAAAATCTCATCTAAGCTTTACGGTCATACGAAACAACAACTTGCACTACCACCTAGGCAACCCAATACTCACTAGTATATGGTATATAGGTGGTTCTGCCCATCGATCTTCAAGTTACATCATTCTGCATTGTTTTTTGTGATCAACTATCAATGGATGAGTAATCCTAGAAATGGTTTTATGAGTTGGAGCGACTGGATGAGAAAATATTTCAAAATTTTCACCATTTTGAAGTCTACCAAAATTGGATCGCATGAACCTTCAAAAAAAAGGTTCGCCTGCAGTATTTCCTCGAAGGAGAGATGGTGTTTTTCCTCCTAACCCTGATGATACTCGAGAAAAAACCCCTAAATATTGAGCTGAAATGGGTGGGACCACATTTCATATATAAGGTCTACTCAAATTGAGTGTATTCATAGACATCAATTTATGGAAATCTTATCACATCTACCCCCATTGAATGGTTTATGAAAAATTATTTCTCATATCGGAAACACATAGATCTTAGATGCAACTCATTAAACTACATAGCGATATAAAACATCCTAGCTGCAGGACATAAAAATGCATAAAAACACATTATTTCTAACCGAATGACTATAAACTGCATGGCCAAAATTGTCCTTGATGCATGATGCAAAATTTCTTAGCATCATCATCCTAACATCAAGAAATTAAACTATAAGGTATGCATTATTTTCTAGAAAACAATACATTGTGTATAAGTAAAATTAATGAAAAGAAAATAGCAATACCCTCCCCTATCTATTCATGGGGAAAACCGACATAGGAAGGGAATTATAGAACTACGTGTGGCTTGATTCCCATTCATCAGTGGGATATGTAGTGATGCCTCGACCCTAAATCGTGTCCTATCCATCACATGAAACAGAATGCCCCTATTATATCCTATATCACCCCATACTATGAGGAAAATCCTTTTCAATCCTTGATTCTCACATCGAGTATAATTCACATGAGCTCAGGATCAGTGGTAAGGGTTATTGTGCGTAAACAAATCATAGAGGAATTTGATTGACCAGACACCCATTGAGGATGAAACCAAAATGACCCAACCCCTACGCTCGATTCAGATTGGTATAAGAATCATATTGTTTGAATAAATATGTATGGATTGATTTATTCCCTTGAAGGATATGCAGTGATGTCTGAAATTAACATCCTTTCCCAGTCACCAATCAAAGAAACAATTCCCTCTCATTTCCCTACAAATGGAACAGACCGCTGTAGGGAACATCTAGAACTATGTATGGCTTGATTTATACCCTTGAAGGATATGTAGTGATATTGGGATTATCTATCCTAGCCTATCCATCAGCACCAGATAAAAATCCCCCCTCCCTGTGTATGGACTGGACCTATAAATTTAAGGAATTTGCAGAACTATATATGGATTTATCCCTATCTCAATGGGATACGTAGAGATGATCGAACCCATGTTTTGGGACCAATCATGATATGATTATAATTCACATCGGTTTACCTTTTCCCTTACATTATGATGTTAAACTACATGAAATCTGCTAGAACTACATATGGATTTATTCCTATCTTAGTGGGATACGTAGTGATTCCCAGATCTCATATCCTGGTCCATCCGTCATTTAAAATGCATTTCCCCTCACTATGCATGGACCAGACCTTTATAGGGAGGGTATGTCCAGAACTACATGATGATTGATTCATGCACTTGCTGGATGCGTAGTGACACCTTGACCCTGAATCCTGGTTCAGACACCAGGAAACAAAAATGTCCCTTTTCCCTATGTATGGGCCAGACCTATGTAAGGGATTCCATTCCAGAACTATGTATTGATTGATTCCTTCCCTTCAAGGATATATAGTGATGCTTGAATCCTCCATCCTAGTCCTACGGCCCAAACAAAATGCCACTTCTTCTAGGTATAGGACAAACATATATAGGGGAATCCATAAAAGATCCTAACTACATGACATTAAAATACAAGGTTCATCAAGAATCATGTGCGGCCCAATTATTAGCATTACAAGATCGTAAACATGCCCCCAACTTCCTACAAAACAAATGAAAGGAGATGACTGAAAATCCATGTCTGAATTTCAACACCTAGGAGTTAAAAGATCATGCTTCCCCAAAATATGAGTCAGATCTCTGTGGAAGCTTTCGTAGTTCCTGGATAATCACAGTCTAGTTATTTCTTATGTTCCCAAACACATATTTCTAATTTTCAAACTCCGTACTCTAGGAAATCATGGGTCCCCATAAACACTCATTGACATTAGAAGTGGATGGACAGTTTCATGCGGACAACTTTGTTCGACTATGCACATCATGCCCCTATGTATCTGCATATGTTGCCTACAAAATGACCATGAAATAAAGGAAAACCCATCTTTGGGAGAGGATTTTTGTATTTTCGTACACCCAATGGCTTCCAAGACCCATGTCATTCCTCCTGGACCAAGGCCCCCCTGGGATTATGGTTTACACCTTCTATCACCCCTCATGTCTGAGGAATACCAGAATATCCCAACCATAATTAACTAAATTCTATTTATGGTCTTTGTGAAATGTTTTCTATACAACACAATTGTAAACTGTGCTGCCAATATCCATACCACACGATTCTAAAGAGAAAATCCATAAGTGTCCCGGTTGCATGACATCAAACTGCCTCACAATGGAAATGCATAGATTCTTATCTTGGCTCGGCCTCCTCAAACAAAATTCCATTCTTTTCTACATATAGGATAGACTTCCATATATAATGTCAATTGGGAATCTTTCATGACTCAGTTTCCCCCTGATAAGATGTGTGGAAGGCCTGAATCCTATGATCCAGAATCATCCAAAAAAAATATTGAAATGTTCCCTTCACTATGCGTGAATTGATTCAAAGTAGAGAATCCCCTAAAAAGTATTTAAATTTTCCCTTATCTGTGCTTGTTTGATTTATGAATCTATGGTTACTTAGACTGAATCATTAGTCAATTTTGAATATATGAATGAAAAAGTAATTTAAATTGTGTGTGTGCCACCATAATTTAGGAATGGTGATTCATCAAGTAAAATCTTCTTATATGACCAGTTACATTCTTCTATTGAATGTAAAGGTCTAGATATATTAAAAATAACTACCAATTATAATTTATTAAGAATGTAATTGTATAAATTGGCAGTGGTTCTTCATCTAACTGGTTTAATGCGTGAATACAAGAATTATTAAATCTTAAATTCAAAATACATTCATCGTTAAATGGGGATTCTAATTGAAACTGGAAGGGTTTTTTTCTCTATAACTTACTATTGAAACTCCATATACTAGGATGCGTAACTAAAATATATAACTTGAAGTAGACCCAAACACATTATTGGTCATTTTACATCATCTCTTTTAAATATTTATAGTCTAATACATTACCCATACTTGGATTTAGTTTTATGAAAAAGGGTGTGACTTACTTGTAGGAAGTATTATACCTATCCAATTTTTATATATGTGGTATTTTTTTTATCAAATCCTGTATGAGGAATGAACATTTTATTTTTAAATAAATACCACCATAAATTCCTCGAGGTTTATTCTAGGATATGGTGAAGACCATTCTCCAGAGGTGGTGGGCCTTGAGCCACCAGCATTACCTCCAATACTTCCACCAATGGAACCTTCTTCTATTCCTAACTCGGGAGATGATGCATAGTTTTGAGTTGGATTTTTTCTACTTATATTGACTATATAGGAAGCTCTGTAAATTGTATCTTTTATGTAAGAGTTGATGAGAGAGATTCAATATCATCATCCACCATATTTCTCGTTTGATAGTCACCCCTAAGATTTTGAGTTATGGATTGAGACCATTTTTTCATTCGTCAAGCATTTGAAGATGCCTCTGGAAATGAGGGTCCAGATTGAAAGATATATTATTTATGGATTCACCAAAAATTGGTGGGATTTCTAGAACCAGGAATATCAGGACCGAGAAATTATATAGAGGGATTTTCAATCTTTCCTCTATGAATAAATTTTCACCAAGACCTTGAGGGTTGATCAATCAATGGACCTTATGCACCTAGAGTAGGTTACTATGAATGTAATGGAGTATTCATCTTGATTTACAAATCTTTATCACTTCACACCTATATATAACATTGATGATCCATCCATAGTGAGATTCATTGAGGATGGGGTCAAGAAACCTATTTGATCTAGTTGAATGTTTTCTAGTTGAAAACCATCTCTGAGATTGTAATGAAACCCCTTATTACCAAGCATAACCTGAGGGAATCTAGAGGTACGAATCATAGCGATGCACCTTCCTAGTCAAATGGTGTAGTTTTTTTAGTAGGAATAAACATTTTGGGACCTCACGTGAGGGAATTACCAGTTAGATTATACATACTCAAAACCCTATATTCTTGAACTAGTTTTGAAAATAGGGTGACATGAAGCCCCAGTGTGAGGGATCCTCGATTAAGTGAAATTATTGTGGAAGAGTGGTCCATTTATAGTGGGTTTGAAGAACCATACCTCCAATTAAAAATGAGATAATATCTTCACTGACTCTAGGTCCTAAATAAAGATTAATAGCTCTATGTTAAGTAAGGAGATGGAGCACTACCAGTAGAACAGGTCGAGAGGGTAGTCATGTCCTAGGGAGTGAGATGTTATTTGGACAATGAAAGTAGATTGGGCTTGTTCAAGGTAGTTTGGATATTTTATAGGGTTTTTTATTTGGATAAATATATAAATTATATATGATATACAAGGATCAGATTGTAGACCCATCTATGGTTCTTATTATGATCTTAGTAGAATCTACCTTTGTATCTGTTTAATTTGATACCAGAACTTACCACTCATTTACTTCCATAACTATTGTTGAAATACTTCGGCTTGAGATTGAATATTTTTATGGAGTGATTATTCTTGATACTCTTTTGGGAGTGAGTTTAAAATTTTTGCATTAATTTAAAGATTTTCCTCTTATGGTTGGTGGCTATCATTTCTTATGGAATAACTTTATCCCTGAGACGATGGGCATTGAAAACATTTTTAGGATGGAGTAGTTGGATCCATATCATGGTCATATTGACTTTTATCATCATAAGTTGAAATTTAAATAACTTGAGAGTGGTAATTATATTCACAAGGGTGATCAGGATGTTTAGGAAAGTAGAGCTAAACTATAGCATCGTGGCTTGGGTGGAGTAACAACCCAGATAGCTCGCCTTTTATAAATGATTAGGGAATGTGTTAGTCTAATTTTTCTCTAGTTCTAGATAAATTTAGGTACGTCATCCCTGATGATGTTTCTATACTACCTATTAATAGATAGATATATTTTACTATCAATAAATTTGATGGAGAATCACTGGTATCCATAACTTTTTATAGGATGAATACGATTTGGTTGAAAGATATCAAGAGGAAGTTAGAGGACTTCGAGACTTAGAGTTTTATATGGCCTAATTCTTCACCTTGGGATTCACCTTTACTTTTAACCAAAAAGGTATATGGTTAAATTTTTATTTGTAATGATTACCAATTTTTGAATAATTTTATAGTTATGAACTGGTATCCACTTCCTTGTATAGATGAAAAATTTAGCCAACTATGAGGAGTGATGGTTTTCCCTAAGATTGATCTGAGTTCAAGATACCATCAGATATGAGTTAGAATGTAGAAAATACCTTTTACAATGTTTCAAATTAGGTATGGTATTTATGTGTATCTTGTTATGTCATTTGATTTGAGGAAAGTGTCTTCCAT
Organism: Viscum album; assembly: GCA_963277665.1. NCBI lineage: Eukaryota > Viridiplantae > Streptophyta > Magnoliopsida > Santalales > Viscaceae > Viscum > Viscum album. The sequence continues at coordinate 683,892,063 of OY728158.1, read as the reverse complement.
TTTCCTGGCATGGATGAATCGGATTTTCCACCCATATTTGGATTCATTTATGGTAGTATTTGTAAATGACATCATAGTGTATTCAAATGCTCAACACAATCATGTGAAACGTCTTGATATCATGATGAATAAACTAAGAGATAAATATGTTTTTGGTAATATCACTAAATGAAACATTTTAATCGACACAGTTTACTTATTAGACCACATCATCTCATAGGTATGAGTGTTTTCTGACCCAGAAAAGGTGAGAGCGGTAGTTACCTAGGAGCATCCTAATAAAATTTTTTTACATCTACATATTCGTGGGGATGGATGGATATTAAATGAGGATTATTTATGAGTTTTCATGTGTAGAAGAACCTATAAATTTCTTTACTAAGAATGGTGTTAAATTTATATATTCTAAAGCATGTAAGATAGCCCTTTAGAGCAGAAAGGGAGACTGACCTCAGCACCAATCCTGATTCGTCTAGATCCAGGAAGAAGCTATATTGTTTATTGTGATGTTTCAGACATCACGCTATTAGAATGTAGGATGCATAAAGATCAAATTATGGAATATGGATCTCACCAATTAAGTTCACACTTGAGGAATTACTAGGCTAATGATCTCCAGCTAGTAGTTATAGTTCAAGCCTTCCATTATTGGAGGAATTATTTTCTTGGAGAGTAGTCTGTTGTGTTTATAGACAAAAGGAGACTCATGAAGATAATTACACAATGTGACATAAATATTATACATAGAAGATTATTTAATTACCTATAGTCCTTCAATTTTTATCATATCTATAATCTTGGAAAGGGTAATGTTGTAGCAGATTCTCTAAGCTAGATGACTCAGAAACAGGCAGTTCTGGAGGCGATTGGTGAGTGGCAGTTGACGGTCCTATTTTTTGAGATATACTTAGAGGACTAGAAGAATAAAAAATATTATATCCTTGAATATTTATTATTAAACTCTTCCCATATATAGAGATTGAGGATGAGGAAAATTTTATAACCCTAGGGCTTAGTTCAAAGGGAGAGTGTTTTAGCAAGGACCTACCACCAGGTTGGACTGTTGATGAGGATGAGATACTTCACACTCATATACGTATCTCAATTCACGAAAACATATGGGAGGAGTTTCATGTTAGTCTCATACCTCCGTTTGGGAAGTACATCTTGGTGTTACCAAGATGTATCGTGACTTTTTCACTTGTATTGGTTGAAAGCCCTAAAAAGGAAGATAGTGGGTTTCATTGCACAGTGTTTCTCTCCATTCAGATAGTAAAGGAGGAACACCAGTGAATATAAGGACTTTTATATTAATTTCCCATTCCATAGTGGAAATGTAATGATTTTACCATATTTCTTTGACTGGTTTATCAAGATCCCCTCGAGGTAAGGATATAGTATAGGTAATAATCAATATGATAATGAAGTTTTCTCACTTTCTATCTATCAAAGAGACCTTTTTAGTGGATGAGCTTAGACGGTTCTATGTTTGAAAGATTATATGCATTAATAGTTTTCCTCGTTCTATCGTATCAGACAGAGACACCTGGTTTGTATCACAGTTCTAGAAATGGTTATAAACTCTGTCGGTACATAGGTTCTTTTCAGAACATGATTAAACCAATAGAACAGTAGGAAATACAGACATATGATACATATTTTGGAGGATATGTTTAGAGAATGTATCCTTGATTTTTATGTTTCTTGGTAAAATCACATATCTTTATCTGATTTCTCTTACAATAACAGCTTTCATGTGATAATATATATGGATCCTTATGATTCCTTATATGGTATTTCATGTCGTTTACCCCAATAATAGATTGAGGTCGGAGAGGTAGTGCTACTAGGACATCATCTCGTTTTCGAGACATCAGAGTTGGTTAAACTTATTCAGAATCATATGGCTACAGCTTAGTCTAGGTTAAAGTATTACACCAATCGTCATCAATGACCTATGGAGTTCAAGGTAAGTGATCATGTTTTCTTGTGATATTATCCTAGGATAGGGCATAGATGAATTTAGAGATAGGGTAAGTTGTCACCTCATTATGTTTGGTATTTTGAGGTTCTAGATAGAGTTGGTTTTGTAGGATATCAGATATTCCTTCCTTATAGGTACCCATATATGTCTAATGTATTTCAAATATCTCAACTTTGACATTATTATTCTTACATGTCTCGTGTTTCAAATCTTGAAAATGTTGAATTAGGATTTGATGCATCCTTTCATGAGTATCATATATAGATCTTTGACCATAGCATGAAGGATATCTGAGGTAGGTCAGTTCCTTTAGACCAGGTGATATGGAAACACGACTTCATACAAGATAAGACCTAGGAGAGAGAGGCTGATGTACATGCCCAGTGGTTGGAGCTTTTCTCAAATGACATTTTACCACCCCTGGAAGAGAAACTCAGAGTTTGATTTTTTTAACGAGTGGATACTATAAGATCGTTATTTTCCCTTTATTTAAGAACCGCATAAGTTTATGTTTTAATCAATCTTAAAACACATACTTATTCTTAAATGATTAATGAATGGTTCATGAGCATATGAGGCTTGTTCAGAGCCCAAATCTCTTGTTTTTGGAGAGAAAATAAGATTTTTGTGGCTAGTAGTAACTATGTAATTAAATCATATGACTCATATAAAAGGAATACAAATTTATCATACCATGAAAGGGAGGCCACATGGCCATGTGAAAAACTATAGACCTTTAGAAGAGTGGAAATTTTTGGTTATAACATGATTTTTCTAACTATGTTCCTAACTTTGTGAGGGGGTGTCTCCCTTCGATAGTTTTGGAACACGATTAGCACACTGTTTGGCCAACTATGATACCAAAATATGTGCCTCTTTTAAACTTGGGTGAATTTACCTTTTCGCCTCTATATCTTTAAAACTTAAACCCCCTTTCTTCTCTAGTATCCACTCACATTGGAAGATCCTTCAGAGATTCAACTAAGGATTGATCTAGCCTCACCATTCAACGTTTGATTTCCTCATCATTAGTGTTTTTACATTACTCTCAGTAAGATATTTGGTTCGTTTCCTTCTTTTATCTATTTATATATCCATATATTGTGTGATATTCAATTTAGAACTTTCCCCTATTTTCAGGTTATTCATCTATTTAGCCGATTTCTTCTATTTTTTCCCAAATAAAAACCCAATACAGGATGCGGGTTTGTATAACCCGATGTGGAAGGTATTCTATACCATTTTACCTAAAATTCATTTTAATTAAAATATATTCCTTACAATGCTGCATTTCATACCCTCTGAATGTTTTCCTTAACTTAATGAATAAAAATATTTATTGAATCTAAATTTGAATCCCTCATAATACCTCACCTAGGTTTTAGGTTGGAAACCTCAACCAGAACAACCAGCATGGTGTGTTCATTTATCTACCCCTTATCTAAAACCACCCACTTGGGTGTGTGATATTTCCACCTATTTATGAAATACTTTATAAATTAAATGATATATTGAATGGTTGATTAAAACTTTTACATAAAATTTAAATGTAAGAAAATGGTTTAAATGATGACATTGTAAATAGGTGGATTTTCTATTGTCATATACCCCATTGTATGGATGGTAGGATGTAGTTATGGGTAATAACATTTCATCTTGACCTTTTATATTACTTTATGATATTTGGAATTATGATATAGCACAGAGGATGGGTAATTTGGTATTTATCCCACTCTGACTATCGATATGGAACTGAATTTGATTATTGGTATTGAACCAGCAAGGGGGATCAAGGTATGGAACTTAGGACCCATGTAGTTATATCTTATGATATTAGGATGACATGGCCATCAGCCCTAGGTTCTTAGACCATTTAAATCTACAGTATTCCAATCTCAACTTTGATGAGTCACTTGTTCTCAAGGAGGAAACCTTGGTCTCTTTCTTTGGTCCTAGCCCATGTAGGTCTGAAAATTTTTATTCATGTAGCACATGTTAGCCTGAATGACCCGAAGGCATTCTTTTTATTTTATTACAGATAATCCCCCTTTTAAGGGTTTAAGGGGAACCCGTACATGACTCATAGGCCCAAGTCACAAGGCCCGACATGACCCGTAATACATGACCCAAAGGGCCAGATGCATACCATGCCCAATACATGACCTGTAGGCCCATCCCACTAGAACTGCCCCTCCCCTAGATTTTTCATTATTGATTACCTTTAGCTCCCCACCTGCATTGCTAATCGGCTAGAATTTCCCAGTACAAAGCTGCACGGTACCAGGTCCCGATGGCGGTTTCCATACCCTCTCATTCTTCCAATCCGGTTAGCTCTGCTTCTGGTGACTGCTACTGGTGCTCTGATCCTCATTTGGGGCCTGCTCTGTGTGAACTATGGTACTTTATGGTCTTCAATGGCCCTAAGGCCCTATGGCCCGAAGGCCTGTGATGGCTCGAAGGCCCTGAGACCCATATGCCCAAACCGGTGGCCCGAAAGCCCAAATCAGATGAATAGTCTGGATGCTACAGTACCAAACAGTGCCTGCTACAGTCCTACTACAGTACCCAAAAATTCGCCTCCACCCGGTTTTGAACATGGGTCTCTTGAATGCCAAGCAGGATCTCTTACCACTCGGGTACGGGCTTGTTGGCATTTGTAGCACATGTTGATTCTAGTAGTTATATTCATATCTCACATTTCTATAATGATACTCAACATTTATCTCTTGATGTTAGTTTTGTCTTTTGTTCATGGGATTGAATATATTTATATTTAATTTTACATCTTTACCAGTTATTCCTACACACATTTTTCATTTTTATTTATAAAATGGGTTTGTTATATACAACATTTGTGGTGGCCTGCTGAGTTTATCTCACACCCTATTTAAGCCACCATTTGGTACCTAAAAAAACTTCATGGATTCGGGAAGGGATAAGGGAAATCACCTAGTAATGGATTCTTGATTTGTACATATCATGGGATTTTAGGAGCCTAGGATTGAGCCTTGAATCTTGATACTTATATATAACATTTATATTTTATTCTTTTGTTGAAGATGTACTGTATTGGATTCATACTGATATGTATTCTAGTTTCTTCTTTTATAGAATCATGACATTATAATCATTGCATATATGAATTTGGAATGAGCTATTATGTGTTTATTATATCTAGATGTTTATCTTACATTGTTGATGATTTATTATGTTTACAATACTATTTTTTATTATACCATTATGTATCATATTGATCATGAGGGTATAGTCTTCCCACCACACCTTCATAGAACCTCACTTCTATTCAGCTGATATTTGCATTCGAGGAGGCACACTTTAGGACATATGGAAAACCAAATTTTGTTACTTATGAGTGATCTAAGCCATGGATATTAAATAGTCACTCATCATTCATGAGAACTTTAGAATCACCAAAACTTTATATTGGGAGAGACATAACAAAACGGGGGAGAAAACTGCATAGCCAATGAAATAACAGAATGAATTATTATAAAATATGGAATACATTAAATATACTATAGGTCAAGATGAGGAACCTTATTCTTCATATTTTTTACATTTAATGCTAGATCTCTCAATATTTTTTTTGAATGGATCCTATGTGTACAAATCAAAGGGTATAGATTTCTTTATGTAGCTCCCTAATATATTATCCTTTCTCTTAATTCCATCCCATGATCATTTCCCTTCTTCATCATTTGGATTATTACCATGTGGATCATTTGTTAGAGCTCTCCTCAGTTTGGTTGAACCAATTCAAATGTTTTTTTGAATTTCATTTTTTATTTTGGGTATTTGGATATAATTATCATGGAGAATACAGATTTTATGAAATGGTTGGGATGTTTTTTTTACCCTTAAATTAGTATGAGTGGATCTTGATGCAATGTCAGGGCTGTGGGGTTACCCTTAAGTAGGTTTTTGATTACCCACACACAACCAAACTACTTATCGGGATACCATTACATAGGTCTGCACTGGTTACCCTATTGTATCCTATTGAACAGTATCTCTACCAATACACAATGGCGGGAAATATTAATTGTATACTAACATTGTGCATTCCTACTAGGATAACACATACATGAGCTTGAGAACTATAGGAGTGACCTTTATTCCATGGAAATCATAACCCATAATAAAAGTCATATGATCCCATGGCATCACTGAAGTATTGCAGTGTAGCTCCTCCAAAATCATACGATCAGTGGATAGGACAAAGTCATTTGATTGATGGGGTGAAGTCATATGTAATGGATAAATTATTATGATTACCTTATTCCATTACAATTTTTCTCAACTAGGGTAAGTCATATGATATATGGGAAATCTTACAATATCCATTTCCCATTTTCAATTTTCATCATCGAACAAGAAACCTTAGATAGGAGAATTTTATACCACTACATAATAAAACATTTTCCATTTTTTGACTTTATCCTATACAAATGAAATCATAATTTCCAATGTAGGATTTATTAAAGAAATAATTAGAATGATTTAAAGAACTAAAAACTATATTAAAAATATTTTAAATGATGTAATTCAAAAAATTTGAATCAAGGTACAAATTGTTAATTAAATAAAATATATATATATTTATCCCCTAAAAATATCACTTAAATACATTAATAATTTAAAGTCATTATTTTAAAAAGTATCTAAAATCAATTAATTTATTGGGTTTACTATATATTAGGGTTTTATTTACAATGAAAAATAATAAAAAAACTATAAATATTGGATTTCATAATTTATGGATTATTTAATAAACCCTTATATGTCCCTTTTTATCATAGAACACTAAACTAACTATGGATTTCATTAAAAAAACTTGGTAATCCCTAGGTGAACAACCAATCTCATGGCATGTGAATCTCATATTAACTCCTCATGCATACTCATAGAGACTTCCAAATAACCCAGCCAATAAAAGACCTCCTAAACATCTAGGGACCAATCAGGTGGAAAATCCACACGATATATATTATCCCCCATCACTAGAAAATTTGAGTTAGATAAATAACTCTCATTCAAACCCTCAATGAGTTAGGAGGTAAAATATAAGGATACAAGTGATGCTCTACCTTAAAAATTTCAAACATCATGGTGAATCTCAGTGAATAGGATAATCACCATCAACTCACAAATAGAAACTTACACCACCTATGATTGGGTTTTCCCACATAATGTATCTTCCACCACATGAAAATTACCATGGGTTTATGCCATCTCAAAATGGAAATAATGAAGATATATAACCAATTTTCTCTATTGAAGTTTTAGGTCCCTCTGAGATAATATATAATTTTTTATTTTATTTTCAATATAGACCACAAACCACTCACCCATCATGTATTGATGTCAAAATCTTAGCACAATAATAACTACTACTATTTCTAGATCATGAATCATGTAGTTGTGCTCATATGACCTTAGCTACCATGACATATAATAGATCATTCACCTATCCTATATCATAACATATGTAATCATGAATCTTAAAGAATAAAAATATAATGTATACTTATTACCTGCCTCAGGTTTGTTTGGGATAATTATGACATAAATATCACTTTAATATCATAAAATAATCTCACACAAGACTCTAACCACTCAATATTCTACCACTTCTTGGTTATGTACATGGTAGTTACTATAAATTAGGATAAGTCTAGGATAACCAATTGGTAGTAACCTACCAAACCCATGAAAGAATGGATTTAAAAGATGTTATCAAGTAAATTACAAGATATCATAGCCTCTAACTTCTCTATGTCCACTTATATATAATCCTTTGATATCATGGGCCCCAATTAGTAAGCCATAATAATAAATAAATTATACATTGAGAGATTGAAATGTACAGGTACTATCTCAATGTGCTCAATATGGTCCCTATATGGATAGAATAATCCTTAATTGTTAGTATACTAAAATTATATTGACAAATACGTCCAAAAATGAATCCAGATACTAATGGAAGTACCTATTAATAAATGATATAAAATTTTTCTATATTCTTATCAAACTAAAAAGTATAAGAAAGTAATCATACAGGTTATTCCTTCTCTTAAAATAAATATATTAAATATCAGAAGGCCTCACTCATAATTAGTGAGATCAAAACGACAATTTAATCTTGGAGAATCACTTTTATCACCTTAAATGACTTAATGGGTTATCTATAGGAGGAGGAGTAAGGTGGCTGTTTCCTAGTAAGTCCTTTTATAATCTATACATAACCTAAATTATTTTGTACTTTCTTAGTAAATGTCATTGTATCACCCCGTGGGGAATTCTTAGGTAAATAAACCCATTAAACTCCATATCCTCTAGTTAAGCATTAAAATATTTAAGCTCTATAAGATCCTTCCTATATGGTAGAATGGATATGGCCTCTTTACCTAGCATAATCTCAATTGTAAACTTGATCTCCCTCACTAATAGAAATACTGAGAAATACTTATGAAAATACCTAAAAATGATTAAAGATAATATAAAATACCATATGATGTGTCTCTTTATCCCCAAAACAATGATATAAATCTGATCTGCGATCATCCCAATTGTGTATGGTCAGGTCCCAAACAACCTAACTATAAATTCTACTCTCTCATGTAGGTGTAAATTTCAGCCTCTATAGAAGTGAAATATTCTCATTAGTGATAGTATTAAATGTGTTCCTGATACCAAGTCAACTAATACATCTCAAGGATCACATTAAAGATTCAAATCTCTGATATAAAGAATTCTTAGAGAAGCCTATATCCACCAATCATTGTGGTGGACTCTCAAAATCTTTATAAACCCTCATATGATGACCCTAAGGGGGTGTTAATGAACATCAAACATATAGGCACTATAAATAAATCCAAAAATAATCAACCATCTGATAAAATATAAAAGATTGTGAGGAACCCATATCAAATATAACATATTCTATGGTCGTTTAAATTAAAAAATATAACCCAAACTTTGGATAGATCCCTTCCCTACACATTAGGATTCTATTAGATGGTGTGAATCTAGCCACAAAATTGTACCTAAAATCATCTCATCGATCACCCCTGAGGGGTTTAACTCTAATATATATTCATCCCCTACCCTCAAGCACCATAATAACCTCCACATCGAGAATTATTGGATGATCACTACTTTAAAAACTATATATTCTCTCTTAGACCTACTCCTGGTCCCAAAGTCTAACATGATATATTCATAATAATCAAATGTTTTGTTATACTATAGAGCCCTTACATGTACCCTAACTCTAAAAAATAATGGTATACCTTAGGATACCAATAAATTTCATGATGAAGGTGCCTCAATAGAGAACATTATCAAGGATCACCATCTATATAGAAGAAAAGAAATCTTTCTCTAGTTTCCCTGTTTATCTCCACCCTGGTTGGACTCCTCATGCCTCTAATTTTTTCTACCTGATTTCCCACTCTAGACATGTTAAAAGAAACATGTTATCTAAATGATCTATCCTCCATCTGGTTCTACTCCATAATAAGTTCATAATTCACAACCTTAAAAAATGATTTCAAGTGGGATATATCCACTTATGATTGAATAGAATGTCTCATGCCATCCTCAAAATGATCGACTCTATAATACTCATCATTTTCTAGCATAAGTTTAGACCATAATAGATCCGTAAATAATGTGGTATAATCCACCACCGACAATCCCCCTTTAAAATATTCAAAAAATAATTATCCTTATTAGAGTATCTTAAAATAAATTTGTGAAACGGTGAATTTGGAAATCCTTCAAGGAAATCACTATATACCTATCTCACTATACCAAAACGTCCCACCAGTACTTCACTAGTCCCCAAAGTATATAGAAAACAAGCATCATCAACATATCAGGGGGTTTCATGGGATGATAAATGATATTCTACATATACTCTACCCAAAACTACAAAACATACAGCTCACTCTCACCAATAATGAGAAATGGATATTATAGCTGAAACTCCATGGTTGGGTCTTACATGGATGGATCAACCCTTAGTGACCCATTCCCCATAGACATTAACACTTTAAGGTTGATCTCTCGATGTTTTTAATAGATCAGAGGATCATATGAAATAGGTAGGTTTAAATCTACTGCTAATAGGGAATGCTCGTCCTCTTCCTTCTGTAAGTAAATAGGTGGTCACTATAGTGATATGTACCTATAATTCCTAGAATATTACTGAGATCACAATTCAATAATTAATACAAATATAACATTTTGGGCTATGAAAAATAGAAAACACATTACAATACCATAAACATTAATCCTATTATATAAGGGTCTCACTTGTCTTGGCTCAAGTCTATCCCAATGTACACACTCTCTAGTTAAGAAAAATATCAAATGGGACTCTATGAAAAAGCATCATATATTATAGGTAAAATCCAACATCCATAGGTAAATTAAGTAGATTTAAACTTTAAATAATTGAACCCTACATTATTAAAAAAATGTGAATTAAGAATACCAATAAAAATAAACAGTACAAATGTTATATGAGTCCTATGTGGTGAAAATGATAGATGGATGCACAAAATACACAACTTTGAGATAAGAGAAAAATAAATAAACCATAAATCCTAAATCAATTATGAAAATAAAAAAAATTATTGGAAAATTCAATAATACCATTCCTTGGTAAACTGGAACACCCTCATACACGTGCTATCTACTCCCTAGTAGAATATCTATACGGATACCCAATATCTTATCTTCTATTTACCATATCCCAAATAGTAATAAAAAATAAAAAAGTCCTTAATACCAATTTTTAAAATCCTCATTCCAATTCACCTCCACAATGAATAAATAAGGTCATTCTGTGCCTCTGGTAAACCTTATTGTATCTCATAGGCTATTAACTATTACTGAGCATCTATGTAAATCCATTAAATAAAATACCCTCCATGGTATAGAAAAACCTAAAGTATAATGGAATAAATATCAATCATAACAATCCTAGTATAATATAAATGTTGATATAATCATACTACCAAGGTTCCATCCAAAATTATGTAAAGAATTCCATGTTATGGGAAATTGATATATTGTACATGTGATCGCGTTGTTGAGAACATCAAATTAGATTTTTAGTTTTTACTAAAATTTCTATAGTATAGAAAGAACCCTAGGACATATCTTGACAGATCCTTAGATAATTAAATTAAAAATATGTTTTTGATTATGAAAAAGGGGTATGATATTTTATAAATCAAGGGGTTTGTTGATTTAAGAAGATAATATATAAAGGTGTGCAATAAAATAAAATGGAAATTTATAGTTTTGATTAAATGTGATCAACTCGGGGTAAACATGTGATGCTCATCCATAATCGCTTCAAGATATATTGTTTAGATATTTTAATCCATGGATTTTAACATCAAGAACCAGTGTGTTAATGAGTTTTTTCATGGATATCTCTTAGGTTTCAGCCACAAACTAAAAATGATTCACTGGTTATCATCGATGATCATGTGAATTGTGTTCGACTTAGTAACTAAAACTCATGATGGCAATACACGAAGAACTCGATGCATTTTCCAAGTTTTTATATTATTTAAATGTGTTACCACGAAATGAAATGAAATTTTCATGGTATTTTCTATGATATTTCAATTGAACAATATGAACTACACAAACACTGCAATTGAAACGGGGAAGAATAAGTGGTGAATGGTGTGTGGAACATCACATGAAGGGGTACCCCCAAACATGATCATATTATTCAAGTATGACATACCATTTCAAAAATAAATACCATAAGAAGATAATATTAATAAAAACAATATAAAAACCTGGAATTAAAAAGACCATTCAAAATAATACAAACATAAAGCTTGGGATATGCATCACGCTCCTCCCCAGATGATATCAATGAGTTATAACTCTATAAAAGGGGATGAATCCATATATGTGTATAAGATTGTCCCAATAAATCTAATACTATCCTATCTTATAAAACTTCATGAAAATTTTGGTTAGGGGTGACTTTATAGACAATTACATCAAAATTTCCCAAAAAAAGTAGTTTGGTATCTATGAGGATAGGTGATTATTCATGGAAGACTTTTTCTACCATTAACCGGATGGTTGATTGAAACAAATTCTTTAAAATGTATTAAAATTTCGTGTAGAGGTCGGTCGTGGAGTTATATTTCCAATGGAGTTAGAATATTCCCAATTGGAGGTCTGAGAATTGAGTTATGGCCCAAAAACAGAAGGGTTATCTAATCTGGACCGCACAGAATGTCTTCACTTATGGGACTATTTTGTGCCTCTTTTACTCAAATTAATCCTTTGTTTTAGATAGGTTAATTTAATCCCAATTACCATATAATATTAAAAAATTTAATTTTATCATTTGGGTCAGTTCAATGAATGTTATTATGGAAACAGTAAACCACTTCCAAATTGGGCCATTGCGCAGTTGCAACTTTTTAAGAATGTTCTCATGAAATGAATTAAAAATAAATATGGTGTGAAAAGGCTTTAATAGGGGGATAATAAAACCCATAAACAATTTAATACTAAATTATAAGGATAATAAAACATGTTATATCTCTATATGATCACACCCCCACACCTAAACATTTGTACTCCTGGGAAAAGTCTTATATCCTAAACAAGTATCATTCCTAAATGAATAGTGGGAAAACATTTAAGATTATTTTGAAATAAAACTCATCATGTCTCATTTATAAAATCAATTTTCCTATAATTTGTTTTCTAATTAATTGAAATTTTTTCAACTTCATTTTTAAACCCATGAAACATGTCATGACCTACCACACCAAGAAATTTTCCCTCTTCACTCATGGAATATAAGAAAGTGAAGTATTGATCTTTTCCCAAAGTTCATATTATCTTAACATATTCTTTTTGAGATTCTATGTTCTCTATAAAAAAATATTGTTAAAATAAAGATGACTTCCAACAAGTTTTTCAAAGATAGAAGAGGATGATTTAGTCTCTTAAGAACAAAACATGTCAAAATCTGTAAGTGTTCATAAATAATGTACTCAGTCAACCCCTCATAGATTGTATCACTCCCTACTCACTATCCCATTTATTAATTTTGTGTGGGTGAAAACAATGCATGTAATAATAATGATTAAACATTCTCATTCTCCATTTGTTTTCATTATTTTTTTGTTTTTATATATATAGAAATATTATTTTTTTATATAATTTTTTTTAGATAAAGAGGGAAACCTGTGTAACATAATGATATAATATGACTTTTGTACCCACTACCCAAACACTTTAGGAACCATTCCACTCACCCATTAAAATTATTCTTTCATTAGATTTCCCATGAAACTCCCTCTCTCCCACACTTGCTGAAAATAAATCAATAATGTACATAAGAGATGGGTATGTAGAGAGAAATTGGCTTGTAATGTGGCAACCCAATAGAAATTTCATGGTCCCTAAGTCTTAATAATGGAACAATGTTAAGGTAAAAAAATATAGGCAAATTGAACAAAAGTATTTTCATTTAATGATGACCACTATCATGATTATAGCACACTTGAATGTTATGGATTCAAAAACAATCAAGGAAATTTCTAGTTTCTCTACAATACCCGAGACTCTCAAGAAAGTGATTGAAGGGAAAAATATGCAATAAAGGGATTAGAATGCCTCTTGGGTAAGGGATTAAAATATTGGTCAGTGCTAATGAGGCATGGCTTTCAAAAAATACATTAAAATCTTAAGAATAATTTGAAAATGAAGATTCTAGAAAAATATTCCATATAACTATTCATTTAAAAAAAATTCCACAAATTAAATATTTTTTCCACATAATTGAATCAATAATTAAAATTTATTTTCTATATTATTTTTAAGATCAAAGTTTGTTAAAAAAAGAAATAATGAAAAAGAAAAGAAAAAATGGAAACATGATGATTTTTTTGTTATGTTTTTTTTCTTTTTTTATTTAAATCCAAAATAGCTTCTGTATCCATCTCACACACCTAAAAAAATACATTTTCCTAAATTCAAATAGTTACAATTAATAAAAAAAAATAAACATAGGTATGGATAAGGGACAACCTACTATGTGGTGTCATATACAACATCCATTAGCAGGATTTCTTTCACCAGATGATTTGGAAAATCTTACAGAATTGTTTGAGCCTCAACCCATTGATGGTAAACCTCTTTCCACTCTACTCATTAAAATCCTATATAGCAAAAAATGGTAAACATTGGTTATTGTCTAAGGACCAAGTTATAGGGAATAAAGCTTACTTGGGTGGATCTTCATCTAAGAATTGTACATTATGACCTTCTCAAAAATATGAAACTTCAACTAATGAATCATATATTCATGGATAACCTTTTTCTTATTTTTATATATCTAAGATCTCTCATATGCATTATATCAAATTTATTCCAACTCTCGAATTAGCAGCTTCTTATTCTCACATGTACCTAAAAGATTAATATTACATTTTTTAACATGTCAATATCTATAGTGTTTACCTCTATCGAGTGGTGAAAAGCCTATACAAACACTATACTGTATGGTTCAATTACGATTGGGGTTCTAAAAGCTGTATGGTTGGACCAAAGTATATAATCTAAGAGAAAACTCCAATATCTCCTTTTGGGTTGTACCACTTTTTCCATTATTATCTTAACTTCCTAATTTGATATTTCTTATTGTGCATTATTTTTGTGGGGATATGAAAAAGGAGACTTTATGAACAACCCCATACTTATGTATAAAGTTTTTCATGTTCTGATTGAAAAACTGTGAACCCTAGTATCTAATGATAAATATTCACAAACCAAACCTACTAAAAATCTCAGACCACAAAAAATCAACAACCACTAAAGAGTCATTGGTCCTCATATCCTTTTCTTCAACCCATTTATAGATTTAGTCAATAGCTAGTAATATTTACAAAAGGGAAAATTAATTTAGTAGATTCCCCATGAAGTTAATTCCTCATGCATCAAATATTTTACAAAATAGAATAGATTGATCGAAAATTTTATTCCTCTTAGAGATATTCCCTATTAATTAACATTGTGAGCATGACTTAAAAAATTTATAGGCATATCTATATAATTTTTCCCAATAAATTCCTAAGATAATGACCTTTTGAGTTGAAAATTGAGAGCCAATGTGGCCCCCGTAAGCCAAAGTGTGGCATAAGGAAAAAATAGAGGTGAACACATAGTTAGGGACACACCAATGAACAACAAGGTAACTATAAATTCTACACAATTAAGGGTAATATCAAATGTACCATCATGAATCATTCTTAAGTCTCTAGTATTGTGAAGTGTGGAAATCAGTAGCGACCCTAGATGCTGGTAAAAAATTCACAATGTCCATATAACATGTGGTAAGGTCGACAACATCATAAAGGTTATCATAATGGAATAATTCTCTAATAGGGAGGGATGAGTCAAAAAAGTATTCCAATGATTGAAAAATCCTTAAATGTTGTTAGAAACCACGTTTTCCACTCTTCTCTTATCTCAAATATCAAGTTCAGACTCCTAGAGGAGGATAATCCACCTTATGAAGCGGGGATTAGCTTCAAGTTTCTTTAGGAAAAAACAAAGGGTAGTATGATCAAAAAAGACAATGAATTTTGACTCAATAAGATATGAAAGGAAATTTTTCAATACAAACATAATATAAAGATGTTTCTTTTTGAGGGGTTATGTAGTTTTTTTGGGAAGGATCAAGGGTATATGTGGCATATGGAATGAAATGAGAAGCCATCTCCACACTTTGTGATAACATTTCCCCATCTGAAACGTTAGAGGAACCACACATAATTTCTAATGGGGGATCTCACCTTTGTGGTTGGATCAAGGGAGGTGACGTGAGTCCCATTTTTAGTTAATTGAAATCATCCTCAATTT
Source organism: Viscum album (assembly GCA_963277665.1). Classification (NCBI taxonomy): domain Eukaryota; kingdom Viridiplantae; phylum Streptophyta; class Magnoliopsida; order Santalales; family Viscaceae; genus Viscum; species Viscum album. The sequence goes on along the minus strand of OY728158.1, from coordinate 683,876,135 downwards.
TTTTTAAAAACCCATTTCAAATTATTTTTATAATAATCGGGATAAGGGAAGTGTGATCATAATAATGTCTTTAATGAATCAGCAGTAAAACCCAACATGACCCAAGAAATATCACACCTCATGAACACATTTTGGATATGAATGTGATGGAATTAATTAAATTTTTAACTTATTCACTTGAATTACCTCATTTAAAATAACATTCCTAAGAACTATCCCCCACTAAACCATGAAATGGAATTTCTCATAATTTAATACATGCAATTTTTCAATGAAACGATTGAGTATAAAACCTAATTGTTCCAAAAAGTCATCAAACGATGATCCATAAACCATGAAATCATACATAAAAAATTCCATAGAATTTTGAAGGTACCCATGAAAAATACTCAACATATATCACTAAAAAGTATCAGGATCATTACATAGTCCAAAAGGAATACTTCTATATGAAAATGTGTCAAATGGATAAGTCAATATTATCTTTTCTTGATCATTAAGTCCCATATGGATTTTTAAATATCTGAAATATCCATCAAGGAAACAAAAATGGGACTTACCAGCCAGTATTTCTAACATTTTTTCAAAGATAGTTAGAGTAAAGTGGTCCTTTCATGTTGCATGATTCAGTTGACGATAGTCAATATAGACTTTAAAACTATTTTTCACATGAGTTGTAACCAATTCATTTCGTTCATTTGACACAATATTTATTTTATTTTGTAGGGATAATTTTCATTGGTATAACCCATTTACAATCCAATATGTGATAAATTTTCCCAACAATAATTAATTTACTAACTTCAAATCTTACCACTTTAAGGAGAGGGGGTTCTACCAGCATTTATCTTGAATCACATGCTTAGCCTCATCATTAAAAAGTATATTGTGTATACATATAGTTGGGATCATTCTAGTAATATCATCTAGGGTCCATACTATCACCTTTTTATACTCTCTCAAAAGATCAAGATATTTTCATTCTTTATGTGGAGAGAGATTTTGGAAATAATGTGGAGAAATTGGTCAACACCCTCAAGATATGTGTATTTTAAATTAGATATAATTTGTTTTAATTCAAACACCAATGGTGTTATGATTATGGGAGGGGATTTATGGGGTGTGAGTTCTATAAAACTATCTATCTATTCATGTTTATTCTCTAAGGAAATTGAATCTATGAGTATGAGATTCACATAATCAACAATGGTACACTCATGAATTGAAGTAAAAAATTTACACTTTTCTAAATCCACACAACACTCAATACACGAATCAAAACTAAAATCATTCAAGGGTGAAGAAGTGGATAATGAATCAGAGTATGGGTAGAGGAGATAATTTTATCTATGTGAGTCACTAGAGGGAACCTCCATTTATTAGATAAGAAGAGTGGTGTGCTCCTCAATGAGGTGTTTCATGGCATCAAGGATATTAAAACATACATTTTACCCATTTAACTCCATGTAAAGTGTACCATTGTGAACATTGATAGTAATATTTTATGTTTTAATAAATGGGCTCCCAAGTATTAGAGGATCATTTCCTTGGGTTCAGGTATCTTCCATCTCAAGAATATATAAGTTTGTAGGGAAGATGAGATTCTTCACTCTTACGAGGATGTCCTCGATCACTCTACATGGGTGTGATGTTCTTTAGTTGAAATTGTTCACAATGATTCCCATTGGTAGAATTTGTACAACCTATAGATAAGTGTACATTGATTAAGACATCACATTAATTAAAGAACCCAAATCTAGAAATTCATTTGAAAAAGAAGGTATCCCCTATGGTTCAAGGTATCTTGAAATTACATGGATCCTTGCATTTTGTTGGAAGTTTTTGTTGTATCAAATCTGAGTCATTCCTTCCCAATTTTACTCTCTCATTCCCCTTCAGTCGCCGTATATCGATTCCAATAGTTTTAAGAATTTTGGTGTAGAAATGGATTTGTTTAACTACAAATAATAAAGTAATGTTTACTTGTACCTTTTAAAATTTATCCATTATTTCATTATCAATCTCATTATCAAAAAATTTCTTAGATTTATAGAGTATTTTGGGGAAAGGAAGTGGAATGGATTTTTTAGTGGAATCATCAATGCTAATTTGTTTACCTTTTTATTTTTTTTCTTTACATTAATCATTTAACAATATTGAAAGAGAGTTTTCAAGAGGGAGACATTCATGTTGGGTAGAATCATTAGAATAAGATACACATTTCCCACTACAAAGTGTGATTTCATACACTACCTTTATCCTTTGGATTAGAAACAGGTTGGGATGGTTTTTGTCTATAACATTACATTTTTATCTCACCGAAGGTGTCTTCCAATTGTCCCACTTGATTTTGTAGGTCTTGAATAGCTGATTGTGGGGTATGTAGTAACTAGGGGTTATGTGTTTTCATTTCCTTCACCATTTCTATGAGGATTGTTCCATATATTGGAGGAGGATGATTATTCTGAGATGTTGAAAGATAAGAATGTTCCATACCTTGGCCTTATTGATACTAGTTTTGTTTAGGGTGACTTGAGTTGACTCCTTATTGGTATTATGGTTTTTTCCACCCGAGGATTAGATTTGGCCTGAATGGTTCTTTATTGAAGGTAAGAGATTGTTAGAATGGATGCCCAGGGAATACTATTGTGCAAGACTCGGATGAATCTTGAAGTTATGGGAATTGGTTAGAAAATTTAGTGTTATTTGGAATAAATATCACAATGCAATAGAATGAGAGGAGAGAGTGAATTACCATGTTCTTGAACTAATTACCATAGAATGGTATTCATATCATCGTGCTTATTGTCTACCTTTTGTTCTATGGATGAATGACTTTCCTGATGAACTCCTCGAGTGGGTACTATTGATCATGTACCAAATTATTGTGCATTTTGAGCCTTATTGGCTATTAATCCATGAGTAGTGGAAATAGTTTTATAAACTTAGTAACCCACAGATGAAACATATATTGTTCCAAGATCCATGAATATAAGTCCTTTAAGTCAGTATTTAATTATAAATTTTTCACATATTTTGTGGTGGGGGAAACATGAGTAAATTCTTTTGATTATCTCCCAATATTCATGAAGGGTTTCTCCTTATGATTGCCTAATTCCACGGATTTTTTTTCTAATTGATGTGTTTTGGGAGGTAGGGAAACAATTATCTGGAAAGAGTCATTTAAGGTCATTATATCCCCCAATTATGGTAGGCAGATAATATAACCAGCCTTTGGCTACACTGTCAAGGGAGAAAGGGGAGGCCCTAAACTTTATGAGGTCCTCATAAATATTTTGGGGTTTCATGGTGTAGTACACTATGTGAAACTCCTTAAGATTTTTGTGAGGGTAATCACTAGGAAGAAAATGGAATTTTTTAAGGAGGTTTATGAGTCCCAATCTCAACTAATAGTTGGATACTTCCTCAGGATATTGGATATGTGAATGTTGGTACTCTACATGTTGGGTGGGAAGTTCTTTTAAGGTCCGGTTCTTTACAGCCATGTTTTTGGGGTTTGATTTAGTTCATTTTTTGATTATTTTTGGAAGAATTGAGATAATTAAAGGGGTTCCTAAGTGTTAATCTATTTTACAACTCTATATGACCTAATTTGTGAGTGGAGTGTCTTTTTTATTTCTGAGTCAAATTCAAGTTGTTTTTTTATCGGGTCATGCAAATAAGTTGTGATGTTTTTTGTATTTTTTTTTATTTTTATGATTGAATAGGGATAAAATAAAATCCCATAAGAATAATTAGAGTAGAAAATAAAATAAAATTTTATAAAATATAATTATATATAGAGAGTGAAGAATATAAAGAGACAGGGAAAAGAAGAAGATGAAGAAACACACACAAATAATAAAAAAACAAAAAAAAAACAAAAGTGATGGAGTAGATATCGAAAGAGTTAATGAATAAGAAATAAATAAATATAAGGGAAAAGTGATCTTATCTCCATATAAATAGAACAAAATTTTGATTATGTTGTCGATTGCATCAAATTAGATGTATAGTTTTTACTTCAATTTATACAGTATAGAAGGAACCCTAGGTCATATATCATTGGAGTCTTAGATCATTAATTTTTAAAAAAGATTTTTATTATTAAAAATGGAAATGTATTTTAGAAAATTTGATGTTTTTTTATTTAATAATCTGATAGAAAAAGGTGAGAAATAAAACCGGATGGTAATTAACAGTTTTGATTATGCATGATCAACTCGGGGAAATCTCAGGATGCTCATCCTACATTTCATCAAGAGATATTTTTTGGATATTTTAATAAATGGTTTCTAACACCTATAAAAATATTATTATTGAATTTATACTAGTATACACATGATTCATCAATTACCATATATGATCAGGTGAATTGTGTTTGACTTCATAATTGAAACTCATCAAGGAAACACATGAAGAACTTGATGTATTTTCCAGGTTTTTATATTATTTCAATGTGTTACCATGAAATTAAAAGAAATTTACATTTAATATTTTATGATAGTTTGATTAAACAATATAAACAACATAAACTCTGCAACTGAAATGGGGAAGAAGATGTGGGGAACGGTGTATGAAACATCACTTGAATGGGTACCCCCAGCCATGATCATATGAGTCGAGTATGAAATACTAGTACATAAATTAATAAAAAAAGTAGATAATATAAATAAAAACAACACACAAACATGAAATTAAAAATAACATTCAAAATAATAAAAACATGAAGCTTGGGATTTGCATCACATTTTTCAATGGGAGATCACGATGAGTTTAGAACTCCATAGAAGGGGATGAATCCATATATATGAATAAGATCATAAAAAGATCTCAAATACTACCCTATGTTATATTAAAACATGATAATGAGAGTTATGAGTTATTTTATGGACAATTAAATCAAAATTTCTTCAAAAATTATTCAAGTAAATAAGGGGCTAGGTGAATATAAATGGAATACTTTTCCCAATTTATTTGGATGGTTAACTAACAAAAACATGTTCAAATGTCTTAAAATTATTTAGATAGGAGTTTAATGTAGGTAGAATCATCCTAATTTGAAGTCTGATGCCTGATTTAGGGCCAAAATACAGAAGGGCTGTCCAATCTGGTCCGCCCAAAATGTCTTCACTTGTGGGCCTCTTTTGGGGCCTTTTTTCTCAAATTCAACCTTTAGTTCAGTTATATGAATTAAATTTAAATTAGTATAGAATCCTAAAAAATTAATATTTGGGTCAGTTTAGTGAATTTTATGATAGAAATAGTGAACTGCTATCAAGTTGGTCCATTGTGAAATTGTGTAATTTTAAGAATGTATTCATGAAATGCATTCAAAATAAATAATAAGTGGAAAAGTATTTAACAACGTGATTCTAAAAGCCATAAATAATTCAATATCTAGTTATAATGGTGGTAAAATATTTCATATCATTGTGTGGTCAACAAGTCATATGTTTCATACAATTATATGTAGTATCTTTCCAAAGAAGATAATATACATCAATATTCATAAAAAAATAATATAGACATACACAAAATTGGTCATGAGTCCTCACCCAACCCCATATCAGGAATCCAATACTTTTTCCATGACCAATAATCCAAAAAATGTCCCTTTCCCATAACTGCAAAACAAACCATGAAATTCACTTGGATACTAAGGTACCTGAGTAGGGTGTGAGTACAATTTATTAAAAAACCACTAATGGTGTCCCTAAAAATTTCAATAAATAAATTTTCATGATAAATGTGGAATTTTTGTAAATAAATAATTAAATAACTATGAAAAACCATTGAATTTTCTTCAACTAAACCACAACCATACCTACTTCAACCACTGATAAAAATGGTAGGATATACTCATGGTCTGGACACACTTTGTGGACGAATGATATATCACTCCTCATGTCATAACTAAGGTGAATGACCATTCTTCATCAAGTATCACTAAGTAAATCCATAACCATCCCACCCCATCCATGTGATCATTCTATCAAAAATACAACATCTACGGTGAATGATATATCACCTATCGAATGAGGAATCACCAAATCCAAAAGGATGATACACCAAAACTAACAACACTTAGGTGGTTGATGTACCACCAAAACACAGCTCAAGTGGATGATGCAACACCAATATAACACACCCTGTATGGAGGAGGCACCACCAATATCAAATCCCTTGAGTGAATGATATACCACATCTAACCAACTCTAGGTGAATAAAACACCACCATAATATAAAAAGTGGATGATATACCACAAATATAAATCACTAGTTGGATAATATAATACCATTAACTAGAATTAGGTGGACTATTCCCCTAAAATATATCAATAGTGGATGATATACCACCACTAACCATATTTAGGTAGATGTGGCACTAATAAGACATCAACCTTGTGTTGAATGATGGATCATCGATTCAAATTGTGTTGATAATATACCACCAATAAAACTAAAGTTGGAAAAATTACAACCAACATACCAAGGGTGAATTATGTACTACCAAGAAGTCATCATATTGAATCGTTAATCAGTTATTCCAAACACAATGCATTCACAATTACTTATTACATAAAGTCTCATTCCATTAAAGCCACTAACTTTCTCAAAGTCTCACACCTAGGTGAACCCACCCCTAGCTTATCACGTTATCACACTATTCCTTACCAAATAATAGTATAGAAAACTACAAAAGGATCCTAATATTGGAGTTCAAGCCTAGACATCCCTTATAAGTTCTAATTCATGGTTTCCTGGCACAAAATAAAAAGAAAATGGTCATTGGTGACCATGGTGAATAATTGTACCTTTTACAAGACTTTTAACATCCCTAATATGTCTCAACCAATTCTTAAGAATAAGAAAATAAATTTAGAATTAAATTTAGGGGTGTGATCACATGGTTGGTTCTTCCTTCATTTTATACGATGCATGTCTGGCTTATAAAAACCAACAAGAAATATAGGAACCACCAACTTAGACATGACAAGGTCCTTCTCTTTAGATTCCACCAACTAATTTGGATTCAATTAGTTGATTATTAAAATTTTAAAAAAATATCTAAAATTAGGATTAATAGAAACTATACAATTGAAAATTGAGAGAAATAGAATATGAATTAAAAAGGAGTGTTATTCCTTCCCAGACGGGCCCAAAGAGATGAACAAACCTCTAATCCAAATAAAAATAGAGTAGATTCACCCCATAGAAAACAAGAATATAAGATAATAGGGGGGATACATTCAACTTGGGATAATGAGGGAAATTATCATTTAAGGTCTTGTAAATTGAAAAATATTTAAATTTAATAAAATAGATTGGGACATGCATAAAAAATAATCATCATGGTACAACGCCCCTACCAGGATCACTCTTATAGCATGGACCCTTTGATAATAGCATAGTTCCATGCTCCGCGGTAGAAGTAGAACCCTGGTCACAACCCCTCATGTAGTGTGTCCAATCACTTCATGACATAATGATCCATTCCAGGGAAATACCAGAAAATCACAACAACTCATTTATAGAATAGTTGGGTCCCTCACGGCATAACCATTATCCACTAGTGTAAAACCTCATCGTCAAGTAAGCATTTAGGGTGTGACCCCCAGTATAGTGGTATGAAATACTTTCACCCAACCCTCATCATGGTGAAACTATAATTTTTTCCAGTATGAAAACCTTTTACGCAGCCCATGTCATGGTGTAACCTTTGTTTATTTCATCATAAAGATCCACCAGAAATATAATTTTAGCCCAAACCTATGGCCGAATCACAAAACTAACTCATGGGACCCCTGTAACACACCCAATAACTCCAAAAAAATACATGAGGTTTGGATATAAATAAATCATAATTCATACCATGAGGTAATGAGGGGCGTTAAAACCTCATTATTGTATTTAGTTCAATATTTATAATTCTAGTAAATTTCATAAAAAATAAGTTGTTAGTTCCACTATTCTAGATTCCCAGAGAGGGGGGGGGATCAGGGTATGACATATTAAAAAAACTTCCCCTTTTGAACATGTTTTATTGTTAAAAAACTCTCTTCCCTCTCTATCCCATTGTAGAGTATGAATAATTCTTAAAGCATGCACACAACACAAAAATTTTACTTGGTTCACCCTTACTGCACTATGTCCAAGAGCATACACCGACAATGTGCCAATGCACCAAATCCACTATAAACCCAATACTATTTACAAGTTCAATGATGACTTATTGTCCCTCCTAGTTTACAACCATTCACAATTTATGAACTCAATTATATCTCAACTGAAGTGAGCTCACTACTTCTTCAAAAGATTCACTCATAGTTTATACACCTGTAGGTCTCTTAATTATCTCTAATGAGTGCATTCTCTACTGTATTTAGATACTCTATTGTTTCGCACGGATTTTGGGGATGACCTCCTGGATGGGATATTCAAACATTCCGATCGGTTTCTAGCAGGTTTGTTCGTAGAATCGGAAACATCCAATGATTCCACATCCGTTTGGACCTACTTTCCAAAGGTAGGATCTCATTACCTTGTGGACTAATGAGGCTTAGGAATTTGCATTGGTCGAGAGGATGGGAGGTCGGACTCATCACACCTTTTTGAGGGGAATTATTGTCTACTCTGGGACTCTCTTTATAGATTTAAGTTATGTTCGTGAATCCTTATTACATTACCAAATATAAAATGAGCTTTCCTTTAGTTTTAACAATCAATGATTAAATATGCAAGAAATTTAGAGAATCTTTTATATGTATTCGAGGTTCTTCATCAATAGAGAATCATCTATATCTGTTTAGAGATTCTTGGTCAATGGTATCCTTCAAAACATTTATATAAAAGTCTCTTGGTCATTATGATGACCAGGCTGGTTTTAAAGCCACTCAGTGGGGCACTTGAAGTTTATCGTCATTCAGAAGGACAGGGATTATTTCAAAGTTGGGATCGAACCCATAAATGGGCTACCTACGTATCCTTTGTTTTGGAAAAGGAATCAGAACCCACGTAGTTCGAGTAATGGAGTATGATTTTTATGATTGATGGCTCAAAGAAGAATGTCATAATTACTTTTACACTCTAAGCTCACGTGAGTCATGCTCGGTGTGAGAAACAAGGGGTATTGGTAAAAATTAGACAATTATGCCATGAAAGATGCAATCATAAGAAATTGTTTGGGGCTTATGTATATATGACTGCCCAAATAGATGAAGGTTTAGGATTTACTTTTAGAGAGAAAATCCAGGAACAAGGTTCATAAAGGTATATGTTCTTTATGGAGATTTGAATACTCTAACTTGGGACTTATTCCTGAAAAGGAAACCCAAATTAGGAGAGGATTGATAATTGGGTTTTACTCCTAATAAGGAACCCCATATCAAACGTAATTTAGGACTGGTTAAGAGAAATTAAGGGACTTGGGGTTTACTCCTGAAGAGGATGCCCATAATTATGACTGGGACTTATTCCTGAAAAGGAGGCCCAAGTTAGGGGACTTGGGGCTTACTCCTGAAAAGGAAGCCCAAGATTATGACTGAGTCTTATTCCTGAAAAGGAGACCCAGGTTAGGGATTAAGGTTTGGGGCTTACTCCTGATAAGGATGCCCATAATTGAGATTGGGGCTTACTCCTAAGAAGGATGCCCAAGTTAAGGAATTAAGGTTTAGGGCTTACTCCTGAGGAGGATGCCCATAATTGAGATTGGGGCTTACTCCTAAGAAGGATGCCCAAGTTAAGGAATTAAGGTTTGGGGCTTACTCCTGAGGAGGATGCCCAGATTAAAGGACTTATAACTGGGGATTATTCCTGAAAAGGAGACCCAGGTTAAGGATTCTCTAATCTTAAAGGATGAGGTTGAATGCACGAATTCTCAATCTTTGGTGACATAAAGATGTATAAATCACTAGGTTTTGAGAGATATTCCACCGAATTCCTTTCAGATAAGGAAGTCAAATCAAGAAATCATGCCATAAATGTCTTTGAAGAGTATCTTGAAGACTGAATCTTGAATAAGAAAGGTGAAATGGCTTAAGAGGGAAAAAATGGGCAAGATGGTCACCCAGAAAGGTAGGGGCGCGCAAGTCTTGAAAGACGCGCAAGTCTTGCGTGGGCGCGCAAGTATTGGTCGCGCAGGTATACCTTGCGCGACACATGGTGTAATTGCGCGATTTTCAATCAGAATTGAAATACTTGAGCGACTCTATATTAAACCCTTTAGAATCCCCTTGAGGTTCTTCCAGATAAGGGACGCGCAAATTTCTATTGAAGGAATAAGGCGGCGCGCAAGTGTGACCAGTTCCCTTAAGGGCTGGCCATTCAGGCGCGCAAGTGTTGATGAGTTTCATCACTTAGGCCTTCCTACCTCTCTTTAGATCTTCCGTTCTAGGTAAGAAATTACCTTAGAAGTGTTCCGGAAGCTTTGAGAAGAGACTTGGGCGTCGGGAGCTTCAATCCGAGTTTTTGAAAAAAGATCCTCCCGAATGGGGGCCCCACAGGGTCTATTTATAGGCAGGAGAATACCCCGGGCAGTTACCACTTAGGTCGCGCAAGTCACTTGCACGACCAAGAGCGTCGCGCAAGTGTACTTGCGCGACAGTGATATAACTTGCGCGGTGCAGTTGCTGTTGATCCTTTCTTCCTGACTTTGTCGATTTTTGATGTTTTCTTCAAAGGATGAATCACTTTGAGCTCAGATATTCAATTTTCCGATCTTTAGATTCTGTAACGAAAGGAGCGTCAACAAAAGTCCCCCCTCAGAGTTGGATCCGGAGAGAAATGAGGATTTGACTCTGAGGAAATAGAATCCATCCAAAGGAAAAGGGGGGCGCACAAGTCTTCATTGCACAGAGGGCGGTGCACAAGTTTTCGTCGCGCAGGCCTTAAGAGCTCTGGGTACGGCGCGCAGATAGGCTTCCTGGCCTATAAATACATGGCCTCACCTCCGTACAAGTATCCGGATTTCCGGACTTCATACCTTCGAGCTCTCACCGCGCAGGTCATCTTAGCCGCGCAGGTTGCTCTGTTTTCTAGTGTTTTTCTTTGATGTCGCGCTACTGTAAAGGTATCTGTACTTGCACGGTTTATACTTGCGCATCAAAAACTAGCGCGACACACGAATACTTTCACGTCATTGTTTAGACTTGCGCGACTTAATTCCTTAGCCATTTTTCAAATTTCTTTCACAAATTTTATGAAAAATAAACCTATTTAAGAGTTAGTTTATTCATCTTTTGTGCAGATTCAGTGGTTCCCAAGGGAATTGGAATGGCTGATGAACTGGCTAGCAAGCGGATTTGATGACATGATGAACATCATTGGCCATGATTACTATGATATCTGCAACAACACTCTCCCAGATTTGGCTAAGTACTTGAAGAAATATCATCTTAATTTCCCACAGAGCATCTACCTATCTCTATGTGGTCATGGTCACTTGAAAGGAGTCAATGTTCCAAATGCAAACAACTATACACCTAAAATGCAGCTGTGCTGCTACTTCTTCATTTCGGTTATGCTGTGCATTAAGAGCAACAACAATGGTGTGAACTTTCAAATTCTCCTTCCATGCCATTTCCTTGCAGATATGAAAATGGAAAACCCATGGGCTGAAATGTTTTCTACTACCGATTGGTGGAGAGAAGACAAACATGGTATTAGAGAAATATCTGAAAAGAGTACTCTCTCCAAATGGCTCTTTACTTCCAATGCTCCATTCTCAAATCCATGTATCCATCTTCCAAGTCTCTTGGACAGAAACAGAGTCAATGTTTGATGAGCAGAAAATTTTCTCAAACTGCACTCAAGAACATCCTCTTACAATTGTTCTAAGAAGAGCTGGTATCACTGCATCTCTTTTTGTATCCAGTTGAATGAATGAATTCCAGGTGGTTGCTGATGAAGCTCGGGATGCCGTAAATCAAATGAAGTGTTTATGTTGAAAGCATCTTGTAATTCTTGAAAAAGAGAATAGACTCCAGTCTGTAGATGTCCTTCTAACTCTTGTGTATCAATGAAAAACACTTTCATCTTCAATCATTTGTACCTGCATTATTTTATTACCTGCTTCAATTTTACTTAAGCCAATGGGCCTAGTAAGCATAGTTTGATTTTTACTAGGATTATTACAAATAATCCTACAAACTTTGAACCTTTTAATTGCTCAATATTACCTAAATCATTTTAGTGAGCTGGAACTTGACTTTTATTCAGAGTTCCTTTGTCTTTTGTGGGCAGTTTAAAGTCATGCATGTCGGACATAAAGGGGCTAATGTTTAAGGTCGAAATAGCTTTGACCGAAATGTACTAAAATTGATTCAATTCCTTGACAATTTATCTGAAAACATATTACCATACTCGAGTATGAGGGAAAAAATGTAAACTATGGCTTAAGAATATTTGAATCTGAGCAATGATATGAAAAAGAGCTAAAAGGCATTAGAAGAAGTAGTTTCCAAGAATGAAGTTACTATTATTTAACAAAACCCGTTATGGGGTTGAAATATGCAGGGCCACCTATGGGCATTGGCTGCATGGTCAAATAAATAGTATCTTTCAGCTGACAAGTCTGTTATGTGGTCTGTTTATGCAAGGCCACCTATGGGTACGTGCTGCATATTCAGGCAAAAGAACTCTCAGAAATTTACTTTCCTAGTGCTAAAAGCCAATGAAAGTTTATGGAGATTCAAATTTTCTAAAGTATAGAGTTTGTTGTATGGAAAGAGGTACTTGAATATGGAGAAGATATTTTCAGACAAGATTATCGAAGAACTGGATGAATATCACTCCTACGAAGGTCTGACCCAAACGTAGGGAAGAAGAATAAACTGTAGACTTGAATACTTTCAGATCATGAAAAAGGATATGGGAAAAATATGTTAAGGATGGCTATTTTTTGCGGATCCCTACATACTGTCGTTTAAGACAAATAATGACAAAAGAGGAATTCTTCCCAAGAATGAAGTTACCATTATTTAACAAACCCGTTAGGGGGTTGAAATATGCAGGGCCACCTAAGGGAATTGGATGCATGGTCAAATAAATAGCATCTTTTAGCTGACAAGTCTGTTATGTGGACTTTTTATGCAAGGCCACCTATGGGCACGTGCTGCATAGTCAGGAAAAAGAATTCTCAGAAGTTTGACATTTTTGTGATTAGAATTCATGAAAAGGGTTATGAAGATCTGAAAATATTTAAGTTTAGGATTATAACACATAAATATGGGTATTTTCCAATGTATATAGAGATACATAGGTCAATGAAAACCATAATCATGTTGTGGCTGGGTCCTGAATTGAAATTTTGGACTTCACTACGTATCTCATAAGAATGAGAATCAAGCCATATGTAGTTCTTGAAATGCAGTTTAACGTCGTGCAGGACGAAAGTATGAGTGATCTTAGTTTAGGGTCATAGAATTCAGACCATAATAATGAATACACAGTGTGTGTTTTCATGAGGACTTTTCAGCCAAGGGACTGAAAGTGAAATTTGGGGTTAGTCCCAAAAGACTTGGGGATGGATTCGAGGGATACTCAAATGTTCCTACATATCCCATAAGGATGGGAATCAATCCCACGTAGTTCTAGAAATTCCCTTTGTACAAATTTGGTTCGTACATGTGAAGGGTGAAAGGGGACTTTAGTGCAATGATGGTTTAACCTAAGATAAAAAAATTTAGGCATTACCATGTATGCACGTAGTTTTTTTGAAATGAAACATGATTGAAAAATCAATGTCAATAATAGTTATCTCTCAAGTGAGGAGATCAAAGAATATTGTAATTTATTGTCGTACCGGACAAAAGTGTTGTATAGTTTAACATCGTATAACAAGGACAAAAGTGAATCAATGTAAAAAAATTATTGATTCTAGGGGCGGTTTCACAAATCAACATCATATGAGATGGTGGTGAACCGATGTGAAGAGATTATTTTTGGGCTTGAACCCTAGGAGGCTGCCTACATACCCATCCTGGAGGGCAAGGATCAAAGTCCGTGTAGTTCAATTAAAGAATGAATTAATTATCAAGTTGTTCTTGGGGACAACGATCTAATTAAAATGTTGTTGCGACTTACACATGGTTAGGGGCCCAAAGAGAGTTTTATGGTTGAGGTTTGCTCTAAGATCACGTGAGTCATACTCGGTGTGAGAAACAAGAGGTAATAACAACCTTAACGATGCACAGTTTAATGTCATATAGGACATATTCAGGGACTATGCAGTTTAAAGTCTTGCAGTTAGGACTATTGGTGATGCACAGTTTAGTGTCATGTAGCAGGGACAAAATAACAGTTTAATGTCATGTAGGACATATCAAGGACTTTCTGTACAGTTTAGCGTCATGTAGTTAGGATGATGGGGACAATACAGTTTAACGTCATATTGGACGAAAGGGGGATTGTGCAGTTTATTGTCATGCAGTAAGGACAAAAGAGTGTACCATTTTAACGTCATGTAGGACGAAAGTGCGAATAGTTTAAGGTCATATGAATGGACCGTGAATGGTGCAGTTTAATGTCATACTGGACCTTTGAGATTATATAGTTTAACATCTTTCTGGATGTAAGGGACTTTTATACAGTTTAGCGTCATGTAGTTAGGACGTCACAGTTTAACGTCTTGCTGGACGTAAGGGATTTGAAAATAGTTTATGGTCATATACATGGACCAGGGATGATGCAGTTTAAGGTCATGCTGGACGGTTTAGGGAACTTTTTCATAGTTTAATGTCGTGTGGGACGAAGTTGCAGTTTAAAGTCATACTGGACCATTGCTGTATAGTTTAACGTCATATAGTAAGGACGAACTGGTGCTGCACAGTTTAGTGTCATGTTGCAGGGACATCTTCTTTTCTACAGTTTAATGTCATGTTGGACGAAAAGAAAAAAAAGAAACTTTTTAACAGTTTAATGTCATGTAGGACAATTCAAGTAACTGTTACAGTTTAACGTCATGTTGGACAATAGAACATTTATACAGTTTAACGTCATGTTGGACGATAGAACATTGTTGTACAGTTTAAAGTCATGTAGCTAGGACTAAGGTGAACCAATATGAGGATATCAGTTCTGGGGACTTTTTACAGTTTATCATCATGCTGGACGATGAAAGTGCCACACAGTTTAATGTCATGTTGCTAGGACACAATATAGTTTAATGTCATCTCAGAAAAAATATAGGAACTTCTGTACAGTTTAACATCATGTAGATAGGACATAATACAGTTTAGTGTCATTTAGGACATAATATGAACCAATGTGACTGTTTTGGCTCTGGGAACAATATTTTGTGTTTATACAAAATACTTCTTCAGAAATCTGGCATTAGTTGGAGTCGTGATGTGTTCTCCATCCATTGAGATTAGAGAATACACTCCATTGGAGTAGACCTTATGTATTGAATAAGGTCCTTCCCATTTTGGTTCAAGCTTGGGAGGCTTCATTACTGGTATCATTGGTGCTCTGAGAACCAATACCAATTCTCCCTGAATGAATGAACGAAGACAAACTTTTTTGTTAAAGGCTCGTGCTATTCGATTCTGATAGATTTCCAAGTGGTGAAAAGTGCACAATCTTTTCTCATCTAACTGTTCCAATTCATTCAACCGCTTTTGGGATTTCTCATCTGTAGATAACTGATCACAAATGGCTATTCTGAGTGAGGGCAATTGAACTTCAATTGGCAAGACTGCTTCTATTCCATATACCAATGAATATGGAGTTGACCGCGTTGCATTGCGAGTGGTAGTCTGATAAGCCCATAAAGCATGAAAGAGTTTATCAGGCCATGACCTCTTATCTTTATCCACCATCTTTTGCAGTATATTTGAAAGAGTCTTGTTGAAGGCTTCTATCTGGCCATTAGCCGCCGCATGATATTGAGATGAATGGTTGGACTTAATGTTGTATTCTTGATACAATTTCTTTACCTCAAAAGAACAGAAGTTGGTGCCGTTGTCCGTCAATATGGTATGAGGGACACCAAATCTAGTAATGATGTTAGACTTGATGAAGCTAATAATGCATTTAGAACTGAATTCTTTGAGAGGTACTGCCTCTGCCCATTTGGAAAAGAAATCAGTAGCAGTAAGAATGTACTTAAACTGCTTGGCTGTAGCTGAAGGGTAAGGTCCCACCACATCCATTCCCCATGTGGAAAATGGCCATGAGTATTTAGCTGTATGAAGCAACTCTAGAGGTTTATGAATGAAGTTGGCATATAATTGGCATGAATGACACTTCTTTGTGAAATTAACACAATCTTGTATCATTGAAGGCCAAAAGTATCCAAGCCTTTGAATTTGATCAGACAGTCTATGTCCAGACTGGTGGGCACCACAGACTCCTGCATGCACTTCTTTTATGACAACCATTGTCTCTTCACCATCAATACATCTGAAGAGAACTCCATCAAAACCACGTTTGTAGAGAATTTTCTCGAGGTGGTTTGGGCTATCATAAAGAGTAAAATTGACCACACGTCGCCGGATTTGTTCTTTCTCGGCTCTATCAGGTGGAAGTGTTCTATTTTGAAGGTATTCCCTGATAGGTGACATCCATCCTGTAGCATGACCATACGGTTCAGGAATGGGACTAATTTCATTAATTTCCTCTGTTCTGACTTGAACATAAGGTGAAATTGCACGACGGTGGGCAATACAGATGGTTGTCTCGTCCCGATTTGGATCTGCTAAAGCTGTGGCTATATTAGCCAGTGCATCAGCTTGAGCATTTTGTGATCTTGGGACATAAGAAAATGTCGGTTCTGAAGGTAATTCCGACATTAACTCTCTGACGTAATCATACAAAGGGATTAATTCTTCTTTTCTAATGACATAATCCCCATTGACTTGTTTGATTACCAGGTCTGAATCACCTTTCACCTTTAAGTGATTCACTTGTGCTTGAAGCGCTAACTCCAAGCCTGTAATGAGAGCTTGGTATTCAGCTTCATTATTGGTACCACCTTCCCACAAAAAAAAGGAATAAGGTAACACTTCCTTATCTGGAGAAATGAGCACAATTCCTAAACCAACTTTGTTAAATTTAGGATTTTCCATTTTCTTCCCTGTTGGACTTCTAGAAGCACCATCAAAATACATTTCCCATGTTTGAGGACTCTCTTGAATAGAGAAAACTTCCTCATCAGGGAGTTCGATATCTGAATACGTGTCTTCCACTGAAGGATGTTCAGCCAGGAAATCAGCCAGAGCTTGGCCCTTAATTGCCTTTTGAGACACATACTGAATGTCGAACTGCTGTAGAATAACCGCCCACCTTGCCAGACGTCCTGTAAGCATTGGACGACTAAGGATGAATTTTAGCGGATTATTACGAGATACCAATTGGACCTCATGATGTTGCAGGTAGTGTCTCAGTTTCTGAACTGCAAATATTAATGCTAGGCAGCACTTTTCAATACTTGAATACCGGGTTTCTGCTTCAAGCATAGTTCTACTGAGATAGTAGAGACTATTTTCATTCCCAGCATCATTCTTTTGAGCGAGAAAGGCACCCAATGATCGATCTAAAGCTGTCACATAGAGGATAAGTGGTCTACCCTCAACAGGTGGCATGAGTACTGGTGGACTCAAGAGGTATTTCTTGAGAACATCAAATGCTTCTTGACATTCTTCAGTCCACTGGTAAGTGACTCCTTTCTTCAATAATTTGGTAAAGGGTAAACTTTTGCCTGCCAAATTGGCGATGAAACGCCGAATATAGGCTAAGTGTCCTTGAAGTCCTCTTAATTCTTTCAAATTATGAGGAGTTGACATACCAAGGATTGATTTGGTCTTCTCAGGATCGACTTCAATACCACGATGGCGTACAACAAAGCCGAGGAATTTTCCTGAGGTTACCCCAAAAGCACATTTTAAGGGGTTCATCTTCAAATTATGTTGTCGAAGCTTGTGGAATATGACTTCCAAATCAGCCAAGTGATTAGAACGTTGTTTGGATTTAACCACCAAATCATCTACATAGCATTCAACAAACTTCCCTAAAAGAGGTTTGAAGATACGATGCATGGCGTGTTGATATGTTGCACCTGCATTCTTTAAACCAAAGGGCATCACCCGGTAACAAAACACACCTTGAGGAGCTCTGAAGGCTGTATATTCCTCATCATCTGGGGCCATTAAGATATGATTATATCCGGAATATCCATCCATGAAAGAAAGTACTTCATAGCCATCCGTCGCATCAATTAAGAGTTCTGTAATCGGAACTGGGAAATCATCTTTAGGACAATACCGATTAAGATCTCTGAAATCGATGCAAACCCTAATTTGTCTGTTCTTCTTCTTTACAGGGACAATATTAGCCAACCACTTGGGATATTGAACTTCTCTGACGAAGTTGGCTTTGATCATCTTATCCACTTCAGCTTCAATTTTGGAAGCATAGGTTGGGTGTGTTCTTCTCGCGGCTTGCTTAAAACCTCGATGTTCTTTTGGTAAACCCAAATGATGAGTAGCAACATCAGGATCAAGCCCAGGAATTTCTGTATAATTCCAAGCAAAAATATCTTTATTTTTCTTTAGAAAAGAAATATACATCTCTTGCTCTTCAAGGGTCATGGCCGCACTAATTAAAGTGGGGCATGGATCTTTCTCTGTACCCAGATTTACTTCTCTGAGTTCATCCACAGTGGTAGAGATACCCTCTTCAAATGCTGGAGGAGAATCTCTAAGATCTTACTCTTCCTCTTCATCATGTTTTATTTCTTCCGTTTCTACTTGCAAAGTAGATGAAAAAACGAAATTCTCATGATCATAAGAGATGTCAAAATTTTCACATTTTGAAGAAGAAGCTTCCATTTCCGACCCTATTGATGATAAAGGGTCTTCTTTGGGAAATAAAGAGGAGATGATGGATTGAGAATCGACATCATTATTCACCTCTGGTGTTGCTATAACTTCTTCTGGACTGATTAGAGAAGTATAGACTTGTTGGACTTCAGCAGATGAAATGAAAACGTCACCACTTATGCTTTCATCACTGCTTGGTAGGTTACCAATTTCTCCCATGTTGTCTGGCTCGATCGCCATAATTGACATTATGGATCTTTTCATAAGAGTATTTTGATTTGGGCCTATTTTGTCAATTTGACTGATAGGTAACACATAATCTGTACTCACATGTGAAAATGGATTTATTGGAATTTTCTCCAAACCATATGGAGCATTAACTTTGGTAATTTCCTTCATTGTAGATTTTTCTATTCCCTTCATGTGATAAAATTCCGCCTCAATGTATTGAGACTCACATGTCTTGAACGGGGCCTTATCACCATACAATGTTCCAACTTGACCATCGAAACAGTATTTGAGACATTGATGGTATGATGAAGGAATAGCTGCATGCTGATGTAGCCAGGGTCTTCCAAGCAAGATATTGAAAGCTGAGTCTTGATCAACAATCATGAAATCCGAATTGGATACAAGATCTCCAAACTGAGTTCTGAGTGTAACTTCTCCCAGTGGTTCTTGTTCATTTTTATCATATCCTTGTAACATCATGGTAGAAGGAGATAAATCAGATTCTGTGAGGCCCAATCGGCGAAGTGTACGAATGGGCATGAGGTTGACTCCTGAACCATTGTCAATGAAAGTTCTTCGAACATCTACACCATTGACTTTTCCAGATAAGTACAAAGGTTTTATGTGCCCATGCACAACATCATCTTCATCTTTATCAGTAAAAGATATCACTGCATGGCATTCTGCAGGATTATTCTCTATGTGATAGATTTCAGCTGCAGCAATTTCAGCTTCAAACTCCTGAGGACTTGACAAAGCTTCGATGAGTGCTTCCCGAAGATCTTTTGACAGATTCAAAGCATCCAAAATTGATAACTTGGCTGGTACTTGGGCCAAGTGTTTCAATATATCATACTTTTGATCTAGAGGTCTGCGTTTCCTAATAGGAATATGCGGTTTAGCAGGTACCTTGGAAGCAGATGCTTTGGAAGCTGATGCATCTTGTATTGAAGTTGGCAACATCCTTGGTTTTGGAAGATTAGAATGATTAAATCCATTTACTTGCTGAGATAAAGAAGATGGAACCTTTAATCAGTCTTCCAAAATAACTGTGCCAAAACTGAGTTGACCATTGGCAGAAGAACTTGCTTGTTCTTTTTGAGCTTGCTGAAGGGCTCTACCACGAGTTTCTGCTGCATATACAGTGCTAGCAGGGGTAAAATTAGAGTAGTGGCTTCGGAAAGATCCACGTCTTCCCCTGTATCCTGAACCTCTAGAACTTCCTCGGATTCCCTTATTTGATACAGGGAATTCAGGCTCATCAAGACTGGAATATGGATATTTTAATTGAATCATATTAACAGAACCAAAGATTAACTCTTCGTCTGATAAAGACTCTGCCTGGTTAGCCTGTTTAGGTTGTGCCGTTTGGTGGGATGGTGCCCGTGGCTCAGAAGTAGATGGCATGAAATCTGCCAGAGTCAAAGACAATTTAGGCTTTGATACATACTCATCTTCTCCTGATTCCTCTTTCTTCTTTGAATTGCGCTGCCCTTTTGAGGATTTGTCTTTTGATGGAGGCTTTACTGCAGCTTTTTTAGGAGACACAATTGGCTTCTTTAATTGTGTTCGCAAAATGGAATGGGTCTGATTTATTGTCTTTCTAACCATCCAATCATCATATTTTTTCGCAGTTTTTCTTTTGACTTCCTGCCACTCGCCTCCTTCCTCTGGATCTGTAGCGGTAATACATGCTACATGAGCTGAAGAACCCTTCAATTTGACTTGTCCCAAGTCGACCATCTTTTGCAGGAGGTCTTTAAAGACAAAACAATCCTGGATGGGATGCCCCAACATTTGATGAAAGGGACAATAATTGGGACGGTCTTCATCTCCTTCCTTGTTTGGCCTCTTGGGCACTGGTAATTGAACCAAATTATTTTCCAGAGCTGAAATGAAGTAACCAGGAACTTGCTCACTTCGGAAAGAGTATGTTTTACTCTTCAAATCCTCAAATTTTTTTTGTCGTTGATCTCTTTGATCATTTGGACGAAACAACCTTTGTTGTTGGCGTTCAGGAGGTGGAGCCCTTCGAGAAGATGAAGGTTTTGAAGTAGAAATAGGTACAGGTGCTTGTTTAAGCATAACTGTAGAAGTTTCTGCTTTAACCATTCTCCTTCCTGGATCTGATGGAATTATACGAGATTTAACCTTAGCCTGTATAAGGGAATCTTCAATCTGTTGAGCGATTGAAGTAAGGTCTCGAAACCCTCCTGTGTATTTCACAGGGATCAATGGCGTGCGTAATTCATCACGCAAATTTGCCACACAGATTGGCAATAGTTCCTCCTGAGGGAGTGATAAACTCAGGGAATACATTAATCCCTTCCAACGAGCAATGAAATCAGAGACTCTTTCATTCTCCCTTTTCTTGCAGTTTGTAAGATCGAAAACTGTCGTTTTTGGCAAAGTTGAGCTAAACTGAAGAAGGAATTTTTGACGAAGATCCTCCCATCCGATGACTGACCGGGATTGCAAGCTTGTATACCAGACAAAAGCTGGTCCTTGCAAGGTTCGCACGAAGCATCTGAGTTTCACTGCTTCTTGCTGCTCTGGAGTTCCCATCATAGGATCACAACAAGACACGTAATGCGTCAAATGTTATTCAGGGTCGCCTGATCCATTGAAAGTAGGGAAAACAGGGTTTCCAAAACTGGATGGAGGAGAAATTGAATCTACCCATTCAGGGTAAACTTTATTTTCAGGTTGAACTTGCGCCCGTTTCCCTTCCATAGTTTCTAACCGAGCTGTTAATGACTCAATAGTAGTTATTAACTTTTGAGAAACATCAGGTTGAACTTGGTTTTGGGTAGGTGCAATGAATGGAGCTTGGACAGACGTGGTGGTTAGTGCTGCAACTGATGGTATTGCTGCCAACCGTTGTTGAGTTTGACCCATAGGATTAGACCTTTGAGGGTGTACTGATAAATGAGGATATTCCTGATCCATCTCAGTAGTTACAACAAATTCCTTCGGCTGTCAGACTTCAGCATTCTTAAGAAAAAGACTACTCTGAAGTAGTTCTGCATTTAACTTTCTTAATTCTTTCATTTCTTCCTCCTGTTGTGCAAACCTTTTCTCTAATGAGAGCGATTGACCTCCTTCAGAGGAAGGGTTAGAAGTAACCTGATTCTTTCCTTTCCCCTTATTGGATCCTTTTCGGAGAGGGGGAAGTGGGTTACTTGAAGGAATACCCATATTTTGGGTAAGCCTTTGATTACGTGTGCGCACACCTTCTTCATTTAGGTCTATGTGCGCAACTTCTTGAGCAGGAACCTCTTCGTCTGATCCCTCTGATTGAGCCTCATATGGTGAATCAGCAGCAATGGAATTGATGACATTAATGGATGCATATTGCATGGAATCCTTTTTATCAGCATTTCTATGATATTGTCTTCTTCCATGTCCATGATGAGACATGGAATTCCGTTGACTTGATCCCTCAGGAACTTCTTGGAGAACCGTCACTTGGAGAGAATCTCCTGATAGCTTGGCTCTTCGTTCCTCTTGAGGCTTATTCCCTAATCGAGAGAATACTGACTTTCTCTAAGGGAGGGATTGAGGATTTGAAAAAGTCCCCAGTCCGGTGGACTGGGGATGTTCCTGCTGCTTCCGCTCAACTCCTCGAATCCCATTTGTTGACTCTGAGGGTTGGGTTAGAGAAGTCTCCAGTCTGACAAGCCGGGGTGTCTCTTGACATGCTATGTCTGAGATGTTCTTAAAATCTCTCTTGATCTTGCGAATCTTAGTTCGGAAATTAGCTGGATGCATTAACCTGTATCCACTTTTATCACCTGGTTCAACAGACCGTTGGATGATTTCTGAAACTTCTGTCATTTGATGACGTGTTTGCTCCAGACGAGAGGCTTGTGCAATATTCTCGCCTGCTTGATGTAGAAGAAATTCAAAAACCCGTTCTCTATATACTTGATTTTGAGAGGAACTAGTTGAAGCCTGTTCTTGAGCAAGCTTTTGATTATGAACAAAGCCCATTGACTATGGCCGGCCATGGGCAATAACATTGCATGAGACCATTTTCGGCGGGCTTTGCTGACTGGAAAGCACTGTGAAATGCAGTGCTCCGTGAACACCCCATCCTCTGATATGAACATCAGATGGAGCATTGGCAATTAACTGACACAATTTTCTTAGTGCGCCATGGCATGAACGTTGAAGGGTTCTCTGTTGCTTTTCAGCCTTTGGATACCGAGAGACTGATAGAGATGCCAAATCAATCTGGCGTTGTAACCCTTCTATTATCTTAATATGATTTTCATAATCACCGTAAGATAATACTTTCTTCTTCAATTGACAAAGAGTCTTCCATATGTTGAGACGAATATCATGGATTCCATCATCCGTCAACATCTTTGGAATGTCGTACTGGGAGTCAGCCAAAGGCCAAAACATGACTGGTACTTCACCTTTTGTCAGTTTTTTCCTCATGTTCAGCATTTCCTCTTTATCATTAAATGAAGATTCTTCTACCTGTTTTGACCAGAGTTGGTGTTTCCTTGTTGCTTAATCGGATTCAACAAGATTGGTAGAGAGATCATTAATCAAACTAGAATATGCATGACTTAGGGGTGGTTCGGAGAATGACCTACACCCTGGGCTATCTTCTGATTGAGAAATTATTCCACTTGTTAGCGATAAAGCATCAGACATGACTAGTTTCGCATTTGTAAGTGCCTCAAGATAAGAGGGCTTTCTCGGCACTACATTGTCCATTGGAGTATTTTCCAGGCAATGTGAATCACTACTGCGGAGAGGACTTTCGCAGCAAAATTAATCATCATGGGGAGGACCACCATAATGGGTTACAGCAAAAGATGAGATCTCTTGGTCCTTGGTCTTCTGACCACATAGAGGCTTCCTGTGGCTCTCATCGGAAGAAGAAACTTCAAGATTGACCGAATTTTCATGAAGCAAGCCTTCATGAGGAAGTGTCTGTTGAAGACCTTCAAAATTAATGTTCCCGTTATTGGAAACTGAGGGAGTAGAATGTTGAATTCCGACATATAAATGTCTGATGGCTTCAAGAACTCCAGCATCGAGTAAGGCCTTGTTGCAGGTTGGCCTTTGATCTCCTGACTATGCTGGGTAGATCTTTTTCTTAGATGCCTTCTTACTCACTTTAGAAACCACTTGTTGACGAAAGTGGTTACTCTGAGCAGGTGTATGTGCCTGATCAGGAAAGATGGTCAGGTTAGGCTGACGATCTCCACTCAAATCAGGTGTATGTGCCTGACTTGGTTGTCCGTATGATATGGGGGAGTATGCCCCATAACCCTCTTGGACTGGAACAGATGTGTGTGTCTGTTCTGGAGTGAATCGTTGATGTGTCACTCCATTTCTAGGGATAGATTTATGTGTCTGTCCCTAAGATGATGCTGAAGCTGTTATGATATCCTGGCAAGCATCCAGAATATGAGCAGGAATTTGCTTCTGCTCTTTCACCATTGACAAAATATGTTTGGTGACTTCAGCCACCGGAACGGGGATATACGTCCATTCTGGTCTTGGAGTAGGTGTATGTGCCTGGTCCTGTCCTCCTTTTCCTGTCAGTGAATCCTGACAGTACTCAAGTGTGGCGGCAGAGAGTTGAGTCTGCCTCCTGTTTGTCGTCGGGGCTTTCCGACTGACTTCTCCGTGCGCTACCAAGCGAGACCGTTGGTAGGCTTGATTAGTATTAGCAGGTGTATGTGCCTGCTGATTACACTTCGCCAAACGCGGTTGAAGAGATCCATCATATGTAGTCAGACGAGCCTGCTGAATAACTGGTGATGTATAAGCAGGTGCATGTTCCTGCCTATGGTACTCCGCCGGAATTGCCTGGCGGGATTGGCGTGATGCTGCCAGACGAGTCTGCTGGACAGCAGAATTAAAACGGACAGGTGATTGTGCCTGCTCGTTATTTGCCACCAAGTTAGGTTGGTGGACTTCTCCGGAGATGGCAGGGATGACAACCTGCCCATTGTTAACTGGATTCCGTCTCTGGCGGTTCATCTTGCCTGCTCGGGTTCGAGGAACCTGAGCTGAATGCCTGGAGTCGGTACCCTCATCATGTTGAGGGTGCACTACCGCACGATTCTGGCGGCGATTGTTGATGGGAGCCCTCGATAAGGACTCCTGTCTTTTTGAATTAAGGCCCTGCGGGACCTAGTCATTCACTTCCTCAGAGTAAGGGAGTGAATGGAAATTGCGTTCCGGGGATAACGACCCGAAACGGTTAGAGACGGTAGTCAGCACCGCCTGCTTCTTGATCGCTGGCCGCCGTTGTCCGGATGACCAGGTAGAGTTGTTAACTTGGAGGGCTTGATGAGCGGCCTCCAGAGTTGGGATAGTACCGTTGCGACGGTACTCCTTAACCAGTGCATTAGAAACCCAGCGTTGAAGATGCTGAGTTGGTGATGTCATCCTTAGAGCGGACGACGTTCCAGCAGGAGTAGCAGCATTGGTTTTCACAGCAGCAGACCTCACAGTAGAGGTGTTCACAGCAGCAGTATTCACAGGGTTGAATTTAAGAAGAGCCATTTTGCAGAAGATCTTGAGAAAAGAGTGCCTGTTCCATATAACAGACATAATCAAGATGAATCTGTCCACTGCATCTTTTGGATGAGCACATGTCAATGATTGATTTGTTGGCCCAAGGGGCCTAAGAAATAAGAAGAACATCACTTTAACTTGTTTAAGGATTCACGTCGGGTTCACCATTTTTTGTTTCGCACGGATTTCGGGGATGACCTCCTGGACGGGAGATTCAAACGTTCCGATCGGTTTCTAGTGGGTTTGTTCATAGAACCGGAAACATCCAATGATTCCACATCCGTTTGGACCTACTTTCCAAAGGTAGGCACTCATTAGCTTGTGGACTAATGAGGCTTAGGAATTTTCATTGGTCGAGAGGATGGGAGGTAGGACTCATCACACCTTTTTGAGGGGAATTATTGTCTACTCCGGGACTCTCTTTATAGATTTAAGTTATGTTCGTGAATCCTTATTACATTACCAAATATAAAATGATCTTTCCTTTAGTTTTAACAATCAATGATTAAATATGCAAGAAATTTAGAGAATCTTTTATATGTATTCGAGGTTCTTCATCAATAGAGAATCATCTATATCTGTTTAGAGATTCTTGGTCAATGGTGTCCTTCAAAACATTTATATAAAAGTCTCTTGGTCATTATGATGACCAGGCTGGTTTTAAAGCCACTCAGTGGGGCACTTGAAGTTTATCGTCATTCAGAAGGACAGGGATTATTTCAAAGTTTGGATCGAACCCATAAATGGGCTACCTACGTATCCTTTGTTTTGGAAAAGGAATCAGAACCCACGTAGTTCGAGTAATGGAGTATGATGTTTATGATTGATGGCTCAAAAAAGAATGTCATAATTACTTTTACACTCTAAGCTCACGTGAGTCATGCTCGGTGTGAGAAACAAGAGGTATTGGTAAAAATTAGACAATTGTGCCATGAAAGATGCAATCATAAGAAATTGTTTGGGGCTTATGTATGTATGACTGCCCAAATAGATGAAGGTTTAGGATTTACTTTTAGAGAGAAAATCCAGGAACATGGTCCATAAAGGTATATGTGCTTTATGGAGATTTGAATACTCTAACTTGGGACTTATTCCTGAAAAGGAAACCCAAATTAGGAGAGGATTGATAATTGGGTTTTACTCCTGAGAAGGAACCCCATATCAAACGTAATTTAGGACTGGTTAAGACAAATTAAGGGACTTGGGGTTTACTCCTGAAGAGGATGCCCATAATTATGACTGGGACTTATTCCTGAAAAGGAGGCCCAAGTTAGGGGACTTGGGGCTTACTCCTGAAAAGGAAGCCCAAGATTATGACTGAGTCTTATTCCTGAAAAGGAGACCCAGGTTAGGGATTAAGGTTTGGGGCTTACTCCTGAGAAGGATGCCCATAATTGAGATTGGGGCTTACTCCTAAGAAGGATGCCCAAGTTAAGTAATTAAGGTTTGGGGCTTACTCCTGAGGAGGATGCCCATAATTGAGATTGGGGCTTACTCCTAAGAAGGATGCCCAAGTTAAGGAATTAAGGTTTGGGGCTTACTCCTGAGGAGGATGCCCAGATTAAAGGACTTATAACTGGGGATTATTCCTGAAAAGGAGACCCAGGTTAAGGATTCTCTCATCTTAAAGGATGAGGTTGAATGAACGAATTCTCAATCTTTGGTGACATAAAGATGTATAAATCACTAGGTTTTGAGAGATATTCCATCGAATTCCTTTCAGATAAGGAAGTCAAATCAAGAAATCATGCCATAAATGGCTTTGAAGAGTATCTTGAAGATCGAATCTTGAATAAGAAAGGTGAAATGGATTAAGAGGGAAAAAATGGGCAAGATGGTCACCCAGAAAGGTAGGGGCGCGCAAGTCTTGAAAGGCGCGCAAGTCTTGCGTGGGCGCGCAAGTATTGGTCGCACAGGTATACCTTGCGCGACACATGGTGTACTTGCGTGATTTTCAATCAGAATTGAAATACTTGAGCGACTCTTTATTAAACCCTTTAGAATCCCCTTGAGGTTCTTCCAGATAAGGGACGCGCAAATTTCTATTGAAGGAATAAGGCGGCGCGCAAGTGTGACCAGTTCCCTTAAGGGCTGGCCATTCAGGCGCGCAAGTGTTGATGAGTTTCAACACTTAGGCCTTCCTCCCTCTCTTTAGATCTTCCGTTCTAGGTAAGAAATTACCTTAGAAGTGTTCCGGAAGCTTTGAGAAGAGACTTGGGCGTCGGGAGCTTCAATCTGAGTTTCTGAAAAAAGATCCTCCCGAATGGGGGGCCCACAGGGTCTATTTATAGGCAGGAGAAGACCCCGGGCAGTTACCGGGCAGTTACCACTTAGGTCGCGCAAGTCACTTGCGCGACCAAGAGCGTCGCGCAAGTGTACTTGCACGACAGTGATATAACTTGCGCGGTGCAGTTGCTGTTGATCCTTTCTTCCTGCCTTTGTCGATTTTTGATGTTTTCTTCAAAGGATGAATCACTTTGAGCTCAGATATTCCCTTTTCTGATCTTTATATTCTGTGATGAAAGGAGCGTCAACATCTATTAAAGTACAAATTTCATCCATTGATTAATACCCACTTTCCACTAATCCCTGGGAAAAACCCTTTGTAAATACCTTCGCAAAGATCCAAACTTCACGAAGCTCCCATTTTTGCAAAGATCAAACATGCCTTTTCAAAGTCCATGCTTCCTCACAAAGCACACACCTTCACAGAGCTCACTACTTTGCAAAGTTCAAGACATTACAGAGCATAGTCCATCACAGAGCTCAAGCCATATCAAAGTGAATTCCTTCGTGAAGCTCGTTTTTCCAACGCAAAACAAACCTCTTTTGTGGAGCTAGATTAGCCTCTGCGAAACTCCTACCTTTTACAAAGAACAATGCCTCTGTGAAAATTCTTTTCTATTACAAAGCTAAATTTTTTTTCATGAAAACCTCTCTACTCTTCACAAGGGGGTCGAGGCCTATATATAGATGATTTCATCGAATCGAGAACCTTCGGTACAAATTCAGCTCCATGTCTATTCAAATCATAAAGCTCTGGAATTCCTTATGGAATTATCTCTATATCATAAAGAACGATGGAAATTTCTGGATCAAAAATCTCGTCATAATCGCAGAGCATTCCGTCAATTCCATTATGCCACCGTTGTAATGCAATTCATCTCTACCATTCGAGAATCTCATCATAATTGCATAGCTCACTGTCAATATTCTTTCAATCTCTGTGAAATCCACTTGAATAATCCAATATTTGCAAAACTCATTCCTTTTCTATATTTTGATGATAAATTCAAGAAAATCTAATTTTCACAATGCTCACTAGACTCCAAATTTTGGACCTCAAAAATTTGGAAAACAATAGAAAACAGTTCCCCCTTGTATCTTTTATTTCATACCGCCTTTAGATCATCTATTCCTTTGTCAGGATTCTTTTCCATCATGGATTGACAAAAACATCTTTGTAACTTGACAACTAACCATGAAACCCTACTTTTTCAAAAAATACAATTAACGCAAAAATGATGCAATGTTACCTTCAGGGATTTTTTCCCAACATAAGTAATTATTTGAATTTATCTAGATTAATTCACCATTGGTAAAAATAACCAAAACAATGACACATAATTCTAAAAGGTTTTTTTAAATTTTTTTTTGAAAATTTAATGAACAATTTAACATTATCCTCATGTTCTATTGACTTTTGATTTACATCAACCAATTTCAATCTACATTCATCTTATTAGTTTATAACATGTAATGTTTTCATTTAAATAGTTTCATTTTTCTATTGCAACACATCATTGGTCATAGAATATTTTAAAAATATTTGATAACAACCACTACAGTTTTTTTAATTTTTATTTAACTTTAACTAAATTTTTAAGGCATAAATAAAATAAATATATCTAAATGTGATAATTATACACACACACATCAACACAAAAATATATGATGATTATATATTCACACAAACACACACACACACACACACATATATATATATATATATTTGTGATAACTATATATATAAAATAATGTACACAATAATAATTATATATATATATTATACATACAAATATAAAAGTTTTTATGTATATATATAAAGAATATAAATATGTATTTATAAAAATAAATAACATAGATACACTGATATATATAGGTATGTATGGATCATAAACCATATATATTTATGAAAGTAAAAAATTTGAAAAGACTCTTTAGTGGAAGTGGAAACCAAATTGATTATAATTCACATGTCAGATGCTCTATCACAAATTAAAACAAAGGACCAGAAAAACAAAAATTTAACAAAAATATCTAAAATTTAAAGGAAAAATTATATCTTATCACACTCTAAAATAAAAAGAGAAGAAAGAATATTTTAGGACCTTTTTAAAAAGATCATAAATATATATAATGAAGGATAATTTATGTTTTTAATATTCATATATAGTGATTATACCTAAATATATTTCCTGTTATAGAAAGGTATATTTTTTATAGAACCCTCATGATTGTAATTCATTAAGTGTGCCTTAAAATTTTCAAGCACTATTAATTTAATAAACATTTTAATATATCAATCATAGTATAACAAGAAAACTATTAAAATAAGATACATTCTATTCATAATTAGTTGTATTTCAGATTTATCTACTACCATCATGACTATAGATCATTGAGTTATAGGGTTATATTTTTCTATAAGTTTATCAGAGGATATTTTGCATGAAAATCTGGATCTAGGTACCTTAGTTTGGATATAATGACAAACAGTGTTGTTTTTTCATAGTTTCTAAATTCATATTCCATAAGTTAGGTTTCTTATAGAGGGTTTTATACTATACAATTTCATCATAATAAATGGTATCAGATCGTAGTTTGAGGATTATATTGAGTATTATATTGAATTTACATTTATTATTTAGTGTGGTTAT
Source organism: Viscum album (assembly GCA_963277665.1). Taxonomy (NCBI): domain Eukaryota; kingdom Viridiplantae; phylum Streptophyta; class Magnoliopsida; order Santalales; family Viscaceae; genus Viscum; species Viscum album. The sequence continues at coordinate 683,845,594 of OY728158.1, read as the reverse complement.
TTTTCCTAAGGTGTGGAATTAGAATACGGGTAGGTGATGAATAAAATGTTTGATTTGAATGATTTTAGATTTTTTATGGTGTAGATAGAATACTATATTTTTTAGAGAGATATTGATCTTCTATTTCTGTGAGTAAATATGGGACTAATGGAAAAGTCAGAGTAATAAAAAATCAATCGTAAGGAACTTGGTGTTGTTTAGATGATATTGGAATGAAATTTGGCCTTTTTCATCCAGCAGTTGAAGACAACTTATGATCTCATATCTACACTCTCTAACAAATAAATAAATAGTACTACAATGAATTTTTTTTGTGTGTAGAGACTCTTTTGATTAAATATTATATAATGATATTTGGGGAACAATCGTATAAATAATTTTAACATAAACCAAAGTCAGTTGGAGTTTTTGTCTGCGAATTTTAAGAGGCTAATGTGGGAATTGATTCTTATATCGTCATTACTATATTAATGGGATGAAATAGTCACCAAGTTGTTCTACTCAAGCAGTCAGACTGAATTAATGTTTAGGAAATTTGAGATAAATTTACAAATTAAGATATATGGTGGAAGGAAGTTCAGGAGCATACTGAAACAACCTTTATTTTGAAGGGTATATACATTTCAATTAATAGAAAAGTTAAAAGAATAGTAAAGGGAATGGATGAAAGATCTATGAGAAATTGGTTGGATTGAGACTCATGCATTGGTATTGCAAGAAGAATGAATGGATAAAGAATAATTATAAGGATTAATGTGTAACATCCTTCCCCATACCATTAGCTTGAGAGGGCCTAGGAACGCTACTTGACCATAAGCGACGTTCTTTGGATTCCAAAGGCTAGTAATAAATGCCAAGGGATTCAAGAATCATTGGGGAGTGATTTTACCTAAATATAAAATCAACCAACCAAACAATCTATTATCAACAAACTACATATTGCTTGTCACCAAGCACCCAACCAAAAAAATTCCAAAAGACAACCAAACTAATCCATAACCATTCCCAAATTCCAATACAACAAAACCAAATATCATAGTAACAAGAGGAATAATACACAACAAGACCCCAAAAAATAGGACACCATCCATACCTCCACACCATGATCCATGCTCCAAGCACCACAACATCACCAAATCATCATGTAGAGCCTCTAGAAAAATGAGATTCTTTACCCTAACCTGTATCTGGGAACACAACATCTACAAAAGCAACAATGTTCCAAATAATGAGGAGAGTAATAATACTCAATAGTATTTCCCCAAATGACTTCCTTAAACATGCCACTACGAAAAAAACATTAGAACATTTATATAAAGTAGTTTATATAAAACATTAAATAGTAAATCTACCACCATAAGAAAAAAATAACCTTACCAAGCCATGAAAAACAAAGGAAGGCCATAACTATTCTATAATCTATAGCACCATCATACATTAGCCCAAAAAATTACATCTTTTATAACATTAGAAAAACAATCATATAATGGTGAATCTCACACCAAAAGTAGTAAACAACCATGGTGGCACTTCCATCCCATCCTGTTGTCCTTTCCCAATCTAGTGGTACATTCCACCCACTTATCCTTTAATGGTGGCCCTTCCATCCACTATCCATCCCCTTTTTATAGTGGTACTCTTTTCCCACTTTACACACATAATTCACACAAGCCATAATACATAACCAACAACAATTATACAAAATCAAGGACACCCCATTATGCCAACAATTTTTAACCCACCAAACAGAACCTTAAGTGAATCAATAATCTCTTACACAAACCATTTCACTTCTATAAATCACTCATTTATTGAAAAAACCCTTTAACCAATTTCCATGAACAACCAAATTTCAATAAAAAAATACTTATTGGAAACTATTTTTCTCAAAACATGTTTCATGACCAACCACTAAAGGTTTTAAAATCAACATTTTAATATCACACAATAAAGCCTCTTTTTGCAACAATAACCCATTTTCCCCAAAATCCACAAATCATCAACGAATGGGTTTCCAACAAGATTTTAACCTCATTATCACAATTAATTTCAAGAAAACCCAATTATGTCAAGCAGGGATTCAAGTTATAACAAAATGGATTCAAGAGAGAATCCACCTACCTTTAGGATTTTGGTGAAATCAACCACCAAGTAACCACACCACAAATCTAGTGAACACACTACCGAAACAACTCTAGATATTCTTCCCTATTATAAAAAATCCCTAAAATAATCACTTTAGGCTAAAAAACTCTATATCTACATGAAACAGATGTAGATCTAGAAAACTAAGAAAGGGAGAATAGTAGATCTAGAGATAAACCAAGAAGAATCAAAGAGGAGAGACTTACCCAAGAGAAACCACCTTTAAACCACCTTGAAACCCCTTAAAATTGCTTAAAAATGAGTGGGAGAGCCCCTAAAACCCTTGATAACCGAAAATACCAAGTGAGGCTCAAGTGGGAGAAATTTTGGAGTGATTTAGGTCAATCCCAAGTGTTCCCATTTAAAAAAACAAACTTTAATGGGTCGAAAGTTTAGCTCACATGGTTTGACAAACCGTGCACTAACTGTACAGATTCTACTACCTCGAAGGCATATCACATGGACTCCCCACATGGCTAAAAAAACTGCGCATAAACTATGTGGGACCCCACTACCTCTAGTTGCATGGTTTCTTGGGATTATTGCATAGTTTACCCTAACTATTCTCAAACCGTGCATCCCTTAGAAGGCCTCCAAAATCTTCTAAAGCCATTACAAACTCTCCCAACCTCTTCCAAACTCATTTAAAGAACTTTAAATGCATAAAAGACATAAAAAAAGAAACATACCGCAAACCGTGGGTGCTATATTCTCATCACCATTATACTTTCCTTCCTCAAAAAGTAGAGAACCATTTCTTTGTCGAAATAGCTCGGGCCATTACTCGATCATCTATTTCTCCTTCACCCAAGTCTTCTCCTAAGTCTGATCATACTTCCATAAAACACAAACTAAACTGATGATTTTACCACACAAGAATTTCTTTTGTTTATCCACAATCCACATTAGCATGTGCACCAAGGAAGCATTTGGTTCTAGCTCAACATGATCCCAACAAATCACATGGTCACGATCCAAATTATACTTTTTCAACTACAGCAAATGAAACACATTGTTCACCACACTAAACGATGGTGGAAAATCCAACTGGTAAGCCACCTCTCTAATCCACCCAACTATCTCAAAATACCCAATATACCTTGGAGATGACTTATCCTTATTTACAAACTAATGATGTTGCAACCTAGGAGAGACTCTCAGAAACACATTATCACCCACCTCGAACGACAAAAATTGTCGATGATGGTCTGCAAATGATTTCTGAAAACATTGAACCATCTCCATCCTCTTCTTGATCAACTTGATCTTCTAAATAGTCTCTTAGACAAGTCTTAGTCCAATCATTAATGTTTTACCCATTTTCTCCCTACATAGTGGAGAACAACAGGGATGCCCATACAATGCCTCAAACATAGCCATATGTATTGAAGCTTGATAAATGTTATTATAGGTTAACTCCACCATTGGAAATTTATCCTCCCATGAACCAACAAAATCCATCCCACAAGCCCTTATCATATCCTCCAAAGGTTGTATAGTCCTCTTGGATTGGCCATTTATCTGAGCATGATATGTCATGCTCATTGTCAACTATGTCTCTAGGGATTACTATAAGGATTTTGAAAAACAAGATGTGAACCTCAGATATCTATTTGATACAATAGAAATTGTAATTCCATGCCTCTTTACAACTTCCTAAATATATATTTTTGATATATCCTCTATTGTGTGTGATTCAAGAATCTGGATGAAATGTGCCGACTTTGTGAGCCAATCAACAATGACCCATATAGAAGCGTGTTTCCTAACCTTTCTCAGAATACCTGTCACAAAATCCAATGTTATTTTCTCACACATCCATAGTGGAATAAGAAAATATTAAAACATTCTTTGTCCACTGATGCTCTTCCTTGACTTTCTGAAAAGTCAAGCATTTAGAGAAAAACTCGGTCACATCCCTTTTCATACCATGCCACCAAAACTGCACTTTCAAAGCCTTATACATCTTCTGAATTCAAGTATGGAAAGCCCACCTGGAATGATGGTAATCCTTCATATGTTCCTCTTAATAATCCACTAGTACCACTATATGATTTCTAAAACACGATACCAAATTCCCATTTAGTTCCCAGCTACCAATGGTCTCCCCACCATTGAGTTTTGACTTCATATCCATACATTAAAAATCAAATGACTGTTCCTATTTAACCAAAACATCCATGTCAGTAAAAAATGAAACTAGAAAGAATACCACTATGTTGTCTTGGTTATCACATTCCGACTACATTTCAACTATGACGAAAATCAACTACCACTGATCTGATGCATGTTTTACCACATAAGCATATGATTTTCTACTTAATGTGTCTGCCACAAAATTTCCCTTACCTGGTGTGTACATTAAGTCGAAATAAAACATCTAGAGATATGATATCCATCTTCTTTACCTCAAATTAAATTGTATCTGTGAGAAAATATTCTTTAAACTCTTGTGATCAGTAAACATCATAAATTTCTCACCAAATAGATAATGATGCCACATTTTTAAAGCGTGAACCATTGTCGCCAACTCGAAATCATGTTTTGGGTAGTTCTTCTCATGAAACCTAAACTTTCATGATCCATATGCAACCATGTGCTCCCCTTGCATGAGAAAACACCCCAACCGTGATCCCGATACGTCAAAATACACTACGTACCCTTTCCCGAGTTCTGGAAAAAGCAATATTTGTGATGATGTAAGGTAACACTTTAGCTCTTCAAAACATTTCTAAAACTACTCATCCCATTAAAATGGGATATTCTTCCTTTTCAAATCAATCACTGGTGAATCCAATTGTGAGAAATCATGAAAAAAATGTCGATAATAGCCATCTAGACCAAGGAAGCTTCGAATATTGAAAATATTCTTTTGGAGGTTTCCATGAGATAATAGACTTTATCTTTTCCATATCAACTGAAACACCTTTCTCAGAAATAACATGGAAAAGGAAACAAACCTCCTATTTCTAAAAGTCACAATTTGACAATTTAGCATAAAACCGATGATCCCTCATGATCCCCGTCACTATCACCATCTATTGCTCATGCACCACCATTATTCTAGAATAAACCAGTGTATCATAAAAAAATACCACCACGAAAGAATCAAAATATCTCTGAAATATTTGTTTCATCAATGAATTTTAACAGTGTTGGTGTATTCGTTAGACCAAAGGGTATAACCACATTCTCGTAATGGAAATATCTACTTCTGAAAGCATTTTTGGGGATATCCTCCTTTCATACCCACAATTGAGGATATCCGAACCTCAAGTAAATCTTGGAGAACCACAGATCTCCCCTCAACTGGTCAAACAAATCATCAACATGTGGAAGTGGATATTAGTTCTTTATCATAACTATATTATTTCTACTATAATAAAAAAGGCTAAAGACTCCAATCCACCTTTTTAACAAATAAAATCGGTACTGCCCATGGAGATGTGCTAGGCTCAATTAACCACTTGTTTTCTAGCTCCTCCAAATATACCTTTAATTCATGCTATTCTTATGGTGCCATACGGTAAGATGGAAGTGACATAGGACTAGTCCCTAGAAATAGATCAATCGTAAACTCCACTTATATCATGGGTGGCAACCCTGAGAATTATTCGGGAATTTCATCCTTAAAATAATCCACAACTGTTGGAAGAAAACTTTTCTCAACACCTTCCATTGATGCTAATAACAAAGCTACTAGCAGATACGAGATTATTCCAACAGCTGTTGCCAAAAAAATCTATTGCGCCCAAGTTTTCCTTCTTCTCCCCTCTAAAGAGGTGTTCAACACCATCCTCCATCATAAAACTAATCATTCGCACATAGAAATAAATTTGGGCCTTAAACATCACCAACCAATCGATTCCCAAGATTATATTATAAGCATTCATCTCAATCACTAAGAAATCCCACATCAATACAATGTTGTCCACAACAAAGAAAAATGCTCTACATAAGAAGGCTCGACACTCTCTTTGACCCAAAGGAGTTTGTAGTTTCAAAACAGATGGAACCATTTTAACATGTAAACCCAACAAACTAATGAAATGGAATGAAATAAAATAATGTGATGCACCCATATCAAATAAATCTTTCATCAATGTGGAATTTAAAAGAACTGTACCTCGCACCATGGATGGTTCAGACTGATCATCCACCACAACCTACTCAGCTCCAAACAACTACTTACTTTCCTCACTCTGCTTCTTAATACCCTACTAATGCATCGTGGTGTTCCAAGAATCACCATGACCCTATTTTCTCTATTGATGAGGGGTATGCTACTACCCTCACCCCGTCAAGGCATAATACCCCTTCCACCCCTGAGGATTGTCATGAACACATGACCTCAAAGCATTCCAAAAATACAGCTGAAGATGCTCTGTCTACTTAGAGTTATGACATGATCATGTTTGTCTCATTCAATCCTTCTTTATGTGTCCCATAGATCCACACTAAAAACATCCCGACTTACTATGAGGCTTCATAGGAAGATTCACCGATCCTACCATCGGATTCTGAGTCGTACTCCCACCTTGGAAGTAAGTGCCCCTCTTCTGCATGAACCCAATGTTCGAGTTCCCCTATTCCCTATGGGCACCAACATACTTCCCCTTCTTGTAGCCCCCAAAATATCCCACTCAGCCATTGTAGCTCTATTCATCATTTCCGTGTAATCATTTAGAAACAACATCGCTATCTTGGAATGAATTTCATGGTTCAACCCAACTTCAAATATATGTTCCTTCAATGATGTACTACCCACCAACTTAGGTGAAAACTAAATTAAGTTCCTAAAAATAGCTACATATTCTATTAATGACATGTTCTCTTTCTTCAAATGGATGAAATACGTTTTATGAAAATTTTTGAATGTATGAGGCTAGAATTGTTTATTAAACAACTCCTCAAAACCCTCCCATGTCACTCCTGGGTCCATCCCAGCTTGGACCAAAAGCTCCCACTAATGAAGGGAAAGATCTTCCATCGTGTATATGGCTTAATTTACATTCAGCTCTATCAGAGTTCCCAAGAATTCAAATATCCTATTCATTCTCTTCAACCATGATTTAGCCCTTTCTGGCTCCGAATCACCCCTAAACATGGGTGGATTATACATTTCAAACTGAACCACATGATCCACATGCTTCGGTTCATCCTCTTTATTCGCACTTTCCACATCCTAGAAAGCTTTCACTATTCACTACACTACCTATCAGTTCACTTTGTTCTCATGTGAAACCACATTTTCAGTGGCTTCCTTTGGTAGGTATCTACGACGCCTACCCGGTGCCATTTATATTAATACAAAATACCATAAGTCCCACTCCCAAAACGTGGAAGACATAAAATTTTAAATTTCAATACATTGAAACTATCACAACTAGTCTTTCAACACGTTCACATTTCCCATGTTTCACTATTCTGAAAAATCCACCATGTTTTGAAAATCAACACATTTTCAGAATACCACTAGTTTCCATGCTTCAAATCCATCCATTTTGAAACCCAATTCAGATTTTTCAAAATCCACACATTCATATCACATCACAAATCATGATACCGTGATGAAATATGCATCCTAGTGGGAATTCATTTCTACCATGCATGCCATCCTCATCTCATTATCTACACCCACGACAGTGAGATATCCAATTCCTATTAGTGTATCTAAAAACTTATGTACCCAACTCCCTGTTAACATGATGTTTAGTATAAAAGGGTTAGCTACGTCCTTTTATGATATACATTCCATGTTCTGGAAATCCTATGCCTTGCTACCATCCAGACTCAAGGAATAGACCAAGAACAAATTTCAACACCAAGACCGGCAGTTAACGCCCAAGGACCGAACAATTGTTCTCACTTGAAATCCAAGGACCAAAATAACTGATACCACTTGTAACAACCAACCACATCCCATTATCTTGAGAGGGATGAGGAATGATACATGGTATTAAGTGATGTTCCCAGGGTGCTAAAGGATGTAAATAAATTCCAAGGGATTCAAGAATCATTGGGGAATGATTTTCCCAAAAGATAAAATCAACCAACAAAACAATCCATTATCAACAAACTAAATTATGAATTTCAAAAAGCACCCAACCCATACATTACCAAAATAAAACAAAAATAATTCATAACAATTCCCAAATGCCAATACAACCAAAACAAATATCAGAGTACCAAGAAGAAGACTAGACAATAAGACACCAAAAACAATGAAATCACCCATAACTCATACCAATCTCCATGATCTAAAAACCACAACATTACCGAAGAATCATGTCTAGTTTCTACCAAAATGAGATGCTCTACCATTACCTATGTCACAGAACCCAACATCTGCAAAAGCACCAAAGTACCAAAGCAGGGGGTGAGTACTAATACTTAGTAGGATTCCCCCAAATGACTTCCCAACACATGCCACTAGAAAATAACCATTATCACATTTACATAATGTAGTTTATATAAAACATTAAATAGTCAAACCATCACTATGAGCCAAACAACCCCTTACCAAGCCATGTCAAACAAAGGAAGGCCTCAACTATGCTCTAAGCCATAACACTATCTCACATTCTACCAACAAATTCAATCTTGAAAAAAATTACACAAAAAATCATACAATGGTGACTCTCAAACCCAAACCGGTAAAAAACTATAGTGGCACTTACATCCCAGCCCGTTTTCCTTTCCAAATCTAGTGGTACTTCCCACCCACTTATCCTTTAATAGTGTCCCTTCTGACCAATTTCCATCCCATTTTTATAGTGGTAATCCCCTCCCACTTCACACGCATAATTCACACAGGCCATAATACTTAACCAAAAACAAGTATATCAAATCAAGGCCACCCCATTATGCCCCCAATTTATCTCCCACCAAACAGAACCTTAATCGCATCAACAAATTCCAACACAAGCCAATTTGCTTCAATAAATCATCCATTTATTGAAAACACCCTTTAATCACTTTCCAAGCCCAACCAACTTTCAATAAACAACATCTTTATTGGAAACCATCTTTCAAAAAACATTTTTCATGATCAACAACATAAGATACTAAAATCAACATTTTAAAATCACATAATAATGCCCCTTTTTGCAACAATAACCCATTTCCACAAAAATCATCACCATATGGGTTTCCAACAAGATTCTCACATCATTATAATAATTAATTTCAAGAAAACCCAATTAATTTCAAGCAAGGCTTCAAGTTATAACAAAATTGAGTTGAGAGAGAAGCCACCTTCCTTTAGGGTTTCCGCGAAATTGAACCACCAGAAACCGCACCAGAAATCCAGATAATGCACTGCTGAAACCACTCTAGATCCCCTTCCCTATCATCAAAAACACCTAAAATCATTACTTTAGTCTATAAAACACATATATCTACATGAAATGAATGTATATCAAGAAATAAAGAAAGGGAGAAGAGTAGATCTAGAGGTAAAGCAAGAAGAATCCAAGAGGAGAGACATACCCAAGAGAAACCACCTTCAAACCACCTTAAAACCCCTTAAATTTGCTTCTAAAATAAGTGAGAGAGCCCCTCAAACCTTTGAGAACCAAAAATATAGAGTGCGGATTGACTGGGAGAAAGTTTGGAGTGATTTAGGTCAATCCTGAGTGTTCCCATTTTAGAAAAACAACTTTAATTGGATGCACGATTAGCTCGCACGGTTTAAAAAATTGTGCGCTAACCGTGTGGATGCTACAACATCGAAGTAATCTCGCATGGCATCCTCACATGATTAGACAAACTATGCGCAAAATGTGCAGGACCCCACTACCTCGATTTTCATGGTTTCTTGGGATTCTTTTAGAGTTTCCCCTAACCATGCTCAAACCGTGATACCCTAAAAAGGCCTCCAAAACCTTCCAAAGCCATTCCAAACTCTCCCAACCTCTTCCAAACTCATCACAATAACATTAAACACATAAAAAGTCTTAAACAATGGAAAAAACCCTCAAACTATGGATTCTACATAAAGGGTATATTCTAAAATATTTACTACTATAATTTCATCCTCAAGAACCACATCCAATGATAATAAGACACTACTAGTTTATGTCACAAGATCATTAGAGCCTTGGATCACTAACTTTGGGGATTTATTTCACTCAATATCTTGGAGAGGGTGTATGGAAAATTATGTATAAAAAATATTCATCATGGACCACCTTACAGATGATGAATCTCTCAAGATTATTGTAAAGTGTGATGTGAAAATATGTAAATCAAATGGATGTTTTTTTGAAGTTGAAAGGATTTTGATACATACCATGGTTGCAAAAGAATCTGATTTTGATAGGTTATCTTGATGATGCAAGTATCTATATGATCATTGTGGATAATGTGAATAAAATTACATAGTATTCCCTGGTGGTAGTCAAAGGTGTATAAGAAAGAACATTTTACCTTACTATGAGTTCATATGGATTAATTCTAGTTGGATCATAAACATACAAAATGTTGAATAAGTGACATGATAATCTTAGTCACATGGGTGATAAAGGAGTCAAGGTCTTAGCTTTTAAATGAATACTAAAACTTTATCACGTCTAATAAGAAACATATGAAAAATATATCCTTGTATAGAAGAAGAAGGTTTCATTTAATATGAAATGAAATGATCCCAAGATCCAAAATCATGAGTTAGTTTATATGGATGTATGGGGGACAACTCAAGCACATTCTCATGGAAAAACACTATACAGTCTTGAGTGTTATGGCAGAGAGTTTTGAATGTTATACTAAAATTATAGAAATATTTATTAAAAAAATATAACCATGATTCTAAATTAGAATGGTGTGGTAGAACGGATGAATTAATCACTAAATTAGAGAGATTATATCATGATTTTATACTCTCATTTCCTAAAGTAGTGTTAGGTAGAGGCAACTAATTGTGTAGATTATTTTGTGAATAGATGTACTTCCACACTAATTCGGTATTCCCATTCGGTCATGCATTAGAGTAGGATTTGGGAAATCTTTATTTCATGGTTATCATTCTCTAGGTGGTTGTTTCATGATGGATCATGATTTTATTTTATTTTTCACTACACTCTCTTTGGTTTTGGTTTACCTAAAATTGGTATTTTAAAGTGGGTTGTATATTTTAAATGAAACCATATTCTATTCCATTATAGTTGGATATTACTTGAAAAACAATAATTCACCAATGACTATTTTTATCCCATAAAACTAATTTCTAGCCTTGGGAAATCAGGAAAAACACCTGAGTCCATATGGTGGACTTGGCCCAGCCTTGAGATTTGGGATCCTATGTTCAGTTCATCACAAAATAGTATCAAATTGGTGTATAAAATTTATGGTATTGGGAATTTGGTAGGCATAGATACAATGGTATTTATAAATCAAGATGTGACAATAAAAATCCGTATTTAACCACTTTATGGAAAGACTAGCATTGCTAAAGAGTTTATGTGGGATTAGTTATCAGAAGGGTTCCTTATCAGATATTGGTTTATTGTTCCCTATAGGTGTATACAACAACTATAGGTTGGGATAGGTAGCATTTTCAAGAATCATTATAGGAATATTTAATGATAATATACATGTTCATTGGGTTTTTATAAATGGTTTTATTACCTAAAATTGATTTAATGGTTATTGTAACAGGGATTTTGAAACTGTTTGGTTTTTAAAATAATTAGGTTGACATTATTTATTTTTGTTTAATTTAAATTTACATATGATGAAATAAATATATTTTGAATAAATCCACATAGATATATAATTTATATCCTTTTTTGGTTTTATCATTTTTAGGTATTTTTTTCACATTGCTATGTTTGATCTTTTTGGTTTGGCATTGTAGAGATTACTCCATGTTGAGAGATTGTTCATGAAGAAGATGTTGTTAATGTGGGAGGTGATAATATATATTAGTAAGGGTGTATGAATGTAGATAGTTCTCTTAAACTCTTGAACATATTGGTTTAAGAAATATAATTTCACGGAAAGGGGTTAAATCATGATCGACCAAAGGATGTGGATCATGATTCAGAGTTTCAAAAGTAGAATACTCCTATATATAGGGGCGGTAGATAATTTCCTAAAGATGTGGATAATTTTGAAAGTATTAAATGAATCTTTTAGTTTCTATATATCCCATATATGTTTAAGGTGGATTGAGCTACTTATATGATCGAGGGAGAAACTCATAAGTTGTGGGAGAGGGTTAAGGAAGTGAAGCTAGATGAATATATGATATTGGTGGATTCGAGAAGTTATTCAGTTAGAAATTGTTTCTTGAATTTTGAAATCTATGAAAATATTGAGTGTTCCTAAATATAGGGCGGGTTAATATGATCATGTTATATTATGATACTATATTTGCAGATTTGGAATGTTTTATACAATAGTTGATTCCCAATGATAGTCTCAAAACATAAAGGTTCAAGATGCCTATAAAATATTATACTCGATCGAGAGTAATTTTATTTATTTACTTACCTATGTAGTGGTGATAAATAAGTTATTTATGGTTGAATCATAAATGATGGATGTTAAAGGTATGAATTCATTACTTCCTTAGAATAAGAGAGGAAAAAATTTACCTTGAGGATGGAAAAGTAAATGGGATAATCCACAACTAAGAGATATCCAGAATAAATGAGGGAATTTGATCTCTTTTTAAGGGTGAAGACAAATTGGATGTTACTAGTGTAGAAGTATGACACACCCTAATTAAGATTTTCCTCATAATCCTTGGATATATCATCAGTGTGGGAATATTGGGTTCCTAAAGTGGTTTTCTGATCTTATTTGTTAAGGTGTTAGCAATAGAGGTTCCACAAATATTCAAGGATCATTTTTTCCTATAGAAAATAATCAGTAGAATAGGTTTGAATCACAACTGTGGATTATTAGTGATCCTTATCAAGTTCAATATCAAAAGGATCAGGGTAAAAAGTCTTATGGATTGTGGGGGGGGGGATTTAAGGTGATATTAGTGATAGTGAGGGGTACTCTACTTATAAATTCTACTACGACCTTAGATATGTTTGATACGGTTGTATCTCATTCATTTATATCCACACTAGTAGCTAAATATTAGAATTTTCATGTGGAGTTAATTTTGTATTCCACATATATTTTTATGCCTCTTGGAGAAAGGGTAGAGCATAAGATTAGATATCGATATTTTCCCACTATGATTAGTGATTTTTTAATATTATGGGTCTTCTTAGTTTTAGAGATAGAAACATACGATGTCATAATCAAAATGGATTGGAATGTTTAGTTGAATTTCCTTATCGATTTCTATTAGTGGAAAGTATCCTTTCATTTACGTAAAAGTAGTTCCTATAATTTTATATGGGAGTTCCATATTCATGTTTTTCAAACAAGATCAATCATTAGATACCTTAGGTATTTAACATTATAGCTAGTTAGGTGGGTTCTTGGATTAGTATAATCCTAGGATTTGTTCTAACTTTCAGGGGTGGTGAAAGATTTGTTGGACATGTTTCTTGAAGTCCTATTTGGTCTTTCACCAAATATAGACATAATGTTCTCCATATGATAATTTACAATAATGATTCAAATATTATTTCCCTCATGTTTCATGAAACCTATAGAGATATATTACTTGAACATCTATTTAGAGGGTTTATAGGGAAGGTATTTATTAAACCAATCATTTTTTCTTACATGGTTCTGATTATGATTTCCAAGAAGTCTGGAATTTTTTTTAGTTGTTTATTTTCTAATAGAAGTTAAATATTTTAATTTTATGGAATAAATACCCTCTAACTATCATTGATGATATTTTTGAATAATTTTGTAGATTTAAGTGGTTTTTAATGATCAATTAGGGATTAGGATATCACCAATTAATGGTCAAGGAGATGAACATTCCAATGATAATGTTTGAGAGTAGGTAAATACATTTTGAGTTCTTGGTGAAATCCCATGGTCTCACTAATGCACCTAATATTTTTATATATTTACTCAATCACAATTTCCATAATCATCTATAAATTATAAAATACAATTTTTTTATATCCATCAGATTGTGGGGAAGATGATGGTGAATGTGAAATGGGAATATTTTGAAGGTAACGCTATAGAAAAAGGAGTTTCATATGAGATATTTACCTATGGGAAATGGAGAGACTCATTCACATTATGGTTTATGTTGTGTTGATTCACAAGTGATTTACACAATGTAGACACTATAATGACACGTAATTTTAGTAAATACTTTTCATTAAATCAAGTCGAGTGTCTTTCTGTATACGCAACACGACACTAAAATGAAAACCATGATATTTTAATAAAATAAAATTACATATTATATTATATCTGTGAAATTGGAACGTATCAATATGAAATAGCCACCTTAAGTAAAAAATTAAAAAAAAGTATAATAAAACAAATCTCATTTTATGCTTGAAATATACGTTTTCTAAAAAATGGTTTTTACACATTAACTGCATTAATGTAGAGAAAAAATGACAAACCTATGAATTTGATTTGGTAAAATGGATTTTATATTTTTAAATAGTAACTATAAATTATATAAAATTTTAATTTCATTTTTATGCATAAAAATAAGAATACTATGATTAAATTTGATTATAGCAATAATAATAAAAGTGTTATTTTCAAAGAATTATTTTATTAGCGTGGTGTACTTTTTTATAATCAAATAAATTATTATATTCTCAAAAATGAATCTAATATAATGTTTAAAGAAATATATAAATATATTAACACTCATTCCATTGGTTATCAAAACTAAAAAATATTATGAATTCTTAATGGTAAAAACAACATTTTTTCCAAAATAATTTTTCTATATATTAAATGTTTTAATTTAAAAGTAAAATTTATCTTATTTATAAATTTAATGAGAATATATGTATTTTAAATTTATTTTTAGAATATAATTTTTTTATCAAGGGATAGATTATCTTTTTTATAAAATATAAATAATCTTTGGTATAACTAGTTAACATAGTAAAAAAACAAAATAGTAAAATATAAAAATATAGTGGTCAGAGGCTTCAAACATGTTTAAAACTTGTTTGAAAATTAATTTTTGATTATTTATCGACCTTATATCACCCAAAAAATTATTATTTCTTATATTGGTTCAGTTTACTATTGAATAGTTCCATTCCAATATTAAACACATATTGAGTATTGTCAAAAATTTCACTTTCTTCACTTATAAAAGGAGATCACTTGGACCATATTTATACACCCTTTACAAAGAATTAAATATACCAAAACTATACCCTATTATTTCCTCAACACTCTCTCCACTTTATATAATCCTTGTTATTTTCAAAGATCAAACTAAGGATCCTTAAGGTGTAACTAGAGGGAGAATATCCAAAGGAAGAGGTAATATTTTCAACCAACCTCTTTTATTTATTTTTTCTTCTTCTACAACCTAAATCCTACCCTATCATTGAAATTATGAAAAAAATTATTAATAACATTATAGAATTATATTAAACTAATAGAATATCCATTTTCTACACTCCAAATGTTCTAAAAAATAGAAAAGTGACTGGTTTTACGTACAGAATATCGTCTCTATAATCAACATGAATAATTTTTCAAAACCACCTTACATGGCTAGTCCAAAGATGGTATTAAATGAATAAATATTATACCTAATTTGTTTTTAAGATTATGAAAATATATTTCAATTCCAAACTTCTTTTCATTTTATGTAAACAAACGTGTCACTCGTGTATATGTGAGGACTACCACCCCCATGAAAGTGATGTATTTCATTTTTCATCTTAACTTTTATTCTTTATAAATATATCTTAAAACCTTGTTCACCACAATAAGAACATATAAAAAATATATTTATATTATTTAATAATGAACTTATTGCGAAATAATCACATTCTTAATCATACTCACCTATAAATTATAGCTTGTTCTTGTTTGGGTCAGTTTAACCACATACTTGAACAATGATATAAGTATTTAAAATGGATAAAAAATGAAACCTAATTATTGGTCATATTTTAAAATAATAATTAAATAGTTATTTGTTTTTTTATAATTTTAATGGAAATATCTAACATATAATTAAGATTTCATCCCTACTTTTTTAAAATTACCAAAAAAAGATCATCATTGAACTTATTGTCATGAATCGTAACTAAAATACTTATGAAGTGAAATTATAACATTTTAAATAATTATAAAACATATATTAAAATATATATAATGATATAATTAGGATTAAATTTAAATATATAAATAATAATTGACACATCAATTACAAAACTTATATTAAACAAACAATCTAAGCTAATAACATCCGATGATGGAAACAAAATTAAACTAGCTAATGAAACTTGTAATGAATGATTATAAATGAAGTTTATAAAAGTTTATAGGTATGAATAAGGTTATTAAATATTTTATTCATATATTTGTTTTTTTAATACAATATTTTAAAGAACACTCAACTAAGAAGGACTTAAGGTTAGGGGTTTTCATGACTCAACGTTTTTTCTTGAGGCATAATGATTATTTTTTTACTATAGTTATTACAAGATAGTTTACTTTATTATATGATGGAATTATAATTACATTACTCTATTTTCTATGGAATTATGTTTAATGACTTATTTTTTCCTAAAATTTGATGATGTTAAGAATAATTCCCATTCTTTCCAAATGATCGCCTTTTCTTCCATATCCATATTCAATCTTCTTGCTAATGTTCCCCTTTATTAATTTTAAGCATAAATATGATTTATTGTTGGTAATATTAAAATTTTCTTTTAAATATTTTCAAATAAATAATTTAGCAATATCATTATTATGTGGGTTTTAATAAATATATTTTCAAGAATAAAAAACGATTTCCCATTAATGTTCATACTTAAGTCTTATACTCCACATTTCCTCTTTAAAATATTTATATCCATTTCAAAACTCCATTATTTGGATTTATTTTAAAGTGGTATTTAAAAAAAATCATTTTACCTTATTGAAAATTATTTTTTAAATTGATTAATAATTTCATCTATATATGACAATGCCAATAAATCTTTTCTAGAAGCTCTTTTCCATGATTTTTCTTCCATTTTCCTCTTTAAAGATATAGATCCTATAGACATATCTTTTATAAATCACCATATATATGCCTTGAATAAATAATCCCTTTGGGTAATTTAAATTTTAGTATCAATTGGTCATCTTTTGATGTCATGTTATGTGATACCATTTAGAAATGATATGAAACCCATTTTCTTTACATGGATTTTCATGGTATGTTTAATTATTATTATATTATGACACACATATGTATAGATGATGATAGGTGAGGTCCAATATCATCCTTTAATGAATTGGATAATGTTTTATATGTCATGAGATAATGTAGTGTGATCCTTCTTGGATATGATTACAAATTAGAAGGCGATCCTTTTTTTATATGCTCACAAACTAAAGGGTGAGACTTCTTAGATATGCTCACAAACTTAATGGTGGGACATCTTGGATATTCTCATAATATGATGATACATGGTGGTTATTTATATTGTAAACTTATTTTTATGCTATTTTTCAAGGGTATATTAAATTTCCATGCAATGTACCTATGATTATTTCCCATGGATCATGTTTATTATCACATGATTTCTCACTCTTTTGAAATGATATGTGTTTTTTAATTTGATATCGATGGTCATAAAATCATAATTTATGGAAATTTATTATTATTAAATGATATTATTAATAATAAATTTCTTCCTCCTTATGTTTTATATAAGGACCCAGTCTTACACATTACATAGCAGATGACCTTTCACCGGTCTAGGTTCTGGAGAATTAGATATAACCTTAGAAATTATCCGTGTTGGAACAAAATAAAATAAAATGAACAAAAACATGGTGCGTGCTAAATCCACAAGCGAAGAAAACACCTTTGGAAATTATACTGGTCCTGTGAAAAAAAATTTAAAACAAAGGGCTGAGCACAAAAATATGCCCAGTAAGAGGTTTTAAAACCTTCAATAAAAATCCTTTTTAAAATTATTCTTTTAAAAATTCTTTCTAGAAAAATACAATTTTGTACATATATACTTTGGGAAAAAATAATTTTGAATTTATTATTCCTTAAAAATAATAATGCAAAGATTTGAGAATTGATTATGCTCAAAGCGGGTTTAAATATATTCTAGTGTTTTTCTGAAAACCATACGCAAGCTTCTGAATGCAAAACACTACTCTGAGGTCACTTGAATAATTGAAGGTTGTCTAGGCCTACCCACTTAATGAAGGATTGTTTAACTCTGCAGTGACCTTCCATATTACAATGATCAAGCACCATATTTTCTGAAAATGTTTTAATCTTGATTTACCTAACTATATATTTTCACTTGAGTTTTTGACATTGAAAACATAACACTACATTAAATTACACTTTACAAAATATAAGTGCATATATATATATATATATTAAACTTCATAACACTTTTATGTTTGATACAACCAAAACCCCTACCATAAACACTACATTAACAAACCATATATTCCATTATTTTACCATGAAATATGTTTGCCATAATTGATCATAATAATTTATTATAAAATTTTGAAGGAAAAATTTAAAATAAAATACTTTAATGATATCCAAGTACTTATTATTTCTTGGAATTAAATCTTAAAATTGAAACCATAGGTTTATTATAACGCGACGAGTGTCAATGATGTGCATAATCACATGGAAATGTTTATTTTTAGATGCGACAACCTTAATTTTTAGTATGCAATGACGACATGTTAAGCTCGTTTTGTTTTTGAAACATGAGAACTATATGATAATAAATGATTATAAACATGCTAGTAGTTGTTTCATCTACATGTATATACATATAGATACATATATATATATATATGTATATATGTTATGAAATTTATTATGGAACAAATTAATATTTATTCAAGGAATTCATAAAAATTATTTGTTTTTAACAAGAATCAAACAACACCTTTGATTTAAAGAAAAATATCATATTTCATACACACTTCCATATATTAAAACATGATTTGTTAAATAAAAATAATTCATACTTAATAATTTGAATAGTATAACAAAACACTTATAATACCACAACTTATAGAATCAATAAATTAATGCCTCAAATGAGGCTCAAAATTAGCACGAATAATTATAGAAAAATCATTTTCATAAAACATAAATTATATACTTAGATAAATAAATTAAGGATAAAATTATGAATAAGAAGATATATATATATATATATATATCACTTTCAGTAGATAAATTTGCAATACCTTATTGAAATAAGAATTACAATTCCTTATGATAATTGATGGAAGTACAAACATTTAAACATTAATTGTAGAATAACAAACAAACAGATGCTTGAATAAGTTTCTCTTAAAAGTTTCTGAAAAAAATTAGATAGATATGAAAAATAACATAATTTCAATAGTAGGAATTAATACCATGAAAATTATGTTATAAAATATGCCCCCTTACATCAAAATCAAACTAGCGTCACATTTTTGAGCTTGAATGCATAATAAAAACAAGGATATAAATACAGGGTTTAACAGTGTGATAAAATATGAGTGCAATAGTGTGTATAAAGAAGTGAAAAACTCAAAAACATAGTGTAAATTCATAACAATGATAATAAATAGAAGACCACTTACATGATGAGCACACTATAAGAAGACCACCTGCAGCTTAGGACATTGATTGAAATTGGGGTCTGCCAATTTTCCTCTACACACTGAAACAACGGGTTTTTTATATCCAAAAAACTATTGTGTGAAAATAGAGCGCAACAACTTAGCTTGCAGGGAAAGTAGGGGTTTTTAGATGAATACAGTGACACAAAATGGCACACAAAATTGATAGAAAATAGTGATAACAAAGGGCATTTTTGGCCGGATGGGTTATTTTTTTTTTATTAAAATGGGTCTAGGTTAGAATTAATTAGGTAAAGGGGTTTGTTGAGCGCCACTTGAAGTGGCGCTCAACAATTCGGGTGGCTAGCGCCACTTCAAGTGGCGCTCCACCCTTTTTTTTTCCGGTTTTGTTTTTTTTTTCTGGTTTTGTTTTATTTCTTTTTTTTTAATTGTTTTTCACCTCATCTCTTTTTAATAAATAATTTCAAAATTAATAAATAAAATTTTAAAAATAATCTTATAAATATGTATTTAAAAATGCTAAATTAATTATTATTATATTTATAATTATATAATTATGAAATTATATTTATGTATATATATAATTATATGTGTGTGTATAAATATAATTATGTATATATATAATTAAAAATAAATATTTATAAATATAAATCTATATATATATATTTTTTAAATAAAAAATATATTTGTAATTATATAATTATAAACTAATCTTTAAATATAAATATTTATAATTATATGAATATGAATATATTTAAAATATATAATTATGAAAATATTGTTACATATATATCTAAAATTTATTTATAAATATATTTAATATTCATATATAAATATATATATATGTGTGTGTGTGTATGTGTGTGTGTAGAATTATATTTATAATTATATTTAGAATTATATTGTAATTATAGTTATACTTGTATATATATAATTATATATTTATACATGTATATATTTACATAGTTATAAGTAACTATTTATAAAAAAAATTGAAATATTGTTAAACATATAGTCTTTCAATACCACCTACTTAAAACTTAAAAATGTTTCAAGTATGTGACTTTGAAAGCCTATAAAATATAATCTAAATGACCAATATGAATGAAACTTAAAACATGTATTAAAAATATACTAAATAGATAAAAATAAAAAAATTACGTAAAAAATGTTGATAGAAAATATTTTATAGGCTTTTAAAACCACCTAGTTGTAACTTAAAAATGTTTCAACTATGTGAATTTGAACGTCTATAAAACATAATTCATATGACCAATATGAATGAAACTTAAAACTTGGATTAAACATATACTGAATAGATGAAAATAAAAAAATTACGTAAAAAATGTCGATAGAAAATATTTTATAGGCTTTCAAAACCACCAAGTTGTAACTTAAAAATGTTTCAACTATGTGACTTTGAACGTCTATAAAACATAATCCATATGACTAATATGAATGAAACTTGAAACTTGGATTAAACATATACTAAATAGATGAAAATAATAAAAATACGTAAAAAATGTCGATAGAAAATATTTTATAGGCTTTCAAAACCACCTAGTTGTAACTTAAAAATGTTTCAACTATGTGACTTTAAACGTCTATAAAACATAATTCATATGACCAATATGAATGAAACTTGAAACTTGGATTAAACATATACTGAATAGATGAAAATAAAAAAATTACGTAAAAAATGTCGATAGAAAATATTTTATAGGCTTTCAAAACCACCTAGTTGTAACTTAAAAATGTTTCAACTATGTGACTTTGAACGTCTATAAAATATTATTATTTTATATACAATAATTAATTAGTTAGTAATATAATTATTAATTATTATTTGTCATTATAATTATTAATTATTAATGGTTAACTCGCTGTGACAAATTTTGTTTATATTGTACCTGTACTTTATAATTTAATAGTTAATTGAAATAAGTTTGTATTTAATAGATTTTTGATTTTCTTGTTTGACTTAAACAACAATTACTTATCATAGTGAATAAGTTTTTTAATATATACAACATCACATCCAAAAACATCAACGACGATGTCCTCCGGTACCACAACGCGGTGTCTGAATGTCACGTCCTCTCCGCGTCCGACGTCCATGTCGCTCTGGTGTCCTCTCTGCAGGTTCCTCCTCTTCCGGTGCTTCTGGTGCCTCCTCATGATGTTGTGTAGAGGACTGACCAAAATCATGTGAGGATGCCCCAAAATCATGTGAGGATGCCCCAAAACCATATGGGGTGACATATGGCTCTGAAGCCCCTATAAATGGTAGAAATGGGGTACTGAAGAAGGCCTCGTCGGGAGGAGAGGGGGCCGCCATAAGCTGTGTGACTGCACCCAGATCGAAGTCCATAGTAGTCTGCGGAGACGCCATATGCGGTATATAAATGTCTCCCTGCTGTGCAAAATCATCAGTCGGCTGGGCGTGATCGTCTGTCTGTGGTGCGACGACATCTGCAGGAGCCGCTCTCGGATGTCGATGTGGTCGCCTCTGCCCCCCCGGATGTGCTCGTCTCTGTCGTCCAGCTGGCGGCGGTGGTGGCGGTGCATCCTCCTCAGCAGGCATAGCAGGGACATCATCATCCTCAGGTGCTTCTGCCTGAAGATATGGATCAGGATATATCTGTGGCTCCTCATCAAAAAAACTGTCACGTATCAACCGGAGATGATCCAATAGAGCCACCACATCCCGATGAACTACCTCCCGCAGAATATATGCATGCTCCTGAGGCTGCGTGGAATGTGCAAGCTGACCAATGGCGTCTGCCTGCAAATGAAATGACAATCAAATTAATATCAAAAATGAGTTAAACAAAATTAATAAATCTTAGTAAACATACCAATCGCTGAATGCCAATCCCCTGACGTGTAAGGTACATGATGGTATGTCGTCGATACCAGTGTGCATAATCCCCCTGATCAGATAAATCAGAGTGTGATGTGATATATCCCTGTGGAAAGATACTGAATCGTGCACGCCTGTCCCAAAGCTGGATATAAGATGCATGATGTCGTCGCCAGTCTGTCGTCTGTCTACCTATAAGCACAATCGAATGTAGCTCGGTAGTCTGTCGTGGTGCCAAGGGGATATGCTGTATAAAACCGAACTGGCGCATGACCCGGTCTGGCTGGTGCCACTCAATGATGTGGAAGTGAATGAGTGGTACTACTGCAGCACGATCTCCAGCCAAAGATGTGCAGTATAGTGGAAGTGATGCGTAGACATAACCTGTATAAGGAGTCCATGAAACCTGAAATGTAAACTCAAAAAATAAGTCATATAGTAGCATGATAATTTTACTGAGATTATATTGAAATAACTTAAAATAGTGATAACAAAACAAATTTTCCTACAAAAAAGTACTGTTTAACTTACATCAGCCGGCACTAGAGCATCGAAAATCTGTCTGAAGCTGTGCACACTATGTCTCGGAGTATGTGCAAACTTCTGAGACTGACTCCACCTGGTGAAAAAAGAGTAACCTACGGTAAGTTTATAAAAAACAATAACAAAAGTACTAAATAACCGAAAGTAATGACGTAGACATACCATCGTCCCCGAGGACAGTCCTGAAGTAGCTCCGGTGCAAGCGGTGCGACAACTCGAGGAGCGATGCGTGGAAAACGCTCCCAGGCCCACATCTGTACTAACACCATGCAACCTGCAATCTGATGTGAATCGGCCTGACAACTGGTGCAGAGAGATCTGTACAGATGTGCTAATACAGCAGATCCCCAACTGTATGTAGCAGTCTGATCCAGATCCTCAAGTAATGGGAGGTACATCATGTGTACCAAAGCGGTGGAGTAGTCGACGCACAACATGCCTCCGAGCAGCCGCAAAATATATGCACGTGTGTGCTGAAGAAGCGTCTCCTCGTCTGCATCATCTGGAATGACGTCGAAATGCTGATCGAGCCACCTCATTCGCAAGCGCGAACCCTGGAGGACACCTCGTGCGCCGATGATGTCAATGCCTAGCAGCCTCTGTATGACTGCAACCCAATCGCCGGTACTGGCCCCCATAACTGCATCTCCATGGATAGGTAACCCCAGCATGTAGGCGACGTCCTCTAATGTAATAGTCATCTCCCCCTCTGGGAGATGAAATGTGTGTGTCTCTGGCCGCCATCTCTCAACCAATGCAGCTATCAAATGATGGTCGATGGTCTTGAAGTCACACATAGTGACTCCATAAAAGCATGCACGTCTAAGGTATGGACAAATAGCTGCCGGCGGTGCCTCATGATGGAAACGGTGCGCTCTCCGAACATGAAGATGTCTAACAGGTCGTCGCGCCAACACATCGCGCGATTCATGATGAACTGGGAGTGATAACTGAATAATCAAATTTTGGCAAGCAATTCATGCCTTCAGTCGACCAGGAAGCCAATAGTGGAGGATGGTTCAATGGTCGGTTGAACCTCGCATGAGTTGGTACAGACTGATCTTCCGCATGCTCTTCTTCTTCTTCAACTTCCTCTTCATCTTGTTCAAAATTTTCATCATCCTCAAATTCATCAACCAATGCATCTAAAGTATGTGGAGGACTATCCATTGAAACTGTGGCTGATGGAAATGATGGAATAACTACTGATGCTGATGGAACGTCTTGATGTGAAGGAGCATATGACATAGTTTCATGAATTTGAGATGGGTCAACTTCCAATGTCGATGGAACCTCCATTGTAGCTATAGTGACATACAACTCCATCATTTGATTCTCAGGTATATACTTAACCAATGAAAGTATATATTCCCAATCATCACCATCATTTACCGGATATGGCACATGCCAAAACCTATCTATAAATTGAAGATGTCTGAATGTAATGGACTCTATTACTTGATTCCTCGCGAGTTTTAACCTCCGATGGATTTTCCTTTGCACAGCTTCCAAAGTAGTACATCCTCCAAGCATCACAACAGCTTCTGGATGTATACTATAACTTCATCCTTGTTCTGTCTCAATTATTTGACCGTTGCAATAAATATAAGCGGCGACCATCTTTTTTATCTAAAAGAAACCACTGTTATTAATTAAATCTGATTAAAGAATCAATTTATGTATGCATGCTTCTAGTAATTTATGTTGGAATCCTAATCCCTCCACCAAATCAATATGTTCAAACCATATTGATGTGTAACTATTTACACAACCCACAAGTTTGTGTTACTTACCCAAAAATAGAAGTCAAATATATTTATACATATCCACATGCATTATATGCATGAGGTACACGAACATGTCATGTAAAAGCATAGAGTTATATGAAATTGAAAGTCTCCACATGAGTAAGCCCGGAGCGACAGATAGCCAACCCCATTCACTTTCCTAGACAAGGCAAGCCTCCAGGAAAGTAGGTGGTCCGACCCAAAGCCCCTCTACCCGGGGATACTTTACTCAAGAGAGCAATCATTTCATGATAACTCTAACACTTAATATGCAAAAAATATATTGAACTACTAAATTCAAGTTCATAACTTCAATTACAAACCGAGGTCAAGGTAGATTGAAAACTAAATTCATTATCATTCCTAGAATGTAATGCAAAGTTATATTCCATAGGCAATTTACTACTACTTGGCTAATTAATATAACTACTTCGCTAATTAATATAACTACTTCGCTGATTAATATAACTACTTCACTGAATAATATAACTACTTCGCTAATAACATAATTATGATAAATTAATTACCTTATGGTTAACTAATTACCTAATTATGGTTAACTAATTACCTAATTATGGTTAATTAATTACCTAATTATGGTTAATTAATTAACTAATTATGTTCCATTAATTACCTAATTACGATTAATTAATTACCTTATGGTTAACTAATTACCTAATTATGGTTAACTAATAACCTAATTATGGTTAACTAATTACCTAATTATGGTTAACTAATTACCTAATTATGATTAATTAATTAACTAATTATGTTCCATTAATTACCTAATTACGATTAATTAATTACCTAATTATGTTTCATTAATAACCTAATTAGGATTAATTAATAACCTAATTAGGATTAATTAATAACCTAATTAGGATTAATTAATAACCTAATTATGATTAATTAATAACCTAATTATGATTAATTAATAACCTAATTATGATTAATTAATAACCTAATTATGATTAATTAATAACCTAATTAGAATATATTAATAACCTAATTATGATTAATTAATAACCTAATTATGATTAATTAATAACCTAATTATGATTAATTAATAACCTAATTATGATTAATTAATAACCTAATTATGATTAATTAATAACCTAAATAGGATTAATTAATAACCTAAATAGGATTAATTAATAACCTAAATAGGATTAATTAATTAACTACTAATGATTAATTAATTAACTAATTATGATTAATTAATTAACTAATTATGATTAATTAATTACCTAATTATGATTACTTAATTAACTAATTATGCTTAATTAATTACCTAATTACGATTATTTAATTACCTAATTATGATTAATTAATTACCTAATTATGTTTCATTAATAACCTAATTATGATTTATTAATTACCTAATTAGGATTAATTAATTACCCAATTATGATTAATTAATAACCTAATTATGATTAATTAATAACCTAATTAGGATATATTAATAACCTAATTATGATTAATTAATAACCTAATTATGATTAATTAATAACCTAATTATGATTAATTAATAACCTAATTATGATTAATTAATAACCTAATTATGATTAATTAATAACCTAATTATGAATAATTAATAACCTAAATAGGATTAATTAATAACCTAAATAGGATTAATTAATAACCTAATTATGATTAATTAATAACCTAATTATGATTAATTAATTAACTAATTTTGATTAATTAATTAACTAATTATGATTAATTAATTAACTAATTTTGATTAATTAATTAACTAATTTTGATTAATTAATTAACTACTAATGATTACTTAATTAACTAATTATGCTTAATTAATTACCTAATTACGATTATTTAATTAACTAATTATGATTAATTAATTACCTAATTATGATTAATTAATTAACTAATTATGTTTCATTAATTACCTAATGATGATTAATTAATTAGCTAATGATGATTAATTAATTAGCTAATTATGATTAATTAATAACCTATTATGTTTCATTAATTACCTAATTAGGATTAATTAATTACCTAATTATGATTAATTAATAACCTAATTATGATTAATTAATTACCTAATTATGACTAATTAATTACCTAATTATGACTAATTAATAACCTAATTAGGATTAATTAATAGCCTAATTAGGATTAATTAATTACCTAATTATGATTAATTAATTACCTAATTATGATTAATTAATTAACTAATTATGATTAATTAATAACCTAATTACGGTTAATTAATAACCTAATTATGATTAATTAATTAACTACTAATGATTAATTAATTAACTAATTATGATTAATTAATAACCTAATTATGATTAATTAATAACCTAATTATGATTAATTAATTTACTAATTACGATTAATTACTTAACTAATTATGATTAATTAATTTACTAATAATGATTAATTACTTAACTAATTATGATTAATTAATTAACTAATTACCATGATTAATTAATTACCTAATTACGATTAATTACTTAACTAATTATGATTAATTAATTAACAAATTATGATTAATTAATTAACTAGTTATGATTAATTAATTAATTAATTATGATATTAACTAATTATGATTATTTAATTAACTAATTATGATTATTTATTACCTACTTACCATTAATTAATAACCTAATTATAATGAATTAATTAACTAATTATGATTCATTAATTAAATAATTATGATTAATTAATTTGCTAATTATGATTAATTAATTAGCTAATAATCATTAATTAATAATCTAATTACATTTAACTATTTACCTAATTATGATTAATTAATAACATAATTAGCATTGATTAATCAACTAATTATGATTAATTATTTAACTAACTAATCATTTCATTATCTAATTACATTAAAAAAAACCATACTATTTATAAAATACAAACATTATATACGAATTCTATAAATTAAACAACTAAATTATTAAATAAAACTATTAAATAAATTTAAAGAAAGATTTACCTCAAATTTGTGACGACGTAGGTACACAGGCAGAGCAACCGAAGAGGCAAGGCTTCACCGCAACCGAAGAACGCAAGAAAAAACTTTGAGAGAGAGAGAGAGGAAGGGATAGGGAGGGAGAAATGGGGGTGGGTGAGGTAGGAATGAGGAATGGGGTGGGGGGCGAGGGTCCTATTTATAGGATGGGGTGGAGTTTCGGCGCCACTTCAAGTGGCGCCGAATTCATTGGGAAGAAGGGTGCAGCGCCACTTGAAGTGGTGCTGCACGATTTGAAGTTCTTTTTTCAGCGCCACTTCAAGTGGCGCTGAGCTTTTTTTCCGGCAAATTGGTGGAGCGCCACTTGAAGTGGCGCTCCAATTCCAAAACTCTTGAGCGCCAGACCATGTGGCGCTCAAGAGACCAATTTCCCTAATTAATTTAAAACCTACCCCATAAAATTAAAAAAAAAACCCTATCCCCTAAAATTGCCGATAACAAAGACATTTGTAGACCAGAAATAAATAGACAACCAATAAAATAAAATCATTATTGTTTATCTGAAATAAAATCAGAATCCTTATAAACAAACAAATCCTACCTCGAACTAGGTTGGAGAAAACCTGAAAAAGAAACCAAAACCTAATTCGGTGCTAGGACCGAACTCTAATGGAGTTTGCGCCTCCTACTGCTTGAACCCAAAAGTGCCTCATGATGCCTCCACCTCAGCTGCACTTGTCCCCAAACCAGACAATGTTCCCATGGATGAATCTCGATTGATTCCCCTTCCACATGTGGTGCGACCGCGATTCCCCCCATGAAGACCCGCTATACGACTAGGGGACCCCCACTGTGAAACCTCATTGCGTGACTCCCAACGACATGCGCTCGATACCCTGGTCAACGCACTCTCGGTCTACGTGACCGATGAAACCCTAGAATCCATTACATGATTTCCTATTCAAAAGATGCAACTCCTTTTGAATTTTGTATTCTTACATTTGTCATTTTTTAAGGCATTAAAGTTTTCCCCACTTTTCCTTAACTCACATTTTCATTTTTCTTTTGTGGACACCTATCGTTTCCCCCTTCTTCCTTTGTTAAATCATAATATTACTCATTAAAATATCATTTTTTTAATTCATGTTGTCTTTAATTATTTTTCCATTTTTTTATAAATTCATGTTTTTTATTATTATTTTACATGTTTGACTTCCTCTTTTATGATGTTATGATTACCTTTTTGTTGTAAAGATATTATTATGTTTAATTTTTTTTAAATATCATATGTGCAAATATTTTTTTAAAGAAACCATGTAGCGTATTGGTTTTTTTATAAATATATATTCATATAAAAATCATGTTTTAACACACATATATAGTGTTATATATATATATATATATCTATATGTATATTTATATTTATATTTATAAATCTAGTTTTTTTTCAAATATATATATATATAAGTTCTGTTTTTGTTTAATAAAATAAATCTTATACATAAAATAAGAAAACAATGATTATATTTTGGAAGATATAATTATATACATATATTAAAACAAAAGGTGAAACTTTTATACATGTTTAAAATCAATTTTTTATAAATAAATTATCAATTTTTTAAGCTCAAACATTTAAGTGCATTTTTATTATTAATATATATATATATATATATATATAATTTATAAATTTTATAAAACCATATTAATTTTATTATTCATTACGTTGTATAAAAATAATTCTTGACATAATTAGTATTAAAATACAAATATAAATAGTTAATATACTCTTAACATAATTTATCATTATAAAATATTGATAATTATAATATGTATACAAAGAAATTTAATCATTCAAAATATTAAATAACCTTTAAAATAATTTTGACATTCAAAAAATAATCAAAAAATATTTTAATGAAAATAAAACCATAATACGTTTAAAAAAAATTAAAATCAATTTGAAAACTATTAATTATATTTAATATAATTAAATTAATTGAAACACTTAATTTTAAATTATTATGTAAATAAATCTAGTAAATATAAATAATTAATAAAACAAAGTGCATAATATTTTGGGTTATTACCTTATTCCCCCCTTTAAAATAATTAAGTCCTCAAAATTCATTTTTTCGGACTAAAAACAATTCTGAATTATCATCTTCAGAATTACAAAAACTATGACTACTAGACTTATAAACTCTACCATTTAGATAACAAAATTTAATTCCCAAAGTTGTCTAGATCGTTACTTTGATACCAATTATAAGGACCCGACCTTACAAATTAAATAGGAAAGGACCTTTCAGCTGTCTAGGTTCAGGATAATTAGATACAACATTATAAATTATCAAAGTTGGAACAAAATAAAATAAAATGAATAAAAACATGATGTGCGCTAACTCTATAAGTGAATCAAATGCCCTCTGAAATTTTGCTGGTCCTGTGAAAAATCATTTAAAACAAAGGGGTGAGAACAAAAATATGCTCAGTATGATGTTTTAAAACCTTCAATAAAAAATCCCTTTTAAAATATTTGTTTAAAAATTCTATCTAGAAAAATACAATTTGATATATATATCCTTTGGAAAAAACCATTTGGAAGTTATTACACCGTAAAAGTAATAATGCAAAGCATTGAAAATTAATTACACTGAAATTGATTTTAACATATTCCAGTGTTTTTCTGAAAACCATATGCATGCTTTTGAAAACAAAATACTAGTGTGAGGTCAGTTGAATCGTTGAAGGCTATATAGGCCAACCCACATAACAAAGGATGGGTTCACTCCCTAATGACCTTCCACATTTACAACGATCGAGCACCAGATTTTTTGAAAACGTGTTAATCTTTCTTTACCTATGAATATAAATTCACCGGAGTTTTTAACATTGAAAACATAACATTACATTAAATTACACATTACAAAACATAAGTGTGCACATATATATATATATATATATATATATATATACGTATATGAACAATCATAACACTTGTGAGTACGGTTACAACCAAACCCCCAACCATAACCTTTATATTAACTAACCATATATTCCATTCTTTTATAATGAAATACATTTCCAAAATTGATCATAATAATTTATTATAAAATTTTGAAGGATACATTTAAAATAAACTACTTTAAATGATATCCACGTACTTGTTATTTCTTGGAATTAAATCTTAAAATTGAAACCATAGGTTTATTATAATGCGATGAGTGTTGATGATGTGTATAATCACATGGCCATGATTATTTTTAGATGCGAAGACCTTAATTTTTAGTGTACAATGATAACTTTTTAAGCTCATTTTCTTGAAACATTAAAATAAAATGTTAATAAATGATTATAAACATGATAGTAGCTATTTAATCTACATGTATATATGTATATATAAATATATATACATATATATATATATGTATATATGTTATGGAATTTATTATGGAACAAATTCATATTTATTCAATACTTTGATAAAAATTATTCATTTTTAACAAGAATCAAACCACATCTTTGATTTAAAGAAAAATATCATTTTTCCTACACATTGCCGTATATTAAAACATTATTTGGTAAATAAAAATAATTCATACATAATAACTTTAATTTTATAATAAAAAACTTATAATACCTCAACTTATAGAATCAATAAATTAATGTCGCAAATTATGCTCAAAATTAGAGTGAATACATATTGCAAAATCATTTTCATAAATCATAAATTATATACATAGATAAATAAACTGAAGATAAAATTATGAGGAAGAAGATATATATATATATATATATATCATTTAGTAGATTAATTCGCAATACCTAGTTGATATAAAAATTACAATTCCTAACCATTATTGATAGAAGTACAAATATTAAAACATTTAATTGTAAAATAACAAAAACAACAGAGGATTGAGTAGGTTTCTCTTAAAATTTAACGAAAAAAATTGATAGATATGAAATATAATATAATTTGAACAATAGGAATTAAGCCCTTAAAAATTATGTTATAAAATAAGTCCCCTTACGTCAAAATGAAACCAGAGTCAAATTTTTGAGCTTGAATGAATAATAACAATAAGGTTGTAACAGTAGGGTTTAACAGCGTGATAAAATATGAGTGTAATGGTCTATATAAGGGAGTGAATAACTCAAAAAAATTGAGTAAAATAATAACAATGATAATAAATAGAAGACCTCTTACTTGATAAGCAGACTATAAGAAGACCACATGCAGCTTAGGACATAGGTTGAAATTGGGGTTTACCAATTTTCCTCCACACAACGAAAAAATACTTTTCTATAGCCAAAAAACAATTGTGTGAAAAGAGAGAGCAACAACTTAGCTTGCAGGGCAAGCTGGGGTTTTAAGATGAATAAACTGACAGGAACTGGTGCACAAAATTGATAGAAAATAATGATAACAAAGACTTTTGTAGACCAGAAATAAATATAAAACCAACAAAATACAAACATTAGTGTTTATCTGAAAGAAAATTAAAACCTTATATGGAGAAACTACGATGCCCCCCCCCCCCCCGTGAAGACCCGCTATGCGACCGGGATACCCCCACTGTGAAACCTCACTATGCAACTCCCAAAAACCTGCCCTTGATACCCTGGTCGATGCACTCTCGGTCTATGTGACCCGTGAAACCCTAGACCCCTATACACGATTTCCTATTCAAAAGGGGCATCTAATTATGATTTTTTTTAAACATTTAACATTTTTTTAAAATCATAATGTTTTCCACACTTTTTCTTAACTCACATTTTCATTTTTCTTTGCTGTAAACCTATCATTTTCCAATTCTTCCTTTGTTAAATCATAATATTATTCATTAAAATATCATTTTTTAATTCATTTTGTCTTTAATTATTTTTCCTGTTTTTTATAAAGTCGCATTTTTTATTATTATATTACATGTTTTTCTTCCTCTATTATGAAGTTATGATTACCTTTTTTTGTGAAGATATTATTATATTTCATTTAAAAAAACATGTGTAATTTTTTTTAAAGAAATCATGTAGCATATTTTTTTTATAAATTTATATATTCATAAAAAATTCATTTTTTAACACACATATATAGTGTTATATATATATTTATATATATTATTTTATTGAAAACATATATATATATATATATATATATAAGTTGTGTTTTTGTTTAATAAAATGAAATTTATACATAAAATAATAAAACAGTGATTATATTTTTGAAGATATAATTATATTCATATATTAAAATAAAAGGTGCAACATTTTTAAATATTTAAATTCAATTTTTTTAACCAAAATATCAATTTTTTAAAACTCATATATTTAAATGCAGTTTTTGTATTAAAAAATATATGTATTTATAATATATAAATTTTATAAAACCATATTAATTTTATTATTCATTACGGTATATAAAACTAATTATTAACCTAATTAGTTTTAAAATAAAAATTAAAATATTTAATATACTCTTAACATAATTTAGTATTTTAAAATATTGATAATTAATATATATATATATATATACATTGAAATTTACTCGTTCAAAATATTTTTTCATTCGAAAAAATAATCAAATAATATTTTAATGAAAATAAAACCATAATACAATATTTGTTTTTAAAATTTAAAATCAATTTGAAAACTATTAATTATAAGTAATATAATTAAATTAATAGAAACACTTAATTTTCAATTATTATGTAAACAAATCCCTTAAATAAAAAAATTAATAAAAACAAGTGTATAAATTTTTGGGATATTACATTTTATCATATTCTTATGATTTAACCCTTGATGACACATTTATTATTTTTACCATTACTGAGCATTTTAGATCACCCCTTTTCTTATGATTCTATTTATGAGAATATAAAGATGATTATAACTTATGAGAAGTGTAGAAGGGGGTGTAGTGTATCTCTATTATATAGGAATGTTCATAAGTATTGTATAATAATTTTATTATATAGAGCTACCTCAAAGACTCTAATAGAATGTGAGGATTATTAGACAAAATGATTTAGAGAAAAATAATACTACATTTCCGGGATGAACTCCATGTATCAAAGATTGAGAGAACCGATTGTTATCACTAAGAAAACTTTTTTATTGAAGAAAATGACATCTAATTTTGTGTGTTGTATGATAATTTCTATATGTTTAATAAGTATAAATATATAAATAGACCATCCTTTCTTTTGTTCACTATCACTCTGGACAAATAAGTGGAAGAGAAAAGACCCATAAATGATATCATTGTATAATAATTAATGATAGCGGGTCTTATCCTACGATATCTTATATCATAATATCTATATATGTTTAAATCAACCAATTTTATTTCTACAATTTTTAGTAAGGAGATAAAATTATGTCTAAGAGAGGCACAAATCCTGTGCTATTCATTTACTTCAAGTGGAGCAGACCAAATCCTATATTTTTTATAGAAAGGTTATTTGGTGCCTATTTTGTACTTGGATAGTTTCATGAGTATGAATACAAGGATATACCCCTTCCAGGGATCCTTATTGATAATAAATGGGGGGTTGTTTGTGGTGGGGGGGGGGATAACGACCATCATAAACCAAGGGCATATTCATCCATATTGGAGGAGAACCTTGTTATGAAATATTGGTGTCCTTTATTGTTTTTTTCTTTCCTATATCATCAAATAGGTGTAGAGATAAAGGTGATAATAAGTGTTTTAAATTGAAAAAACATCAACCACATGGATTTACCCTGCCCCCCCCCCCCTAATGTGGTGCATCTGTCTTAGTGGAACATCAATTTTATTAAGAATAAATTGTTTAAAATTGAAAAATCCTTGAACATAAAATCTATAGACCATACTTAAGGATTTATCCATTACCATTGACAGTGAATAGATGGTCATTTCATGATAATGATTTCATGCTATAATAAAATATAGTTAGACCTCTGTGAATCTGTTTATTTGATTAGGTCCATTATAGGAAAGAAAGTCACACTAGAATATGTTTTGAGATCAAGAATATGTAGAATTTGTTCATTCTATAATATAAATTTCATTTTATGATTAAAGGGGATTCTCTATTACATTTATACTATAAGGAAAGATGGAATATCATGACAGTTAACACTTTGGGGTGTTTTGAAATAAAAAATAAGGTCATGCAATGAATCTCTATATCATGTCATGATACAACTAAATTTTAAGGAAAAATTGATGAAGAAACCAATCAGTAATGTTATGATTCATCTATAAAGGTTTTTATTATTGAAATATATAGTATTAAAACCATATTTATAACTTGGAATTCATAGTATGGTTTGATAGTTTTTGGAATGACCATTGACTTCTTATTTCAATAACTAGGGTGAAGATTCACTTAGAAACTATCTAATGGATAAAATTAAATTAATGTAAGTAAAAAATTTGAAGACACAGTTTTGAATTTGAATTTTAGAATACATATGATATATTTTAGTATGTTATATAGTATATGATGATGAAAAACTGAGTAAAAATAAAAAGAACTAGTTGTTCCAAGAAGAGATACAGAATAATGAATGTGGTATAAAACATTGTCATTATTTAATATCTCAATTAAATGTTTATTGAGTTTCTATTTGATTGAATTCCATTAAATATAAAGTTAAAATTTTTATAATTATTGTAAATATTTGGGAAGATCATGAAGTGGATAATTAATATGCTAGAATTATTTTATATGGAGTTTTTTTATTGTGCAATGATTGTTTCGAGTTCAATGATTCAACTCTTCTAACATAATGTTGATTATATATAGCCTTAAAATTGGGATAAATACTTAGTTTACATTTATGGGTTGTATTTGGAGTTATGATTCAATTTTATTCAAGATTATATGCTGGTTTCAGAGAAACCATCATGTCATTAAACTGAGAATAAACCAACTACTTCATAAACCGATATCATTTTAGTAAAGTGTAGAGGAGGGTAGGGGAGTGACCCCTGGGTGGTAGTGAGTTATTTCCAAAACTATTATATTATCAGTGAGACATGGTAAGGAGTTACTTCACCTAAATTTAAACAAGAAGTGACCTTTTGTGATTACAATGTTCACTTAAACCTTGTGTCCACCTAAATAGTATGCTATAGTTTATTTTTTGTACACCAACATAATGTTAATTGTATGATACTCATATGTATCCTAGTATAGGTTAACCAAGTAGAACTTATGTGTTCCTATAGATTTAATTTTCTTCACAAGAGCATGATATTTGATGTGGGTGCATTCAATAAATAGATAAGATGAATAATGTTCATTCTAATAAGGGAAGAAGATATGAAGGGAAATAGTTGAGGTGAAAAGGTCTAAATCAGGTAACACCTTCATTTAGATCCCCAATCATGGGGTGTATCGGGTTACAAAAAGTGGTATCAGAGCTACTGATGAATTCATGGTATGGTTTTTAGAGAAATTTATTATCATGAATAATGAAATTAATACAAGGGAAGTACACATATTAGATGGTACAAATTTTCATGTGTGGTAGTATAAAATGAGTTATCATTTATAATAACATAGAATAGATGTTTATTCATAAGAAATTCATCTAAATATTTTAAGTTATTATATTGATTTTTCAAATGAAAATATTAGAGAGGAAATTAATGAATAATGATGCAGAGTCATTGAATTCCTTATTTAGAGCATTGTCTAATATGATATATGTGAAAGCAAAAATATGTACTTAAGACTAAAAAATAAATGATAAGATATAAAATAATTATGAAGGTGATAAAAATGTGAAAGGGGAAAATCTCTTGTTTCAACATAACATAATTTATTATTTTATAGTGAGTTCAAGTGAACATTTTGATTTTTTATTCAACTACAATATAGAATTTATTGGACCAATTTGTGGACTTGTTCATGAGATGAAAAATTATGATATAGTAAATAATATGATTTGTATATTACCACCAATTAATAATCCAAATTTTCATCACTTATAGAAGTAAATATTTTGGAATTATCTCTTAATGATCAATATAGAAAATTGGTCTAATGTGAAATGTGAGTGAATCCAGAAATCATTGTAACGACCCATGATATTAAAATAAGAACAAAATATTCGATAACATGGATGGAACATAACAAAAATCATGGAATAGAATATAAAAAACTAATAGTTTATGATATATTTCTTTTTAAAATTAATTCAATCACTCTGATAAATTTTGATTCATGAAACACAGGGTTTAAACAAAACTTGATACACTATTAAAATATTATTATTTTAACATAACCATTATAACCTAGCTGCTAATTTGGAAGGTTTAAATAGTAATAAATAAATTATGGAAATTATATGTTTTGTAGATATATAAAATTAATTAAATGGTTATCTATTGAATAAAATTAAAATAATAATCATTTGAAAGGTAAAGAAATGTTTTCTAAAAATGGTATTTTTTGAAATGTGGATTAGTCACGCTTTGTGCTCATAATTTAAAATTAATTTCTAAAACATTTATAAAATTTATTTAAAACAATAATACTAATTTTTAATTATAAATTAAAAAAATTTATTTGGTTTAATTTTTTATAATTTTCTAAAAACATTAATTTTTAAATAAATAGTGAAAAATACTGATTTTTATTGAGAATTTCCAATTCGTTTAAGTTATTTATGAAGTTAAAATAAATTTTAATTTTTTTAAAATAAAAGTAGTTCAATTATATTTAAATTTAACAAATTTATGTCATTAAAATAAATTTTATTTTGAATTTTTATAATAAAACATTATATACTTATAAGAATTTTCTCACTGGAAAACCACTATTTCGTCGCGTTTATAGTTTAATTTGAAATTCAATTCTACCACTATTTTTTGTTAAATTTGGAAAAATATTTTATATATTTTAAATTAGAATAAATTATATGATATAATAAGTTCAACTTAATTTTTTACCATAATTAAGAGTGAAAACGTAAAAATTAATTATCACGATTATGGTAAAAATTGGTTCACTAAGTGTTAAACTAAGAAGATAAGGTTTAGAAATGACCTAAAATTTTTAAAATAACAATTTTATGGTCATATTTATACACTATAATATCTAATTATTGTTTATGATAAATTTTTTAGGCTTTTGGAAAGATAAAATTGTATGTTTCACTTTATCATTTCAAAAAATCCTTGTGTGTCCCCCCCCCCACTTATAAAAGGCCACCACTCTCCACCCTCTTTCAAACTTCCAAAACCATTTATTCTGGACAATAAATGATAAAATACCTTACTTAATTCCCTAAACACATACTATATTCCTTATTTTTATTTATAATTCCTTCTATTAAGGCTTTAGATATAAATCTAAAGAGGCTCTCTAAAGAAGAGGTAAAATTCTTAAACGTGCGTATTTATTTTATTTATTATTTCACATACTTCAAGCAATATTAAAATATGATAATATAATATCACAATTAAATAATATATAATAATATGATATTATGTTAATGTAATAACCCATATCCATCTCCACTTCCATCAAATGGGAAACAAAACCGTTGAATGTGTGTACGGTGGACTGCCGCCCTGCGAACCGATGTAATTCATTTTGCATAAAAAACTTTCAATGATGGATATAATGATGTATTTAGAATATTTATATGATATTTATAAAATTATTATACCTTTTTATTTATTATATTTCATATACCTTCTTAATTTCCATTTCATTGTGGATACGATAACGTCGCTCGTGTGTACAGTGAACTACCGCCTCGCAAAGCGATGTGATTCATTTTTCAGTTACACTTTACATGAATGGAAGTAAGGTTAAAGTTAGTGAATATATTTTATATTTCTTATATAACCATAGTTCTAGAAATATAATATCATATTTAGTTTCTTTCCTTCGAATCTATTGGAAAATAATAATGTCGCTCGTGTATACCTGTGGACCACCGCCTCCACATAGAGATGTGAAATGTTTTTTATTTTATTTTTTATATGGATAGTAATAAGGATGTATCTGGTTGATATAAATGATATATATGACGTAATAATAATTCTATAAATATTATTTAATATTTATTTTCCTTTTTTTTCACATATCAAGAATAATTGAAATAGTGTTCATGCGTATGTTCGTCCTACCGTCTCTAAGAATGGTGTAATCCATTTTCTATCTCTAAATCTTATAGGTTGATCAAAATAAATATATAATAATTATATATGGTATTTATATCATGGTTAAAATTGTATAAATTATTTAACCATGATAAAAAAAAGGACCAAAATTACCAAACTAAAACATACCTGAAAAATGAATCAATTATCACCTGAAACAATGATTTTAACAAAGAATTGTTAAAAAATAGGTGATAAAGGACTATAATTCAATCATCTATTGTATTATATATATAATTATAGTTCTATAATATATTTATAATAATATTATATTTATTATTTATTATCTTCTGACATATATTAAGGATGTTGAACCAAAGGTAAGGGTTTATCATCTCACTTTTACTTCTGTGAGACATATACCATATTCACGCCTTATACCATTGTGTGATGTATATATTTCCCATTATGATATGTTATATAATTAATATAATTTTATTAATTTTATTTAAATTTCCATTTGAACTTATTTATTTTTTGAGTTTTATGATTCGAAATTTACCAAAGCGATAAGAGTTTATTTCACAATCACATCATTATTGAAGATTGTTTTTATTTAAGTATCCCTTAGAGGAATTATTTGATATTTATATATTAAAAATAATTTCTTTTATTATTATCTGGTTCTAAATTAACTGTTTCAAGTAATTGTTTCATGTTTCCTCTCTTTGGTACTTAAAATGACTGAGAAAACGTTTTTAAGGAAATAAGAATTTATTTATCTCTTGGATTAAAATAAATTTCTATCAAAATAAATGTGTTATAAAAATGTTATAAATCTTTTAAAAATGATTTATTAAATACATTTTTACCCATTTTAAATTTTTACATAATACAATTAAATGAATCTTCTTGTATTTTTTCAAACACAACATGTTTGGATTTTACTGAAAAATGTAAAAGGAATCTTTTATTTAACATGTATGGAATGAAGGTAATTTCCCACCATCATGACCACTAAAGGTTTTAAAAATTATTTTATAAGATTCAAATGTTATTTTTAATAAATATTATTTCAAAAACATTGTGATCTTTTATTTTTAAAAGGTGATCTTCAAAGTGCAACTGATATTTTTCACAATAATGTTTTAAAGGATCTTTTCATGGAATTTATTTTCATCAATGAAGAAACTCATATTATAATTATGCACCAATGGGGATGTGTTGTATTGATATAAACGTTAATATTTCTCAAATTGTTTTTTGATCTGTTTAACTTGGGATGTATAATTTTATTATCATACACCATTTTACTCTAGATAATATTTTATTATGTTTATTTGATTTTGTTAAGTATTAAAATTTCATATGTTATTTTTTCAATATGAATGTTTATGTTGACTATGTTTCACCCCTTTTTTATGAGAAATTAATGATACTTAGTAAGTGATGGGAGGGGTCTTATTATAGATATCCACAAGATGCATTTACATGTCTCATGAGATAAATCAGTTGTCCAAATTAGATGGAATTCTACCCATATATTTAAACTATCATATAAAATGTCTTTATATAATATATCATATGTGAGACATTATTGGTTCCTTCATTATGAGATCATTTATTTATGTCCATGTAATTATTCGATTAGTTAATATTTCCCTGTATAAGTTCAAATTTCATGTGATTATTTATATGGTTTTATTTTATCATCATTTATTTATGCCATGTTATACTTAGTTTAATTATTAAATAGAATATGTTTCAATTATTTACCTTGTTATATTTATTATTCTTATTTATTCATGATAGATTCCATTGTACTCTTACCCCTACTTAGCATCTGATCTCACACTTTTCTTATGGTTTATTTTTCTCAGGATACCAGGAATTCTTTTTGATTTATATGTTAGGATATGCTATGAGGAATAATAAAATTCTAAAAGAAAACACTTTGTGTATTTTATTTCTTCAATTGTAATGTGAATTTCATGTATATATCTATTATACTAGGACTATTAAACTATTCAGTCCTTTGTGATGTGATTCCTTATATCTTATTCTAATGTAATAAATTAACTTTCAAATCTGGGCTACTAGGGTTGGGTTTTATATAGTCGGTATTAGAGGATTTTTAGAAGAAAAAATTGGAACTATATTTTTGAAAACATAGATTAGGGAATTTAACCCTATGAAATAATTTAAGGATAAGTCCAAGTATAGGATAAAATCCTAATGTTTTGGTAAGGAAGATATTATGTGGATTTCTTCGAAATATATACTTGTATAGATACTATAAATAGATGCGGTTCCAGCATAGATGTACTTAGGGTTAGTAACTCTAAATAAGGTGTGTCAGTCTTGACTTGATCATTACATGGATCATGATAATGGGCCTTACTACACAACTATTTTTACACTCTTGGGGTATATTATTTAGTTAATTTATATTTTCCTTACCAACCATTATGATGGATTTCAAAGTATTTTTATTATTTAAAAACCTACCACTGGAAACCATATTTATGATTATGAGATTAGTTATGGAAATTTTTTTCAATTTTTTTAATTCTTTCACTAGAATTGGGAGAATACATTATGTAGAGACCCGAAGCCTGACGTACATGGACATTACATTACTTTTGCGGAATACTTAGTACATAACAAACACACACAAAAGGATCGTAATAGTTTAGTGTCTTCGGAAACTCGGAATATAATCTTCTAATCGTGGTGAAAGATCTTCAACATCTCCCATAAAGATCTTCCCTTTTTTTACCTAAAACCTTTCTTTATATCCTGGGGAAAAGAAAACATATAAGGGTGAGCTCAAATGATCAGTAAGGGTAAACAAAATAAATATCAATCACATCATATTCATAAGAACATAACATTTTGGAAATCTTAACCTGCAAAAGAGAGCATAATTTCATAACATGGGATAAATCATAGTAGTGAAATGAAATCCCAATAATCATAACATAAAACATGAAACTCTGTTGCATACACACATAATCATAGAGAATCATTTCTTGTTAGTCAAGACTCATTGCCAAGACTATCTTAGTGGACAAAGTCCATTTCTGAACCGAGTCACCCTCGTTTCAGTCCTGTTTCACTGAACCGGTATAACCTACCGTTCCAGCCATGTCTATCTCATGAGATATAAAATCTTTACCCAATGCATTGGAGGGAGATATAGGTCCCACCCATCTCATAATGATACCATTCTTATGTGTTCCATAAAATCATAAATCATACATCATAGCATAACCCATGAAATAAAATGGGATTCTTAAACATCATGCCATTATAACATAATTATTAAACAATTGATATCATTTCAAAATAAGAAAATTGAATCAATTTAAATCATAGAGAAATTTTACTTGAAACATACACATATGAAATAATTTCATCTTAGATTTAAAATAGTTTTGACAAAACACTTGAAATGAATTCTTGAGGAAAATATCCTTTCTTCTTTAAAATCATGGTCTTTCTACAAAATTCCATGAAATTTTAAAAGATAAGGGTTTTATTGAAAATAATCATGCAATCTTGTCGAGAAATCTTCTTGAAAACGAGGAGTTATGAAACCGTAAAAATCCGTTCAAGCCGTATAAGTTAAAAATAACATTCTCCTCGTACTTTTTTCGGAAAAGCCAAAAAGTACCTCATATGAAAAACGACAAAAGATTCCTTTCATATCTTTTACTAAAAACTCACCGAAGGGTAAAATAGGTTTTAAACAATTGTAGGTGGATGGAAATAATATTAAATATTGAGGGAACATGGATGTGGATGATAACATACACCCCAGTAAATACCAAAGTATAAGCAATCTCGGATAAGAATGAGATTGTGATATTTCCCTTACCTTAGGTCCGATTTGCTTCGTAAGTGTCCGAACCTCCTGTATAATGATTTAAATAATGTCATTGACTTATTAAAAAATCATATTAATTGTTATTATATCATATATGGTTCACTTATGACTTTATATTACCCGTTATTTTGTAAATTCATGTTAAAGTAGTGTTTTGGGTAAAATCGTCTCATTTGTCGTTCGTGTTTTAACTTGTAATTATTCATATGATTACTTAGATAAT
The DNA here is from genome assembly GCA_963277665.1 of Viscum album. Taxonomy (NCBI): domain Eukaryota; kingdom Viridiplantae; phylum Streptophyta; class Magnoliopsida; order Santalales; family Viscaceae; genus Viscum; species Viscum album. The sequence continues at coordinate 683,802,378 of OY728158.1, read as the reverse complement.
AATTACTTAGATAATGATTACTTAATTCCATAATATAAAACATGATTTATATATAATATATATTCAGAATATACATATATATAATGGATCGATAAATGGAATGAAATACACCGTTCATGGAGACGGTAGGCCCTACGCACGCATGAACGCTGTTTTCATTTCCTTACTGAGTTGAATCGAATTAAGTAGATGACATACATATATACATAAATCCAGTAGCTTTATAATTTCATATATTTCATTATTATTTCTTATATATACTTTATAATCATTCTTAAATGGTTAACATGGAGAATGAATCTCATCGCGTCGTGGAGACGGTAGTCCGTATGTACGCACGAGCGATGATATCGTTTCCATATTTATTGAATTGAATTGGAGTGGATGATACAATATATCAGAATCAACATTATGTTCTAACAACTATGTATAGTTATTCTTTACACCATTATACCCATCCATGTAAGGTGGTGGTGGAAAATAGATTACACCACGGCGTGGAGACGGTATTCCGTACGTACGCACGCGCAGTGATTTCTTTTTCCGTAGGATGGATAGATGGTGAAATAGGGTTGTTTCATACTTATAATAATATATCAGTATATGAGTGATACTGATGTTATTACTTCATAATGAAACAACCTAAGAAGAAGAAGTTGAAGAAGAAATAAAGATGAAAGAATCGGTAACGGACATTACCTCTTCTTTGAAGTTCTTCTTTGAGACCTCCTTTTAGGGCACTAAAATGGGTATTTGAAGAATACCAGAACCTCTAGGATGTTTCTAGGAAAGTGGATAAGAGAATTTGTCAGGGTTTGGCCGAGCTTGAAGGCTCAAAGTTGTGTGAGTAAGAGAGGGAGAAGGTGCCCTTTTATAAGGTAGGAGAGGGGCACCTTTGGAATAACTAAAAATATTATTTTATTATAAAGTCAAGTTCGGTTTTAAGTAGCTCCAAATTGATTTATTTCGAGGCTAAGGTGGGGATGGGTCGAAATACTCTCATCCAATAGAATCTATACAAGTTTAGGTTCCTATTTTATCCTTATCATTTAGATTTAACATTAAGTTAAATAATTTTACTTTTACGGTGTCTTCTTGTGTTCTTATACTATAAGGTTAATAAACTTACTATAAGAAGCCTAAAGAACCCCAAGTTATTTATTATTAATATATATAACCTTATCCAAGTCATTTTTCCGAACCTTAGATTTTTAGGAATAAAATAACAATTAATAATATAATATTTGTTTTAAAAACTATTTTATGTCAATTTTGACACTATTTAGTAATTGATTTTTGTGAAAATCATAACAGAATGATTAGTTCTAAAAAATGTAATTAAATAAATACTAACATGTCATATTAACCTGGAAAATTAGTGTAAGTCATAAAAAGTCTCAAATTATATTTATTTGGGCATTTATAACATCAATTATGTCAATATTTCATTAATAAGATAATTACTGCATCATCGTTGTGTGATAAATAAATTAAATTATTTAATGTATAAAAATTACAAATAAAATTCCATTATGTAGGAAATAGTTTTATCTTTCTAATGAATATTTATGGTCGAATTTATCTTATGTATAACCCCATATTAAAAATGATTTACTTATTAAACTTTGATTTTAACTATTTTAACCCTTCTTTAAATAAATTAATAATAAATGTCCTAATCTAATCCAAGTGGGCCTAAATGGTCATATTTTATTCCTAAGGTTGTTTTGGGTCGAATTACACTTGTCCAATAGAACTGGTACATGTGTTAGGGTAATAATAATATCATTTTTACCCTTAATTACCCTATTTACTTTTAACGGTGGTAAAACAAGTAAAAAGTTCCTATTCACCAAAAAAATTATTTTCATCTCATTGAACCACATTTTACTTACTGACATCAACCGTGTCTCTCGGATTTTCGAAATTCCACTCACAGAAGCGGTAAAATTAAGTTTTATGAAAAATTCATATTTTTTAACTACCACTTAGTGGTTTCACTATTCATCAAAAATTGAATGTTTTCAGAAAAATACCAAAAATTAGGCCTAAGCTATATTTGATATTATGAACTCAAAAATGATGTCTATTTTACCAAATTCAAAACATATCAGTTACATTAACTAATTTAAAAATTAATTTCCGTCGTCAAAACAAATGGCGTGTTTTTAAGAGATAATAACTATCAAAAGATTGACACTTGTTTATAACTGGTTTAAATGTAAAATTACATCCAATGACCAACATTGTATTAAATTGTAAAAATATATTCTAAATATACTTTAAAACCACTCAAATTAATAATTTATCACTATTAATTATTTCCATTAAAAAAGTTGTTTTTAATTAAAATTTAGTAATTTTCACTATTCATCAGAATATGAAAGTTATCCGAAAAATACCAAAAATTCACCCTAAGCTAATTTCGATATTCTGAATCTAAAAATGAAGTCCATTTTGAAAAATAAAATTTACAAAATTTCAAAAAGTGGTTATTACTATTCATAACGGCTAGTTTTAATAATATTTTAATAGCATATCGTTGTTTAGTGAAACTCAATATTGCGTACTACACACGCTATCGAGGAGGGTTGCGATTGCGTGTAATGCAAGGCAACTCAAGGATGCGTGTTGTGAAATCTCCTTTTGGTGTAGCGTACAACACAAGACATTAATGAAATTAAGAATATAAAATCTCGGGGTGTTACATTCTACCCCCCTTAAAATGAATTTCGCCCTCGAAATTCGTCGGGGTTATAAATGGTTTACTACTCGAAAGTTTCATTAATAGAAACCCACATCATAAAAAGGAATACCAAAACCAGTCTTTAAAAACAAAAGTATGAAACTTAACGGTTACCCAAATAAACTAATCACTAGGTTTCCACATAGGTGAAAATATGGATATGGAAGAGAAATCTAACCATCATGTTCTGATGGAGAGTGTTAGAGAACATGGCTATGGAAAAGCCAGCAATCACAAAGCCATAAATTTGTGACGATCTAAGGTAACATATAATTCATCAGATATAAGAGCACTAGGATAACATTTTTGGTTTTTAAGATCATTTCTCTAAAGTTGATGAAATTGGAATTAGAAGAAATACTTTTGTGATTTTGGTATAGTCTCACCGTTGGTCGTTATTTGGACAATTTCTACTTCATCTCTTAAAGAAATGAAGTTGAATTTGTCATTCGTGATGTGTTAGCAGATCATGTGATAGAATGATGGGTCATTCCATCTGTCTCAAACAAAAGGTTAGAAAAGTTATCAAAAAATACATAAGTCCATCTATAGTGAGATTAATCGTATATGGTTTCTAAAATGGACTTATACTTCTTATATCATACTGCTTAATATAATAAAACTAGTTTCTACTAAACAGGGGATTCCTGTAGGCCAGTGGTAGGCGATAAAGGCCAGTCGCACTTCGGTTGTGGGTTCGATTCTCACAGCCTTGTCCGACGCGATGGGCTGTCGCCCGTCCTGCAGGTTGTCCTTTTTATATTACTATAACATCCCATCAACAATATCAAAAAAAGTTTTATCCTTAAACAATACTAACTTATGTCCAACATAATCCATTCCAATCTTTAGGCTTATCTAAAATACTTTGGCCCAACTTCATAGTATAAATAAAATGATTACTTGAAATGTCATCAACCAAGCATGTGAATACCATCATTTATCCCCCATATATCTTGTTCGTCACATTCCAGTCATGTGAATACCACAATCATGTAATCTCTTGAAAAATGAATACCCATTGAATCTTAGTGAAAACATGACTGTTGTCAAAAGATAACTCTTTCCACATACCAAAATCCTCAAAATTCTATATCCTCAAACCATGATATCACATAGTCCTTATATCAATCATGAGCTCATGAATACTTTCAAACATATTAGATTCTCTTTATCCCTTGATTATGTGCATATCATATTCTTTCCAAAAATATTTCAATCACTTTTCATGGTTACCGATGCCATAAAATTATTGAAGACCACAATAGACCAATACATAAATATTCCAATAATCCACGATACTATATACAACATTATTCTGGAATCCCATTACATAAACACTTAATCATTCCACCACATCATTGTCATATTCAACATCGCCAATGGTGATCGCATGCGACTTCCCTTTGTCCTTTGTCTTAAGTGGTTGCTCATGTCGATCATCACTTACCCTTGGATTAGGGCATTTATTAGCATAATGCCCCATTTCCTTGCACTTGAAGCATTGAAGTGTTGGTGGTGCATTCTCTGCAGTCTTTTCTTTATTCACATCATTAGAAACACTTTTTCCATTACTTCGACACTCAGCTGCTCGATGACCTTCTTTCCCACACTTAAAATATTTTCTAGTCCCTTTAAGACAATATCCACCATGCTTCTTTCCACACCTTGAGCATAAGGAAACATTCATCTTATTTTCACTATTATTCTGAGATTTCTCCTTGAACTCCATCTTTTTTTTTCTTATCAAAACTATGAGATGGATAAGTAACACCAACTTCTATTTCTACCTTGATAGCACAACGCACAATTTCTTCATAGCTACTGAAGTCTCTTATAGCTAATGCCCTTCGAAGACTTGGTTTTAAGCCACTGAAAAAACGATCAACTTTACTTTCATGTTGGATGATAATGCCAGATGCATACCTTGAAAGTCTTGTAAAATTCGCTTCGTATATACCAACAGATTCATCATCCTTCTGCTTCAGCTCAAGAAATTCCTTTTCCATCTTTGTTTGAAGAATACGAGGGAAGTACTTACTGAAAAACAAGTTCTTGAACTCGTCCCATTCCATGGACTCAATTTCATCTCTTGGCCTCATATTCTTGATAAGATTCCACCATTGATCAGCTTCACCTTCCAAACGATATATTGCTAAGATGACTTTATCATGTTCAGAACATTGAAGAACTGAAAATATCTTTTCAGTGGTACTGATCCATTGTTCAGCAACAAGTGGATCGGAAGACCCACTGAAAGAAGGTGGACGTTGCCTCATAAAGGACTCAATAGAATATTGTTCCCTTCTCTGCTCATTTGGAAGTCCAGAATGATTCATAGCTTGTGTAAGTATAACAATAAGGTTTTGCACTCCATCTCCCATAACACTTGTTTGTTCAGGAGGACAATCATTGCATTGTCCATTACAGTGATCAACAAGGTTCCTTCGGGTTCCAGCCATCGTCTAAAACCCAAAAAGAATAGTGTGAGAGGAAAAAATAATGCTAGGGAAAAAAACATATTAAAGGGGGAGTACCCTTAATATCTAACATCTTAGGTTAAATTCTAAGATTTTTACCGTAGTTCTATGACCATATCCTATACATATACTTATCCTTAGGGACATCCCTAGACACACCTTAGAAATATCTCTAGGGATCTCACTAAAGTTCTCGCATCCTAGTTTCCAATGTTTGACTAAACCTTTCCTCTGATACCAACTGTAGAGACCCGAAGCCTGACGTACATGGACATTACATTACTTTTGCGGAATACTTAGTACATAACAAACACACACACAAGGATCATAATAGTTTAGTGTCTTTGGAAACTCGGAATATAATCTTCTAATCGTGGTGAAAGATCTTCAACATCTCCCATAAAGATCTTCCCTTTTTTTACCTAAAACCTTTATTTATATCCTGGGGAAAAGAAAACACATAAGGGTGAGCTCAAATGATCAGTAAGGGTAAAATAAATAAATATCAATCACATCATATTCATAAGAACATAACATTTTGGAAATCTTAACCTGCAAAAGAGAGCATAATTTCATAACATGGGATAAATCATAGTAGTGAAATGAAATCCCAATAATCATAACATAAAACATGAAACTTTGTGGCATACACACATAATCATAGAGAATCATTTCTTGTTAGTCAAGACTCATTTCCAAGACTATCTTAGTGGACAAAGTCCATTTCTGAACCGAGTCACCCTCGTTTCAGTCCTGTTTCACTGAACCGGCATAACCTACCGTTCCAGCCATGTCTATCTCATGAGATATAAAATCTTTACCCAATGCATTGGAGGGAGATATAGGTCCCACCCATCTCATAATGATATCTTTCTTATGTGTTCCACAAAATCATAAATCATACATCATAGCATAACCCATGAAATAAAATGGGATTCTTAAACATCATGCCATCATAACATAATCCATAAACAATTGATATCATTTCATCATAAGAAAATTGAATCCATTTAAATCATAGAGAAATTTTACTTGAAACATACACATATTAAATAATGTCATCTTAGATGTAAAATTGTTTTGACAAAACACTTGAAATGAATTCTTGAGGAAAATATCCTTTCTTCTTTAAAATCATGGTCTTTCCACAAAATTCCATGCAATTTTAAAAGATAAGGGTTTTATTGAAAATAATCATGCAATCTTGTAGATGAATCTTCTTGAAAATGAGGTGTTATGAAACCCTAAAAATCCGTTCACACCGTATAAGTTAAAAATAACATTCTCCTCGTACTTTTGTCGGAAAATCCAAAAAGTACCTCATACGAAAAACGACAAAAGATTGCTTTCATATCTTTTACTAAAAACTCACCGAAGGGTAAAATAGGTTTTAAACAATTGTAGGTGGATGGAAATAATATTACATATTGAGGGAACATGGATGTGGATGATAAGATACACCCCAGTAAATACCAGAGTATAAGCAATCTCAGATAAGAATGAGATTGTGATATTTCCCTTACCTTAGGTCCGATTTGCTTCGTAAGTGTCCGAACCTCCTGTATAATGATTTAAATAATGTCATTGACTTATTACAGAATCATATTCATTGTTATTATATCATATATGATTCACTTATGACTTTATTTTACCCGTTCTTTTGTAAATTCATGTTAAAGTAGCGTTTTGGGTAAAATCGTCTCATTTGTCGTTCGTGTTTTAACTTGTAATTATTAATATGATTACTTAGATAATGATTACTTAGATAATTATTACTTAATTCCAGAATATAAAAAATTATTTATATATAATATATATTCAGAAAATACGTATATATAATGGATCGATAAATGGAAAGAAATACACCGTTCATGGAGACGGTAGGCCGTACGTACGCATTAACGCTGTTTTCGTTTACTTATTGAGTTGAATGGAATTAAGTAGATGACATACATATATACATAAATCCATTAGCTTTATAATGGCATATATTTCATTATTATTTCTTATATATACTTTATAATCATTCTTAAATGGTTAACATGGAGAATGAATCTCATCGCGTCGTGGAGACGGTAATCCGTACGTACGCACGAGCGATGATATCGTTTCCATAATTATTGAATTGAATTGGAGTGGATGATACAATATATAAGAATCAACATGATGTTCTAATAACTATGTATAGTTATTCTTTACACCATTATACCCATCCATGTAAGGTGGTGGTGGAAAATAGATTGCACCACGGCGTGGAGACGGTATTCCGTACGTATGCACGCGCGGTGATTTCTTTTTCCGTAGGATGGATAGATGGTGAAATAGGGTTGTTTCATACTTATAATAACATATCAGTATATGAGTTATACTGATGTTATTACTTCATAATGAAACAACCTAAGAAGAAGAATTGGAAGAAGAAATAAAGATGAAAGAATCGGTAACGGACATTACCTATTCTTTGAAGTGCTTCTTTGAGACCTTATTTTAGGGCACTAAAATGGGTCTTTGAAGAAGAACAGAACCTCTAGGATGTTTCTAGGGAAGTGGAGTAGAGAATTTGGAAGGGTTTGGCCGAGCTTGAAGGCTCAAAGTTGTGTGAGGAAGAGAGGGAGGAGGTGCCCTTTTATAAGGGTGGAGAGGGGCACCTTTGGAATAACTAAAAATATTATTTTATTATAAAGTCAAGTTCGGTTTTAAGTAGCTCCAAATTGATTTATTTAGAGGCTAAGGTTGGGATGAGTCGAAATCCTCTCATCCAATAGAATCTAGACAAGTTTAGGTTCCTATTTTATCCTTATCATTTAGATTTAACATTAAGTTAAATAATTTTACTTTTACCCTGTCTTCTTGTGTTCTTATACTATAAGGTTAATAAACATACTATAAGAATCCTAACGAACCCCAAGTTGTTTATTATTAATATATATAACCTTATCTAAATCATTTTTCTGAACCTTAGATTTTTAGGAATAAAATAACAATTAATAATATAATATTTGTTTTAAAAACTATTTTATGTCAATTTTGACACTATTTAATAATTGATTTTTTTGAAACTCATAACAGAATGATTAGTTCGAAAAACGTTAATTAAATCAATACTAACATGTCATATTAACCTAGAAAATTAGTGGAATTCATAAAAAGTCTCAAATTATATTTATTTGGGCATTTATAACATCAATTATGTCAATATTTCATTAATAAGATAATTACTGCATCATCGTTGTGTCATAATTAAATTAAATTATTTAATGTCTAAAAATTATAAATAAAATACCATTATGTAGGAAATAGGTTTATATTTCTAATGAATATTTATAGTCGAATTTATCTTATGTATAACCCCATATTAAAAATGATTTACTTATTAAACTTTGATTTTAACTATTTTAACCCTTCTTTAAATAAATTAATAATAAATGTACTAATCTAATCCAAGTGGGCCTAAATGGTCATATTTTATTCCTAAGGTTTTTTTGGGTCGAATTACACTTGTCCAATAGAACTAGGACATGTGTTAGGGTAATAATAATATCATTTTTACCCTTAATTACCCTATTTACTTTTAACGGTGGTAAAACAAGTAAAAAGTTCCTATTCACCAAAAAAATTATTTTCATCTCATTGAACCACATTTTACTTACTGACATCAACCGTGTCTCTCGGATTTTCGAAATTCCACTCACAGAAGTGGTAAAATTAAGTTTTATAAAAAATTCAGTTTTTTTAACTACCACTTAGTGGTTTCACTATTCATCAAAAATTGAAAGTTTTCAGAAAAATACAAAAAATTAGGCCTAACCTATATTTGATATTATGAACTCAAAAATGATTTCTATTTTACAAAATTCAAGACATATCAGTTACATTAACTAATTTAAAAATTAATTTCCGTCGTCATAACAAATGGCGTGTTTTTAAGAGATAATAACTATCAAAAGATTGACACTTGTTTATAACTGGTTTAAATGTTAAATTACATCCAATGACCAACATTGTATTAAATTGTAAAAATATATTCTAAATATACTTTAAAACCCCTCAAATTAATAATTTATCACTATTAATTATTTCCATTAAAAAAGTTGTTTTTAATTAAAATTTAGTGATTTTCACTATTCATCAGAATATGAAAGTTATCCGAAAAATACCAAAATTTCACCCTAATCTAATTTTGATATTCCGAATCCAAAAATGAAGTCCATTTTGAAAAATAAAATTTACAAAATTTCAAAAAGTGGTTATTACTATTCATAACAGCTAGTTTTAATAATATTTTAATAGCATATCGTTGTTTGGTGAAACTCAGTATTGCGTACTACACACGCTATCGAGGAGGGTTGCGATTGCGTGTAATGCAAGTCAACTCAAGGATGCGTGTTGTGAAATCTCCTTTTGGTGTAGCGTACAACACAAGACATTAATGAAATTAAGAATATAAAATCTCAGGGTGTTACATTCTACCCCCCTTAAAATGAATTTCGCCCTCGAAATTCGTCGGGGTTATAAATGGTTTACTACTCAAAAGTTTCTTTAATAGAAACCCACATCGTAAAAAGGAATACCAAAAACAATCTTTAAAAACAAAAGTATGAAACGTAATGTTTACCCAAATAAACTAATCACTAGGTTTCCACATAGGTGAAAATATGGATATGGAAGAGAAATCTAACCATCATGTTCTGATGAAGAGTGGTAGAGAACATGGCTATGGAAAATCCAGCGATCACAAAGCCATAAATTTGTGACGATCTAAGGTAACATCTAATTCATCAGATATAAGAGCACTAGGATAACATTTTTGGTTTTCAAGATCATTTCTCTAAAGTTGATGAAATTGGAATTAGAAGAAATACTTTCGTGATTTTGGTATAGTCTCACCGTTGGTCGTTCTTTGGACAATTTCTACTTCATCTCTTAAAGAAATGAAGTTGAATTTGTCATTCGTGATGTGTTAGCAGATCATGTGATAGAATGATGGGTCATTCCATCTGTCTCAAACAAAAGGTTAGAAAAGTTATCAAAAAATACATAAGTCCATCTATAGTGAGATTAATCGTATATGGTTTATAAAATGGACTTATACTTCTTATATCATACTGCTTAATATAATAAAACTAGTTTCTACTAAACAGGGGCTTCCTGTAGGCCAGTGGTAGGCGATAAAGGCCAGTCGCACTTCGGTTGTGGGTTCGATTCTCACAGCCTTGTCCGACGCGATGGGCTGTCGCCCATCCTGCAGGTTTTCTTTTTTATATTACTATAACATCCCATCAACAATATCAAAAAAAAAAAATTTATCCTTAAACAATACTAACTTATGTCCAACGTAATACATTCCAATCTTTAGGCTTATCTAAAATACTTTGGCCCAACTTCATAGTATAAAGAAAACGATTACTTGGAATGTCATAAACCAAGCATGTGAATACCATCATTTATCCCCCATATATCTTGTTCATCACATTCGAGTCATGTGAATACCATAATCATGTAATCTCTTGAAAAATGAATACCCATTGAATCTTAGTGAAAACATGAGTTCTTTCAAAAGATAACTCTTTCCACATACCAAAATCCTCAAAATTCTATATCCTCAAACCATGATATCACATAGTCCTTATATCAATCATGAGCTCATGAATACTTTCAAACATATTATATTCTCTTTATCCCTTCATTATGTGCATATCATCTGCTTTCCAAAAATATTTCAATCACTTTTCATGGTTACCGATGCCATAAAATTATTGAATACCACAATAGACCAATACATAAATATTCCAATAATCCACGATACTATATACAACATTATTCTGGAATCCCATTACATAAACACTTAATCATTCCACCACATCATTGTCATATTCAACATCGCCAATGATGATCGCATGTGACTTCCCTTTGTCCTTTGCCTTAAGTGGCTGCTCATGTCGATCATCACTAACCCTTGGATTAGGGCATTTATTAGCATAATGCCCCATTTCCTTTCACTTGAAGCATTGAAGTGTTGGTGGTGTGTTCTCTGCAGTCTTTTCTTTATTCACATCATTAAAAACCCTTTTTCCATTACTTCAACACTCAGCTGCTCGATGACCTTCTTTTCCACACTTAAAAAACATTTTCTAGTCCCTTTAAGACAATCTCCACCATGCTTCTTTCCACACTTTGAGCATAAGGAAACATTCATCTTCTTTTCACTATTATTCTGAGATTTCTCCTTGAACTCCATCTTTTGTTTCTTGTCAAAACTATGAGATGGATAAGTAACACCAACTTCCATTTCTACCTTGATAGCACAACACACAACTTCTTAATAGCTACTGAAGTCTCTTATAGCTAATGCCCTTCGAAGACTTGGTTTTAAGCCACTGAAAAATCGATCAACTTTACTTTCAGGTTGGATGATAATGCCAGATGCATACCTTGCAAGTCTTGTAAAATTCGCTTCGTATATACCAACAGATTCATCATCCTTCTGCTTCAGCTCAAGAAATTCCTTTTCCATCTTTGTTTGAAGAATACGAGGGAAGTACTTACTGAAAAACAAGTTCTTGAACTTGTCCCATTCCATGGAATCAATTTCATCTCTTGGCCTCGTATTCTTGATAAGATTTTACCATTGACCAGCTTCACCTTCCAAACGATATACTGCTAAGATGACTTTATCATGTTTAGAACATTGAAGAACTGAAAATATCTTTTCAGTGGTACTGATCCATTGTTCAGCAACAAGTGGATCGGAAGACCCACTGAAAGAAGGTGGACGTTGCCTCATGAAGGACTCAATAGAATATTGTTCCCTTCTCTGCACATTTGGAAGTCCAGAATGATTCATAGCTTGTGTAAGTATAGCAATAATATTTTGCACTCCATCTCCCATAACACTTGTTTGTTCTGGAGGACAATCATTGCATTGTCCATTATAGTGATCAACACGGTTCCTTCGGGTTCCAGCCATCGTCTAAAACCCAAAAAGAATAGTGTGAGAGGTAAAAATAATGCTAGGGAAAACAACATAGTAAAGGGGGAGTACCCTTAATATCTAACATCTTAGGTTAAATTATATGATTGTTACCGTAGTTCTAGGACCATATCCTATACGTATACTTATCCTTAGGGACATCCCTAGACACACCTTAGAAATATCTATAGGGATCTCACTAAAGTTCTCGCATCCTAGTTTCCAAAGGTTGACTAAACCTTTCCTCTGATACCAACTGTAGAGACCTGAAGCCTGACGTACATGGACATTACATTACTTTTGCGGAATACTTAGTACATAACAAACACACACACAAGGATCGTAATAGTTTAGTGTCTTTGGAAACTCGGAATATAATCTTCTAATCGTGGTGAAAGATCTTCAACATCTCCCATAAAGATCTTCCCTTTTTTTTACCTAAAACCTTTCTTTATATCCTGGGGAAAAGAAAACATATAAGGGTGAGCTCAAATGCTCAGTAAGGGTAAACAAAATAAATATCAATCACATCATATTCATAAGAACATAACATTTTGGAAATCTTAACCTGCAAAAGAGAGCATAATTTCATAACATGGGATAAATCATAGTAGTGAAATGAAATCCCAATAATCATAACATAAAACATGAAACTTTGTGGCATACACACATAATCATAGAGAATCATTTCTTGTTAGTCAAGACTCATTGTCAAGACTATCTTAGTGGACAAAGTCCATTTCTGAACCGAGTCACCCTCGTTTCAGTCCTGTTTCACTGAACCGGTATAACCTACCGTTCCAGCCATGTCTATCTCATGAGATATAAAATCTTTACCCAATGAATTGGAGGGAGATATAGGTCCCACCCATCTCATAATGATACCATTCTTATGTGTGCCACAAAATCATAAATCATACATCATAGCATAACCCATGAAATAAAATGGGATTCTTAAACATCATGCCATCATAACATAATCCATAAACAATTGATATCATTTCAAAATAAGAAAATTGAATCCATTTAAATCATAGATAAATTTTAATTGAAACATACACATATGAAATAATTTCATCTTAGATGTAAAATAGTTTTGACAAAACACTTGAAATGAATTCTTGAGGAAAATATCCTTTCTTCTTTAAAATCATGGTCTTTCCACAAAATTCCATGCAATTTTAAAAGATAAGGGTTTTATTGAAAATAATCATGCAATCTTGTAGATGAAGCTTCTTGAACACGAGGCGTTATGAAACCGTAAAAATCTGTTCGCGTCGTATAAGTTAAAAATAACATTCTCCTCGTACTTTTCTCGGAAAAGCCAAAAAGTACCTCATACGAAAAACGACAAAAGATTCCTTTCATATCTTTTACTAAAAACTCACCGAAGGGTAAAATAGGTTTTAAACAATTGTAGGTGGATGGAAATAATATTACATATTGAGGGAACATGGATGTGGATGATAACATACACCCCAGTAAATACCAATGTATAAGCAATCTCGGATAAGAATGAGATTGTGATATTTCCCTTACCTTAGGTCCGATTTGCTTCATAAGTGTCCGAACCTCCTGTATAATGATTTAAATAATGTAATTGACTTATTAAAGAATCATATTCATTGTTATTATATCATATATGGTTCACTTATGACTTTATATTACCCGTTCTTTTGTAAATTCATGTTAAAGTAGCGTTTTTGGTAAAATCGTCTCATTTGTCGTTCGTGTTTTAACTTGTAATTATTCATATGATTACTTAGATAATAATTACTTAGATAATGATTAATTAATTATAGAATATAAAACATTATTTATATATAATATATATTCATAATATACATATATATAATGGATCAATAAATGGAATGAAATACACCGTTCATGGAGACGGTAGGCCATACGTACGCATGAACGCTGTTTTCGTTTCCTTATTGAGTTGAATGGAATTAAGTAGATGAAATACATATATACATAAATCCAGTAGCTTTATAATTTCATATATTTCATTATTATTTCTTATATATACTTTATAATCATTCTTAAATGGTTAACATGGAGAATGAATCTCATCGCGTCGTGGAGACGGTAGTCCATATGTACGCACGAGCGATGATATCGTTTCCATATTTATTGAATTGAATTGGAGTGGATGATACAATATATCAGAATCAAAATTATGTTCTAATAACTATGTATAGTTATTCTTTACACCATTATACCCATCCATTTAAGGTGGTGGTGGAAAATAGATTACACCACGGCGTGGAGACGGTATTCCGTACGTACGCACGCGCGGTGATTTCTTTTTCCGTAGGATGGATAGATGGTGAAATAGGGTTGTTTCATACTTATAATAACATATAAGTATATGAGTGATACTGATGTTATTACTTCATAATGAAACAACCTAAGAAGAAGAAGTTGAAGAAGAAATAAAGATGAAAGAATCGGTAACGGACATTACCTCTTCTTTGAAGTGCTTCTTTGAGACCTCCTTTTAGGGCACTAAAATGGGTCTTTGAAGAAGACCAGAACCTCTAGGATGTTTCTAGGAAAGTAGAGAAGAGAATTTTTCAGGGGTTGGCCGATCTTGAAGGCTCAAAGTTGTGTGAGTAAGAGAGGGAGGAGGTGCCCTTTTATAAGGTAGGAGAGGGGCACCTTTGGAATAACTAAAAATATTATTTTATTATAAAGTCAAGTTCGGTTTTAAGTAGCTCCGAATTGATTTATTTCGAGGCTAAGGTGGGGATGGGTCGAAATCCTCTCATCCAATAGAATATATACAAGTTTAGGTTCCTATTTTATCCTTATCATTTAGATTTAACATTAAGTTAAATAATTTTACTTTTACCGTGTCTTCTTGTGTTCTTATACTATAAGGTTAATAAACTTACTATAAGAAGCCTAACGAACCCCAAGTTGTTTATTATTAATATATATAACCTTATCTAAGTCATTTTTCCGAACCTTAGATTTTTAGGAATAAAATAACAATTAATAATATAATATGTTTTTTAAAAACTATTTTATGTCAATTTTGACACTATTTAGTAATTGATTTTTTTGAAAATCATAACAGAATGATTAGTTCTAAAAAAGTTAATTAAATCAATACTAACATGTCATATTAACCTAGAAAATTAGTTTAATTCATAAAAAGTCTCAAATTATATTTATTTGGGCATTTATAACATCAATTATGTCAATATTTCATTAATAAGATAATTACTACATCATCATTGTGTCATAAATAAATTAAATTATTTAATGTCTAAAAATTACAAATAAAATACCATTATGTAGGAAATAGGTTTATCTTTCTAATGAATATTTATAGTCGAATTTATCTTATGTATAACCCCATATTAAAAATGATTTACTTATTAAACTTTGATTTTAACTATTTTAACCCTTCTTTAAATAAATTAATAATAATTGTCCTAATCTAATCCAAGTGGGCCTAAATGGTCATAGTTTATTCCTAATGTTGTTTTGGGTCTAATTACACTTGTCCAATAGAATTAGGACATGTGTTAGGGTAATAATAATATCATTTTTACCCTTAATTACCCTATTTACTTTTAACCGTGGTAAAAAAAGTAAAAAGTTACTATTCACCAAAAAAATTATTTTCATCTTATTGAACCACATTTTACTTACTGACATCAACCGTGTCTCTCGGAGTTTCGAAATTCCACTCACAGAAGCGGTAAAATTAAGTTTTATGAAAAATTCAGTTTTTTTAACTACCACTTAGTGGTTTCACTATTCATCAAAAATTGAAAGTTTTCAGAAAAATACCAAAAATTAGGCCTAAGATATATTTGATATTATGAAATAAAAAATGATGTCTATTTTACCAAATTCAAAACATATCAGTTACATTAACTAATTTAAAAATTAATTTCCGTCGTCAAAACAAATGGCATGTTTTTAAGAGATAATAACTATCAAAAGATTGACACTTGTTTATAACTGGTTAAAATGTGAAATTACATCCAATGACCAACATTGTATTAAATTGTAAAAATATATTCTAAATATACTTTAAAACCACTCAAATTAATAATTTATCACTATTAATTATTTCTATTAAAAAAGTTGTTTTTAATTAAAATTTAGTAATTTTCACTATTTATCAGAATATGAAAGTTATCCGAAAAATACCAAAATTTCACCCTAAGCTAATTTCGATATTCCGAATCCAAAAATGAAGTCCATTTTGAAAAATAAAATTTAAAAAATTTCAAAAAGTTGTTATTACTATTCATAACGGCTAGTTTTAATAATATTTTAATAGCATATCGTTGTTTAGTAAAACTCAGTATTGCGTACTACACACGCTATCGAGGAGGGTTGCGATTGCGTGTAATGCAAGGAAACTCAAGGATGCGTGTTGTGAAATCTCTTTTTGGTGTAGCGTACAACACAAGGCATTAATGAAATTAAGAATATAAAATCTCGGGGTGTTACACATTATGTACATAATGTTATGATATAATCTTGTATATTCCATTATTTATAAATGTTGACTAGTGTAAATAATGGTAACTATATCAATGCATGTAGCCCATATAGATATTTACTACCTAAGAATGATAATAAAGATGGATATGTAGATATATATGGAATTGAAGAAATTATAACCAAATTGGGGTAGGTGACTCTGATTTTGAATAATATACCTTCCCGTATGGATTAGTCTGACGATCTTCTACATGGTGTAATGATGCTAGATTTCTTTATATGTAAAAAACTTCCATCATTCAATGGCCCTACAAATCTAATTATATCTGAGCAAAGGATAAGTTTCCTAGAGAATATATTTCTCATGTTTGGAAGAAATGAAAGGAATAAAGTTTTCACAAAAGTTTATCATCTCTCAGGAGATGCAGATCAATGGTGTTCATTGATTCAAAACACTAAGGATGAATAAGAAATAGAAAACAAGTAATATAAGGATTTTAAGGTACTATTTGTGGAAAATTATTTTCTTCACACATACTGAGGTGATATGGAGAGACAAATCCAAAATCTAAGACAAAAGGAATATGAAAACGTTGTTAAGAAAGAATCTAAATTTTAAGGTTATAAAGGCATTATATGTACTACTTTCATAATCCAAAGAGCATGCTTAATCATCTCGTATATGATATTAATACAATTATTCAAAGGTAACTAGTCTCCTAAACTTTCTCATCATATGAAGGAATAATATCATGAAGTATAAAGATAGAGAAATAATTATCCAAGTCTAATGGATTAAAAGGGAAGTAAGAGAATAATTGGATGGTAGAAAAAAATATGGATAAAGGGAGGAAGGGGGAAAAGGTTTTTTAAACAAGAGATAATTGTGGAAAGAAACACTTGGGTACTTACCTAAAGAAAATTGGAGTTTTCTACAAGTGTTGAGGGAAATGCCACTATGGTCATGATTTTAAGGAAAATAAATAAATTTCCATTATTCAATGATTCAACTATAAGGATATTGGGCACTAAACATGTCACAATCTAGTCTGGTAATCCATCCAACCTCACACATGACCCTGTCGATGACATGGCCAGAAGGGCATTCCTGATCCCATGAGCTGGAAAACAATGCCAAGGTATCATGGAAATACTTTTGGAATGATTTTTACCATGAAAAAATTAACCAAAAAAAATAACTGCATACAACTAAATCAATATCTAATTCATATCATAATAAAATGGTAATGATGATAGTAAAGGAGATACACATTTGACAAGTACAGTGGGAAAAATGTATATCAAAAATGGGGAGGGGGTCAACAAGATGAGTAAAACCTCGATGTGGAATATGGGTCATCACCTAATGCCACCACCACTAACACCTACCCATAAAGGATCTCTAGAAGAAAAAAATACCATAACCACCATGAAAGGCCTTACCTTTACCTGGTTCATACATAAATAGATCTAGATACACCTAAGGGTGTATGTAGGGTTTGAGACATGATTCCTAGTAGGATGAAACCAATAATATTTGATGAAATGACATTAATTAAAAAATTAATGTGTTGGTTTTTAATAAAAATGAGAAAATAATTTAGTTGAGAACATGCAATCTCATAAAAGAGTAAATTAATGTGAAAATATCCTGAATCAAAAACACAGTATTTGAACCCTAGGAAATCTTGAAGTAAACAGGGTTAACAGGTTCATAGGTTCCTTATACTCTTGGTGATAAAATTCTATACATGAGGGTTCATCTTCTCCTTGAGCCAACAAATCACCATCATAAAATTTTAGTCAGTTTTGTAATGTATTACTGTTAGGGTGACTGGGCCGCAAACCTACCATGTCTCCTAGAATACTAGACCTCGTCTTCCAACCTATATACCCAAGAATCCCATGTGATTTATTCTAATCCCAATATATTGTGAAATCTTCTTTAGTGCAATCACAACTTCAATAATCAAAACCTTGCTTGACAAGCAACCATTTAAAAAGGGGAAATTCACTATTAAACCATGAACTCACACTAAAACACATGGAAAACACTTTTCTGACCACCCATATAATTTAAAAACCCACTTAGAAACCTATCAAAGCATAATAAAATAATCAATTAATTTCAGGGCATAAAACTAACTACCTCTTGCTTGAAATCACCCAAAACCGATTAGAAACCAAAATTCTCCCAAAGGAGAAACCCTTGGGAAGAAAGAGTTCACCAAAACCATCAAGATTTATCCCAAATAAATAAGGTTGAACAAACTATAGTTCAACCTATCAAATATAAAAGAGAGAACCCAAAGAATAAGGGATAATATAACTGAAGAATAGAAGTTATATTGAGTGGAGGAACTTCCTTAAAGGTCTCCAGAAGAATCTAAACCAAATCCCTCCAAATTAAAATCATGGAGGAGATGGGGGAGAGAGCTAGGTGCACCGAGGTTTAAGGTAGTCAAATGGGGTTATAAATGTGGTGGAGGTTAAGTTATTAAAATCAAAGAGGGAGAAGTTGTAATTTTAAAATTTAAAAGAATCTAGATGGTTGCACGGTTTGGCCGCATGATTTTCCAAACTGTGTTCCAACCATGTGACATATTTATCCAATAGAAAAATGGGAATGAAGGATAACCTAGGTAGGGATCATGACTATTAACCTATCCCTATATCCGGGATAGATCCACTTTCTGAGTTTCACTGTTATCCAAGGTGGGCCGCATGCCTGTGTACAAGGTTGTGCATCTTAGACACTGCCACTATCCTAGGTGCACAGTTTGCACTGGACCAGTGCACGATTTCTCCTAACCATGAAATGACTATTTTCCTCCTTTTATCCAGCCCTAAAAACAAAATTTTTATTTAAAACACCTGGGTAATCCATGAAATAATGGTATGACCAAAAATTAAATATAAAATACCAAAAAAGAACACCCCTGGCACATCTAGGGTGTTATTTTGAGGTATTTTCTCACTCAATTATGGTCCTAATTTTATTCAATTTCATACTCAGGTGTTTTTCAAGAAGATTGTGGTTTTGGACCGTAAAGAAAGATGTTCGTGGTTAGGATAAATCATGTGTCAGCCAAATAAATTTTGTACCACTAGGAAAGTGGAACTGTCCAAGCCACATGGCCTCGTGTAGAGGCATGCGACCCTCCCTGTATAATTATGATACTTGGATAGTGTAATTTTTAAGGAAACATGGATAGGATCATAGTCATATGCATTCTCAAGATTAAATCTATAGTCCCATTTTATTATTTGATGGAGTTGTCTCATAGTTGGTGCACAGTTTAGAAAATTGTGCTGCTAAACCATTTGGCCTTCCATATTCGCTAAAATTTGAAAATACCAAAATTTGAACTCCTAGATTTTGAGATCCATACACCCTTTTCTAACCCCATTCTACCCTCTACACATATGTCTCACCTCCACCTCTTACTCCTCTCATTATTTCTTCGATTTATGTTGGATTTCCTCAGATTCTTCAAGAGAACTTCATGTATGTTCCTCATATTCTCCTCACTTCTCTTATTTTGGTTTCTTCTCCCTTATTTGTTGGTTTCTCTCTTTTACAGTGGATATTTTGACATAAATTAGGTAGAATATTGTTTCATTAGGTTGAATCATGATTTTTTTGGTTTAATATTTCTTTCTTAAGGTTCCTCCTTATTGTGACTTGTTTTTTCCAATTAGTTTCAAGCGATTTCTTGCAAGAGGTAAGTGGTTCCATGACATGAGATTAATTTATGATTTTATTATGATTTCTTTGATTTTAAAATGGGTTTTATAAACTTTATGAGTTGTGAAAAAGATGTATCCAATTGGTTTTCTTTCTAATTTCAAGGCTCAATGGAGAATTTCCAATTTCTAAATGGTTGTTTGTCAAGAATTTCAATTATTAATGTTATGATTATACAAAATGGGATTACAATTGATATAGGTATTGGAATAAAGTACATGGGAATATTGGGTATCTATGTGGGAATATTAGTTTTAGTATGCTAGGATAGACATTAGGGACAAGGCCCAGTCTCCCTATCTAGATTATATTGCAATAATGACTAAACATTTATAATGGGGATTGGTTCGATTGAGCAAGAGATAAACCATCATGTCCAAGATTTTATCATTGAGAGTATGATGATCCTAATACCCTACTAACCCTGGTTACTTATGGATTTCCCACAATTCTCATATTTTGTTTTTATTTCATATTGTTTTTTCATTCATTTCTTATTTTATGAAAAAGCATGTTCTCAAATAAATTTTTTATTCTTTTCTTAAAAACCAACATGTTAATTGTTCAATTAATTTCATTTCATGGAATCTTTTTTATGGTATCCTACTATGAAATTTATCACATTCCCATCATACACCCTTGGGTGTATATGGTCTTTATAATTTCAAACCTAGGTAATGGCAAGGCCATCCATTGTGGTGATGGCGGTTCTTTGTGCTAGTGGTACTTTTTGGGTTGATGTTTGTGGTGGTGGCATGGGGATTCAACACACATGCTTCATAGAGTTTTTTCTCATCTAGTTAATCCCCTCCCCATTTATGATAGAATTTTTTTCTATATTTACCTGTTAAATGTGTCACTCGCTTTTGTGTCATCACTCCCCTTTTATTATGACATG
The DNA here is from genome assembly GCA_963277665.1 of Viscum album. Classification (NCBI taxonomy): domain Eukaryota; kingdom Viridiplantae; phylum Streptophyta; class Magnoliopsida; order Santalales; family Viscaceae; genus Viscum; species Viscum album. The sequence goes on along the minus strand of OY728158.1, from coordinate 683,781,063 downwards.
ACTTGGAGGTTGATTTAGTTGTATGACATTATATTTTATTATTAGTTAATTATTTTATGTGAAAAATATTTCCCAAAGGAGTTCTGTGATTCCCTGGAACTAGTTTTCATCTCATGCTGATCAGGAATGCCCTTTGTGCCATGTCATGGATCGAGTCAACTGTTGGGATAGATGGTATCCCAGACCAGTTTGTGAATAAATGGTATCAGATGAGGTTTTCCCTTTTCGGTTATGTAATTTGGGAGAGTCAAGATAGATGGGATCTAAGACTATTGGGTATTGAGGTTCTGTTTGAGAGTGTAGTTTCTAGCCTACACACCTTTTGAAAGGACTTAGTTCACCATGGGATGCCAATAATTTTATTTGAATCCTCTACTAGGTGTGATAAATAAGATACAGACTGCCCATGGACACTGAGCTGGGTAGATTGGTGTAATTTGTTGGTTGTGTTTTTTATGGTTTTATATTGACATATATGGGTGTTTAAATTATATTATTATTGAATTCCTTTAGGTTTGTGTAATTATGGTTCCCCTTGTGTTTTATTATTGTTGTAGCGTCATGCCTCCATAGAGACCCCCCATACATCCATGGGAGGAGTCCAGAGATAATTATCCTTCACCCGTTCATCCGAGACAAGAGGAAGTAGTGGTTTGAGCTATCAAATATATTGATCAGGAAGTGTCGTATATCCCTACATAGGCTTTGGAGGATAAACTAGTATTGTAAAGTATAAATATCTGTTTTTCCTAAAAAATAAACCCCTTCCTTCTAGGGTAGTATGGACCCCCGAGAAGCATAAATTGGGTGGAAAATATATAGAGGATATTCATGTTTCTCAAAAATCCTAAACTGGTCAAAGTGAAATGTGTTTCATTCGTATTAGAAGTCCCCATTCATGGGTGGTGGGACTTAGTGGTGTTTGATGAGAAGCATGACCAGAAGGATTGGATTAATTTAAAGGTTATTTCCAATGAGTATTCTTTCCCTAAGATCTTATCCCTTGCTAAGACAAGAGATTTTTTGGATATCAATAAGGGGGATTGAACCCTGTTGTAGTATTCTAACCATTTTTTAGAATTGGTACATTTTGAACCTGAGGTTTTTTCTAATGGGAAGCTAAAGTCATGAAAATTTGAAATGGGATTCTGGCAAGATATTCAGTATCATGTATTCTTATTCCATCTAAATACATATGAAAAGGTAATTAATCGAGACCTAATGGTGGATATTGATCGATAAGTTAAGTATGGTTTCTCTAGGGAAACTCTATATTTGGGATTGGGTAGTGGCGATACATCTTAAAAAAAGAGGAAGCATGAGGAGTAGGTAAATAAGAATGGTGGAATTCATGGGTATACCATCTAATCGTCTTTTTATCCATCTTCGAGCAGTTGATTTGTTGTGCATTATTAGTGTGGAAGGTTTAGAAATATGTGGTAAACATTTCCAGTTCCTCCATGAAAAATCCATCAATTTGTTTGATTGGTTCACCTATAGAGGTTCTATAAGAGTGTTCTTCTGAATAAAGGTGTGTTTTCTCTGTAGCATACGTAGAAATAACAACTCAATCTAGAGCCTCCAGTGCTATGGGTTCTCAGTATTTTAGGAGAGGTGGAAAGGTTGGATCTTCTTTTGAATATATTTAGATCATGATATATCCACATGTCAAAAATTGATCTCTGACATCAGCAAAAATGAATCACCTTCATGCTATGAATTTGGAACTGGTGGAATCGGAGGAAGGGCCAGTAATAGTTCTGGGTACTGTTTTTATTACTACATTCATAATCATCACTTTATTTGATTTTCATCCTTCTAATTATTTTATTTCAACTCATCTTGTAGAACTACTAAAATTTCCAACCAATCCTAGGCCTTATTCCATGGATTCGGTTACACCACTTGTCAAGAAGAGGGGAAAGGCTTAAAACTTCCATCATGTACCATCTCTTTGTATGATGTTGAATTATAGTGTGACCTATTGGTTTGGTTAATATATATTTTTATGTATTATTTTCAATAGATTGTATGGTGAATTTTAAGGTGAATATCAATTTTTATCCTCCGTGAGTAACTTTTATGGCACCCATTGGGAGCACTCAGGTCTTCCAAGGTGAATGGGATCCCCGATTAAGGTAATATAGACCTCTAATTACAGATTCATAAAACCTAATTCTCTAGGTCTCTTCTCTTGTGATAGAGGGTGATGGTAGTGGTTTTGATAATGAGTTACCTCCTATAGTAGATGATTTTCTATAGGTATTTCCAGAGGACTTATTGGGTTTACATATGGAACAACATATTGATTTTACCATTGATCTATCACCATGAACACTGTTGGTATCTATTCCCTTATATCATATAGCCAACAAAAAGTTTAGGGACTTTGAGATACAACTGGATGATTTTGAATCCAAAGGATTCATTCACCCGAGTGTCTCACCTTGGGCTACCCCAATTCTGTTTTCAAAAAAGGATGGTGAATCTCTCTTGTTGTGAATTTATTACCGAAAGTTAAATAGGGTCACCATCAAGAAAAAATATCAATTATCCCCATATTGATGACCTATTTGATCAAATAAATGGGAAAATATGGTTTTCTATGATTGTGATGTGCTTTGGGTATCATCATGTTAGGGTTAGAGATGTAGAAATTCCCAAGATATCCTTCAAAATAAGGTAAGGTCACTTTTGGTATTTGGCCATTCCATTTGGTTTAATGAATTCTTTAGTGTTTTATATGAAAATTATGAATCGATAGTTCCATAGGCACCACAACTCTTCTGTTATGGTGTTTTGGGATGAGATCTTGGTCTACTACAAGATAAAGGAAGACCATGGGAAGCACATGAGGATCATTTTAGTTTCTATTGGGGACCACCATATCTATGCCAATCTCTCTAAGTGCACTTTATAGATCTGGGAAGTCAATTTTATAGGCCACATGATATTATAATATGGGATTTGAGTGGATCAAGATAAAATAGGATCATTTAATTCATGGGAGAAACTGAGGAATGTTTTCGAGATCAGAAGCTTCTTGGGAATGGAGGGGTATTGCAGACAGTTTTTTTGGAGATTCCTCTCATCTCAATTCACCCATGACTAAGATTACCTGAAATGGGGTAAGGTTTGAATGTATCCAATAATTCCAAGAATCTTTTGAGGAGATCAAGAAATGATTGACCACCACCTCTATTTTGATCCTACCTGAATCCAGAAATGAATATGTGGTCCACTATGATGCTTCAGGTATGGTTATTAGGTGTGTGTTGACGTAGGATGACCATGTGGTTGCATACAGATCTTGAAAAATCCACCACATGAAATGAATTATCCAACCCATTACCTAGAGCCTATGGCGGGGATGCATGCCTTGAAAAAATGGAACCATTATCTCTTCAGGGATAAATTCATAGTTTACTCAAACCATAATAGCATAGCCTATATTTTCTCCCAAAACAATATAAATTTGAGGCAACACTAATGGGTTGATCACCATAAAGGGATTGAATTTGATATTTTCTATACCCTAGGAAATGGTAATTTGTTGGTGGACTCCCTAAGAAAGAATATGATGATTCATGCTCTAAAGGAGTGTAGTGACAAATGGACTCTAGTGAAGATTTTTTTCTGAATGCACCTGGAAGACAAGGAGCAGAGTGTAGACACATTCTTGGATAGCATCCATTTGACACCCTATCTTTTGGAACTGATTTGGGAAGAACATCCTAAAGATAAACTATGAAAATGTTCTATATATCTCATAAATGGTGGGGAGGTTCCCAATGATTGGTTGTCATCTTCTAAGGGAATCCTTCATTTCAAGGGTTTCTCTAGTGTTCTGTTATCTTTCTGGAAGGTGGTGGTACAAGATAGCCACTAGTCTCAATGGTACATTCATCACCGGACCACCAAGATGTATTTTGATGTACGGTGCAAATTATGGTGTCCAGGTATGAGGCTTGATGCATCTAACATTGTATCTAGTTTTTATACTTGTTAGAAGATTAAAGTTGGACACTAGAGGCCCTTAGGTTTTCTTCAACCACTCCCTATTCCTACCTAGAAGTGGGAATAGGTAACCATGGACTTCATCATCGAGTTTCCTCATACACCGTAGGGAAGGAACTCAATTTGGGTGGTTATATATTGTATCAAGTAGGAGATGGTCCATCATGTCCAGGATTTGATCACTGAGAGTATAAGGATCCTAAGGCCCTGCTAACCCTGGTTACTCGTAGATTTCCCATGGTTCTCATACTATGTTTTATATTCAGCTTATTTCTTCATTAATTTCTTCTTTTATTACAAATCATGTTATCAAATAAATGGTTTTATCCTTTTTCTTAAAAACTAGAATGTTGATTTATCAATTAATGTCATTGCATGGAATATTTTTGGTGGTATCTTTATTTGTAACTTTTCTCACACCCTACATACACCCTTGGGCATATTTAGACCATTTTATTTTGTCCTAGGTAAGGGAAAGGCGTTTTTTGGTTGTGATAGTGGTTATTTATTCTAGTGATAACTTTTGGGATGGTGTTGGTGGTGGTGTCCTGGGGTATTGTACCACATGATGCATGGAGATTTTTTCTGTCTAGTTGATCCCCTACTCATTTTTGATATACTTATTTCTAGAAATACTTTTTAAATTTGAAACTCACTTCTATATTGACATTCAACTTTTATTATGACATAAATTCAATGTTGATTTAGGTGTATGCAATTATTGTTTGTCGTTGGGTAATTATTTCATAGGATATACCATTACTAAAGGATTTCTATGATGCCCAAGAACTGGTTTTCATCCCATGGGGATGAGGAACAACCTTTAGGATACATCACGGACTATTTAAGATGTCAACTTTGATGGAATCTCATATTGGTTCATGAAAACAAAAATGAATTCACCAAGCATTAAGGAAGTATACCTCCGAAGAAGCTAACGTGTCAAGGTATAACTTATGTTATTACTATAAATGAAGTGGAATGATTAATGTTATTATGTTTGTAACAAGGAATTATGTTTTACTAGTATTTAAAAATGATTATTTGGTTATAAAAATAATGAAATTTATAAGGATTGTATTGTAATACTTTTTTTTTTCAGGATTTGAGAGCATATGTTAAATGCTACCAATAACCAGGAAAAGTGATCCAGTGATATTTTATATTTTTAGAAAACACATGATTGAGGGAAGATAAACCATAACATGTGATCGATTTTGAGATAATAATGATAAAGTGATTTTAATGGGATAGTATTAGGGACCATTAAATTGGTTATTGATTTGAATGTTTATGTTAACTATTCTAGAGATTACTATATGTTTGAATTTATAGAATATATTCAATAAGATGAGATTTTATTTTGGAAGAATGCATGTTTTCATTATGTTTTAATAGTGATCATGGTATTCACACATTTGGATTGTGATATTAAGATAAATTTTATACTATTTGGTAAAATAATGTTTATCAAGTGACCATCCTTATAAATTTTTGGACTTTGAATTTGGTCAGACATATTTTGGATGAGTGTTAAGGATAACCAATTCTGAAATGGATTAAGTAGAATTTTGGGAGTTACAGTTAAGGTAATAGAGATAGATATATTATATTTGATAACATTGTCTAAGCATTTTGGTTTTTGAAAAGACAGGAGGAATAAATTTTTACTATTTCATGGATGTTATGGTTAGTTAAAAGTAAATTTTAGTGCTTCAGGAAAAAAATCAACTTGGATATTCATTTATTTGAGTATGAAATGAACTAAAACCAAAGTATAACATATACGTAAATATATTATATGTATATTTTATGGTGTTATCTATCATGATAGTAAAATAATTCATCAACTTTTTGAAAAGGGTCTTCAAAAAAAAATGTTATCCTATTAACTTCATTAATGATGAATCAAATGGCCTTTTATCTCATCACAGATTTACGGTTTTGAGGTACATAAATTTCCATCAATCACTCAATTTATTGTGATCAATTGTCTTTATCACTCTTTATGGTTATTTACAATTTTCTTCCATGTCCAAATCTTCACTACCCACCAATTTTCTACAACATGGAAACCTAGTTATGTGTTATTCTAGATAACCTTTATGATTCCCTTTATATCTTATAAATAGGATATTTTATTAACCCATTTTATGATGTGGGTTTCCAAAAATGAAATTTTCAAATGATTAACCCTTAATTTTTTAGATCAATATTAAATTTTGACACACTAATATTTTAAAAGAGGAACATGATGTTTGAATGTGTGGATGAAACAAAACACCAAGATTATAACAGAATATAACACCATGAGAATTTATGATATATTTAATTTTAAAATAAATTCAATCTCTTTTATATCTAGTGATACATGCAACACGAGGTTTAAACTATACATGATACTCTATTAAAATATTATTATTTAAAAATGACCATTATAACAAAGCCGTTAAGTTAGACGATATGATTAGTGATAAATTAATTATGAAATTTATGTGGTATAAAAATGTATAAATTAAATTAAATGGTTATATATTTAATATAAAAAAATAAGAACCATTTGAAGGATAAATGTTTTTTTCTAAATAACTGTATTCTTTTGAAGACAGATTAGTTGCACTTTGCATATATTATTTAAAATTAATTCTTATCAGTTTAAGGAAAATTATTTAAAAAAAACATAGTTTTTTTATATATACATTTTAAAAATTTAATTAGGTTAATTTTTTATAATTCTCTAAAAATATTGATTTTTTGATGAATAGTGAAAAATACTGATTTTTATTGAAAACTGCTTTTTTGTTTAAATTATTTAAGAAGTAAAATTATTTTTTAAATTAGTTTTAAATTTAAATTAGTTAAATTATATTAAAATTTAACTATTTTATTTCATTGAAATTAATTTCTTATCTAATTTTGTTGTTAAAGTTTTTATACTTATGAGATTATTTGTTTAAAAAACTTATCTTTTGTCGCTGCTACAGTTTATTTTTAATTTTCATTCTACCACTTATATGAGTTTAATTTAAAAAATTTGTTCCATATTAATATGTTTCTAAATTTATATTTTATAATAATTTAATTTTAATTTTTTACGATAATTAATAGTGAAAACATTAAAAACATTATCACGATTAAGGTAAAAATGGATTTATTGAGTATTAAACTAAGAAGATAAGTGTTAAAAATGACCTAAAAATTTTCGAAAATCCATTTTATGTGCATATTTAGAACCCATAATATATAATTTTATATAATGACTCATTTTTTAGTCTTTTTTATAGAGAAAAATGTGGGTATCACTTTATCTTTTCATAAATTCCATGTGTGTCCTCTCACCCACTTATAAAAGGCCACCCCCTCTCCTCACTTTTTCACACATCCAAAACACATTGGTTCATAAAATACCTGAAAAAATATCTTAATTAATTACCTAACCAAATCCTATATTCCTCAGTTATATTACTAATCCCTCCTAAGAATGATTTAGGTATGGACCTAAAGAGGCTCTCTGAAGAAGCGATAAATTTACTAAACATGCATATTTGTTTTATTTATTATTACACCTCCTAAAAACATATTAAACTATAATAATATAACAAAAAATATTATAATATATATATATATATATATGTTTTATTATTTTAATTTCATAACCCATATTCAACTCCACTTCCATTAAATGGGAAATGAAACTATCCATCATGTGTACGGCAGACTACCGCCTCGTGAACTGATGTAATTTGTTTTCCATCACCACCTTTCAAGTATGGATAAAATGATTTATTTAAAATATTTATATAATATTTATTAAATTATTATTCTTCTTTAATTATTATTTCACTTATACCTTCTCACTTTCTATTTTGTGGGGGGGTATGATAACATCACTCATGTGTATGGCGGACTACCGTCTCACGAAAGGATGTGATTCATTTTTCACTTACGCTTTATATGAAAAGTAGTAAGGTTAAAATTAATGTATATATATGATATTTATTATCTAAAAATACTTATGGAAATATTATATAACATATAACTTCTTACTATACATTCCTTCAGAAAACAATAACGTGTCACGTACGTACGTGTGGACTACTGCCTCCATGTAGTGATGTGAAATGTTTTTCAATTTATTTTTACATGGATTATAGTAATTATATATTTGATTAATATAAATTATATATATGAAATAATAATTATTTTTTAATGATTAATTAATATTTATTTTCCTTTTGTTCCTTCTATCGAGAAAAATGGAAAGAGCACTCATGCATACATATGACCTGTCATTTCCATGAACAATGTAATCCATTTTCTATTTCTAACATTAATAGATTAATATAAATAAATATATAATAAATATATATGATATTTATGTCATGGTTATAAATACAGAAATTTTTTAACAATGATAAAATTAAAAGAACCAAAATTACTTAACTAAACCATACCTAAAAAATCGAAGTAATTATCACTCAAAACAATGATTTTAACAAAGAATTATTAATAAATGAATGAAAAAATACTATATATAAACTATATATAGTATGAGATATTTAATTATGGTTATATAATATATGTAAAATAAACCTATATTTATTATAAATTAGGTTCAGAATCCAACAAATGAAGTCAAATATAAGGTTAGGGTTTCTTGTCACACTTTTACTTCCCTGAGACATATGTCATATTGGACACTTATTCATTCATGTGGTGTATATAATACCCATTTTCATATGTTATATCATAAATATATTTATATTAATGTTATTTAATATTTCATTAGAATTTATTTCTTTCATGGGGCTTATGATTCAAAAGTTACCAAAGTGTTAAAGGCTTATTTTACAATCTCGTCATTATTTGAGATTTTTTTTAAGTATCGCTTGGGGGAATTATTTGATAATTATATTTTAAATAGAATATATTTTATTCTCATCTAATTATTAATAAACATTTTCAAGTAATAGTACCATTTTTACTATTTATTAATTAAAATTATTGAAAACATGTTTTTAAGAAAATCTACGTTTATTTTTATCTTCGATTAAAAATCATCATTCATCAAACTCTATGATTTCTAAAAATGTTTTCAAAAAAATTTAAAATTTTAAAAATGATTTACTAAAGAAATTTTTAGAAATTTTGATTTTTTTTAAAAATTTTTGAACTAAATATTCATGTTTTTTTCAAAACAATGCTCATTTATCTTTTACCAAAAATGTGAAAGAGATCTTTATTTTAACATTACTGCATGAACGGAATTTCATACCTTCATTAACACGAAACGTTTTTAAATATTCATTTATAAGTTTCAAAGAATATTTTGAATGAAAATTATTTTCATAAATTTTTTTGAAAATTTGATTTTAAAAGGTGATTTTCATAGTAGAATGTTTATTTTCCTCAAGAATGTTTTAGTGGGTCTTTTCAAGGAATTTATCTTCATAAATGAAAAAAAAAACTTATTCAACTTATGCTCTACTAGGTACATTTAATACTTTTACCATCCTTCTTATTTATCAAGATGGTTTATAATAAATTTTACTTTAGATGTACTATTTTATTACCAATCACAATTTTATTCTAGATGGTTTATGATTATGTTTATTAGATTGGGGTAAGTTTTAACATTTCATATGTTAGTTTTTAAATATAAATTTTTATCTCAATTATGTTTAAAAAATTTTATAGGAGGAATTCATTGGACTTAGTAAGTGATAAGTGCATCTTGGTTATAGATAGAATCTTGATAAATTGATATTCATCATGATACAAATCTGTTAGCCAAATTAGATGGGTTTCTACCCACATATTTAAATAATATTTCCCAAGGTATTAATAGTATGTTTCATATTTATGGTATTATGTATTAACTTATTATTATAAAAGGTATTTATGTGTACGTTATTATTTGATTATTACGAATATCCATGGATAAGTTTCAAGCTCATAAGATTATTTATATAGTTTTATTTTATCATCATTTTATCCATATTAATATTATTTTGTTGATTAAATTGAATGTGATTCATTTATTTAACCTTAAATATTAATTTTTCTTATTTATTCATGATAGATTCTAATGTGAAAATATTCTTACTAAAAATTTAAGCGCACCCATTTATTATTTTTTATTCTTCTCAAGATACCAAAAAGTGTTTTTTGATTGATATACAAGAATATGCTGTGAGGAAAAAAGGAATTCTCAAATAATAAACTTTGTGTATTTTATTATTTCAATTGTAATTTGAACATCATATATGAAAAAAGTTTACCAACACTACTAAACTATTTAGTATTTGAATTTTATTTCTTATATAATATAACAATGTAATAAAGTTACCACTGACTCTGAGCTACTAGGTATAGGGTCTTTTCAAAAGTTCTTTAGAACAATTATATAAATAAATGGAATTATAATATATGGAGAAGTATTATATTCAAGGAACTAGAATTTTAAAAAATATCGATGATTTATTATCTCTTATGTCGATGATGTTTAAGAGAAGAAAATGATTATTTGAGGGTAAGATACCCTTAATTTTTTCAATGTGGAATGGTTGGGCACATTTTTGTTAGGGTTTCCTAAAAATATTTGAAGGACACGATGGTGAGAATGATTTCACTGAAAAACCAAGAAATTTTTTTCCTTTAGGATTAAATTAAATTATGAAAATAAAATTGGAAGTATGTTTCAGAGAATATTATTGGTAAATAAAGAGAAATATGATTCCAAATAAGATACTTTTGATGGTGTTAAAACTGAGTTTATCATTGACATAGAAGATGTTATATTATAAATAGTGGAGAAATTTGTATAATAATAGTATGATTAACCAAATGGAGTATTTGATCTCATGGATGAATTATAAGGGTAACTTGAGGATCTTGACCTATAAAGAAAGTAAAATGCTAATATTCGAGTATAGATAAACTAATCCCCAAGTTATGTTAATTATCTTGAAAAAGAAGTTGAATGAAAGGATTATGTTTTTAAAAAATATGGAAATTATCAAGTTAAATTCATTGAATAAAATAACTATAGGTTAAATATTGTGGAATAAAAAAAATCATTGATGATCTTAGTATGTACATCTGGGATAAAACTAAGAATATTGGAATACTATAGAAAAAATTTATTATTTTATATAAAAATATTTGTCTAAAATAAAAATATATAACTTAAGGAAGAAGCTATAGTTTGGAAAGTTTCAAATGAAGTCTTAAAGGAATGAATTTATAGTAGAAAAATAAGTTTTTCGAGATGTTTTTAGTGATCAAACACCTAATGGTATTTATAAAAGTGGTATTGGATTTGCTACTAAAACATAAAAAACAAAGATAAAAGAATGTAAAGGCTAAAATAAAGAAGAATTTTGGAGAAAATTTTTAATTATCAAGAACTTATTCACAATAAAGGAGTTATAGAAGTTTCATGGATATATAGAGATATTATAATATAATGATATTACCTCAAATGAAATTCTATTTTTGTGGCTACTTAGGTTAAAAAATTTCCTATTACGGTAAATATTAAAGTTACTGGAAAAGATAATCTATTAGAATTCAATAATTCTGAATCAAAATGAATCCTTCATATCAAATTAGAAACTCATTATATAGATATTATTTCAATGACTGAAAATTTGGGAATAAATCTATTTATTATAGGAAAAGAAGTTGAAATTTTCTCTATAGAAGTCAGAGAAGAATATATATAAGTCAATAAAATTCAATTTTGAAGAACCAAATGGATTATAATAAGTGTTTTATTTTCAGTTAATAGTTAGAGAACCCAATGGATGATGATAAGTGTTAAAGGACATGTAAATTATCTGAGTATGTAAAGGAAAAGATAAAGAATGAAGTTGTAGTTAAAGTACAACAAAATGAGTTTTAGAAGTTAACACTCTAGAATATAGGTAGAATCTAGATATACTTCTAAAAGTTTTCAATAAAGAAGATTTAAGATTTAAGTGATTTATTTGGATGATAGAAAATGGTTTATTTATGGAAGTAATAGATTCAATGCCACTATTGATTGAAGATAGATATTTCAGTATGTAGTATATTTTAATATTGTTAAAATAAAATTAATGTGAATATATGAAAAGTATTATAGGTTAATAAAAGAACAAAATATTACATATTATTCTTGAAGAAAATGATATTACATCCAAGTGTTTACGAATAATGGAAAAATGGTTTTAATTTGAAGGAAGTTTCACCCAGAAGTTTCATGTTCATTAAGTTAAATTTTCAACTATTTCCTACAAATAGAGAATAAAGGATATATGAATATCTAAAGATCATAATTTTGGATGTTTTAGGAATCATTAAGTTATATTATTAGACAGTGTGTGATAAAATTTATAAAGGAAATAATATAACATGGTATATAAAATATTTCAATATATATAATATATTTGTGTATCCTACTATAAAATTCAGTAAATGGAAAAACATTAAAGAAATATTAAAGAGTATTGTTTGTGGGAAAATTTTAAATGAACTAAAGTCAAAAATAAAAAGTGACATATAAGGGTAAAATTTTATTATATAAGTGTTTTCATTTGATAATTCTAGAAGTTTTATGTTTGGAAGATATACTATCTAATTAAGATTCATGAATACTCAGATAAATTGCATCCATAAGATGAGATAGTTCTATTGACCAAAATATTTGAATGGTTTTGATGTTTTTTAAGATGATGTTATGTTTTTATTTTCAAATAACAAATATCAGGGTTATTTTAGAGTTGTCTATGATTCAAGCTACGTTGAATTAATGAAGGTGTAATAATTGGAAGACTAGTCTTGAGGATGCTCATAAGATTAATGTAGAAGTTTAAAAAAGGAAGAAAAGCATAATTATGCTAAGAAATGGATGTTATTGAAATAGATTCTGATGTTTTTAAAAAGTATAAGTGATTCTATTAGAATTCTATGTTGTGAAATAATAACTCGGATAAATTAGAGTTATGTAAAATGGTTTTTGATATAAACCTTCAAGGTGTTCCATGATGAGAAATTTCATAAGTTAAAAAGGTAGAAAATTATGAGTTTAATAAGAGTGGAATGTGATTTGATCATATGTTATCTTGATCAATAGTTGTGTAGTTGAGAAAATACATTCTAGAGTTCATATGATGTATTTTAAGATAATAAGAAGAACATTGGAAGCTCAGTAGGTTTTTTATTAATAGTTCAAAAGTAACAAAACATTAATTTTAATGATCTAGAAGATTGAGGAATGTGGAGGTTAAAGAAGTATGATAATAAAAAGTTTAATGGATTTTATGTCATAGTTTCTTGAGTCTATTAAAGTTAGAGAACTAGTAGATTCCAAGTTATTAACGTGAATATTTAGGTGAATTAAAATTCTATGTGATTATGTGGATTTATACCTCAAGATACAAAAATCATGAATATGAAGTAATGATTTCATCCAACATATTTGGTTGCATTAAATATATTTGATGATAAATTTTTTAGAGGATTTTATGAAATTGATCTCTGATATTTTTAGAGGTATTGAAGGCTGCTAATTCAGATTTAAGGAAGGTGGAAGATATGAATCTTAGAGACTCAGTTTATCAATGAAATGTGGGATATTAAAATAGTGATTCATTCAAATATCAAGGAGACAAAAATTAAGATAAGTAATATAGTGAGAATAACCTTTATATTCTATAAGATATTCTTGGTCAAAGAAGATAAGGAGTGATTCCATATATTTTCAAAGCATTGGAGAAAGCATCTATGTTATGGAAGAATACTCTATCAGGGTAACTAGAATATGATGTTCTAGTAGTTTGAATTTTAATATTGTTATGTTTTTTAAATTGAGATTGTGAGTAGAGGATGATTTTATTATTCATGAGGCTTGTAGGAAGATCATATTTTGTATTGAATAAAACAAGATCAAATGTGATCATACTCACTTTTTTTGGTGGTAATATTATAAAATGGAGGTAACTAGTATAATAAATTTTCAAGATACTTTAGTATTGGAATTTTTCTTTTGGAAAAGTATGATAACATTCCATACTACTTGTAATCATTGATTTATTTTATCATAAAATCTATATCTCAAATTGGGACTAAACACAACACAGTGTATATTCCAACATTAGGGTCAAACCTTGTAAAAAACATGAATGTCATTATTGATTATTTATTTAATAATTTTAATGTGGTTGTTTTTGTGGAGAATGAATAAATAGATCCAAACATATTAATTGATATGGAGGTTCAAATACTAAAAAGGGGTTAAAAGTTTTTTTTAGGATAATTTGGTAAAATTATTATTCAGTGATTCAATCCCTCCCTCTTAGTGTGACCCCACAATACACTAGGAAATTTATATTGTATCAGATTTAGTATAAGTTTCCTATGATTATATCTATATTTTTTTATCTTATTTGTTTTAACTTATTTACATGTAGTGTGTATTTTAAGAAGTAATTGAGATACCTCAGTTCTCGAATAAGGAAGTTATTCCTATTAATTCTGATATAGAGGTTTCAACCAAAAATATAAAAATAAAGATAAAAAGAGTGTATAAGAAGTTTAAAAATTTAAATTATTAGAAGTAATATTAGTATGATTCATTACTATTTGAAGATAAATATAGTGGTACATTTTCCGATGATTCTAATGAGATTTATCCTATATAATAATCATATTCATGATGGGAAGAGTATGAGTCTTTTGAATCAATTGAATAACTCCACTTTGAAATCAGGGATTATCTAAACAAATTTGTTATTGAAATTTTCACTTATATATTTTCACTTATTTTTGGAAAACAAAAAGAGATAATAGAGCTAGGATTAGAAACTGATAAAATGGAATATATATTGGATTAAATATTAAAAAAGTGTAACACACTCTCTAAATTTGTTGAATCCAACAAAAAAATATGTATTTCTTTGAAATGAAATGTGTTCCTTTGTTAAATAAGAATTTCAAAGGAGGTTTTATAATATAGTTATGATTAAGAACGTTTTTTAAGAGAAGATTCATGCTCAGGAAGAAACTCAAATTTTTATCATTGATTTCAAGGATAGATAGTTAGAGGTCATGGTAGAAATAGTGAAAGAGCTTGATCATTCAATGGAAGAGGATAGGATGGTTAATAAAGATAGATTTGAGAAGATAAATATAGAATGGGAATATATAATTTGTTCCATTGAAGTTAAGAATAATACCCTCAATATAAAATGTTTTGAACTTGAAGTTAAACAATGGAATCCAAAAAAAAATCAACATGAAACTTCATAATGAGGAGAAAGAAGAAGAAATTCCATGAATGTTTTGGAAAAAAGTATTACTTCTAAAAAGTATCATTCTAGTGGAAACATGATCTTGAAATTATTGGAATATAAATCAAATGAAAAATCATAGAAAAAAGTAACTCTTTGTTATGGAAATTCAGTATGCGCTAATTTTATTTCTTTAAATATTTTATAGTAAAAGTTAAATTATAAATTTATGTGAGTATATAATTTTTTTTTAAAACCCATCACTTTATAAAAAGTTTATGTGAATAGAAGTAAGAAGAGGATTTCCCCATAATTTTTTCAAGAGGAATGTAATGACCTAGATTTTACCTGGGCCATTCCTTTGTGAGAATCCAGCCCTTGTGGTGTCCTTGGGGGTCATAGTTGTTTTGTTTTGGTATTTTTCCAAAAATCCCGCTTCACCAAACATTTTCACTGAAATAGTGGTACCATAATGGTAGCACTGAAACAGAGGCACATCAAAATAGTGGAACACTAAAATGATGGCACACCAAAATAGTGGCACACTGAAATGGTGGAACTGAAATGGTGGCCCTATAATAATGTCACACCGAAATTGTGGTACCTCAACGGTGGCACTGTGATGGTGCCGCACTGAATTGGTGGCCCACAAAATGGTGTCTCACCCTTTTCCAAATTTCCAGTTTCACAAGTTTTTCTAGTTTGTCCCCTCTAATGTCTTATTTGATGTAAACCAAGTTTAAGGACTTTTTTAGGAATTTTTAAAGTAATTTCAATGGATATTAAGTGTATATTTAATATCACAATTCTTCGGTGACTTTCCGATACAATAACTATGTGATCTTGACCACAACCACATGTTAATGGCCTTTGAAACCATACTTCCTTTAATATAGTATCAAAATATTCAATGTCGGGGTCTTCCCTTCCTAGTTTGTATTCTATTAAATATTAGTGTGACTAAACAATTCCTCTACAGATGATTCATGCCTCTATTTTGAATCCCTTTAATGCTAAGTTTTCTTGGAATTTCTTTTTGCTCGCGTGATCCCCTATTTTGGCGTATAGGAGTTTTGGTCGCCTATTATTTCAGGTAGATATTATTCTACCCATCCTTAATAATGCATCATGTGGGGTGGGAGTACTAATATTTCCTTTTCAATAACAGGTGAATAAATTCATAAAATGAGTAATATATAAGGGTGATATGATGATCAGATGATAATAGGGGCCAATTAAATAATAGGATGGGAGTGGATAGATGTTTGATCTCATATTTTATTTTTTTATTTTTGTTTCTTTTATGGATTTTTGTGGTTGTGTGTCTTCTAAAAATCATGGATATTGATGGACTTTGCTTTCATACATGTGATGTTCTATTTTTTAGTGATGCTTTGATAAATGGTTGAAACATGAATTCTGATTAATCATGTATACCCAGTTAAATGAAATAGATTCCCCAAGATAAAAATACTTGTGCGATTTCCCCTTTTTATCAAAGTGCAATTAAAGAACCCAGGTTGACAAAATATGAATACATTCTATTTGATAGGTGTGGTTATGTGTTGTTTTCTGTTGGTTATTGTGACTTTGTGTGGGTTGTATGGTGGTGTTGTTGGGATAAAGACTATTGGTACAGGGGAAGACAGAGGGTTTGGACCTGTAAATGGGGAAGGGAATGTTGGTGCATTGGGGATTCTGTTTAATGCTAGTTGTTGTAGGATTTGTGTGGGGGCAGTATGGGTGGTGTTTTGGAATCTCAGGTTGAGAGAGTGATTGATTATGGAATGGATGTACTTTTAGGCAGTGGGACTACCTTTGTTTCTGTTGTGTCCATCAATCGATGTTGGGTAGTGGGAGTGCAAAGTGGTTATGAACTTGTTATGTAGTGGGAATTCATCTGGGAAATGTTTGGGTAGTGGGGCTGCAAGATTGGATTGTTTCACGAATTCAATTTAATAGGTGTGTTGGGTGTGTTGTTTCTCTACAGCGGTGTTGTTGGGTTCAGTTGTGAGAGGATGATCGAGTGGGATAACATTGAGGAAGGGCTATTGGAAGTGGTCGAATAGGTGTATAGGGAAAAAGGGGGTGTGTAGTGGGACTACAGGTTGTTTTTCTCTGTTTTATATATTAATGGGTATTAAAATAGAAATGTTTTACCTTGGTCCCTCTTCCCTTGTTTAATATTGGCAGTACCGTATAACAAAGAGGGTTAGTTTCTCTATGATAGTTAATCAAGATCTTCACCTTCTATGACAGTTACAGATGCTGTGCTTCATAGTTACCCAGGGTAGTGCTGGAAGAAATTAAATTGAACCCATTAATTAATGAATGGAATGTGTTTAAATGAAAAAGGTGTTGGGATTATTCTTTGATAGTGGTCGTTTGTGTGGTTGTTCATATAGGGGTAGCATAAAAAGTGGTTCCGGTGGGATTGTTGTTTGTTATGGGATTTGTAGGTTGTGCTGAGTGTTTTTTTACATATATGTAAAAGTTTTAGTTCCTTTTTTTTCTATACACACCCCACCCTTGTTTAGCACTATATTCCAAACACCCTCATTTCATGGGTAGGGTGTATTTCAAAAACATCCTAGTGGGGGGGTGTATAGCTAGTTACTGACTTTTTTCCTCACATCCTCTTCTGGGTTCTAACCACACAAGTATATCTAGGCCTGTTATAATGGATTGAGTCTTACCATAGTTCATGATCCTTTGGGAATGATTTTGTGGATGAGGGGCCTAGGTGTTTGCAGGAAAGGTTTTTTTCAACTCTATTCAGGATGAGGCACATATGTATTAAGGCGAGATGCATGGTGGTTGTGGCCTAGGTGTCTGTGGGCGAGATTTGTGGTGTGGTTGTGGCCCACATGTCTACGGATGGGAATTGTGGGTGGTTTGAGGCCCAACTGTTTGCGGGAAGGTTGTGGCAGTGGGACTTCATTTTGGAAGAGTGGTAGCTTCAAGACGATAGCCGTTGGGAATGAGTAGTTAACATGTGGGAAAGTGATGTGGGGTACCCAAATGTTTTTGTGCTTATACTACTACTTTACTTGACTTGATTTATTTGGTGAGTGTACCTTGGTGAGGCTGGGAAGGTTAGTAATATTTGGTTGGTGCTTTGAGGTTCTACTATTTTCTTAGAGAGACATTAGTATGTTCCCCCACCTGTCCACCGATGGATTTAGTTTTCCTACTTTGTATACTTTTATACTCACCCTATATCTGTAAAACTGTTTTTAGGTATCTAGGAGGACTTTGAGGGCCGTTCAAGATTTTACTAGCTTGGGCATCAGGATAGTTATAGTGTTGCTTCTTAGTTTATTTCATTTGGAACTTTCTTTAGTGATTTGGTTGTACATTTTTCATAGTTTACATTTAAATTATGCATGTTATGGTTTTTTGTTTCATTTATATAAATGTTGGGAGTTGTTTGGGATTTTTTACCATCATATATACTGATCCTGTTTTCATAAAAAATGGTAATTCCTTCCGCATTTTTTGAGACTCTATACCCTTGGTGCCAGTATACACTTCGCGGCCTATGAAGGCAGGACTTAAGGAGGCATTATCTCTCCATTATCTTGAATAAGGAAGGGTGTGGCACTTTTTTGTCCTTCCCCTCATCTTGAGGAAGGTGAGTCATGAAAGAATGATATCAGAGGTGATGTTTGAGAGATAGGATGGAGTTTGGAGTTAGGAATAGTGAGGAATTATTGTGATGTTAGAAAAATAGTGTTAGGAAATCTTGGTGTGTGAAATAGGCTAGGGAAGGCAAGCAACGACATGGGATTTTAGGCCCCCTTGGGATCAGAGGCAAGGGCTCTGGCCCTACCGAACAACCAAGTGAGGCTACACTAATTGTAGGGTAGAGACTCTAGGGAAGGTACATACATCAAAATGAATTATTTTCTTTAGTTTCTTGGGAATTTTGGGAGATTAATTTAAATAAAGAGTAAAAATAAATCTTAAAATAAAATTTTCATACTACCATGAGGTCCTTGTTTACCCATTTCAGTTATAGAACCCAGACATCTTCCATTCATGGTATGAGAAGTTGAGGCCTAGCAGGATGGCTTGGTTAATTAGAAGAGGGTCGATCGAGAGGAGGAATATGACTTGTGGTAAAAGACCCTTCTTGCTTTCAAGTGGCAGACCTTGTGGAAGTACGAAGGCATCATTTTAGACATAGAGACAGAGGGTTGGCTTGAAAAGTTGAAAATCACCTTTACCTTGGTTCATGATCTGAGGGAGTACTAGGTTCCTCTATTAGTGAGCTAGATGTGAGGATCGACATGTTTTTTGTGGATGATTTACCTTGGGGATAGGAAGGAGACCGATGTCTCATAGGATGACTTTGAAAAGGAGTTTCAGGAAGAGTTTCTTTCCTTGATAATGAAGGCCGAGAAGAGGTAGGAGTTTCTCTTCCTCCAGCATGGGAGTATGTCAGGGAGGGGACTGTGGATTAGGTTCAAGGATCTCATATGCCTCGCTCTCGTTCTCTTTTCGAATAAGGAGTCACGAGCGAGATTCTTGGAGGAGGCACTATGACCTTCTATTAAGTATGTCATCACTACATTTACCCTACCGACATACATAGGAGTTTAGAATAAGGATTAAGTGGTGGATAGGATTCAATCACAGGGATTTGTACCATTACAGGGGATCTATCTGAGTTCGTCAAAGGGGAAGGAAGTCAGAAGCAGGTCCCTAGTGTTAGGGCCTTCCAGGTTCCTACTAGTGGGAAGTATGCCTCAGTAGTTCTAGTTATAATCACCTGTTTCATTCCCTTTTCTAATGGGACCGAGAATAAGAATATTTATCTATAGAGGCCATGGAAATACATGGAAATAGTTCCCAATTCAGGATCAATATGGTGTGGGTGGGTAGGTTTAGTGCACACCTCAGCCGCAACAGTTTCCGGACAGGCCATTCCAGCAGCATGGGCAGTGAGCTCCTACTCCACCGAGGGAAAACGTAGTTGGAGGAGTCTAACACCAGGTTGATCTTTAGGTACTTCGAATAAGGAATTTTTGGGGATGTGGTCGATAGTAGAGGGGTAGAGGAGTTGGGAATGGGTAGTTTTACGCCATTGAGGCAGCAGTTTGAGTGGGGTCGAACGTTGTTGAAGGTATGATGAGTCTGTTTATCACTCTTGATTTATATTTGTTTGATTCAGGAGCCTCATACTATATTTTTTACAAGGTCTATCCCATGATTTGGGACCTGACATAGTGCCCCTGGTGTTGAGTATGCCATTTAGAGGTCAGATCAGTTTAGTTGATGTTTTTCAGGGATGTAGACTGATTTTGGGGTGCATCAGTCTCATGGGGATCTTCTTCTACTACAGATATGTCCATATGATTTCATTATAGACATTGAATAGTTGTTTTCTATGCATGATGTTATCAACTACTTCTTAATAAGATTCATGTTCTCAGGTGTGGATGTCCAACATGTATTTTTTGTTTGTGAGTGAAGCTTTCAGGTTGGCAGTCGGTGTGTGAAAACTTTTATCTCCTTATCGGTTGATTTTTCAGTAGGATTAGTAGACACAGAGGTTGTGGGGGTTCTAGGAGTTTTCAGGGAGTTCATGGATGTTTTCCATGATTTTTTTGTGACCCTACCCCCTTAACGTGACATTGAGTTTGGAATAGACTTGCAACCCAGTGCCCGTCCGATTTCGATGTCTCCCTATCAAATAGAACCTTTTTAGTTGAGGGAGTTGCGAATTCAGGTTGAAAACCTGATGAAAAAATGTTATATCCATCTATGTGTGTCACTATGGGGTGCTCTAGTCTTGTATGTAAAGAAGGAAGATGGTGTTCTATGGTTTTTCATAGACTACCAGAGACTGAATCAGGTAATGGTCATGAACCGTTACCCCATTCCAAGGATAGACGATCTTTTCGACCAGTACAGTAAAGAATGTTGGTTCTCTAAGATTGATCTTCAGTATGGATATCACCAATTGTGTTTGAAAGAGGGTGACATCCTGAATACTACTTTTAGGTGTAGGTACGAGCACTTTGTGTTCATGGTCATGGCCTTCAGTGTAACGAATGCTCCATCCGTGTTTATGGGGATCATGAACTCTATCTTCCGCATGTTCTTGGAGCGTTTTTTCATCGTGTTCATCGACGATATTTTGATTTACTAAAAGTCAGAGGAGGAGAATTATGAGCACCGCGAGACAGTCTTTGAGGTCCCTTGGAGCCACCAACTCTATGGGATGTTGTCCAAGTGAAAGTTCTGGATGCGAGAGGTGCACTTACTTGGACATGTGGTGTCTTATCAATAGATAGCAGTGGACCCATAAAAGGTCAATGTGGTTATTTATTGGTCATAACCCAAGAATGTGGCAGAGGTTCACGACTTCCTAGGTCTAGTGGGCTATTAAAGAAGGTCCATACACTAATTCTCTTGAGTAATGGATCTTTTGATAGATTTGATCAGAAAAGACCAAGCCTTTATGTGGAGAGAGTAGTGTCGAGAAACTTTTAGCTACCTGAAGGGGATGTTAGTCAGTGCTTAGGTTTCCAGAGGAAGGGGTAATGTTCAAGGTGTTCTGTGACACCTTCAAATTAGGTTTGGGGTGTGTTTTGATGTAGCAGCAGGGAGTGATCTATTATGGGTCAAGGCAGTTATGCCTACACAAATATAATTATTCCACTCATGATCCAGATCTTGCAGCAGTCGTGTTCACACTGAATTTTTGGCGACATTACCTCATCAAAGAGTGCGTTATGGTCTTCACAGACAACAAGATCTTGAGTTATATCTTCTCCTAGCAAGACCTGAACTTGCAGTAGTGAAGGTAGATAGAGTTTCTCTAGGAATACGACTTCCAGATATCTTACCCCTCTGGAAAGGGGAAAGTGGTGGATGATGCCATATGCAGGAAGTCACAGAAGGAGGTAGTTTTGGAATCTGTGAATGCTTGGAATGCAATGGAAGAGTTAGCCCCTTTTCATATGGATGCAAGAGTGGATGGAGGTAGAGGTTGTCTGTTTCAGATGATAGTGTAGTTTTCCTTAGTGCGGTAGTTGGAGGAGCCATAGTGGGGAGACTCAGAGACTGAAGTGATGCGTGATCATGTTGTCTGGGGTGATGTTCCATAGGGATGGTTAGAGGATAGTCATCATCATTTATTTAATTATAAATAAAAGAGGGGGAAGGATAAAAATTAAAAACACCTCTAAGGACAAATTAAATACAAGAACAAGCCTATGGAGGTCTGAAGTAATGTAACCCAATGGTATCCACCCTATAAGATACACACCTTCTGGTTTCCAGATGTTTACATTCAAGATGTAGTAGATTTTGGATTTGGGCTCCGCCAAGGAGGCAAGATGGTCCACCACTTTGTTCCCTTCATGCCATGTGTGAATCACATTGATATTGTTATTGGAAATCATACTCAGGCACTTTCTAGTTGTGTAGGTTATTGACCATGGGATGGAACCAACCCCCTTAAGGGAATTATGTAGAATTAGGTAGTCTATCTCCACGTCATATAGAATGATATTTTCTTATTGGAAAAGGGTGAGGCTAGTAAGATTGGCCTTGGCTTCTGCCTGGATAGAATACCCATAGCCCAGATAAGCTGATAAGGCCATAATGACCGCACATTTGGAGTCCTGAACAACCCCACCTCCACGGATGGTTCCAAAGATATAGGAACCATCATTATTAAGTTTCAAATAACAATTAGGAGGAGTCAATCTCACCTATAGGGGTCTTGGGACATTACTGGTAATATGGGAAATTGGGACATTAAGAAGCAGGCACTGCAAGGTAGGAGCCACCCACTATTCATTAAAGAGATTTACCATATCTAGAAGCAGGTTCCTGACATGTGAAACGATAGATATACCAGAGGATTAGACTCCCTCAAATTTCAGCATATTATGAGCCTATAGAGACACTAGAAGGACGAGTTGAACACGAGAATGTGGCATGTCTTCTCTATGCCATAGAAACTCGAGTCGCTGATCCATATCTCCAGGAAAGAGGCCACGTGCAGAGACAAAGTTGGGAAAGTAGTAAAAAGACCAAAATGAAGCCACACCTCACTTGCCCAAGCACCCTCA
The DNA here is from genome assembly GCA_963277665.1 of Viscum album. Taxonomy (NCBI): domain Eukaryota; kingdom Viridiplantae; phylum Streptophyta; class Magnoliopsida; order Santalales; family Viscaceae; genus Viscum; species Viscum album. The sequence goes on along the minus strand of OY728158.1, from coordinate 683,757,683 downwards.
AAAAAAATTTGAGCCGCCATCTCTTACCGGTGATTCCTAAAATAGCAAAACCTAAAGGCTATGTTGATACCACATCATTTGATATTGTCCTCCAAGGGTAGTGCATTGTTTCTAAAATGACAGAGAATGAAGTTAATCTTTTTGATGTTAATAGCTCACCCCTGGTGGAAATACGTGAAGGATTTCTCTGTGATTACCATAACTCACCCCTGGTGGTACATCTAAGAGTTTCTAAAATGTACCAAGGCTTGAGGGAACATTTTTGGTGGCCCAGGCTGGAGCGGGAAGTGGCAAAGTTTGTGGCAAGGTTCCTAGTGTGTCAGTAGGTAAAGGATGAGCACCATATTCCCAGTGGTCTATTTCATCCCTTAGATGTTCCCATGTGGATGTGGTATGACATATTAATGGATTTTTTCACAACATTATCCCAGACTCAGGGAGTATGCGATGCTCTTTGGGTACTAGTGGATCGGTAGAAAAAATCAGCTCAAATTATAGTGATCAAGGAGTCGACCATAATGGATGCCTTAGCAAAAACGTATATGGATGAGGTGGTGAGATTGCATGGAGTTAAAAGATCCATTGTATCAGATCATGATACACATTTTACATCACGAGTCTAGAGGGGATTACAACATGCCTTTGGAACCCAGTTACGCCTCCGCACTACTTTCCACCCTCAGACAGATGGACATATATAGAGGACCATCCAAATGTTGGAGGACATGTTACATGCATTTTTTATGGACTTTAGTGGGTCTTGGGTGAAACATTTTTCTTTAGTAGATTTTCCTTACAATAATAGCTATCACTCATCCATCAGAATGGATATATTCAAAGCTCTATAAGGGAGGTCGTGTCATTCACCCTTATGCTAGATAGAAGTTGGTGTGGTAGGTATTCTTTGTCTAAAATAGTGAAATGTAATATAGAGAAGGTGGAGCTTGTTCATGACAGGATGAAAGAAGCGCATGAACGACAGAAGTCATATGCCGATCATAGGAGGAGGCTTTTGGAGTTCAAGGTTGGGGACCATGTTTTCTAGAATGATTCCCCTCAATGTGAGAAATAGAGATTTGGTAGAGGGAGTAAGCTTTCTCTGAGGATCATCAGACCTTTCTAGGTGTTAGGGTGAGTTTACAAGGTGGAATATCAGCTAGCATTTCCACCACAGTTGGAGAGGATCCATGGAGTCTTCCATGTCTCTCACCTCCATCAGTATCTACACTATAACTCCCACATCATTTACTGGGGAGAGTTAGATATCAAGGATGCCACAATTTTCATGGAGTAACCAGTGAAAATCGAGGATCATGAGAAGAAGGTGCTTCATGGATGGACCATTCCTTTGGTTCATGTGTTATGGAGGCATGATGGCCTCGAGGAGAGTAATTGGGAATGAGGGTCATAGATATGCACCCAGTACCCAGAGTTGTTTTAAGTTTTCTTCTATGTTTACTTTTGTGCTTCTTTTTATGGGGTAATGCTTAACCTTGTTCGTTATCAGATGCGTTGTTCCCTTGTTCTCAGTTTTGTGTGGAAACTCCCAATATGTGGAGGAGGGACCTAATCCCTAATCAAGATGCCTTAATGTGTATGTGATTTAACTCGTGTGGGTGAGTCAGTGCAACCCAAAGAGGATAGTACCTTATCATGGTGGAAACATCACCCTAATCCATGTTTCTAGACAATGTGAAATTCAGTGTTTGTGTGTTTGTTTGGGGTAGTGAAGCCTCAGTGTTTGTACCATTTTTCAAGAGATAGATTTCAAGGAGGTGTTCTTGGATGTCAGGGTTTTCACTCCAGTTTTTGAACAAGGAAGGGTAGCTCATCCCTGAGAGGTAACTTACAGGGTGGTTGTTCGGTCCTCTCTTCTTCGATTTTGGTTTTGAATTTTTGGGGATGTGAATAGTTTGAGAGGTATCTAATGTAATAACTTGTTTTCTCCCTGGTCCATTCATTTGTGAAAATATAATTCTTATGGTGTTCTTGGGGGTCGTAGTGGTTTAATTTCGGGAGTTGGCCAAAACTCCAACTTCACCAAATGGTTTCACCGAAACAGTGGTACTGTAATGGTGGAACCATAATGGTAGCAGCAAAATGGTGGCACATGGAAACACTGGAACCATAATGATGGAACAAAAATGGTGGCACACCGAAACGGTGGCACTATAACAGTGGCACTGTAATGGTGCCACTAAAATGGTGGCACACTGAAACAGTGGCACCGTAATGGTGGCACCATGATAGTGCAGCACCGAAATGGTGGCACACCAAGTGGTGTCTCACCCTTTTCTGAATTTCTAGTTTCCATAGTTTTTCAAGTTTCACCCCTCTTTCATCTTATTTGACGTAAACTGAGTTTAAATCCTTATTTGGGAATTTTTAAGGGATTTTCAAATGATATTAAGTATATCTTCAATATTCTAATGCTCCGGGTACTTTGAGATACTCAAACCGCGTGATCTTGCCCATGACCCCATGCTAAATGGCCTTTGAAACCATTCATCATTTAGTATATTATCTAGATATTCAATTCTAGTGTCTTCCCTTCCCATTGTGTTTTCTGTTCCCTCTTAGTGCACCTAAAGTCTTCCTCTCTAGATGATTCATACACCTGTGTAAGATCCCTTTCCTGTTAATTTTTTTGGCATTTTATATTTGTTGTGTGATACCATATTTTGGCCCAAATAAGAGTTTTGGTCGCCTATTGTTTGAGGTATGGATTCTTTTACCTCTCATTAATTGTGCATCATGTGGGGTGGGTGTATTGATGCTTCCTTGTGAAGAACAGATGAATAAATTCTTAAAATGAGTAATAAATAAGGGGGGATGTGATTATTAGACGATAACAAGGGTCAATAAAATAATAGTTTGGGAGGGGATTGATGTTTTATTGACAATTTTATTTTGTTATCTTTTTTTATTTTACCAATTTTTGTGGCTATGTCGCTTCTAAAAATCCTTGTCGTTAGTGGCCTTTTCTTGCATACTGGTGATGATATATTTTGTTGTGATGCTTTGATAAATGGATGTAACATGAGATATGATTAATCATGTATACACCATTAAATGAAATGGATTCCCTAGGATGAAAAGACTTGTGTGATCAACCCTATTTATCAAGGTGGAATTAAAGAAACTGAGTTCACTACATATGAATACATCCTTTTTGATAGGTGTGGTTGTGTACTGTGTTCTGTTGGGTTTTGTGACCCTGGGTAGGTTGTATAGAACTGTTGTTGGGAGAACAGTTATGGGTATAGGGGTATACGAAGTGGTTGGTCCTATTAATGGGGATGGGTATGTTTTTGTAGTGGGGCTGGTGTTTAATGGTAGTTTTTGTGGGATTTGTTTGTGGGGTGGTATCGGTGGTGTGTTGGAATATCAGATTTAGAAACTGATTGATTATGGAATGGATGGACTTGTAGGTAGTGGGACTTCATGTTTTTTGTGTTGTGGTCTTCAAGAGACATTGGGCAGTGGGACTGCAATGGTTTTATGGACTTGTTATGCAGGGGGACTACATCTGGGAAATGTTTGGGCATCAGGGCTGTAGGATTGGGTTGTTTCGTGACTTCACGTTAATAGGTGTGTTGGGTGTGGTGTTGTTGTGTAGTAGGGCATCCAAGTTCAGTTGTGGGAGAATGATTGAGTGGGATAGCATTGATGAATGACTGTTGGCAGTGGTTGAATATGTGTACAGGGGAATAGGGGGTGTGCAGTGGGACTGCAGGTTGGTTTTTATCTCTTGTTTTTATGAATGGGTGTCAAAATGGTAATGAATTTCCATTGTCTCTCTTACCTTGTTCAATGTTGTTAGTACCGAAGAATGAAGTGGGTTGGTTTTTTTTTGTGTTTAGTTACTCAGGCTCTGCACCTTCTGAGATGGGCGCAAATGTTTTTCTTGGTAGTTGCACCGAGTAGTGCTAGAATAAATTGATGTAAACCCCTTAATTAATGAATGGAAAGTGGTTAAATGAAAAGGGGGTTGGGTTTATGCTTTGATAGCGGCTATTTGTGTGGTTGTTCATATAGGGTTAGCAGCAAATGTGGTTCTGGTGGGCTGGTTGTTTTTTGGGACCTATATGTTTGACTTAGTGTTTGTTTACTAATATGTATAAATTATAGTTCCAGTATTTTCTATACACACCCCACCCTTGTTGAGAACCATGTTTCGAACACCCCCATTTCATGGGGGGGTGTTTTTCTAAAACATCCTGGTGGGAGGATGGATGGTTGGTTACTCACATTCTTCCTCGCATGCTATTCTAGGTTCTTACTACTCAAGCATATTCAAGAAGGCTATAATGTGTTGAGGCTTACCATAGTCCAAGATCCATTGGGTAGGATTTTTGTGGACGAGGGGCCTAGGTATTTTTGGATAAGGTTTTTTTTCCAATTGTCTTTAGGATGAGGCCCAGGTGTCTTCAGGCGAGAGTCGTGGTGCTTGTGGCCCAGGTGTCTGTGGGTGATATGTGTAGAGTGGTTGTGGCCTAGGTGTCTGCGGGTGGGAATTGTGTGTGGTTTGAGGCCCATATGTGTGTGGGAACGTTGTGGCAGTGGGACTAGATTTTGGAAGAGCGGTAGAGTCGAAATGTTAGATGTTAGGAATGATAATTTAACCAATGGGAAAGTGGTGTGTGGTACCCAAATGTTGATGTTCTTACACTACTACTTTACTTGACTTTTGTTATTTGGTGTCTGTACCTTGTTGACGCTGGGCTGGTTAGTACTCCATGGTAGGTGCTTTGAGGATATATTATTTTCTCATAGGGGAATTAGTATGTTCCCCCACTTGTGCATGGGTGGATTTAGTTTTCCTACTGGATATACTTATATACTCACCATACATTTGTAAAACTATTTTCTAGTTTCCAGGAGGACTTTAAAGACCATGCTGGACTTTATTAGCTCTGGTGTTAAGATAATTGTTGTTTTTATGCTTAGTTTTTTTCTTTTGGTACTTTATTTAGTGCTTTGGTTGTACTTTTGTTACATTTTACATTTAAATTATAAAGGGGATAGATTTTGGTTTCCGTTATATACATATTTGGAGCTGTTTGGGATTTTTTACAATTTTATCTCCCAATCCAGTTTTCATAAATAAGGGTAATGCCTTCTATTTTTTGTAAGATTTTATACCCTAGCTTCTAGTCGCCACTTTGGAGCCTATGAAGGTGGGATTCAAGGTCATTATCTCTCCTTCATCTTGAATAAGGAAGGGTGAATCACTTATTTGTCCCTTCCCTTGTCTTGAGGAAGGTGGTCATGGCATGGAAGGAGTTTCCACTCTAAAACAACTAGGTACTTCTACTATCAAAAATGTATCACAAAGGGAGAAATCATGATTTTTCATTTATTTTTAGTATGTTGAAAAATCCAAACACAAGGTCATTGAATCTTATAATAACCCATCAATTAATAAGAGACAAATATGGCCTATATTAATGTCGATAAAAACTAAATTTAGGGAAAATCCTTCTGAAAGGAGGTAAAGTATATAGAATAAGGAAAAAATTTACTTATAACATATTTGAATATTTTGATAATTTTTTTGGAAATTTCAATATAAGTGGAAATTATTATGATGGGTCCTTCTTTACACACACAACGAATTATTCAGTCACTTCTAAAGGAATAATTCCATGTAATATACATCTAAATAAAAGGAAGATAAATTGTAATTCTACCTTGGGGTGTAGAAAAAATGAACTTAGTAAAAAAATAAACCCAAGAAGAAAATAATGGAACATGATACAACATGGTGAAGAAACTTGTATTGTGAAAGGAAATGACTTATCATGGATAGTTTCACACAATAAATGAACATTAAAGTTAACGGAATATATATAGAACAATAAAGTAAATAAATATAATAAATAAACATAAATATTGGTTATGTGGAAGTCATATCTGATGAATAATTTGAATTTCATGATAGGTTACCAAAAATATGTAACATAAGTACTTTTGAGAAACTATGTAGAATAATAAAATAGATTAGTCACACTCCTAAAGGTTTCATGACAATACTAACAATATAGTAGAAACTAGTTAACAAAATGAAGATAGGATCAAGGGATTCATGTGATACCAAGGTGGTTGTTGAGAATATATCTTTACATAAGAAGAAATATAATTTTTTTCCCAATGTATGCATGATTTTTTTGCCTAATGTTTTAGAAGTTGAAAGGAAAATGAAGGAAACACAAAATAATTATTCTTCCACATTAGCTTCTATAAAAAATAAATTTTTACATAAATTTCTAGTTGGAAGTAATTGTAAGTTCATATTTCCCATGGGAGTTCATGTTTTGAAAATAAAAAGGGGATAAAGCATGAAGAGTTACCATATAGCTAGAGATGAATTAAAAGTATATTATAGTTTTTGAAATATCTATCCACCTTACTATATAAAACCATTTTGTAAAATGTGAAACCACCTTATTCCCATGTACATTGTGTTTGTTTTCATTGCACATGGAAATGAAGGTGACACAATTCATGGGGATAACTTAAGGAGAAGTAAAAATCTATAAATACTTTGAAACAATGATAACCATCATGGAGTAATTTAATTCAACTGGTATTAACCAGAATATTTTAGTTAGTATCAATCATGATGAAGAATAAGGATTAATTTTATCCATATAGGTGGATTTTAGATTCAATATCATCTATATATCAACATATCATGTAAATTTAAAATTTTGTTAGTGCTATTATTAGTGATTTTGGATATTTTACATGTTGAGGTGAAGGAGCTTAAATTATAGATGACTAAAAAAATAATTATCATGGACATTATAGTACCAATTTTTGGGATCCTATATGTAATGTTTTCAGTTGATGATGAAATCATGTAATTATAAATTATAGAAATTCAATATTATGTCAATGATGAGGTATGCTATTTATACTCCTATTTTTATATGAAAAATAAAATCTAAAAATAAATGGGAGAGATTGATTATTTGATGAAAAAGAAAATGTAACTAAAATGAGAGAAACCATCTTTGGGTTAAGTTTTTTTAATTGTTTATTGTGATGGATACATGAGAAAAATTCAATGAAAATATTTTGAACAATCCCTTTAATAATATTTTTGTGTTGGTATCACATAATAAATTTTCAATGGATAACTTATATTTCAATGTTAGTCACTCTTTTTTCTACACCAACCATGGCTCATTCAGACTTAGATTTGATTAATGTATGGCTTATTTCATTAGGAAAAGTTATGAAATAATTCTTTCAAGTAAGTCAGATTTTACTTTCAATAAAAATGAACATATATGGAGAAGATGAAATGTGAGGGAGCATGAAATCAGTGTTATATTCCCCTAACTCATAAACCTTTGAATTTATTTTTAATAAGGGGGAGAAAGAAACATGAGACAAACATGTGAAATTATATGGAGAAACATGATCTGAGATCATTGACTTTATTTTAAATGAGAATTCACAACAAATATATAGGTGGAAAATAAAGAACCCAATGGATGATAATAAGTTGTGTATTTTTTGAGAATAATTGAAGAACCCAATAGATGATGATAGTTTTTAAATTGTTGGTAAATTCAATGAGTAAGGAATAGTAAATATAGTAAATTAATGTTTACTAAAAGTATATCAAGATGTGTTTTGGAAGTTAACACTCTAAAATATACAAAGAGTATTTCTCTACTTCTAAAAGATAACTCTACAAGAGATTAAAGGTTCTGTGATTTATTTAGATGATGTAAGAAGATGAGTTTCTAGAAGTAATGGATTTAATTATATTTCCAAGTCAATATGGATGTTTTATGAACCATTGTTCCATAATATTTTTTAGATAAACTTAATGTGAATCTATGATAAGTGTTATAGGATGATGAAATCACTTTCAATTAAAAGATGAGATTTTTATGAATACTGAACTATATAAAAGGTTCAAAAGTTATTTTAGGAGGTGTTATGTTTTTCTTTAAATATAAAAAAAAAATCATTATGATTTGAGAGTCTATTTTGATTCAAGTTGAGTAGAATTATTGAATTCAGAAGAATCAAAAGACCAATCATCAGGGTGATCAAAAAAAATAAATCTAAAAGATGAATCAATATAATTGAATCAATCTGATATTGAGAATTAGATGTTATAGCAGTTGATTCTGATGAAGTTTGGGAAAGAAGTGAAGTCTTGAGAATTCACTAATACAAAATAATGATTCTATTAATTTAGAGTAATATAATAAGGTTCTTCAAATAAACCTAGATGGTGTTCCAAGATAAGAAAAATATATATGTCTAGAGGGCCATAATATATGAAGTTCTGACGAGAAAAAGCTAAATTACATAGAGGATGAGTTGATCAAAATATGTGAAACTGAGATGTCAGAATGTAGAATTTGATAGATCTATTGGAGAAATGGAAGGATAACATTGGAATATTATGAGTATTTTTAGATTTATTTTGAAGTTACAATGTTTTAGTTTGAATGATCTTAATGATTGAGGAATATAGAGGCTATGGAAGAAAAAAAGTTATAATAGAGTTAATTTTAGAATATCTCAATTCTATAGAAGTTATGGACACTAAATATATCAAATTATATCTCTTAATATTTAGGTAAATTCAAATTCAATGTTGTGATCATGATCTAGACCTCAAAATAAAAGAATCATGAAATTGAAGTCATCAATATAGCTACGGTTTATAGATTCCTTGAAGATAATTGATGCTGAATTTTGTAGAATCTTTGATGTAGACAATCTCCAATATCATTTGAGGAATTAAAGAATTTTGGCTAATATTTGATGAAGGTGGGAGACAGAAAGCTAAAAAAACCAAATTTATTCACGAAATTTGGGTTATATAAAAGGTTGGTTAATTTAGAGGTTGATGATGGAAAATTTGATAGAAGTGATATAGAGAGACCAAACTATATATGTCAGAATATCTGCTTGGTCAAAGAAGAAGAGGAGATATTTTGGATAATTTTAGATTCATATAGGAAGATTCAATGTTTTGAAAGATTACTGAGTTGGAATGATCAAAACATGAAGTTTTTGTAGATGATATTTTTTTGGTTGTGTTTTAGAAATTGAGATTGTGAGTAGAAGATGATTTTGTTAAATATGGAGGCTTGGAGCTAGATAAGATTTATTACAAAATAAATTGAGGGATAAAGTGACCTTACTCACGTTTTTGGTAGAAATATTGTAAATTTGTGGGAACCAGTATATTATATTATAAGAATAATTTATTATTAAAAAAACTTTTGGAAAAGGATGACCATTCACATACCACTTTTAATCACTGATTGATTTTAGTGGAACATTAGTGTCTTTGACTAGACATAAGAATATTAAGGAGTACATTTCCATATTGGGGTTTGTTAGTCTGATTGGAAACTCAATTAGGGGTGAATATAGTTCCTACTTAATTTTTTTTCAATCATTTATGATAAAGCTCCCCCAATTTTGAAACAGATTAGTTAATTAAGGTAGTGGATATATAAATGTTTAGTTCGTCAATAGCTTTCTCAAAGGGTGATTAGTCCTCAGTTGAATTAGTTTAAAAAACTTCTTCAACTTTTGAAACAGGTTTACTAAGTTTAACACATACACACACTAACCAAAACTAACTATCAGATTCAATGCAAAACAGTTTTCTATTTTTGAAATTATAAGTAGAAAAAAATAGAAAAATTGAGTATTACGAAATATAGTACACAATAGAGTTAAAAATTATGTTTAGTATCAAGTCGAGACTTAATTCTCTCCACATGGTGATCACCTTTCACCAAGAAGTTTATATTAACAATAAACTTGATACACATTCTATATCAGTATTTATAATAGTTTTCACAAACTGTCTAGGGCTCACACCCTCTACCACAGTTCTTTCTGGGAAAAACAAACAATCCAGACCAAACACGGTCTCTTCCACAGTTACACATGGGAAACAAGGTTTAAGTGACGTTTGATGTGAGAAACAGAGGAGACCATGTGTGTATTAGACAAACACACACTTCTTTGAAATTTAAAATAAAATAACGCAATAGAGATACTATTATAAGATTGAGTTTAGGATGCTTTATGTGTTTGTAGTTCATCTCTTGACTCCTTGGAGTGAAGAAATTACAGTTTGAGTCTTTCTCTAGAATTTGACCTCAAAATAGAGTATCGCAACTCGAGGTTCTAAATTCCAAGTAATGAGGGGTTCTGCTTCTTGGTTTGTCATAGAATTAAAGAATCACAGAAGGATGATGCGAATTTGTTCTCCCAAAAGATCTTCATGATGCTCTTTGGTTCACAATGTAAAATGTGGAATGGTTCTTCCATGTTCTCTTTGATCTAGTGAGTATGCTCTTTTTCATGCATTAATCTCTCCCTATTTTCTTCCTCGGTCATATATTTTATATTTGAGGTATGAAAATAGGAATAAGTAAACCATGTGTGGTCTTCCTCGTACCTCATACTATCCCCAGATACAGTCTTTGATATGTCTACAATCAGTATTAATTAATGTCAGAAGCATTAAATTTACCAAATATGACTGTTAGAATAATCATAAGAATTTGAAAAAGTATGGAGTAGAAGAGTGAGCATTAGTAGACTAGTATTGGTAGCCTTCTCAATAGTTAGCTTCAACATTAGTCTTCATCGGTATGCTACATCGGTAGCCTTCATTATCATATCCACCCATGTGTGTCTCTATTGACTTCTTAAAGTCCTCAAACATAGTGACCATCTGGTGAACAAAACTCTTAACAAACTTAAGGTCTTTGTCCACTTGTACCCTTGAAGCCATATAGGATTCTAAATTCACAATTGATTGTTTTAATGATTCCATATACTCTACCATGATTCTCACTTGATTCTGACATTCGTTCACTTCATGTAGAAAATTTGAGTGAGAGGTAGAAATTACTCTTTCTATCACAGATGCCACAACTTCTTGATTGAGAGCCATTGTTCTCTATATCTCAATAGATCTCTCGTCAATTTGTCTCTTCAAATCTGATTTTAATGGTTTTAAATAATCCTTCTTCACATAGTATCAAGGTAAAAAATCAAAATTGGATGTATAATAGTGGTCTCTGAAATAGAAGGAATTGGAGGGCTTCTGTTAGGCTTGCCATCATTAGAGTCTCCATAGTCTAAGCCCAGGACCATGGATCCAGGGTCTTCTAACCATTCTTCTATTCCTTGAGCGATAACAACTGAACCTCTGGTAACAGGTTACTCCCCATCACTTAAAGAATCCTCATGATCGATTACATCCATCTTTGATATACCTCTTTGATTAACTGCATCAACACGAGAGTCCACTTCCACTTCTTCTATAGAATCTTCAACCACTGCCATTGCAATTACAACTTCAACCGATTTAGCATCCTCTTCATCTAAAATCTCTATATTTTTTGTATATCCAATTAGAGGAATGAAACATAGACATTACTCTTTACTTTCATTAGTAGCTATCTCAAAATCATCATTACTAGATTCGGTTTCATTCTCCTCCTCTGAGGTCTCCCTAATGTCTCTTAAGACATTTTCTTCTCCTTCTTCACTGGTTTCCTCATCACCACTATCCCATAGGATAGTCTCTCTTCTAGGCAATCTTTTTGGTGGGCTAGGCATACCAAAGGATACAATATTGGCATGAGGACTTGAGGGAAGGTCAGGATCACCCCTTTCATATATAGGAGTATCCTCTCTTACATGCATAATAGCATCCTCTTATTCTTCATCTAAGTATATTTTATAAACATAATTAGGATTTAAACCTAGATCTCTCTTATTCTTTGTCCTTGTAGGATTGATGACAAGGTTGAATTCTTCATACATTTTTTCCTCATCATTCACCCATCTTTTTTTCCAAGGGTCCCAGATTCTCTTCATAAACTTGAAAATCATCTTGGTAATGAAAAAAATGTCCCTTACAACTATTGTTTCCTCTTTATTTCTAGTAACTCCTTTCACCTTCAACATTAAGGATATCAACCGGACATGAAACAAAGCATTTGACATGGAACCAGGATTTTTCATATCCTCTAACTGAATCATCAGCAACCTAAAAAGATTTATCTTCTATCCATGATTCAACAGATAAAAAAGAAACATGTCCTGATACATCAAGATAGCAAAGTCCCCTCTCCTGGGACTCAAGACATGCTAAACAAACTTAAAAAGTTGCTTGTCTTCTCCTTCCATTTCAGCATCAATCACTTTCTTAAGGATTCCATTCCTTATCAGTTCATCCAAGGATTCTTCATAATAGAAGAACTCACTAGTGGGAGGCACAAATCTAGAGTAGTAATCAAAAATCCCTTCATGTGGGACTCTTAAACATTCATCCCATTTAACAGAGGAGAAGCACACACTTACTCTATTTACCTTTGAATACATTCGGTTCTCATTCTCAGACTGATAAAAAATCAGAGACTCATAAAATTCATTCACTAGCTTCAGGTAATAAGGTCCATTGTTATTTTAAAAGCATTCAACCCAATCCTGACTTTCAAGTGCAATCAGCACTAAATACTTGCTTGAAAGCAGCCATTCCAAACATAATTCCTTCTCTACCTTGATTTCATTTTTGAAATATGTGGATTGATCAGCTTTTCCACTACCTTTCTTTCACTACTAGTCCCAGCTCGAGGTCTCTTAGGGTTCAGAGCATCTTCTTCATCATCAACCACTATCCTTTTCAATCTTTCCATTGCAACACTACTAGAAAATGGAACTATACCCACGGTTTTGGAAAAAACCGTGGGTATAGGTCACCCTATCCCCACAGTTTTCAAAAACCGTGGGGATAGGCAGTTTTCCAGAACCTATACCCACAGTTTAAAAAAACCGTGGGTATAGGGTCTCAGAAACATACCTATACCCACAGTTTGGCCATAAATCGTAGGTATAGGTGAGATCTATCCCCACGGTTTGCCCAAAACTGTGGGGATAGCCTTTGGTTAAAAACCTATACCCACGGTTTTGACAAACCGTGGGTATAGGTTTCCCGCGTTTGCGCGGGAATTTTTTTTTTCCGAGGGAAATTTTTTTTTGGCGGGAGTTCTATACCCACGGTTCTTCCCTCTATACCCATGGTTTAAATAAATATATTTAACAAAATATATATACATATACGTAAAGTCGACATTGGGGCAGTGGTAAGGTGGTTCGTTAGCGGCGAAGAGGTCACGGGATCGAATCCGGACACTCGCTATTTTATAAAACCTATACCCGTGGTTTGAAAACCGTGGGTATAGAGTATTGACACCGTGGCAAAAACCTATACCCACGGTTTGACCAAAACCGTGGGTATAGGTCAGGGATCTATACCGACGCCGTTCAGCCGCACGGTTCCCAGAACCGTGGGTATAGCCTATACCCACGGTTTTGGGGGCTGTACCCACGGTTTTGAACCATGGGTATAGGTCTATTTTCCAGTAGTGCAATCTGGAGTGGTTTGAGGGTTTGAACAGAATGTGAGGTTCCAATATTAGAGATAAAGATTTTTGGGAGAGGATTGAAGTGGATACAATTTTTTTTTACTATGTTTCTTTCATTTTGGGAAAATAAAAAAAAATCTAGTGAAAGAAATAGCTAAGATTAAAAACATTTCAGATTGCGGCAGAAAAACGCAAAGTCCCAGACCTAACGTCGACTATCAGTAAGGTGCCAATGGTAAGGTCCAATGATAAGTTCCTTATGGTCAGGTCCAATGGTGAGGTCCAAAGGTGAGGCCAAATAGTGAGGTCCAATAGTGAGTTCCAATGGTGAGGTCATAATAGTGAGGTCCAACGGTGAGGCCAAATAGTGAGGTCTAATAGTGAGTTCCAATGGTGAGGTCATAACGGTGAGGTCCAACGGTGAGGTCGAACTGTGAGGTCCAATGGTGAGGCCCAATGGTGAGGTCTAATAGTGAGGTCCAATGGTGAGGTCTAACGGTGAGGTCCAACGGTGAGGTCTAACGGCGAGGTCCTAATGGTGAGGTCTAATGGTGAAGTCTAAAGGTGAGGTCCTAACGGTGAGGTCCTAACGGTGAGGTCCTAACAGTGAGGTCCTAACAGTGAGTTCATAATGGTGAGGTCCTATTGGTGTGTTTTTAATGGCGAGGTCTTAATAGTGAGGTTCTAATGGTGAGGTCTTAATGGTGAGGTCCTAACAGTGTGGTCCTAACGGTGTGGTCTTAATGGTTAGTTACTAACTGTAAAGTCCTAACGGTTAGGTCTTAACGGTGAGGTCATAACTTAACAGTTTATCATACCTAACTCATGTTTGATGTATTTTATCCTCTCATAACTCAAAGGCTTTGGGAATATATCATCCAATTAGTGTTTAGTTACAATGAATTCATGAGTGATATCACCACTTTGATAATGATCTCTCATGAAGTGATATCTCACATCAATGTGCTTTGTCCTAGAAAGAGATACTTGGTTTTTTGTGATGTTAATAGCACTTTTATTGTCACAATTTATAAGGACATGTTTGAATTGATATCCATAGTCTAGTAAAGTTATTTTCATCCACATAATTTGAGAGCATCAACAACCAACATCTATATATTCATCTTCTACATTGGATAATGCAACAGAATTTTGTTTCTTACTACACCATGATACTAGTGACTTGCCCAAAATGTGACATGTTCCAGAGGTTCTATCTCTATCTAACTTTCAACCATTAAAGTTAGAATCTATATAACTTATTAAATCAAAGGAATTGTACTCTTAGATAAAATAGTCCTCAGTTCATAGTATACTTGAGATATTTAATAATCCTTTTAACAGTAGTAAAATGAGACTCTTTGGGATTTTCTTGAAAATGAGAACACATGCATACACTGAACATACTATTAGGTCTCCTAGCAGTAAGGTAGAGCAAACACCCAATCATATCTCTAAAATTGGTTTGATCAACTAATTTACCAGTTTCATCAGCATCCAACTTACAAGTGGTACTCATAGGTGTATCACTACCTTTATTACTATCTAAACCAAAATATTTTAAAAGATCCATAGTATATTTAATTTTATTTAAAACAATACCATTTTTATTTTGAAAAAATTGAAATCCAAGGAAAATTTTAAGTTCTCCCATTAAACTCATTTCAAATTCATCTTTCATAATTTTTGAGAAATCGGTACATAATGAATTTTTATAGGATCCAAAAATAATTTCATCTACATAATTTTGGGCTATTAAAACATCTTCAGAAATTCTTTTAATAAAAATATTAGGATCGTCTATTCCTTTAGTAAAACCCTTTGAAATAATAAAAGAACTAAGTCTATAATACCAAGCTCTTGGAGCATGTTTTAGACCATATAGAGCATTAGAAAGTTTAAAGACATGATTTGAAAAATAGGAATTTGTAAAACCAGGGGTTTGTTCAAAAAATACATCCTCAACTATGTACCCATTTAAAAATGCACTTTTGACATACATTTGATAATGTTTTAAATTCATATGAGTTGCATATGCAAGTAGTATCCTAATGGATTCTAGTCTAGCTAGAGGTGAAAAGGTTTCCTCATAGTCTATTCCTTCTTCTTGAATATATCCTTGTGAAACTAGTCTAGCCTTGTTTATAACTATATTTCTAGATTCATCAACATTATTTCTAAACACCCATTTAGTGTATATGGTCAATGTGTCTTTAGGTCTTTATACTAATTACTATATTTTTTTTCTTTCAAACAATTTTAATTCTTCTTGCATAGCTATAACCCAAAATTCAACCCCGATAGTATCATTAATTTTTTGGGTTGAAGTTGTGAAAGAAAATCTTGATGTTCAAACTAGTTTCTCAGAGAAGATCTAGTTTTTGTTCCTCTATTTAGATAACTTACTACAACATCTAAAGGATGATTCTCGAGAGTTCTAATACCTCTAAAAAGAGTTGAACTGGAATCCTCATTGTTTTCTATAGGTTCAGATTAATAATGCTTAGATTCTAGAAAATTTCCAAAACTAGTTATTTTGACTAAGGGTTCACTATCTTTATGATTAAGGTCTAGAATTGACATATCTTCCTCAATATGTTCAATAGATGTTTTGAGATCATGTGGATCAGTCTCATCAAATTTTACATGAACTGATTCTTCCACACATATGGTTCTCTTATTGAATACTCTATCGGCTTTACTAGATATTGAGTAACCTAGGTAAATTCCTTCGTCACTCTTAGAAGAAAACTTGAAAAGATTATCCCTAGTGTTAAGAATAATGGCTTTGAAACCAAAAAATATAAAGTAATTAACCTTAGTATTCCTATTATTCTAGAGCTCATAAGGGGTTTTCTTAATAACGGGTCTAATAAAGACTATATTGGTGATGTAACAAACTATATTAACAACTTCATCACAAAAATAGATAGGAAGATTATACTCATTTAGCATAGTCTAGGATATATCTTGAAGTGTACTATTTATTCTTTCTAAAACTAATTTTTGTTGAGGTGTTCTAGGAGAATATAAATTGTGATTATAGCCATTTTGTGAGTAAAAAGATTCAAATTCCTAATTTTCTAACTCACAACCATGATCACTTCTCAAGGTCTTAATTCTAAGTCCACTATGATTTTCTATAGACTTGGAATATTTAATGAAGTAATAACATGCTTCAATTTTGTGAGCTAGAAAGTATACCCAAGTAGATCAAGAAAAATCATCTACAAGAACATAAACATAGTTCTTCCCATTTAAACATGAAACTATGGATGGTACAAACAAATCCATGTGAACCAACTCAAGAAATTAAGAATTGGAAACTTCTTTCTTTCATATGAAAGAAACTTTTTGTTATTTTCCTTTTTGACAAGGATTACAGACATTGTTATCTTGGAGTTCCAATTTAGGTATGTCTGTAACTAAACCCTTCCTAGTTAGTTTCTTAAGTGAGGGAATATGTTAGTGTAGTAATCTTCTATGCCATAACCAAGATTACATATTAAAAGCATTTAAACAGGAAACATTTTTCTTAGAGAATGATATTAAATCATCAACATATATATTTTAATTTCTAAGAGCAGTGAAAATTAAATCATTTTTAGAATTACAAAAATTTCATGCATCATTTTCAAATTTGACATTGAAACCATCATCACACAATTGATAGATACTGAGTAGATTGTATTTTAACTCATAAAAAAGTACTTTTGAAATTAATATAGTATTAGGGTTAGTGATTTAGCCTAAGCTGATGATCATCTATTTAGAATTTTCACTGAATGTGAAATGTCAAAAATCGACTTTAATTAGGCTCTTAATGAATGAATAGTCTCATATCATATGTATTGAACATCCACTATCCATGTACCATAGAGTTTTACAGGATCTCTTAAAACAATTTTCCTACAAAATAGATTAATTGTAGGGTAACTTTGGTACCCAGATTTTCTTGGGTCTAGAGAGGATAGTAAGAAAAGATTTGGGAACCCGTACCTGTCTCACTGGTTTCATATAATCAAAAGATATGTTTTGAGACATAAACAATTTATTAGATCCTTTAGAGATTTGTTTCCCAAAATATGGTCCAGAACATGATCAAGCAGTAAATTGTCCAGATTTTGGATCATATTTGTTTTTAATAATCCTTCTCTATCTTGGTTGATATCCTAGACCAGTTGTATATTTTGGAGGAATATGTTTCCCAAGAAACTAAGTCATGGTATCTCTACCTATAGTAAACTTCTCAAGATACCTTTTTAATTTCTCATTTGATAAATTAAGTTCATTATTTTCATTTAATAAATAAGAACATTTTTCTTTCTCAATATCTAGATCAGAACTATAATTAGCATTTAAAGTATGTTGTATTTTCAATAATTTATATTTATCTTCGAGTTCCTTAAGTTTATCTTCAAGCATTCCAAAATATTCCAATAGTTCATCTGTAATCATATTTTCATCATTATTTGATTCACATTCATTCCCAGAATAGTAAGCATTATGTATTGGGGAATTGGGTATTACCTCAGATGTTTCTGTCATGAAACATAGGTTTGCATGTTTGTTTTTTTTCAATATCAGAAGTTTTAGATCCACTGTAGATATCTTCTGAATCACTCCAAGTATCTTTCATAGCCTTTTTATATCCTGTTCCTTTGTCTTCATATTTCATCTTAAATTTCATCTTGGGGAAATCATCCTTCACATGGCCTTTTAGTTTGCACTCATAGTAGACTATCTCGTTTATATTGTCGTTCCATTTTTTGTCTTTTTTCTACTATCCTTTACTATCATACATTCCTTTATAGTTTGATTTTCAAAATATCTTCTTCTTTTGGTAAAAATTCTTGAATCTCCTAGCAAGATGAGCCATCCCATCATCACTGTCAGAAGCAGAATATTCACTAGTGGAAGTGTCTACAGGAGCTTGAACTTTTTATTTATCTTTTCTCGTTAAGGTAGTAGTCTTGAATGCTAAATATTTCTTTCTTGGTTCATCATCTGCTTCTTTATTTACCTTAATCTTTTCTTCTTACATCATTAGTTTTCCAATAAGATCCTTCACTGGTAGCTTACATATGTCACATGAATCTCATTCCGAAACAGAAGTTCCTCTCTATCTTTCAGGTAGGCATCGAAGCAACCTTATAATCTAATCCTTGCATTCTACTAGTTTCCCAAGAAGACTCATGGTATTTACTATTTCATTGAACCTGAAGTATATTTCATATATAAGTCCATCTGGCTTCATTTAAAAATTATCATATTTAATAGTATAATTATTTAATCTCATTTCTTTAACATTGGTGGTTCCCTCATGAGAAATAGCCAAAGTATCCCAAATTTCATATGTAGTTTTACAAGAAGATATTCTACTGAATTTTTCATCACCTAGAAAATAGTACAATGAATTCATTTCTTTACAGTTATTGTTATATGTAACTTTAGTCAACTGAGACCATGTGTCCCTAGTAGTAATAGGCAAGGCATGATGTTCTTTTATTGTGTACCAGATTTCATGACCCATTCTCTCTAGATTCATTTTCATTTTTAATTTTCACTGAACATAGTTATTACTATTAAAGAAAGGTGGCATGTTAGTAGAAGCACCCTCAACTCTGTTATCCATTGGTAATTATAATTTAATTAAAATAAAATTAGATATGATAGAAATTTTATGATCTTTAAGATATAAATAAAATCACATTTGAAATGAATTTGAAAACATTCATAATAGTTTAGATGGTATTAATAAAAACTCCTATGATACCAAATGTTGGTCGAAGTGGAAACTCAATAGGGGGTGAATTGAGTTCCTACTTTAAATTTTTATTAAAAATTTTATAATAAAGATCCCCCAATTTTGAAACATCCCAGTTAATTAAGGCAGTAGAGATATAATTTTTTATTTTGTAAAAAGTTTTCTCAAAGGGTGATTAGTCCTCAGTTGAATCAATGTAAAAAACATCTTCATCTTTTGAAATATGTTTACTGAATTAAACACATACACACACTAACCAAAACTAACTATCAAAGTCGATGTAAAAACAGTTTTCTGTTTTTGAAATTATAATCAGCAGAAAATATAAAAACATAGTATTACTCAATAGAGTACATAGTAGAGTTAAACAAGTGGTTCAGTCTCAAGTCGAGACGTAATCCTCTCCAATTGGTTATCAACTTCCACCAAGCAGTTCATATTAACAATAAACATGATACATATCCTGTATCGGGCATTACAATAGTTTTCACAAACTGTCCAAGGCCCGCACCCTCAACCATAGTTCTTAATGAGAAAACAAACAATCCAGACCACACACTGTCTCTTCCACAGTTACCCGTGGGAAACAAGGTATAAGTGAAGTTTGATGTGAGGATTTTTAGTATCCTCCAGTTCAAGAACTTTAGATTGCGTGTGTAATAGACAAAAACTCACTTCTCAGAAATTTAAAATAAAAGAACACAATAGAGCTAATATGATAGGAAAGATTTTAGAAAGCTCTATGTGTTTGCAATTCAGCTCTTGACTCCTTGGAGTGAAGAAATTTCAGTTCGAGTCATTCTCTGGAAGTTGTCCTCAAAATAGAGTGTCGCAAATCCAGGTTCTAGCTTCCAAGTATTGATGGGTTTTTCTTCTTGGTTTGACATAGATTTGAATAAACACAGAATGTGGACATGAATTTGTTCTCCCAAAAGATATTCCTGATGCTCATGGGTTCATAGTGTAAAATGTTGAATGTTTCTTCCTTGTTCTCTTTGATTTATCGAGTAATCTATTTTTCATGCATTCTTATCTCCCACTTTTTTAATCCATATTCTATTTTAAATCTGAGGTCCGATAAAATAAATAATTAAACCACGTGCATTCATCCATGTACCTCATACCATCCTCAGATACGGTCTCTTGATATGTCTATAATCAGCATTAATTAATGTCAGATGCATTAAAATTACCAAATATGACTATTAGAAAAATCTTAAGAATTGGAAAAGGTATGGAGTAGAAGAGTGAGTATTGGTAGACTAGTATCGGTAGACTTCTCAATAGTAGGCTTCAACAGTGAGCTTCATTGGTAGACTGCCTCGATAGCCATCATCGGTAACCTTCTATCAGTAACCTTCATCGATAACCTTCTATCGGTAACCTTCATCGGTAACCTTCCATCGGTGACCTTCATCAGTAACCTTCCATCGGTGACCTCCATCAGTAACCTTGTATCGATGACCTTCATTGATAACCTTCTTATCGGTAAAATTCCTTGGCAACCTTCTATCGGTAACCTTCATCGATGACCTTCTATCGGTAACCTTCATCGATGAACTTCTATCGGTAACCTTCTATTGGTAATCTTCATCAGTGACCTTCTATAGGTAACCTTCTATCGGTAAATTTCATTAGTGACCTTCTATCGATATCCTTCATCGGTGATCTTTCACTTAGATAAATTTTTCATTATAAACTTAATCGATAGAATAATGAGATTAAAGATACATAATTATTACTTGATAGAAACTAAGAATATTAATGAAACATGATTATACTATAATAGAAACATAATTATCACATGAATGAAACATGATTTGGGATTTTCAAAACTGGTGAGTCCAACAGGGTTAATCCTTCTAAAAATACTACATGCTTTTGTCTCTTATTTATTTACCTCTTTTAATGTAGTGATGTGAATTTTAAATGAATAAATAGTTTCATGTATCTAAAATGAGATAGATGTTTGAACACTAAAGTATGGGTAATTTTTTTGTAATAATTCAATAAAATTGGTCAACATTGATTCACCCCCACCCCAGTTTGGCTACAAAATCCTCTAGTAACTTTAATATTATTTGAGAAAAATAAATTGACCCACTAGATGAAGAAAAAGTTGACTTGATTGATTATGCTGAAGAAAATGTGGAGATAGAAACATATGTATCAACTCATTTTTGAGTTTCATAGAAATATAAGAAGATGGTTATAATATGTATTTAAACTCTATGAATAATATTTTTATGTTGATTCTTAAAGGTGAGTTTTCATTCCATATGAAGCGTAACGTAATTCTTATTAGTAATGTGAAAGAAGGAGTTGATGTAGTAGTTCATTGTAGAAATGAAAGAGTTATAAAGATTAAAGGTATTGGAAACCACATTTTTTCAATGATAAATTAAAGAATATTGAATTTATCTATATTGATGGTCATTAAAATAATATTTTTAGTGCGAGTTAGTTTTGTGTCTTAGGTGTGGAAGTTATATTAAACTAAAGAGGATGTTATATACTCAAAACTATCTTATGTCAGGATGGATAAAAATGGGAACTTATCATAGGTATACAACAATAACAATATGTGTCTTCATACCACAGAAGAGGGGGGTAATTTATGGAATTGGGGTAATGATCACATTCATTATAAATTTATAGCGATTTTATCAAATTTAAAATATGATATTTATATTGTATATATAAATAAGAATAGATTAATTATCTATGAGACATTATTGAGTGAAAATATTGTGACAAACCCTTACTATTTGGAGATTAAGAAAGCATCAAATCAATTGAACCTTGTAATTCAACCGATTTCATCAAACTAAGGAGGTTCAATGTCCTATATCACCAATATACATAATTCTATACTTGAATATTGTTTTTCTTATAGTAAGAAATATTTTTTTAGTATTGTAAGATAGTGGGAGCCACAATCCATAGATAATTATAATTAGAATAAATAACTGGTCAGTAAATATAGAAAACATTAAATAAACTGAATCTTTCTCTTTTCTGTTACAAATAGAATTAACTGAAAAAAGTTTAGAAATTTTTAATAACTATTTGCTTAGTATTTAGAATAGTGTAATTTTAGGAATTATTTTATGTGATCAAATATAGAAAAGGATAAACTTGTTGAGTTTTATTTTCAAGGGGGGAGAATGTAGAGGGATAAAATTATATCATAGGCAGGGGGCTTGGATTGGAATAAATAAACTTGGAGGTGCTTGGAGTAATATTAAAATTATAATCCATATTGAAATTATGGTGCAAGAAGGGTATTGAAATAGGGGGATAAAGGATGATGATGATACCTAAATACCTTTTATAGATAGAAAGGTGAATAAGGAATGGGGTATTTGGTGAAAATGAATCCTTTCCATTTTATTGAAAAAGTGGGAGGAAATAAGTCCATAAAATCCATATGATTAGAGAATCTTGGATTTCTAGAGAAATGTGGAGAATATCTCCACCTATGGATGGTTCAGAGGTTTTATGAAAGTATTTTCAAAAAAATACAAAGGAGGATATTATTGTAACTAGGAATTTTTATTTTATATTTTTTAAAAATAACTAAAACATGATGAACGTTGATGAATTTGTGAGTTGTATCGGTCAAAGATATCTAAATTATGGATTTACTAAAGACATCGAGGGATTATGAGAAGATATTAAGGAAATTTTGAAATGATGAAGCTGAATATATAAGGTAACCTTAAATTGTAATGGTGATATAACAATGATTTAAATTTAGAAGTAGTATGGGAAAGTATCAAGATGTATATAAAAGGTTGAGATGGTTTAAATATTGTTACGATGAACCAATATGTATATTTTATGTTTTTGTAAGTTGTAATAATAGATCATGATGCGTGCACATAGATCATGTAGTGAGTAGAGTTGCAGTATGGTAAAATTTATAAATTTATAAATATAAAATTAATTATTAGTTGTTTTCAAACATTAATAAAGTATTTGATAAGTAAGGTTAATCTAGATGAGTCATGACACAAGTACAAGGATCATACCATGAATTCATAAAACATAAGGGACTCAATGGTGTTGAAAAAAACTAATACATAAATATTAGTTTGGATTTTTAAAATAATGGAAAAGTATTATACATAAATATTTTCTCTATACATTACATAAGATTATTCCTAGGTAGACTAGGTGTGAAATTGGAAGTTTCATAAATATAAGAGTTACAACCCATTTTTAATGAATTATGCCTTTTCATTTTAGGAGGAGATATTATCTTGTCAAGGGAAGCTTATAAGGCTCTAGCCTTAAACATTACAAAATATTGAGTTTAGACAAGAATTCACATTGAGGATCTTTTTAGGTTTATATTTTTAGAGAATTAGATCATAAATAATAAATAACAACTCCAATATTAAAAATTAGACACTTCTACTCACTATCCATTTTTTCACAAGATAAAACTCTTGAAAACATGATTTATTTTTTCTTGATAGAAATCTTCATAACATTTATCTTGAATTCTTCCTTTCCCTTACCCATACTTATACACTATGTAAAAAATAACAAAAACATGGTATGATCACAAAAATCTCAGTAAGTTATATAAAATAAAGAATGAAACTGTTAATTCATGAATTTTTTAATCCCGTGAAATCATTTTCACAAAATCATAATTTTCACCCATAAAACAAAAGTTCTTTAACATACCTGAGGAAATCATAAGATTTCTGAAAACTACATGGAAATCATAAATCATAAATGTATCTTTTGGAATCCATATCATACTTATGTTGTAACTTTCACAAATATATATGGAGTAACCTTCATGGCTACATTTGGAATACCCATCATAGTATATTCCCTAAATCTCTTAAGAGAAATATTATCATTTAACTATGTATCATTACCAAATACATTGGAGATATATCAATAGCTCACATGACATTGTACTATCATGTAAGAACCCATATACATAATCAATTCCCATGAACCTTAAAATAATCATAACATATAAAACATTTATAAATGAAAAATTTAATTTCCACTTTCCAATTACAAGATATCATTTAAGAATATTGATATAATCAATCCATTCTCAAAACCATTCTCAATACCAAAATACCTAAAAAAGTTAATATGGTATTTAATTTTATTTTAAAAACATTACGTCTTGTAGAGGAATCCAGATATCAAATAATGGCCATGGAAGTGGAGAATTCATTGTCATCGAATACATTAAAAAAACATTTTCTTTATTTAGTAAAACACATCATATAAAAAGATTACTTTGGAAAACATATGAATGAAATTAAAACTAAAAGGTGTTGATTATACAAAATATAAAATAAGGTGGCATATAACATCAAAATATACCTTAATAAAAGGATATTGAGATGAAGTACCTTACCTCAAGTCTGATTTGTTACATATGTTTCTTATCTTCCTGAATAATAAACTCAGAATAATTTCTACATAATTTAGAATCTTTTTAATGTTTATTATTTATTTTATATCAATTATTACCAGGTTATAAAAATTTCATAATTCTTTTTTAAAATTTAATTTCCCAGGTGTGGTCTTTTCAAAATAACAATTACAAAATTATTTATGTTCATGTCGTACATTTGGTTGATATTTGGTACTTGAGTCGAAAATCAACTTGTTATTATGTCAATAGTCCATGTAGTCATAAGTATATAATATCCAGAATAATATTCATGAAATAATAATAACTTTTATATATCAATTATACTATTAAATCATACCATTTATTTATGGTATAAAAAACTAACAATGTATAATCATGGAGATTATAGGTCGTACATACACATGAGTAACGTTTTCCATTTTTCATTGATCATTATGGTAATAAGGTAAGTATTATTTTATCTTTATAGAATGATAATAAAATCATTAATATCATATTAATCATTTAAATAAACTTATATATATATCATACAATTGATGTAGTGAATAAAAACGATTCACATCACTTCGTGGAGGTTATAGTTCGCACACATGCACTAACGACGTTATCAGTTTTATGTGCATGGAAATTAAAAACATAATTGATATATCATTCACTTATTATGATACATATTTCATTAAAAACATATATAAACATTAATTACATCATTATGATCAGTCTCGGGAGATGGTAATGGAAAAAAACCATATCGGTTTGCGAGGTGGTAGTCTGCCGTACACACGAATGAAATATTCATTTCCCATTTAATGAAATTGGAGATGGATTTATGTGAGGATATTAAAATAATAATTTCTCAGAATATTGATGATATTTTGTTTATTAGTTCATCATGGATGAAGGATATTTAAAAAAATTGGATGAAGAAATAAAATAGAAACACTTAAATAAAAACATTTTCTTTCCTTCGGATAATCACCTTTATTAACACCTTAACGCCACTAAGAATGGTGTTCTACCTAAACTAATGCATTAAATAATCTCTCGAGGGAATATAGTAAGGGTTTTAGGTGGGTATTTTCTGCAAAAAAATAGTTTTTTAAGTGTATTGAATAAAAAAGAATAGTGCCATTTTTAGGAGAGGGGAGGGGCTCTTGGAATTATTAAAATAATTAAATTAAAATAAATTAATTTTCTATTAAAAATTGTTAAAAGTTTATTTATTTTGAATATAGGATGTGTATGGTTCTAAATACATTCATCAAAAATAAATTATATAAGTTTTTGGATTTTTTTAATCCTTATATTTATGTTTTAACCCTTTTAACTCTTACCGTTTTATTACATAATTTATACTTTGAGAGTTAAAATAATTACCATAACATCCAAAATGACCAATTACTGAGTAATTAATTACATTTTTATAAATATATAAACTATTTGACAAAATATTTTATTTTTATAAATTTTATAACATTTTATAAAATATTTTATATTTTAAAATATGACGTGTGTCAATTTTGACACTATTTATTGCATGACTTTTTAAACAATAATAACAACTGTATTACTTAAAAATAACTACTTTAAATCATCTATAACAAGTCAAAACAATAAAAAAAATTAGTTTATGACATAAATTATTTCAAATTATATTTATTTTAATATTATTAAAATCATTTATTTGGCTCTTCCATTAATAAATCTTTTACTACAATATTATTGTACCATTATTAAATTTAATTATATATTTCCAAAAATTTATAAATAAATTAATATGATTACTGTAATATTTTTAGGTTTATAAAGACTATTTCTAGTCTAAGATATCACTTATATAACCCCATATTAATATTATTTTAGTGATAAGAGACATGTCTATGACATCTTTGTTTTTACTTTAGATAAAATGTTATTAATGTCATAATCACACCCAAGTGGCATCCAAAGGATAAAATTTCGACCCATGTATTTTATGGGTCTAAAATAACTTATCCAATAAGATTAAGATAAGTGTTATGGTAGTTTTGTATTTTTATAATATTATTTTTACCTTTAATTACTTGATTTACCTTTAACCATGATAAAAAAAATACTAAAGTTACTATCCACCAAAATTTAATTTGATCTTATTGGATTAAATTTTTCATAATTATTAAAACCATGTATTTATATGTTTAAAATTAAATTCCCATAAGTGTAAAAATTAATTTAAAGTTAATCATGTTGACGGATTGAGAAAATGAGTTTTTGAAGTAAAAACATTCAAATGTACATAGAGTTTATATATATAATTTCAATGTGAAATTGATTCAAATGACCTATATTGGATTAACAAATAAAAAATTTCTATAATTTGACATTAAAAATAATAAAAATGATAATCTAACTATATAAATAAATTGTAAAAAAAGATGTTTTAACTTAAAATGCAGTATTTTTTACTATTCATTAAAATATGAAATTTAACATAAAAATAAAAAATCACCCAAAGTAAATTTTTATGTCCCAATTCCAAATAATAAGTTTATTTTTCAAATTATTATTTATAAATGTAGAAAAAATAAATTGAAAATGGCTTCTCCATTAAAAGGTGGTAAAAATTCATTTTTTTGAAACATACTCCTTTTATGTATAAAATTGAATTTGTTCTTATATCATGTATTGAAATCATATAAGATGAATTTTAAACATCATATTGAAATTATATTTCATTTGAATAATACAACAAGTGTGATTTTATTATTTTATAAACACAATAATTAAAACTTAAATAGTTTCTCATAAAAAAACTTCCTTTATATTCAACTGTTTTTTATTTTCATTTCTAATTAATTTCTAACCAATGAATCATCATATAAATATGTGTAGTCCTTAATTTAATAATTTATATTAAAATATTCATTTCCTCCATTCTAATGGTTTCTCTATAACTATAATATTAAATAATAATATTTAGTTGTATGTTGAAGCTCGATATGGCATATCATGTATGCTATCGAAAAAAGTATTTCTTTTTAAAAACATATGATGTTACATTCTCCCCCCCTTTTGAAATTTCATCGTCAAATTTTTTAATTCAGTATCAATAACTAAGGTTTTAATTTTAAAAATACCTTTATTGAAATCCCATATCCTAATAAGGTTCAATAAAACTTCCACTTTAAAATAATGAAAGGGAAATACAATGGTCACCTGAGATAACACATACTAGGTTTCCATGTAGGAGAACATGGACCTGAATGATAAAACTAACTCGAAAAGAATAATAGAGAGTGATATATAACATAATAATTGGAAGTTTATATATCATAATTCCAAAA
Source organism: Viscum album (assembly GCA_963277665.1). NCBI lineage: Eukaryota > Viridiplantae > Streptophyta > Magnoliopsida > Santalales > Viscaceae > Viscum > Viscum album. Next base: position 683,729,735 of record OY728158.1, on the reverse strand, counting down.
ATATGTGATAGGTCAAAAGACCATTTAGAAATGTAAACGTATAACATTTTTTTATGATCCTTTTAATAGAGTTGAGGAATACATTTACTTCCTATACTAAGAACATAAGGAATCATACTTACATGACAAGTATAGTTTCATCTATTAATTAATTTCCACAACAAACTCTTCTTTTTCTCTAAATGATGATTATTAAAGATGAATTTTTATGATTTAAACACTAGAATAAATTTCTAGAGAATCCTGTAATCCAAAAAAGATTAACTATCTATTTCTCCTGTCTTGAAACATTAACAAAAAATAATATGGTTATGATAAGATTCAAAATTAAACAAAAATAATAAACCATTGGATAATGAAAATATAATTTTAATCTCCAAAATTAATATATTATAGAAAAAGTTCAACATAGACCATTCAAAAAATAAAATTCATCAAAACCCCTCAAAATAATCCAAAATCAGTTTCAAACCCAAAACTCATAAGAATTTGATTAAATAGTCTTCCAATATAAATTCGAACATTTATCTCCAAATAACATTGATCACTCTTAATTTTTCATACCAAAAGTATAATTTCCAAAATCACATATTCTCCAAGATAGGTTAAACATTCCCATAAATAACCCTAATCTCCATAAGTCTACAATAAAATCATAGATTCTTAAAAAATAAAAATAAACCATTACTCCTAAAATAAAATCATATAGTATTTTATTTACATTAAGCATATAGGGTTCCCAAAATAGTGAGTGTCTTCCAAAATAACATTTATCACTTAATCAAAAATCATTTTCCAATACCATGTATATCCATTTGATAAAACATAAATCCCCAAAATAAACTTATTCTTATTCCATAAACTCATTTAATAAAAAATATAAAGTCATAATAACTGGGGACATCATGTAGGCCAGTGTTAGGAGACAAAACCTTGTCGCCCTTCAGTTGTGGGTTTGATTCCCACATCCTTGTCCGACGCAGCGGATTGTCGCCCATTTTGCAGGTTGTCCCTTTTTATAAAACTCAAAAATAAACATAACATGTTGTCACCTCAATGTTTTTCTTATACCTTTTATTTTCATCCCAACTGATAATGACCTCAATATCATAATTCATCAAGTCTTATATATGTCAATTTTTTTTATTTCACCTCCATATGATTTAATAAAACTATTCCCAAAAGAAAGATTATTGTAACTTAATCATGGTCTCTACCTGGATTCATCATCATTTTGTTCACATATATAGAAGGTACATGCATTGAAACAATGATTTAGATATTATTCAAAAGCACCTTCTTCCTTTTTCAAAATATACCTTTTACAACTTTGGTCGTATGGGTGTTCGTAGAGAAATAGTTTTGGAAAATAATCTTCTATGGCATATAATTTAAAAAAACAGATAAGACTTGATTTTTATAAAACATTTAGGTCGAGTTTGTTTTGAAACATTCAATCAAGGGTACTTTTAAAATACCATAATTATGTATAGAATTATTTTTGTTATATGAAAATATAAATTGGTTGTGCAAGGTTCTCCTTCTTCAGCAACTTTAAAAATCATAATATGATTCAAAATATTTTGATAATGTAAAATATTTGAAATGCCTTGATAATATAAAACTTTTTTAAAAATATGAGAATATAGAGAAAATTGGATTTGATTAAAAAATCCATGATCCATGATGGTATTTAGGTATATATGATGTTTTTCTTATATCCTACAACTTTTTTCAAGTTAGTTGTATGTTAGAAAATGTTTTAGAATCATCCGAACAGGACATTGTAATAATTATTGAAAGAAATTCCTTAGGAAGAGATAATAATTTTGTTGGAGGTCCTAATCCTTCCATTTTTAACTGAAATTACTTGATCTAAAAAAGTTCTATAAAAAGGATATAACTAAAATAATAGACATAGAAACTTAACATATGTTTAACGAAAAATCCTAATCCCTAAAGTTGTCTAAACCTTTCCATTAATACCAACTATAAGGCTCCATATTTAAACATTCCATAATATTGATTTAAGTAAAGAATTTACTTGAGGATATTTTCTGGTTTATAGTTTTATATACTTAGGCCAAAACTATTACCAAACAACTCAAATATTACAAAGTAGACACTTCCACTAACTATCTATATTTCCCAAGATAAAACTCTTTAAAGCATGATTTATTTTTTCCTTGATAGAAATTTTCATTAAATTAATATTTACTTATTACTTTATCCTACCCATGCTTATAAAATGTGGAATTTTTTTAACATTGGATATGAACAAAAAGCGTAGTAAGGGATACAAAATAAGAAATGAAGTTGTCAGTCCATGAATATTTTAGACTCATGAAGAAATTTTCAAAAAATAAAAAATTTCACCCATAAAATATAAGTTCTTTAACACACGACATGAAATCATAAGATTTATGAAAACCTTATTATCATTCATAAATAATAAAGGTAACTTGTGGAATCCATAACATACTTATATTGTAGTTTTCACAGCTACATAGGGAGTAACCTTCATGGGTACATTTGGAGTACCCATCACAGTATATTCCCTAAATATTTTACGAGAAACCTTATCATTTAACTCCATCACAAAACCCAATGAATTGGATAACTATCATAGGCTCACCCTCCCTTAGTTTTTTATAGAACCACCCGTATATATAAACAATTCCCAAGAACCTTTACCTAATTATAACACATAAAACAAGCATAAATAAAAAAAATAACATTTCCACTTTGCAATCGCAAGATATCATTTCAAGATATTAATATAATCAATCCATTCTAAAAACCACTTTCAATTCCAAAATACCCAAAAATGTAATATGTTATTTATTTTTCTATTAATAACATTACAGATTTTAGAGGAATCCAACTATAAAAAAATGGTTATGGTGGTGGAAATTTTGTTTTTGCCGTATAAAAAAAAATTCCTCTTGTAAATTTGAAAAACACTTCATATAAAAAGATTACATTTTAAAACCTTTGAATGAAATTAAAATTCCAATGGGTTTTTCTACACCATATAAAAGAAAGTGGTGTATAACATCAAAATATGCCTCAATGAAAGGAGATTGAGATGAAGTCCCTTACATTGAATCTGATTCACCACGTATGATTTTTATATTCCTAAATAATAAACATAGATTAATTTATAATTTCTTCAGAACCTTTTTTTATGTTTATTATTAATTTTATATCACTTATTACCAGGTTATAACAATTACATAATTATTTATGTTCATGTTGGACATTTTATCAATATTTGGTAGTTGAGTCAAAAACGAACTTTGTGTGACATAAATAGTCTCTGTGGTCAGAGGTCCGTCATTTCATGAATAATATTTATTACATAATAATCAATTTTATTCATAAATTATACTTTTAAATAAAACCATTCATTTTTTTATTAAAAATGAACAATGTTATAATCATGGAGATGGTAGGTCATATGTACGAATGAGTAACGTTTTCTATTTCTCATTGATCATTATGAAATGTAGGTAAGTATTATTTTATCATTTCATAATTATTATAAAATCATTAATATCAAATTAATCATTTAAATAAACTTATATATATCATAGAAGTTATGTAGTGAATAAAAACGATTCACATTGCTTCGTGGATGTGATGGTTTACACATATGTAAGAACGACATTATCATTTTTATGTGCATGGAACGTAAGAAAATATTTGATATATTATTCTATTATAATTATAAATATTTCATTAAAATAACATATAAACATTAATTCCATAATTATGACCATTATTTAGAGACGGTAATAAAAAAAAACTATATTGGTTTGCAAGGTAGTAGTCCACTTTACACGCAAATGAAATGTCAATTTCCCATTTGATGAAACTGGAGATAGATTTAGGTGATGATATTAACATGATAAAATATAAGTATATTGAGGATACTAGGTTTATTATTTCATCATGGATGGATTATATTTAAATCAAGTGGAAGAAGAAATAAAATAAAAACACTTCAATAAAAACATTACATTTCCTTCAGATAATCACATTTCTTAATGCCATAACACCACTAATATGGGTGTTCTGCCTAAAATAAGTCCTCAATAATTTGGGTACGGAATCTAGGAAGGGTTTTTGGAAGATACTGTTTGAACCAAAATGTTTTTTAAGTGTATGGAATAGATGAGAACTGTGTCTTTTCATTAGATATGGGGGGACCACTCTTGGAATTATTAAAAGTATTAATTTAATATAAATTACTTTTATATTAAAAATTGATACAAGTTTATTTATTTAAAATATAAAATGTGTATGTGTATAAATCCATTCATATAATAAAAATTATACAAGTTTTGTATATCTTTTAATCTGTATCTTTATGTTTTTACCCTTTTAACTCTTACCACTTTATTAAATAATTTACACTTTGAGACTTAAAATATTTACCATAACATCCCAAAATACCAATAAATGAGTCATTAATGATATTTTTAGACTTATATAAACTAGTTGACGGAATCTTGGATTTTTATAAATTTTATAACATTTAATAAAATATTTTATATTTTAAAATATGAATGAGGTCAATTTTGACACTTTTTATTACATGACATTTTAGAAAATCATAACAAATTGATTACTTATAAAAAAATAATTTAAATAATTTATAAAATGTTAAATTATTACATAAAAGATTTTTATGGAATCAAATATTTATAATTATATTTATTTTAATGTTATTAATACCATTTATTTGATTCTACCTCTAATAAATCCATTACCGTATCATCATTGTGTCATAATTAAATTTTATTATTTATTTCATAAAAATTATAGATAAGATACTATGATTTATTTAATATTTTTTATTTTTATAATTACTATTTTTAGTCCATGATATCACTTATATAATACCATATTAAAAAATAGCAATGAGAGACATGTTTATGACATCTTTGTTTTTACATTAAATAAAATGTTATTAATGTCATAATCCCACCCAAGTGGCTTCCAAAGGCCAACATTTTGTATCAAGTATTGTATGTGTAGATAATAACTCATCCAATAAAATTACTTTAGGTGTTAGGGTAGTTTTATATTATTATAATACTATTTTTACCTTTAATCACCCTATTTACCTTTAACCGTGGTAAATAAAATACTAAAGTTATTATTCACCAAATATTAAGTTGATAATATTATATAACATTTTTCATAATTATTACATCCATTTATTTCCATTTATTAAAATTAAATTCCTATAAATAGAAAATTAAATTTAAAGTTAATCATGTTGACAGATCGAGAAAACGGGTTTTGGACGTAAAAAAGTTCAAAAGTTCGAAAAGTTTTTATATACAATTTCAATTTTAAATTGATTCCAATGACCTGTATTGAATTAAATTATAAAAAATTACTCTAATTTAACTTTAAAACCAACTGATAGGATAACCTAACTATATAAATAAATTTGATGAAAAAACAATTTTGAATAAAAATGCAGTATTTTTCACTATTTATTAAAATATGAATTTTATCATAAAAATTTCAAATATTCACCCAAAGTGAATGTTTTATATCCCTATTCAAAATAATAAGTTTATTTTTTTAATTATAATTTATTAAAATAAAAAAAACTATATTTAAAATGGGTTATCCATCAAAAGGCGATAAAAATACCTTTTTTGAAAAATAATCGTTTTATGCATAAAATTCAATTTCATCTTATATCATGTCTATAAATAATATAAGATGAATTTTAAACATAATATTTAATATATATATCATTTATATAATAAAAAATATTGATTTGATTATTTTATAAACGTAATTATTAACACTTAAATAGTTTTCTTTAAAAACAGATCCTGCATATTCAATTGTTTTTTATTTTCATTTCAAATTAATTTCTAACTAATGAATCGTTATATAAACATGTGTAAACCATATTTTCATAATTTAATTAATACTATTAATTCCCTTAATTCTAATAGCTAGGCGATAACTATCATATCTAATAATAATCTTTTGTTCTATATTTAAGCTCAATATGGCATATCTGTATGCTATCAGAAAAAGTATTTATTTTTAAAAAATTGGGATGTTACAAAGGACGGAACACCATAATGTGATATAAGTGGATCTTAGTGGATGAATTTATTTTAAAATTCCCATGTTGTGGAATAATGTCATGTTGTAGTTGATTTGGAGGTTAAGAATATCTAAATTTTTTTCACACAAGGTGACATTAAGATTAAAGGTGATATATAAGGACATTAAGACCATGAAGAAAGAATTAATTCCATGATCGTTAAGCATAAAGTTTTTTGTATCATAAATAAATGTTTTCTCATTAATTTTTATATCACATTATTATGCTACTGATAGTTAAATAAAAAATGATGAAGAAACCAAATAGTAATGTTTCTATGTATATGCCATGTTATGATTGCTAAAATCGTGGATGTCTGAATAGTTTTGACGGCTTGGAATTATAATGAATGTTTGATGGTTTTTTGGAATGAATTTTAACTACCTATTTGAATATTTAAGGTTTATATTCACTTATAACCAATCCAATTGATGGTTTTGAAGTATAGGAAGGTGGATGTTTTTTGAGGATTGATTTTTTAATATGAATTTCAAAATTTATAGGATGTATTGGAACATTATATACTGAAGAAGATAACAAAAAAAAGAATAGAACAGAATAGGATATGAGTGTTCTAATAAGGGATAAAGAAAAAGAAGGGGTTAGAAACATGGGCTTAATTTAATACCTAAATTAAAAGATTTTGGAGTTTTTTCTAGTTTGAATTCAAATGGATATCATATTTGAAAGCATAGAGTTTTTTTTCATATTTGTGAAGATGAAGAAGTAGATAATTCTTATGATGGGGTTAATATATCCAATGTTTTTCAAAAATGTGAATGACATTTAAGGATTAAATATTTAAATCTTCTAACAAGGATATGATTATATCTGACCATGAAATTGGAAGAAGCACATGGTTTTAATTGAATAATCACATTTGGAGTTATGAAATAGTTTAATTCAATATTACATGTTGAATTTAGAGTGACCTTCATATTGATAAGCTGAGATGAGATCTATAATTCAATAAACTGACATCTCCTAGAGTATTGTTTAAAAGAGAAGAAGTGGGTGACCCTTGGGAGATAGTGGGATTTTCCTTAAAATATTAAATATTCAATGATCCATAATGACAAGTGACTTCACCTAAATTTGTATAATATGTGGGCCTTGGTTTGGAGTGACTTCATCTAAACTTCCTATCTGTAAATATAGAGTTATATAGAATTTTGGGTACACCAAAATAATGTTGATTTTATTATCCTTGGATGTATCCTAGTGCTAGTGAACCAAATAAAATCTTTGTATATCTAAATATTTTACTTTTGATACATTTTCATGATATTTGATGTGGTGTAATTCAAAAAAAAGATTAGTGGAATATTATTCTTGTTAATAAGGTAACATTATCCAAAGGGATTGGGATAAGGTTAAATGTATTAAATTTATTAACAGTCAAATTCATCCCCCTAGGGTGTCTCAGGTTATAGTGGTTATGTAACTATACCACCTCCAGTTTCTAATAAGTTACACTTTATTTATTCTTTTTAAGTATATAAAGTATAAGGGTGAAGTTTAAAAGGTTTTATAGAACTTTTTGAGAGTTTTGGGGTTTTTATATGGGTGAAATGGTGGTTCATGGTTTGTGGAAACTGTGCAACACTTAAAGGAAACTGTGCATAGTGAGACATGGGAAAAAGGAAAGGCACACAGGCGGCGAATGGTATTCCCTAACTGTGTATCCACTAAAGGTAAATTTTGCACATTCAAAAATAGATTATGATTTTTTGAGTTTTTTGATTCGGCATAGTTGGAGCATGGTTTGGAGACCATGTGAGATGACCATGAAAGGATCACCCTTTAGGTAGTGTCTAACACACTATTAGAACATAGTGTGCATAACTGTGCAACAAAACCATGTGTGGCAAGAAATCGACACCTTAAATAGTGTATCTCACTCATTTTTTCCTTTAACCCACTCTTTTTCCTACTATATGTCCCTAACTCATGATTTTTATTTCCAAAAGGTTATGTGAGGTTCTCTCATCGATCTGGAAGTGATTTGAAGGCTTCCCTTGGTGTTTAGAAGCCGATTCCTCATGGTAAGTGACCGTTCTTGGTCGTTCTTGATGTTTTCTTAGATCGACTTCATCGTATCTCTTGTTTTCTTTTATATACACCCAATATTGTTATATATAAGGTTTTTAATTCCAAATATGATTATATTTGGATTTATTTATGATATGGGAGAGATATAACGTGGGTTGTTGAAGATTCAACCTAGGTTTTGTGACGTTTTTCGTGTCGTTTATCATTTTCACCAAAACTTTTGAGGTCAGTGGATTCACTCCCACCACATCTATTTAGATCCTGAAGTATTAGTTTCAGATTGATTGTTTTGATTGAAATTACTTTTTTTTTATTTATGTGAATTTCTTTTTGGAAACCATCTTTAGTGACGATTTAGGGAATTGTGGAAAATTGGGCATTTTTGTGGAATGTTAAACATGTTTCTTGATTTTAAAATTTATATTTGATGGAATTGTGGTTAATGGTTTCATTGAAATGTTTTCATTAAAATGATGTTTTTATTGAAATAAATTTTAAATGGTTGAAATTATTGGTTTGACATTGGGATTGGTCATAAAAGGCAATGTGTCTTCATATGCATTCGGGATGAATAACGGTAAGAAGTATCCCCCATCATTTTGGGATGGATAATGGTTAGTGATTTCTACCCCATGAAAATTGGTTTATTTAGTTATGTGTTTTCATGTACATCCAAGTCAGACAAGGGTGTGGAGTCTCTCCCTTCATTTTAGATGGATAAGGGTTAGGGATTTCTCCCATCAAAATGGTTAAGGGTAAGAAGTCTCCCCCATTATTCTAGGATGGATAAGGGTTATGTATTTCCCCCTTATAAATGGTTAAGGGTAAGAAATCCCCACCATAATTTCTAGGATGGATAAGGGTTAGGGATTCCCCCCACCAAAATAGTACTTGTGAAATGGGTTTTAAAGTGTTTTTTGGTTACTTCCCTTAGAAACTGTGGTTATCTTGAGAAAACTATTTTATTGGAACAAATTTATATTTTGATATAAACAATTTTAGAAATTCTATTATATAAAAAAAATTATATAAATGTTCCAACTTGTTCTATACTAGTGTATTGAGTAGGGAATTCATTCGGTAAAACCTACTGAGTTTTAGTACTCACCCCTACTTCAGAACTTTGGTGCTTTTACATAGGTTGATTACCAGGATATAGGTAAAGGTAAATTATCACACATCTTTCGCACTAATTTGTGATTCTTATGCTATTTTGAGGAGTTGGAGATTGGAGCATTTGGATCCTTGGATTTATGTGGTGTTTGTTGAGAGTTTTAGTTTTCCATCCTCTATTTACTTGGATATTCATTTTTCTTCCATTATGGTACACTTTGGTTGGTTTGATATAAATAAAATGTTTGATTTTTTTTCATTTTTTTCATGCATCATGTAGTGTGTTTTATGGTTTTTGGTTGGTTGTTTTATTTTTCAAAGGGTAAATCATTCCCATGTATATTGAATCCCTTCTACATTTATTGCCTTACTTCGGCATCTTGGGGATGTCATTTATGGCCAATTAACATTCCACCACATTCTCAATCCAATGGGAAGGGACTGCATGTTACAAGTGGTACTATCTTGTTCTTTACTTTGTGGAACAAGTTGTCCATGTCTTGGTTGGTCTTTGACTTGGTATTGGTTGTCAGTCTTAGAGTAGAATCCATTCTGGTCTAATTTGGGATCATAGAAAGGAGTATCACTAAGGAAACATAAAATGTAGAGAATAAAACGACTTAAATAACATTTTTATGTGGAAGTTTATGTTACTAGGGAGTTTGGTACATAATTATTTTTGAGACACTTATAGGATTTGGAATCTCATTTTCATAGGTTTAGATAATGAGATGAGCACGACATGCATTAGAGAAATAACATACCACTAGTAATGAATACATAATTTTGAGTAATGATTTATGATTTGGTGCAATGTGTTGATATTTTAAAAGGGTTGAATTTTTTTCAAATGAATGATTTTGAAAAATATCATGGTTGTAATATTTTAAAAATGGTATATTTTCAAAAACAAGTTGATATTTTTTTCTCAAAAATAGTTGAACTTGGGAAAAAGTTGATTTTGGGAAATCATAGTTCTGATAGTATATTATGTAAGAATTTGAAATTGTTAAGCGTTTAGTTAATAGAGAGTGATAATTATGATGTTGTTTCATTTCTAGAAAATAGAACTAGATTGGAATCATAGGAACAAGTCGAAAGAGGTCATTGAGAATTTGGCTACACCCTAGCCACAAGTGAACTAAAACTTGGTCCAGCGCATCGCACAGGCTTTTCAGACAATTCAACCGGGACTGTAATCATAGGCTCCTTTTATGATATTTTTCACTGTTAAAAACCCAAGTAGAGGAAGTAAGGTTGTATTCATGAAAAAAGGTGGTAACTCTAACAATAACGGCAAGCAGAAGAGGGAAACCTATTCTCAATGGGATAGAACACATCAGAATCAAACCACATGAGAAATTATCCTTCCTATAAGACCCAATATAAATCTTGAATTTTTTTAGTGTGGTTCAATGATTCACATCAAGTGAGATTGTGCAGAACAACAGAGAGCATGTCATAATTGCAACAAAATAGGGCATCTTAATTTCTATTGGCGCATTTCTCTGAGGCCGGATGTTAGGTACACTTTCCATGTGTCACAAGTGTCATATGCTTCGACGGATCAAGGGTAGAACAATACCTCTCGTCAGTAGAAAATAGAAATCCATGGTAATTCTAATAATTCCATGATTCCTTAACAAGGGAAATCCCAACAAGGAAATAGATAACATAGTGCGGTGATGAATCAATTAAATTAGGTGAGCATGTTATAGTGTATGATCAAGTTGTGCTATCTATGGTGTGATGTATGATTATTTTAAATTTTACCTATATGAATGTGTTTTTTGATAATGGTGCATGTTATTAGTTCATTGATTCTTGTGTTGTTGATATGCTAAATTTAAAAGTTGAGATGATGCCTTCTCTGATAAAAATTAATACTCTTATGGTCAAATAGAGTACTGAGCCTTTGTGTATCGAGCTTGTTCTATAACATTTGATGAAGCCGAGATGGTATGGGATTTCTTTATGCTTGTGATATATTTCTATGATATAATCTTAGGTATGTATTGGTTGACAATGTTTAATGCTTTCATCGAATATTATACCAGAGAGGTCAGTTTTACAAAAGAAGATGGTGTCCAACGTCTCTTTCGAGGAGATAAGAATGTAAAGGTATGTGCAACGAGCTAGTTGGCACTAGCAGTTGGAACAATATCCTACCAGTTAGTGGCATTTTATTTTTCATCAATGGATGATATTAGGAAGAATAGTTTTCTAGAAGTGGTGGATAAATTTCTAGATGTGTTTCCTGATAATTTCTTAGGTTTTCCACCAATGAGATATGTGTAGTTGTTATTGATATCCTTCCAGGGATTAATCCTATTTCCCTTACATATTATTGAATGGAACAAAAATAATCAAGGGGTTTGAAAGTGCATTTGGAAGAACTGGAAAGAAAAGGCTTCATTCATCCTAACACATCTTTTTGGGCATCACTATTCCTATTTCTAAAAAAGGTAGATGGAACTCTATGACTGTGTGTGGATTATCATAAGCTTAAACAAGTTAAGATAAAGAATATATATCCACTACCACACATTGATTATATGTTAAGTCAATTGAGAGGAGATTAGTGGTTATCTAAGATTTACTTGCAATCAGGATATCACCACTTGTTGGTTTGGAAGTAGGATATTCTGAAAAAAACTTTCAGTAGAATATATGGACATTAAGAATTTGTGGTGATTCCATTTGGTCTTCCGAAAGAACCAACAGACATTATGGAATTGATGAATTGGATATTTCAAATATATATGAATACTTTTGTGGTGGTGTTAGTGGATGAAATATCGATGTATTCAAGGATGAGGGATAAGTATGAACAACAATTGGGGATTGTGTTGGGAATCTTAATGGATTGTTGATTGTATACATTGGGTAAAGAAAATGAATATAGTATCTTCAAATGTTTAAATTCGACTTGATGTATACACTGGTTAAAGATAATTTGATAGTAGATGCCTTGAGTAGAAATTCATATGCTTAGTTTGAAAAATAAGCTTAAGATAAGTGACAGTCGATGTAGGTACTAGTGGACATGAACTTGGATTCTGAAGACCAAGGTAATGTTGGGGTTTTCTTTCCAGTTTCTTTGGTTCATAATCAAGTGAAGAAGCTAAAATAGGCATAAATGTCTAATTCAAAGTGTGTGGAAATGGGGTCAAGACTCAATGATGGGGAGACCACTGAGGGCTAAATACTGGATGGGAGTTCGGTTTTTTGGTTTATAAATTTGATGGTTGTACCTATGGATTGTTAGGAATATCTTATTCATGCTTACCACCATTCAAGATGGGTTCTTCATCTAGGAATACAGAATATGTATAAGGAATTGGAAGTGTAGTTTTGGTGGTCTTGCATGATAAAGAAGGTGGATGAGTTTGTTTCAAGATTCTTAACTTGTCAGCAAGTTAAGGAAGAACACCAGCTACAAGTATTTTTGTTATAGTATTTACCTATTCTAGTATGGAAATGAGACCAAATAGTTATTGATATTGTTACAGGTCTCCCAAGAACATTTTGGAAACATGATTCCATAAAGGTGATAGGGGATCAACTTACAAAGTAAACCCTTTTCATTCATATTTGTGAAACACATATGGTGGAGGATATGTCAAAATATATATTAGATAAGTGGTAAAGAGATATGAAATACCAGTTTCGATCGCATTAGACAGAGATATGAGGATTATATCTCATTTCTATAAATCCTTACATAAATCCTATTAGACTCAGTTGGCAATGAGTATGGTTTATCATCCTTAGATGAATGGGAAGTATGAAAGGACAATAAAAACATTGTAATACATGTTGTGGCTTTTGTAATAGATTTTGGTGGCTCAAGGGAAGATTACATACACTAAGTGGAGTTATCATATAACAACACCTATAAGGCCTCGATACATATGGATCCTCTCAAAGCATTGTATGGTTATCCTTATCTTTCTCTTCTTTGTGGGTGGAAATATAAGATACTTCACTAGTTCGGATGATTTGTACCTAAGAAATTACAAAGAAGATTTAATTGATCAAAAAGATGTTGGAGATGACTTAGATTCATTAGAAATATTATGTGGATCATTGTCAATGGTCATTTTATTTTATAATGAGTGATCATATATTCTTGAGGATTTCTACAGGGCTTGGAAATTGGTGTTTTGGGAAGTAGGGAAAGATATCTCCTCGATTCATAGGCCCTTTTGAGATACTTGAATGGGTTGGAGAAGTATCATATCGGTTGGAATTTCCACCATGGTTTAGTATGGTGCATAATGTGTTTCATGTATCATAGTTGGAAATGTATCATCTTGACCCTATCCATGACCATGTGCTCAGATGGGATCATGTTAACCAAAAGTTGGATGCTTCATTGGTACATATCCCGATGTGGATAGTGGATAGGCAATAAAAATTCTTGTATGAAAAAAAGCATTGGTCTAGTGTGGGTTTTATGGAAACATGGTCAGATTTAGGTAGCTACTTGGGAACATAAGAATGAAATAAAAGAGAAATGTCTGGAACTCTTTTAGGGAAACAATGGTTTTCTACTTTCCAGGGATGTAAAGACCAATAGTGAGGATAATGTAGCACCCCCAGTATCTAGTAAATTACCCTTTATTTATGATTTTTATGTATATAAAGTATAAGGGTGGAGTTTTCAAGATTTTGAAGAACCTTTTGAGAGTTATTGGGGATTTTCTAAAGGTGTATGAGTGGTTAATAGTTTACAAAAACCATGAAACACATACAGGAAACTGGGCACACTGATACAAGAGAAAAATCGATGGCGCACAGACGACACACAATTTTCACGAACCATGTTTCCACTAAGGAGAAACCGTGAACTTTAAAAAATGAATATTGTCATTTTGAGGAAATGGCTTCAGTATAGTTGGAACATGGTTTGGAGACCATGTGATACAACCATGTGAGTATCATCCTTGAGGAAATGGCTAATTCGTTGTTAGCTCACGATTTTCCATACTGTGTGACTAAACCATGAGCAGCAAGAAACCACCTCCTTAAAAAGTGGATCTGACTCTATTTTTCATTTAATCCACTCATTTTTCACCTATATAGACTTAACTAGTTATTTTTCATTCAAAAAAGTTTTTTAAGGTTCTCTCATTGATACGAATGTGATATGAAGGATTCCCTTGGTGTTTAGAAGTTTATTCCTTGGGTAAGTGATTGTTCTTGGCCGTTATTGATGTTCTCTTAGATCTACTTCGACCTCTATCTCATTTTCTTATATATGTGCCTACTATCGGTATCTCTAAGGTTTTTAATGCCAAATATAATAATATTTGTCTTGGTTTATGATAGGTTAAGGGATCTTAGGTAGGTTTGTGAAGATTCAACCAGGTTCTTGTAATGTTTATCATGTCATTTATTATTATCTCTAAAAATATCAAGGTAGATGTCTTTACTCTTGAGTGCTATATTTGGAACTATAAATATTTGTTTGAAATTAATTCTTTTTATTGAAATTTTTTGTGATATTGAAGTGAATTTTTAATTGGAAACTCTCTTTAGTGATAGTTTAGAGAATTGTGGAAAATTGGGCACTTTTGTAGAAATTTAAATTGGTTTCTTGATTTTAAAATGCATTTTTGTTGGAATTTTAGTAAATTGTTTCATTGAAATATTTTCAAAAAATGGAGTTATTATTGAAACAAATTTTAATTGGTTGAAACGATTTTTTGGTCATTGCGATTGGTAACAAAAGGTTGTTTGGTTTCATATGCATTCAAGATGAATAAGGGTTAGAAGTCTCCCCCATCATTCTGGGATGGATAAGGGTTAGGGATTTATATCCCATCAAAATTTGTTAATTTAGTTTTGTGTGTTCATGTGAATTTGAGGAGGACAAGGGTGTGGAGGCTCCCCAATAATTTTGGGATGGATAAGGGTTAAGGATTTCTCCCGTAAAAATGGATAAGGGTAAGAAGTATCCTCCCATCATTCTACGATGGATAAGGGTTTGGGATTTCTCCACTCAAAATTTTTAAGGGTATGAAGTATCCCCCGTCATTTTGGGGATGGATAAGGGTTAGGGATTTCCCCCCCCAAAATGAAACTTTTTAAATGGGTTTTAATGTATTTTTTGGTTACTTCCCTTGAAAATTGTGGTTATCTTGATAAAACCATTTTATTGGAACTTGTTTAAAATTTGATATAAACTATTTTAGAAATTGTTTTATATAAACTATTTTATATAAATGTGCTAACTTATTCTACCCTAGTGGAATGAGTATGAAAGTCATTGGGTAAAACCTACTTAGTTTTAGTACTCACCCCAAATTTGTAACTTTTGTTCTTTTGCCGATGTCATTTATCAGGATACGAAGGTAAAGTATCACACATATTTATCACTAATTCAGGATAATTGGGCTATTTAGAGGAATTATATCTTAGATCATATAAAGCATTGGTGTTATATGGTTTTCATTTAAACTTATATTTTGTCTTCCTCTGTTTAATTTGATGTTATTTTGTCTTCTATTTTGGTACATTTTGGTTGGTTTGATATTAATGAAATGATAGAGTTGTCTTTTATTTTTATCATGAATCATGTATTGTTTTATTTGGTTATGGTTTGTTTGCTTCTTGTTTTAATTTTCAAAGGTAAAATCACCCCCATGTATATTGAATCCCTTTAGAAATTATTTCTAGACTTTTTCATCTTAGGGATGTCTCTTAAGGTCATGTAACATTCCAAATCCTTGTCAATGCAATGTGATGTGAGGGATGTTACAAAAAAAATACTACTATAAAATAAAATGTTACCAGTAATCAAATATACCATTATTAGGGATTTTAAAAAGCACATATAAAACCAGGGTAACAAAATCATATTTATTTTATATGAATTAAGAACCACTTCAGATAAAAGTATACTTTTATTGGTGCTAGTTTATTACTGATAAAGTATGAATTTATTGATGATAGAATCTAGAATTGATAGACTCATTTATGAAAAAAATTACAACATAACATAGAGCACACAAATTTAATGAGAAACATAAACCAGATAAAAAAATTAAATAAAATGAAGAACAAGATGTTACTGATGAAGAATGTCTAATGTATATGATGAATCCAAAATATATGAACTTCGAAAATAATGATTAATAATTTTAGATCTCAAATTTAATTGATTTAAAAATATATGTGTTTATAAAATGTAACGAATACCTAATATTTCAAATAATATCTTAACATCATTTTTTAGATTTTTATTTCACCCTTCAGAAAATGATGTTGTTATTAAACATTACAGGTTATTCCAATATTCCATTCACAATTTGGTTTATTAATACGGAACAATGATATAAATAGTGTTTCTAAAATTTCAGTGGGAGAAAAGAATTAAAATTTGTGTCAATATTTTATTAACTTTATCAGCATTTTTTTAAAAGATGTAATAAAAATATTCATCAATTTATACTTTAATTAATTAATTATAAAAAATTGTGTAGAAATTTTATTATTATTTATTTTTAAAATTAATCAAAAAATCATCACTTTATCAGTGTTTTTAAGAAACATTTATAAGGAGGTTATTTTTAAACCTTTTTTTAAAGTAGTTCGTGAAGACAAATTAATTGTAATTATTGAATAATTCTATATTTCAATAATGATTTTTTGGGTTGGAAGTTGTTATTTTTTATATTGTTTTGTTTCATTTTTTTGTGTTGGTTGAATATTGATAATGTAGTTTCAGACTTACTTGATTGGAAAAGTTACCCCAAAATTTTTCATCATAATAGAGTTCAAATCTAGGTAGCTCCCCTTGGGGGGATTTATAGGGAGGGAAATTATCATGATGAAATAGTTAAGGGAATTGTATAGTGATACTACCATGATGTAGAATAAAATAGCATGATATGGGGAAAGGTTGGTGGATGGTGTTAAAGAGTAGAAACATGACATGTAACTAAGTGTGGTGATGTCAAGAGGAACACCATGTCTTAGAGCTCAAGATATGCAGTGTGGAGCTGGGACACCACAGTGAAGGAGGGTGTTAGATGTGCGATATCCTAAATTTTTTGGCATATATTAGGTACATCACAGTTAGGTGTCATGGGGCATGAGGTGGTGAAAGGGGGAAACCTTTATATTGGCCTTTGGGGAACCTGTCCTTTGGTTCTTGTAATGTATAGACCCATGGGTCATGTAAGGGTTCCCTCTTAACCCATTAGGTGGGGTTTATTAATAAAATGAAATAATAACTGAATTTTAAAGAAGGATTTAATATTTTCAACTAATTTCCCTTTTTATCAATGTAAAAAAACTCACTAATTTTAAATCCAAGTTATAACAGTGTAAAAATATTTTTGTATTATTATTTGATGAATATGACTTATTACCCTTGAAAATTTGTGGTGTGAAATATTAAATAAATTGATTTAAAATGAAAAAAACAAAACGACCTTAAACTGCAAAAATTTGGCTTATATCATTTGATTGGTTCAATTAAGTTGATGAATATTATATATTTTGATATTCAGGTTCATTTTAGTTTTCATGACCTTAACCATTATTAACTAATCATAAGTGAAAATTAAAGAATTAAATAAATATATAATAAAATTATATTATAACCTAAATCATTATTTATTTTTCAATATAATGAAATGTGATTAACATATTTAAAATTTCCATTTATATCATTAAATCCATCTAAATATTTTCTATGTTAAACGATCTATTTTTTATCAAACTATTTCAATCATTTTAATATTAAAATAACAATTTTTAGATATATTATCTCTCTAATGTTTATTTTATCATGATATTAACATTATATTAGAAATCTTGGTTATAGAAGTTTACGGTTTTATCCATTTTTATAGAACCCTTTTAGGGATATAAATGGTTTTCTATTAACCATGTACCTAACACTAATTCCTCAAAAACCCCATATTTATTTTACTTTTTGGATAATCCCTTTTTTAACTAGGATGATAGGAAACTCCTACTTGGCCTGAAATCCTCATAATATATGGATTTAAGGCCATGACGTATTTAAAGCTCTATGTTGTAAAAATTAAGGGAAATTTTAATTTTTTATTTTTCGGTGTTTATGAGAGGTAAAATGGTAATTTACCGTATTAGATGATCCTACATAATTTACATAATTTTTATGTCAATAATATATGGGGTTTTTACCCTAGGTATAGAATTTGGTGTTATTCCAATCCAGTTAAATTTTCATAAATTTTTAATATATATTTAATAAATATTTATTATTATTCTTATATGAGCATTTATATCTTCTACACAGAATATGGAGTTGGAATTATAACTTCTATGTTGACTCTAGAATGAGGATTTTTACCTATAAAATGTGAGTTTCAAAATTTTGGTCGAGCTATTTAAATGAGTATTTAAATTGAATTAAAATAATTAAATTAAAATATTGTGTTTTATGGTTCTCCACCACCTGTCTCCCTCATCTCAGATAAAGGAGAGGAGTAGCTTCAACTATAAACCTGGACCAAACAGAGAGAGAAGAAGGGAGTGGGAGGGGAGATCACATCAGGCTTCATTCAATGAGCTATATCAGGATGAGGCGGTAGTTGAGAACATGTCCAAACACAAAGGTTTGGTTACACTTCCATGGGGTAAATGACTATTTTTATTTTCACAATTTAAAATTCTGTATGTGTTATTTAAATTATTTTGGTTTGGGCAAGGGCCATTTCAGGTTGATTTATGGGTGGAATGGTAACTGAGATTTGGGTTTTTAGTTATAGTGGTATTTTTTCAATGGATATGAGAATTCATTTTTCTCAATAAATGGGTGTTATGAATAGATAAATATGAAGAAGAAGAAAAATAAAATATGTGTGTGTGTGTGTGAAATCACGTGTGTAAAGGGTTAGAAGATACTATATATGGGTAACATATGTTACCCTTACTTAGTAGGTAGAAGTGTGGAATAAGGGTAACAAATGTTACCATTACATACCCCCTACCCCATGTCCATGTAAGGCTAATATCTTTTAAACAAATCTATAAAATTATTTTTTCTCCCCTTTCTTAACAGTTTATTTTATCATATAAAAAGGTGGTTTAGATAATTCACAATATATTTAAAAAAACCAAAAAATTAGTTTTTCTCCCCTTTCTTAAAGGTTTATTTTATCATATAAAAAATTGGTATTACATAGAATTAGTTATTATTGATTCCATTTAATTTAATTATGTAATTTATTATAAAAAAGAAAGTTGAATTATTTTAAACTGTAATAAGGAATTTAATTATTCTAAATGGGCATTTTGGAATATGACAAGGGGGTGTGGTCTCTTAAATATGCCTTAAATTTTATTCAAGATTTTATTTTGGATAATTTTATAAATTTTATTATAATTGATGTGATCCAGGCAGGGCTTCAATGACAGGGGAAGGTCATGCATTTGAGAGGCTGAACATGGTTATATGATATGTGTTGGGAAAGTGTCAACTCATAATGTTATTAATATTGTTATTATTCTCATGAGATGTTACTAAGTGGATATGGGCCCCAAGATGTATAATGATTTATACAAGGGATTACCTCCCCCGGATCCAATAATGCTTCATTATAATTGATTCTAGGGATTACATCCCTATAATACATATATTATTAATTAAATATTCCTTGTATTTCTTCTCTAGGATCCATTGAACATGTTTATGATGTCGATAGAGAATCCTAGTGATTCCTAAGATCTTTTGTTGTGTCTTTTGATATTGGGAGAGATGGGTAGTGATTCCTTTTGTCTATAATTTTAACTTACGATGTTGGGAGCGATTTCTAGTGGTTCCTAGTATTTTTTCATTATACCTAATTAATTGGTGAAGATGGTAAGTCAAGGATTACCTTCTTGGGATCCAATTATTTTTATGATATGGGATTCTAATTGATTCTAAAGATCCATTATTTAATATAATATTTTAGAATCCTAGGATAATTCATAATATTCGGGGGCTATAAATTTTGTGTAGGTGTGTCAAAAAGGCCCTGGGGAAGGACGTATATTCCCCTGGTGATAGGCAACATTATCTAAGACACTTCAGCATTGGCTGAAGCAGGTATAGTCAATCTCATGTATCATTTTAGAACTCAAGGATCAACACTAGTTAATTATTTACACTACTAAACTATATTTATAATTATAAGGATATCACATGTTTATACACATTACATTTATTGGTTATGTATGAGACTGCATTGGTGGTTCCATGTTGAGTTCTACCGTGGGGATAGGCAGTTTTCCAGAACCTATACCCACAGTTTAAGAAAACCGTGGGTATAGGGTACCCTATACCCACGGTTTGGGCAAACCGTGGGTATAGGGTCTCAAAAACATGCCTATACCCACAGTTTGGCCATAAACCGTGGGTATAGGTGAGCTCTATCCCCACGGTTTTCCCAAAACCGTGGGGATAGCCTTTGGTTAAAAACCTATACCCACAGTTTTGACAAACTGTGGGTATAGGTTTCCCGCGTTTGTGTGGGAATTTTTTTTTTCCGCGGGATTTTTTTTTTGGCGGGAGTTCTATACCCACGGTTCTTCCCTCTATACCCACGGTTTAAATAAATATATTTAACAAAATATATATACATATACGTAAAGTCGACATTGGGGCAGTGTTAAGGTGGTTCGTTAGTGGCGAAGAGGTCACGGGATCGAATCCGGACACTCGCTATTTTATAAAACCTATACCCACGGTTTGAAAACCGTGGGTATAGAGTATTGACACGGTGGAAAAAACCTATACCCACGGTTTGACCAAAACCGTGGGTATAGGTCAGGGACCTATACTGACGCCGTTCAGCCGCACGGTTCCCAGAACCGTGGGTATAGCCTATACCCAAGGTTTTGGGGGCTATACCCACGGTTTTGAACCATGGGTATAGGTCTATTTTCCAATAGTGCAATCTGGAGTGGTTTGAGGGTTTGAACAGAATGTGAGGTTCCAATATTAGAGAGAAAGATTCTTGGGAGAGGATTGAAGTGGATAGAATTTGTTTTACTATGTTTCTTTCATTTTGGGAAAATAAAAAAAATCTAGTGAAAGAAATAGCTAAGATTAAAAACATTTCAGATTGCGGAAGAAAAATGCAAAGTCCCAGACCTAACATCGACTATCAGTAAGGTGCCAATGGTAAGGTCCAATGATAAGTTCCTTATGGTCAGTTCCAATGGTGAGGTCCAACGGTGAGGCCAAATAGTGAGGTCTAATAGTGAGTTCCAATGGTGAGGTCATAACAGTGAGGTCCAACAGTGAGGCCAAATAGTGAGGTCTAATAGTGAGTTCCAATGGTGAGGTCATAACGGTGAGGTCCAACGGTGAGGTCGAGCTGTGAGGTCCAATGGTGAGGCCCAATGGTGAGGTCTAATAGTGAGGTCCAATGGTGAGGTCTAACGGTGAGGTCCAACGGTGAGGTCTAACGGGGAGGTCCTAACGGTGAGGTCTAATGGTGAAGTCTAAAGGTGAGGTCCTAACGATGAGGTCCTAACAGTGAGGTCCTAACAGTGAGGTCCTAACAGTGAGTTCATAATGGTGAGGTCCTATTGGTGTGTTTTTAATGGTGAGGTCTTAATAGTGAGGTTCTAAAGGTGAGGTCTTAATGTTGAGGTCCTAACAGTGTGGTCCTAACGGTGTGGTCTTAATGGTTAGTTACTAACTGTAAAGTCCTAATGGTTAGGTCTTAACGGTGAGGTCATAACTTAACAGTTTATCATACCTAACTCATGTTTGATGTATTTTATCCTCTCATAACTCACAGGCTTTGGGAATATATCATCCAATTAGTGTTTAGTTACAATGAATTCATGAGTGATATCACCACTTTGATAATGATCTCTCATGAAGTGATATCTCACATCAATGTGCTTTGTCCTAGAAAGAGATACTTGGTTTTTTGTGATGTTAATAGCACTTTTATTGTCACAATTTATAATGACATGTTTGAATTGATATCCATAGTCTAGTAAAGTGATTTTCATCCACATAATTTGAGAGCATCAACAACCAACATCTATATATTCATCTTCTACATTGGATAATGCAACAGAATTTTGTTTCTTACTACACCATGATACTAGTGACTTGCCCAAAATGTGACATGTTCCATAGGTTCTATCTCTATATAACTTTCAACCATTAAAGTTATAATCTATATAACTTATTAAATCAAAGGATTTTACTCTTAGATAAAATAGTCCAAAGTTCATAGTATACTTGAGATATTTAATAATCCTTTTAACAGTAGTAAAATGAGACTCTTTGGGATTTTCTTGAAAATGAGAACACATGCATACACTGAACATACTATTAGGTCGCCTAGCAGTAAGGTAGAGCAAACACCCAAACATATCTCTAAAATTGGTTTGATCAACTAATTTACCAGTTTCATCAGCATCCAACTTACAAGTGGTACTCATAGGTGTATCACTACCTTTATTACTATCTAAACCAAAATATTTTAAAAGATCCATAGTATATTTAATTTTATTTAAAACAATACCATTTTTATTTTGAAAAAACTGAAATCCAAGGAAAATTTTAAGTTCTCCCATTAAACTCATTTCAAATTCATCTTTCATAATTTTTGAGAAATCGGTACATAATGAATTTTTAGAGGATCCAAAAATAATTTCATCTACATAATTTTGGGCTATTAAAACATCTTTGGAAATTCTTTTAATAAAAATATTAGGATCGTCTATTCCTTTAGTAAAACCTTTTGAAATAAGAAAAGAACTAAGTCTATAATACCAAGCTCTTGGAGCATGTTTTAGACTATATAGAGCATTAGAATGTTTAAAGACATGATTTGAAAAATAGGAATTTGTAAAACCAGGGGTTTGTTCAAAAAATACATCCTCAACTATGTACCCATTTAAAAATACACTTTTTACATCCATTTGATAATGTTTTAAATTCATATGAGCTGCATATGCAAGTATTATCCTAATGGCTTCTAGTCTAGGTAGAGGTGAAAAGGTTTCCTCATAGTCTATTCCTTCTTCTTGAATATATCCTTGTGAAACTAGTCTAGCCTTGTTTCTAACTATATTTCCAGATTCATCAACGTTATTTCTAAACACCCATTTAGTGCATATGTTCAATGTGTCTTTAGGTCTTTATACTAATTCCTATATTTTTTTCTTTCAAACAATTTTAATTCTTCTTGTATAGCTATTACCCAAAATTCAACCCCGATAGTATCATTAATTTTTTTGGGTTGAAGTTGTGAAAGAAAATCTTGATGTTCAAACTGGTTTCTCAGAGAAGATCTAGTTTTTGTTCCTCTATTTAGATAACTTACTACAACATCTAAAGGATGATTCTTGAGAGTTCTAATACCTCTAAAAAGATTTGAACTAGAATCCTCATTGTTTTCTATAGGTTCAGATTAATAATGCTCAGATTCTAGAAAATTTCCAAAACTAGTTATTTTGACTAAGGGTTCACTATCTTTATGATTAAGGTCTAGAATTGACATATCTTCCTCAATATGTTCAATAGATGTTTTGAGATCATGTGGATCAGTCTCATCAAATTTTACATGAACTGATTCTTCCACACATATGGTTCTCTTATTGAATACTCTATCGGCTTTACTAGATATTGAGTAACCTAGGTAAATTCCTTCATCACTCTTAGAAGAAAACTTGAAAAGATTATCCCTATTGTTAAGAATAATGGCTTTGAAACCAAAAACTATAAAGTAATTAACCTTAGTATTCCTATTATTCTAGAGCTCATAAGGGGTTTTCTTAATAACGGGTCTAATAAAGACTATATTGGTGATGTAACAAACTATATTAACAACTTCAGCCCAAAAATAGATAGGAAGATTATGCTCATTTAGCATAGTCTAGGATATATCTTGAAGTGTACTATTTATTCTTTCTAAAACTACTTTTTGTTGAGGTGTTCTAGGAGAATATAAATTGTGATTATAGCCATTTTGTGAGTAAAAAGATTCAAATTCCTAATTTTCTAACTCACAACCATGATCACTTCTCAAGGTCTTAATTCTAAGTCCATTATGATTTTCTATAGACTTGGAATATTTAATTAAGTAATAACATGCTTCAATTTTGTGAGCTAGAAAGTATACCCAAGTAGATCAAGAAAAATCATCTACAAGAACATAAACATAGTTCTTCCCATTTAAACATGAAACTATGGATGGTACAAACAAATCCATGTGAACCAACTCAATAAATTAAGAATTGGAAACTTCTTTCTTTCATATGAAAGAAACTTTTTGTTATTTTCCTTTTTGACAAGGATTAAGAACATTGTTATCTTGGAGTTCCAATTTAGGTATGTCTGTAACTAAACCCTTCCTAGTTAGTTTCTTAAGTGAGGGAACATTGTAGTGTAGTAATCTTCTGTGCCATAACCAAGATTCCATATGAAAAGCATTTAAAAAAGAAACATTTTTCTTAGATAATGATATTAAATCAACAACATATATATTTTAATTTCTAAGAGCAGTGAAAATTAAATCATTTTTAGAATTACAAAAATTTCATGCATCATTTTCAAATTTTACATTGAAACCATCATCACACAATTGATAGATACTGAGTAGATTGTATTTTAACTCATAAAAAAGTACTTTTGAAATTAATATAGTATTAGGGTTAGTGATTTAGCCTAAGCCGACGATCATCTATTTAGAATTTTCACTGAATGTGAAATGTCAAAAATCGACATTAATTAGGATCTTAATGAATGAATAGTCTCATATCATATGTCTTGAACATCCACTATCCATGTACCATAGAGTTTTATAGGATCTCTTAAAACAATTTTCCTACAAAATAGATTAAGTGTAGGGTAACTTTGGTACCCAGATTTTCTTGGGTCTAGAGAGGATAGTAAGAAAAGATTTGGGAACCCATACCTGTCTCACTGGTTTCCTATAATCAAAAGATATGTTTTGATACATAAACACTTTATTATATTTTTTAGAGATTTGTTTCCCAAAATATGGTCTAGAACATGATCAAGAAGTAAATTGTCCAGATTTTGGATCAGATTTGTTTTTAATAATCCTTCTCTATCTTGGTTGATATTCTAGACCAGTTGTGTATTTTGGAGGAATATGTTTCCCAAGAAACTAAGTCAAGGTATCTCTACCTACAGTAAACTTCTCAAGATACCTTTTTAATTTTTCATTTGATAAATTAAGTTCATTATTTTCATTTAATAAATAAGAACATTTTTCTTTCTCAATATCTAGATCAGAACTATAATTAGCATTTAAAGTATGTTGTCTTTTCAATAATTTATATTTATCTTCGAGTTCCTTAAGTTTATCTTCAAGCATTCCAAAATATTCCAATAGTTCATCTGTAATCATATTTTCATCATTATTTGATTCACATTCATTCCCAGAATAGTAAGCATTATGTATTGGGGAATTGGGTATTACCTCAGATGTTTCTGTCATGAAACATAGGTTTGCATGTTTGTTTTTTTTCAATATCAGAAGTTTTAGATCCACTGGAGATATCTTCTGAATCACTCCAAGTATCTTTCATAGACTTTTTGTATCCTGTTCCTTTGTCTTCATATTTCATTATAAATTTCATCTTGGGGAAATCATCCTTCACATGGCCTTTTAGTTTGCACTCATAGTAGACTATCTCGTTTATATTGTCGTTCCATTTTTTTGTATTTTTTCTACTATCCTTTACTATCATACATTCCTTTATAGTTTGATTTTCTAAATATCTTCTTCTTTTGGTAAAAATTCTTGAATCTCCTAGCAAGATGAGTCATCCCATCATCACTATCAGAAGCAGAATATTCACTAGTGGAAGTGTCTACAGGAGCTTGAACTTTTTATTTATCTTTTCTCGTTAAGGTAGTTGTCTTGAATGCTAAATATTTCTTTCTTGGTTCATCATCTACATCTTTATTTACCTTAATCTTTTCTTCTTACATCATTAGTTTTCCAATAAGATCCTTCACTGGTATCTTACATATGTCACATGAATCTCATTCTGAAAGAGAAGTTCCTCTTTATCTTTCAGGTAAGCATCGAAGAAACCTTATAATCTAATCCTTGCATTCTACTAGTTTCCCAAGAAGACTCATGGTATTTACTATTTCATTGAACCTGAAGTATATTTCATATATAAGTCCATCTGGCTTCATTTAAAAATTATCATATTTAATAGTATAATTATTTAATCTCATTTCTTTAACATTGGTGGTTCCCTCATGAGAAATAGCCAAAGTATCCCAAATTTCATATGTAGTTTTACAAGAAGATATTCTTCTGAATTTTTCATCACCTAGAAAATAGTACAATGAATTCATTTCTTTACACTTATTGTTATATGTAACTTTACTCAACTGAGACCATGTGTCCCTAGTAGTAACAGGAAAGGCATGATGTTCTTTTATTGTGTACCAGATTTCATGACCCATTCTCTCTAGATTAATTTTCATTTTTAATTTTCACTGAACATAGTTATTACTATTAAAGAAAGGTGGCATGTTAGTAGAAGCACCCTCAACTCTGTTATCCATTGGTAATTATAATTTAATGAAAATAAAATTAGATATGATAGAAATTTTATGATCTTTAAGATATAAATAAAATCACATTTGAAATGAATTTGAAAACATTCATAATAGTTTAGATGGTATTAATAAAAACTCCTATGATACCAAATGTTGGTCGAAGTGGAAACTCAATAGGGGGTGAATTGAGTTCCTACTTTAAATTTTTATTAAAAATTTTATAATAAGGATCCCCCAATTTTGAAACATCGACGTTAATTAAGGAAGTAGAGATATAATTTTTTATTTTGTCAAAAGTTTTCTCAAAGGTTGATTAGTCCTCAGTTGAATCAATGTAAAAAACTTCTTCATCTTTTGAAATATGTTTACTGAATTAAACACATACACACACTAACCAAAACTAACTATCAGAGTCTATGTAAAAAAAGTTTTCTATTTTTGATATTATAATCAGCAGAAAATATAAAAACATAGTATTACTCAATAGAGTACATAGTAGAGTTAAACAAGTGGTTCAGTCTCAAGTCGAGATGTAATCCTCTCCAATTGGTTATCAACTTCCACAAAGCAGTTCATATTAACAATAAACATGATACATATCCTGTATCGGGCATTACAATAGTTTTCACAAACTATCCAAGGCCCGCACCCTCAACCATAGTTCTTAATGAGAAAACAAACAATCCAGACCACACACTGTCTCTTCCACAGTTACCCGTGGGAAACAAGGTATAAGTGAAGTTTGATGTGAGGATTTTTAGTATCCTCCAGTTTAAGAACTTGAGATTGTGTGTGTAATAGACAAAAACTCACTTCTCAGAAATTTAAAACAAAAGAACACAATAGAGATAATATGATAGGAAAGATTTTAGAAATCTCTATGTGTTTGAAATTCAGCTCTTGACTCCTTGGAGTGAAGAAATTTCAGTTCGAGTCATTCTCTGGAAGTTGTCCTCAAAATAGAGTGTCGCAACTCCAGGTTCTAGCTTCCAAGTATTGATGGGTTTTTCTTCTTGGTTTGACATAGATTTGAATAAACACAGAATGTGGACATGAATTTGTTCTCCCAAAAGATCTTCCTGGTGCTCTTGGGTTCATAGTGTAAAATGTTGAATGGTTCTTCCTTGTTCTCTTTGATTTATCGAGTAATGTATTTTTCATGCATTCTTATCTCCCAGTTTTTTAATCCATATTATAGTTTAAATCTGAGGTCCGATAAAATAAATAAGTAAACCACGTGCATTCATCCATGTACCTCATACCATCCTCAGATACGGTCTCTTGATATGTCTATAATCAGCATTAATTAATGTCAGATGCATTAAAATTACCAAATATGACTATTAGAAAAATATTAAGAATTGGAAAAGGTATGGAGTAGAAGAGTGAGTATCGGTAGACTAGTATCGGTAGACTTCTCAATAGTAGGCTTCAACAGTGAGCTTCATTGGTAGACTGCCTCGATAGCCATCATCGGTAACCTTCTATCGGTAACCTTCATCGATAACCTTCTATCGGTCACCTTCATCGGTAACCTTCCATCGGTGACCATCATCAGTAACCTTCTATCGGTGACCTCCATCAGTAACCTTCTATCGATGACCTTCATTGATAACCTTCTTATCGGTAAAATTCCTTGGCAACCTTCTATCGGTAACCTTCATCGATGACCTTCTATCGGTAACCTTCATCGATGAACTTCTATCGGTAACCTTCTATTGGTAATCTTCATCAGTGACCTTCTATCGGTAACCTTCTATCGGTAAATTTCATTAGTGACCTTCTATCGATAGCCTTTATCGGTGATCTTTCACTTAGATAAATTTTTCATTATAAACTTAATCGATAGAATAATGAGATTAAAGATACATAGTTATTACAAGATAGAAACTAAGAATATTAATGAAACATGATTATACTATAATAGAAACATAATTATCACATGAATGAAACGTGATTTGGGATTATCAAAACTGGTGAGTCCAACAGGGTTAATCCTTCTAAAAATACTACATGATTTTGTCTCTTATTTATTTACCACTTTGAATGTAGTGATGTGAATTTTAAATGAATAAACAGTTTCATGTATCTAAAATGAGATAGATGTTTGAACACTAAAGTATGGGTAATTTTTTTGTAATAATTCAATAAAATTGGTCAACATTGATTCACCCCCACCCCAGTTTGGCTACAAAATCCTCTAGTAACTTTAATATTATTTGAGAAAAATAAATTGACCCACTAGATGAAGAAAAAGTTTACTTTATTGATTATACTGAAGAAAATGTGGAGATAGAAAAATATGTATCAACTCATTTTTGAGTTTCATAGAAATATAAGAAGATGGTTATAATATGTATTTAAACTCTATGAAGAATATTTTTATGTTGATTCTTAAAGGTGAGTTTTCATTCCATATGAAGCGTAACGTAATTCTTATTAGTAATGTGACAGAAGGAGTAGATGTAGTAGTTCATTGTAGATATGGAAGAGTTATAAAGATTAAAGGTATTGGAAACCACATTTTTTCAATGATAAATTAAATAATATTGAATTTATCTATATTGATGGTCATTAAAATAATATTTTTAGTGCGAGTTAATTTTGTGTCTTAGGTGTGGAAGTTATATTAAACTGAAGAGGATGTTATATACTCAAAACTATCTTATGTTAGGATGGATAAAAATGGGAACTTATCATAGGTATACAACAATAACAATATGTGTCTTCATACCACAGAAGAGGGGGGTAATTTATGGAATTGGGGTAATGATCACATTCATTAGAAATTTATAGCGATTTTATCAAATTTAAAATAAGATATTTATATTGTATATATAAATAAGAATAGATTAATTATCTATGAGACATTATTGAGTGAAAATATTGTGATAAACCCTTACTATTTGGAGATTAAGAAAGCATCAAATCAATTGAACCTTGTAATTCAACCGATTTCATCAAACTAAGGAGGTTCAATGTCCTATATCACCAATATACATAATTCTATACTTGAATATTGTTTTTCTTATAGTAAGAAATATTTTTTTTGGTATTGTAGGATAGTGGGAGCCACAATCCATAGATAATTATAATTAGAATAAATAACTGGTCAGTAAATATGGAAAACATTAAATAAATAGAATCTTTCTCTTTTCTGTTACAAATAGAATTAATTGAAAAAAGTTTAGAAATTTTTAATAACTATTTGCTTAGTATTTAGAATAGTGTAATTTTAGGAATTATTTTATGTGATCAAATATAGAAAATGATAAACTCGTTGAGTTTTATTTTCAAGGGGGGAGAATGTAGATGGATAAAATTATATCATAGGCAGGGGGCTTGGATTGGAATAAATAAACTTGGAGGTTCTTGGAGTAATATTAAAATTATAATCCTTATTGAAATTATGGTGCAAGAAGGGTATTGAAATAGGGGGAGAAAGGATGATGATGATACCTAAATACCTTTTATAGATAGAAAGGTGAATAAGGAATGGGGTATTTGGTGAAAATGAATCCTTTCCATTTTATTGAAAAAGTGGGAGGAAATAAGTCCATAAAATCCATATGATTAGAGAATCTTGGATTTCTAGAGAAATGTGGAGAATATCTCCACCTATGGATGGTTCAGAGGTTTTATGAAAGCATTATCAAAAAAATACAAAGGAGGATATTATTGTAACTAGGATTTTTTGTTTTATATTTTTTAAAAATCACTAAAACATGATGAAAGTTGATGAATTTGTGAGTTTTATCGGTCAAAAATATCTAAAATATGGATTTACTAAAGACATCGAGGGATTATGAGAAGATATTAAAGAAATTTTGAAATGATGAAGCTGAATATATAAGGTAACCTTAAATTGTAATGGTGATATAACAATGATTTAAATTTATAAGTAGTATGGGAAAGTATCTAGATGTATATAAAAGGTTGAGATGGTTTAAATATTGTTACGATGAACCAATATGTATATTTTATGTTTTTGTAAGTTGTAATAATAGATCATGATGCGTGCACATAGATCATGTAGTGAGTAGAGTTGCAGTATGGTAAAATTTATAAATTTATAAATATAAAATTAATTATTAGTTGTTTTCAAACATTAATAAAGTATTTGATAAGTAAGGTTAATCTAGATGAGTCATGACACAAGTACAAGGATCATTCCATGAATTCATAAAACATAAGGGACTCAATGGTGTTGAAAAAAACTAATACATAAATATTAGTTTGGATTTTTAAAATAATGGAAAAGTATTATACATAAATATTTTCTCTATACATTATATAAGATTATTCCTAGGTAGACTAGGTGTGAAATTGGAAGTTTCATAAATATAAGAGTTATAACCCATTTTTAATGAATTATTCCTTTTCATTTTAGGAGGAGATATTATCTTGTCAAGGGAAGCTTATAAGGCTCTAGCCTTAAACATTACAAAATATTGAGTTTAGACAAGAATTCACATTGAGGATATTTTTAGGTTTATATTTTTAGAAAATTAGATCATAAATAATAAATAACAACTCCAATATTAAAAATTAGACACTTCTACTCACTATCCATTTTTTCACAAGATAAAACTCTTGAAAACATGATTTATTTTTTCTTGATAGAAATCTTCATAACATTTATCTTGAATTCTTCCTTTCCCTTACCCATACTTATACCCTATGTAAAAAATAACAAAAACATGGTATGATCACAAAAATATCAGTAAGGTATATAAAATAAAGAATGAAACTGTTAATTCATGAATTGTTTAATCCCGTGAAATCATTTTCACAAAATCATAATTTTCACCCATAAAAAAAAGTTCTTTAACATACCTGAGGAAATCATAAGATTTCTGAAAACTACATAGCAATCATAAATCATAAATGTATCTTTTGGAATCCATAACATACTTATGTTGTAACTTTCACAAATATATATGGAGTAACCTTCATGGCTACATTTGGAATACCCATCATAGTATATTCCCTAAATCTCTTAAGAGAAATATTATCATTTAACTCTGTATCATTACCAAATACATTGGAGATATATCAATAGCTCACATGACATTGTATTATCATGGAAGAACCCATATACATAATCAATTCCCATGAACCTTAAAATAATCATAACATATAAAACATTTATAAATGAAAAATTTAATTTCCACTTTCCAATCACAAGATATCATTTAAGAATATTGATATAATCAATCCATTCTCAAAACCATTCTCAATACCAAAATACGTAAAAAAGTTAATATGGTATTTAATTTTATTTTAAAAACATTACGTCTTGTAGAGGAATCTAGATATCAAATAATGGCCATGGAAGTGTAAAATTCATTGTCATCGAATACATTAAATTTTTTTTCTTTATTTAGTAAAACACTTCATATAAAAAGATTACTTTGGAAAACATATGAATGAAATTAAAACTAAAAGGTGTTGATTATACACAATATAAAATAAGGTGGTATATAACATCAAAATATACCTTAATAAAATGAGATTGAGATGAAGTACCTTACCTCAAGTATGATTTGTTACATATGTTTCTTATCTTCCGGAATAATAAACTCAGAATAATTTCTACATAATTTAGAATCTTTTTGATGTTTATTATTTATTTTATATCAATTATTACCAGGTTATAAAAATTTCATAATTCTTTTTTAAAATTTAATTTCCCAGGTGTGGCCTTTTCAAAATAACAATTACAAAATTATTTATGTTCATGTCGTACATTTGGTTGATATTTGGTACTTGAGTCGAAAATCAACTTGTTATTATGTCAATAGTCCATGTAGTCATAAGTATATAATATCCAGAATAATATTCATGAAATAATAATAACTTTTATATATCAATTATACTATTAAATCATACCATTTATTTATGGTATAAAAAACTAACAATGTATAATCATGGAGATTATAGGTCGTACATACACATGAGTAACGTTTTCCATTTTTCATTGATCATTATGGTAATAAGGTAAGTATTATTTTATCTTTATATAATGATAATAAAATCATTAATATCATATTAATCATTTAAATAAACTTATATATATATCATACAATTGATGTAGTGAATAAAAACGATTCACATCACTTCGTGGAGGTTATAGTTCGCACACATGCACGAACGGCGTTATCAGTTTTATGTGCATGGAAATTAAAAAAATAATTGATATATCATTCACTTATTATGATACATATTTCATTAAAAACATATATAAACATTAATTACATCATTATGATCAGTCTCGGGAGATGGTAATGAAAAAAAAAACCATATCGGTTTGCGAGGTGGTAGTCTGCCGTACACACGAATGAAATATTCATTTCCCATTTAATGAAATTAGAGATGGATTTATGTGAGGATATTAAAATAATAATTTCTCATAATATTTATGATATTTTATTTATTAGTTCATCATGGATGAAGGATATTTAAAAAAATTGGATGAAGAAATAAAATAGAAACACTTAAATAAAAGCATTTCCTTTCCTTCGGATAATCACCTTTATTGACACCTTAACGCCACTAAGAATGGTGTTCTACCTAAACTAATGCATTAAATAATTTCTCTAGGGAATATATTAAGGTTTTTGGGTGGGTATTCGCTGCAAAAAATAGTTTTTTTAAGTGTATGGAATAAAAAAGAATAGTGCCATTTTTTGGAGAGGGGAGGGGCTCTTTGAATTATTAAAATAATTAAATTAAAATAAATTAATTTTCTATTAAAAATTGTTAAAATTTGATTTATTTTGAATATAGGATGTGTATGGTTCTAAATACATTCATCAAAAATAAATTATATAAGTTTTTGGATTTTTTTAATCCTTATATTTTTGTTTTAACCCTTTTAACTCTTACCGTTTTATTACATAATTTATACTTTGAGAGTTAAAATAATTACCATAACATCCAAAATGAACAATTACTGAGTAATTAATTACATTTTTATAAATATATAAACTATTTGACAAAATATTTTATTTTTATAAATTTTATAACATTTTATAAAATATTTTATATTTTAAAATATGACGTGTGTCAATTTTGACACTATTTATTGCATGACTTTTTAAACAATAATAACAACTGTATTACTTAAAAATAACTACTTTAAATCATCTATAACAAGTCAAAACAATAAAAAAATTAGTTTATGACATAAATTTTTTCAAATTATATTTATTTTAATATTATTAAAATCATTTATTTGACTCTTCCATTAATAAATCTATTACTACAATATTATTGTACCATTATTAAATTTAATTGTATATTTCCAAAAATTTATAAATAAATTAATATGATTAGTGTAATATTTTTAGGTTTATAAAGACTATTTATAGTCTAAGATATCACTTATATAACCCCATATTAATATTATTTTAGTGATAAGAGACATGTCTATGACATCTTTGTTTTTACTTTAGATAAAATGTTATTAATGTCATAATCACACCCAAGTGGCATCCAAAGGATAAAATTTAGACCCATGTATTTTATGGGTCTAAAATAACTTATCCAATAAGATTAAGATAAGTGTTATGGTTGTTTTGTATTTTTATAATATTATTTTTACCTTTAATTACTTGATTTACCTTTAACCATGATAAAAAAATACTAAAGTTACTATCCACCAAAATTTAATTTGATCTTATTAGATTAAATTTTTCCTAATTATTAAAACCATGTATTTATATGTTTAAAATTAAATTCCCATAAGTGTAAAAATTAATTTAAAGTTAATCATGTTGACGGATTGAGAAAATGAGTTTTTGAAGTAAAAACATTCAAATGTACATAGAGTTTATATATATAATTTCAATGTGAAATTGATTCAAATGACCTATATTGGATTAACAAATAAAAAATTTCTATAATTTAACATTAAAAATAATAAAAATGATAATCTAACTATATAAATAAATTGTAAAAAAAGATGTTTTAACTTAAAATGCAGTATTTTTTACTATTCATTAAAATATGAAATTTAACATAAAAATAAAAAATCACCCAAAGTAAATTTTTATGTCCCAATTCCAAATAATAAGTTTATTTTTTTAAATTATTATTTATAAAAGTATAAAAAATAGATTTAAAATGGCTTCTCCATTAAAAGGTGGTAAAAATTCATTTTTTTGAAACATACTCCTTTTATGTATAAAATTGAATTTGTTCTTATATCATGTATTGAAATCATATAAGATTAATTTTAATCATCATATTAAAATTATATTTCATTATAATAATACAACAAGAGTGATTTTATTATTTTATAAACACAATAACTCAAACTTAAATAGTTTCTCATAAAAAAACATCCTTTATATTCAACTGTTTTTTATTTTCATTTCTAATTAATTTCTAACCAATGAATCATCATATAAATATGTGTAGTCATTAATTTAATAATTTATATTAAAATATTCATTTCCTCCATTCTAATGGTTTCTCGATAACTATAATATTAAATAATAATATTTAGTTGTATGTTGAAGCTCGATATGGCATATCATGTATGCTATCGAAAAAAGTATTTCTTTTTAAAAACATATGATGTTACATTCTCCCCCCCTTTCGAAATTTCATCGTCAAATTTTTTAATTCAGTATCAATAACTAAGGTTTTAATTTTAAAAATACCTTTATTGAAATCCCATATCCTAATAAGGTTCAATAAAACTTCCACTTTAAAAGAATGAAAGGGAAATACAATGGTCACCTGAGATAACACATACTAGGTTTCCATGTAGGAAAACATGGACCTGAATGATAAAACTAACTCGAAAAGAATAATAGAGAGTGATATATAACATAATAATTGTAAGTTTATATATCATAATTCCAAAAATATGTGATAGGTCAAAAGACCATTTAGAAAAGTAAACGTATAACATTTTTTTATGATCCTTTTAATAGAGTTGAGGAATACATTTACTTCCTATACTAAGAACATAAGGAAACATACTTACATGACAAGTAGAGTTTCATCTATTAATTAATTTCCACAACAAACTCTTCTTTTTCTCTAAATGATGATTATTAAAGATGAATTTTTTATGATTTAAACACTAGAATAAATTTCTAGAGAATCATGTAATCCAAAAAAGATTAACTATCTATTTCTCCTGTCTTGAAACATTAACCAAAAATAATATGGTTATGATAAGATACAAAATTAAACAAAAAGAATAAACCATTGGATGATGAAAATATAATTTTAATCTCCAAAATTAAGCTATTATAGAAAAAGTTCAACATAGACCATTCAAAAAATAAAATTCATCAAAACCCCTCAAAATAATCCAAAATCAGTTTCAAACCCAAAACTCATAAGAATTTGATTAAATAGTCTTCCAATATAAATTCGAACATTTATCTCCAAATAACATTGATCACTCTTAATTTTTCATACCAAAAGTATAATTTCCAAAATCACATATTCTCCAAGATAGGTTAAACATTTCCATAAATAACCCTAATCTCCATAAGTCTACAATAAAATCATAGATTCTTAAAAAATAAAAATAAACCATTACTCCTAAAATAAAATCATATAGTATTTTATTTACTTTAATCATATAGGGTTCCCAAAATAGTGAGTGTCTTCCAAAATAACATTTATCACTTAATCAAAAATCATTTTCCAATACCATGTATATCCATTTGATAAAACGTAAATCCCCAAAATAAACTTATTCTTATTCCATAAACTCATTTAATAAAAATTATAAAGTCATAATAACTAGGGACATCATGTAGGCCGGTGTTAGGAGAAAAAACCTTGTCGCCCATCAGTTGTGGGTTTGATTCCCACAGCCTTGTCCGACACAGCGGATTGTCGCCCATTTTGCAGGTTGTCCCTTTTTATAAAACTCAAAAATAAACATAACATGTTGTCACCTCAATGTTTTTCTTATACCTTTTATTTTCATCCCAACTGATAATGACCTCAATATCATAATTCATCAAGTCTTATATATGTCAAAATTTTTTATTTCACCTCCATATGATTTAATAAAACTATTCCCAAAAGAAAGAATATTGTAACTTAATCCTTGTCTCCACCTAGATTCATCATCATTTTGTTCACATATATAGAAGGTACATGCATTGAAACAATGATTTAGATATTATTCAAAAGCACCTGCTTCCTTTTTCTAAATATAACTTTTACAACATTGGTCGTATGGGTGTTCGTAGAGAAATAGTTTTGGAAAATAATCTTCTATGGCATATAATTTAAAAAAAACAGATAAGACTTGATTTTTATAAAACATTTAGGTCGAGTTTGTTTTGAAACATTCAATCAAGGGTCCTTTTAAAATACCATAATTATGTATAGAAATATTTTTGTTATATGAAAATATAAATTGGTTGTGCAAGGTTCTCCTTATTCAGCAACTTTAAAAATCATAATATGATTCAAAATATTTTGATAATGTAAAATATTTGAAATGCCTTGATAATATAAAACTTTTTTAAAAGTATGAGAATATAGATAAAATTGGATTTGATTAAAAAATCCATGATCCATGATGATATTTAGGTATATATGATGTTTTTCTTATATCCTACAACTTTTTGCAAGTTAGTTGTATGTTAGAAAATGTTTTAGAATCATCCAAACAGGACATTGCAATAATTATTGAAAGAAATTCCTTAGGAAGAGATAATAATTTTGTTGGAGGTCCTAATCCTTCCATTTTTAACCAAAATTACTTGATCTAAAAAAGTTCTATAAAAAGGATATAACTAAAATAATAGACATAGAAACTTAACATATGTTTAACGAAAAATCCTAATCCCTAAAGTTGTCTAAACCTTTCCATTAATACCAACTATAAGGCTCCATATTTAAACATTCCATAATATTGATTTAAGTAAAGAATTTACTTGAGGATATTTTCTGGTTTATAGTTTTATATACTTAGGACAAAACTATTACCAAACAACTCAAATATTACAAAGTAGACACTTCCACTCACTATCTATATTTCCCAAGATAAAACTCTTTAAAGCATGATTTATTTTTTCCTTAATAGAAATTTTCATTAAATTAATATTTACTTATTACTTTATCCTACCCATGCTTATAAAATGTGGAATTTTTTTAACATTGGATATGAACAAAAAGCATAGTAAGGGATACAAAATAAGAAATGAAGTTGTCAGTCCATGAATATTTTAGACTCATGAAGAAATTTTCACAAAATAAAACATTTCACCCATAAAATATAAGTTCTTTAACACACGATATGAAATCATAAGATTTATGAAAACCTTATTATCATTCATAAATAATAAAGGTAACTTGTGGAATCCATAACATACTTATATTGTAGCTTTCACAGCTACATAGGGAGTAACCTTCATGGGTACATTTGGAGTACCCATCACAGTATATTCCCTAAATATTTTACGAGAAACCTTATCATTTAACTCCATCACAAAACCCAATGAATTGGATAACTATCATAGGCTCACCCTCCCTTAATTTTTTATAGAACCACCCGTATATATAAACAATTCCCAAGAACCTTTACCTAATTATAACACATAAAACAAGCATAAATAAAAAAAATAACATTTCCACTTTGCAATCGCAAGATATCATTTCAAGATATTAATATAATCAATCCATTCTCAAAACCACTTTCAATTCCAAAATACCCAAAAATGTAATATGTTATTTATTTTTCTATTAATAACATTACAACTTTTAGAGGAATCCAACTATAAAAAAATGGTTATGGTGGTGGAAATTTTGTTTTTTCCGTATACATAAAAAAAATTCCTCTTGTAAATTTGCAAAACACTTCATATAAAAAGATTACATTTTAAAACCTTTGAATGAAATTAAAAGTCCAATGGGTTTTTCTACACCATATAAAAGAAAGTGGTGTATGACATCAAAATATGCCTCAATGAAAGGAGATTGAGATGAAGTCCCTTACATTGAATCTGATTCACCACGTATGATTTTTATATTCCTAAATAATAAACATAGATTAATTTATAATTTCTTCAGAACCTTTTTTATGTTTATTATTAATTTTATATCACTTATTACCAGGTTATAACAATTACATAATTATTTATGTTCATGTTGGACATTTTATCGATATTCAGTAGTTGAGTCAAAAATGAACTTTGTGTGACATAAATAGTCTCTGAGGTTATAGGTCCGTCATCTCACGAATAATATTTATTACATAATAATCAATTTTATTCATTAATTATACTTTTAAATAAAACCATTTATTTTTTTTATTAAAAATGAACAATGTTATAATCATGGAGATGGTAGGTCATATGTACGAATGAGTAACGTTTTCTATTTCTCATTGATCATTATGAAATGTAGGTAAGTATTATTTTATCATTTCATAATTAATATAAAATCATTAATGTCAAATTAATCATTTAAATAAACTTATATATATCATACAAGTTATGTAGTGAATAAAAACGATTCACATCGCTTCGTGGATGTGATAGTTTACACATACGTAAGAACGACATTATCATTTTTATGTGCATGGAACGTAATAAAATATTTGATATATTATTCTATTATAATTATAAATATTTCATTAAAATAACATATAAACATTAATTCCATAATTATGACCATTATTTAGAGACGGTAATGAAAAAAAACTATATTGGTTTGCAAGGTAGTAGTCCACTATACACGCAAATGAAATGTCCATTTCCCATTTGATGAAATTGGAGATAGATTTAGGTGATGATATTAACATGATAAAATATAAGTATATTGAGGATACTAGGTTTATTATTTCATCATGGATTGATTATATTTAAATCAAGTGGAAGAAGAAATAAAATAAAAACACTTCAATAAAAACATTACATTTCCTTCAGATAATCACATTTCTTAATGCCATAACACCACTAATATGGGTGTTCTGCCTAAAATAAGTCCTCAAGAATTTGGGTAAGGAATCTAGGAAGGGTTTTTGGAAGATATTTTTTGAACCAAAATGTTTTTTAAGTGTATGGAATAGATAAGAACTGTGTCTTTTCATAAGATATGGGGGGACCACTCTTGGAATTATTAAAAGTATTAATTTAATATAAATTACTTTTA
Source organism: Viscum album (assembly GCA_963277665.1). Lineage (NCBI taxonomy): Eukaryota > Viridiplantae > Streptophyta > Magnoliopsida > Santalales > Viscaceae > Viscum > Viscum album. The sequence goes on along the minus strand of OY728158.1, from coordinate 683,689,722 downwards.
TATTAAAAATTGATACAAGTTTATTTATTTAAAATATAAAATGTGTATGTGTATAAATCCATTCATATAATAAAAATTATACAAGTTTTTTATATCTTTTAATCCATATCTTTATGTTTTTACCCTTTTAACTCTTACCACTTTATTAAATAATTTACACTTTGAGACTTAAAATATTTACCATAACATCCCAAAATACCAATAAATGAGTCATTAATGATATTTTTAGACTTATATAAACTAGTTGACAGAATCTTGGATTTTTATAAATTTTATAACATTTAATAAAATATTTTATATTTTAAAATATGAATGAGGTCAATTTTGACACTTTTTATTACATGACAGTTTAGAAAATCATAACAAATTGATTACTAATAAAAAAATAATTTAAATAATTTATAAAATGTTAAATTATTACATAAAATATTTTTATGGAATCAAATATTTATAATTATATTTATTTTAATGTTATTAATACCATTTATTTGATTCTACCTCTAATAAATCCATTACCGCATCATCATTGTGTCATAATTAAATTTTATTATTTATTTCATAAAAATTATAGATAAGATACTATGATTTATTTAATATTTTTTATTTTTATAATTACTATTTTTAGTCCATGATATCACTTATATAATACCATATTAAAAAATAGCAATGAGAGACATGTTTATGACATCTTTGTTTTTACATTAAATAAAATGTTATTAATGTCATAATCCCACCCAAGTGGCTTCCAAAGGCCAACATTTTGTATCAAGTATTGTATGTGTAGATAATAACTCATCCAATAAAATTAATTTAGGTGTTAGGGTAGTTTTATATTATTATAATACTATTTTTACCTTTAATCACCCGATTTACCTTTAACCGTGGTAAATAAAATACTAAAGTTATTATTCACCAAATATTAAGTTGATCATATTATATAACATTTTTCATAATTATTAAATCCATTTATTTCCATTTATTAAAATTAAATTCCTATAAATAGAAAATTAAATTTAAAGTTAATCATGTTGACGGATCGAGAAAACGGGGTTTGGACGTAAAAAAGTTCAAAAGTTCGAAAAGTTTTTATATACAATTTCAATTTTAAATTGATTCTAATGACCTGTATTGAATTAAATTATAAAAAATTAATCTAATTGAAATTTAAAACCAACTGATAGGATAACCTAACTATATAAATAAATTTGATGAAAAAACAATTTTGAATAAAAATGCAGTATTTTTCACTATTTATTAAAATATGAATTTTATCATAAAAATTTTAAATATTCACCCAAAGTGAATGCTTTATATCCCTATTCAAAATAATAAGTTTATTTTTTTAATTATAATTTATTAAATAAAAAAAACTATATTTAAAATGGGTTGTCCATCAAAAGGCGATAAAAATACCTTTTTTGAAAAATAATCGTTTTATGCATAAAATTCAATTTCATCTTATATCATGTCTATAAATAATATAAGATGAATTTTAAACATAATATTGAATATATATATCATTGATATAATAAAAAATATTGATTTTATTATTTTATAAACGTAATTATTAACACTTAAATAGTTTTCTTTAAAAACAGATCCTACATATTCAATTGTTTTTTATTTTCATTTCAAATTAATTTCTAACCAATGAATCGTTATATAAACACGTGTAAACCATATTTTCATAATTTAATTAATACTATTAATTCCCTCAATTCTAATAGCTAGGCGATAACTATCATATCTAATAATAATCTTTTGTTTTATATTTAAGCTTAATATGGCGTATCTGTATGCTATCAGAAAAAGTATTTATTTTTAAAAAATTGGGATGTTACAAAGGACGGAACACCATAATGTGATATAAGTGGATCTTAGTGGATGAATTTATTTTAAAATTCCCATGTTGTGGAAGAATGTCATGTTGTAGTTGATTTTGAGGTTAAGAATGTCTAAAATTTTGTCACACAAGGTGACATTAAGATTAAAGGTGATATATAAGGACATTAAGACCATGAAGAAAGAATTAATTCCATGATCGTTAAGCATAAAGTTTTTTGTATCATAAATAAATGTTTTCTCATTAATTTTTATATCACATTATTATGCTACTGATAGTTAAATAAAAAATGATGAAGAAACCAAATAGTAATGTTTCTATGTATATGCCATGTTATGATTGCTAAAATCGTGGATGTCTGAATAGTTTTGACGGCTTGGAATTATAATGAAGGTTTGATGGTTTTTTGGAATGAATTTTAACTACCTATTTGAATATTTAAGGTTTATATTCACTTATAACCAATCCAATTGATGGTTTTGAAGTAGAGGAAGGTGGAAGTTGTTTGAGGATTGATTTTTTAATATGAATTTCAAAATTTATAGGATATATTGGAACATTATATACTGAAGAAGATAACGAAAAAAAGAATATAACAGAATAGGATATGAGTGTTCTAATAAGGGATAAAGAAAAATAAGGGGTTAGAAACATGGGCTTAATTTAATACCTAAATTAAAAGATTTTGGAGTTTTTTCTAGTTTGAATTCAAATGGATATCATATTTGAAAGCATATAGTTTTTTTTCATATTTGTGAAGATGAAGAAGTAGATAATTCTTATGATGGGGTTAATATATCCAATGTTTTTCAACAATGTGAATGACATTTAAGGATTAAATATTTAAATCTTCTAACAAGGATATGATTATATCTGACCATGAAATTGGGAGAAGCACATGGTTTTAATTGAATAATCACATTTGGAGTTATGAAATAGTTTAATTCAATATTACATGTTGAATTTGGTGTGACCTTCATATCGATAAGCTGAGACGAGATCTATAATTCAATAAACTGACATCTCCTAGAGTATTGTTTAAAAGAGAAGAAGTGGGTGACCCTTGGGAGATAGTGGGATTTTCCTTAAAATATTAAATATTCAATGATCTATAATGACAAGTGACTTCACCTAAATTTGTATAATATGTGGGCCTTGGTGGGGAGTGACTTCATCTAAACTTCCTATCTGTAAATATAGAGTTATAGAGAATTTTGGGTACACCAACATAATGTTGATTGTATTATCCTTGAATGTATCCTAGTGCTAGTGAACCAAATAAAATCTTTGTATCTCTAAATATTTTACTTTTGATACATTTTCATGATATTTGATGTGGTGTAATTCAAAAAAAAGATTAGTGGAATATTATTCTTGTTAATAAGGTAACATTATCCAAAGGGATTGGGATAAGGTTAAAAGTATTAAATTTATTAACAGTCAAATTCATCCCCCTAGGGTGTCTCGGGTTATAGTGGTTATGAAACTATACCACCTCCAGTTTCTAATAAGTTAAACTTTATTTATTCTTTTTAAGTATATAAAGTATAAGGGTGAAGTTTAAAAGGTTTTATAGAACTTTTTGAGAGTTTTGGGGTTTTTCTATGGGTGAAATGGTGGTTCATGGTTTGTGGAAACTGTGAAACACTTAAAGGAAACTGTGCATAGTGAGACATGGGAAAAAGGAAAGGCACACAGGCGGCGAATGGTATTCCCTAACTGTGTATCCACTAAAGATAAATTTTGCACATTCAAAAATAGATTATGATTTTTTGAGTTTTTTGATTCGGCATAGTTGGAGCATGGTTTGGAGACCATGTGAGATGACCATGAAAGGATCACCCTTTAGGTAGTGTCTAACACACTGTTAGCACATAGTGTGCATAACTGTGAGAAAAAACCATGTGTGGTAAGAAATCACCACCTTAAATAGTGTATCTCACTCATTTTTTCCTTTAACCCACTCTTTTTCATACTATATGTCCCTAACTCATGATTTTTCTTTCCAAAAGGTTATGTGAGGTTCTCTCATCGATCTGGAAGTGATTTGAAGGCTTCCCTTGGTGTTTAGAAGCCGATTCCTCATGGTAAGTGACTGTTCTTGGTCGTTCTTGATGTTTTCTTAGATCGACTTCATCGTATCTCTTGTTTTCTTTTATATACACCCAATATTGTTATATATAAGGTTTTGAATTCCAAATATGATTATATTTGGATTTATTTATGATATGGGAGAGATATAACGTGGGTTGTTGAAGATTCAACCTGGGTTTTGTGACGTTTTTTGTGTCGTTTATCATTTTCACCAAAACTTTTGAGGTCAGTGGATTCACTCCCACCTCATCTATTTAGATCCTAAAGTATTAGTTTCAGATTGATTGTTTTGATTGAAATTACTTTTTTTATTTATGTGAATTTCTTTTTGGAAACCATCTTTAGTGAAGATTTAGGGAATTGTGGAAAATTGGGCATTTTTGTGGAATGTTAAACAGGTTTCTTGATTTTAAAATTTATATTTGATGGAATTGTGGTTAATGGTTTCATTGAAATTTTTTCATTAAAATGATGTTTTTATTGAAATAAATTTGAAATGGTTGAAATTATTGGTTTGACATTGGGATTGGTCATAAAAGGCAATGTGTCTTCATATGCATTCGGGATGAATAACGGTAAGAAGTATCCCCCATCATTTTGGGATGGATAATGGTTAGTGATTTCTACCCCATGAAAATTGGTTTATTTAGTTATGTGTTTTCATGTCCATCCAAGTCGGACAAGAGTGTGGAGTATCTCCCTTCATTTTAGATGGATAAGGGTTAGGGATTTCTCCCATCAAAATGGTTAAGGGTAAGAAGTCTCCCCCATTATTCTAGGATGGATAAGGGTTAGGTATTTCCCCCTTATAAATGGTTAAGGGTAAGAAATCCCCACCATAATTTCTAGGATGGATAAGGGTCAGGGATTCCCCCCACCAAAATAGTACTTGTGAAATGGGTTTTAAAGTGTTTTTTGGTTACTTCCCTTAGAAACTGTGGTTATCTTGAGAAAACTATTTTATTAGAACAAATTTATATTTTGATATAAACTATTTTAGAAATTTTATTATATAAAAAAATTATATAAATGTTCCAACTTGTTCTATACTAGTGTATTGAGTAGGGAATTCATTCGGTAAAACCTACTGAGTTTTAGTACTCACCCCTACTTCGGAACTTTGGTGCTTTTACATAGGTTGATTACCAGGATACAGGTAAAGGTAAATTATCACACATCTTTCGCACTAATTTGTGATTCTTAGGCTATTTTGAGGAGTTGGAGATTGGAGCATTTGGATCCTTGGAGTTATTTGGTGTTCGTTGAGAGTTTTAGTTTTCCATCCTCTATTTACTTGGATATTCATTTTTCTTCCATTATGGTACACTTTGGTTGGTTTGATATAAATAAAATGTTTGAGTTTTTTTTCATTTTTTTCATGCATCATGTAGTGTGTTTTATGGTTTTTGGTTGGTTGTTTTATTTTTCAAAGGGTAAATCATTCCCATGTATATTTAATCCCTTCTACATTTATTGCCTTACTTCGGCATCTTGGGGATGTCATTTAAGGCCAATTAACATTCCACCGCCTTCTCAATCCAATGGGAAGGGACTGCATGTTTCAAGTGGTACTATCTTGTTCTTTACTTTGTGGAACAAGTTTTCCATGTCTTGGTTAGTCTTTGACTTGGTATTGGTTGTCAGTCTTAGAGTATAATTCATTCTGGTCTAATTTGGGATCATATAAATGAGTATCACTAAGGAAACATAAAATGTAGAGAATAAAACGACTTAAATAACATTTTTATGTGGAGGTTTATGTTACTAGGGAGTTTGGTACATAATTATTTTTGAGACACTTATAGGATTTGGAATCTCATTTTCATGGGTTTAGATAATGAGATGAGCACGACATGCATTAGAGAAATAACATACCACTAGTAATGAATACATAATTTTGAGTAATGATTTATGATTTGGTGCAATGTGTTGATATTTTAAAAGGGTTGAATTTTTTTTCAAATGAATGATTTTGAAAAATATCATGGTTGTAATATTTTAAAAATGGTATATTTTCAAAAACAAGTTGAGATTTTTTTCTCAAAAATGGTTGAACATGGGAAAAAGTTGATTTTGGGAAAGCATAGTTCTGATAGTATATTATGTAATAATTTGAAGTTGTTAAGCATTTAGTTAATAGAGAGTGATAATTATGACGTTGTTTCATTTATAGAAAACATCACTAGATAGGAATCATAGGAACAAGTCGAAAGAGGTCATTGAGAATGTGGCTACACCCTGGCCACAAGTGAACTAAAACTTGGTCCAAAGCATCGCACAGGCTTTTCAAACAATTCAACCGGGACTGTAAGCATACGCTCGTTTTATGATATTTTTCACTGTTAAAAACCCAAGTAGAGGAAGTAAGGTTGTATTCATGAAAGAAGGTGATAACTCTAACAATAACGACAAGCAGAAGAGGGAAACCTATTCTCAATGGGATAGAACACATCAGAATCAAACCACATGAGAAATTATCCTTCCTATAAGACCCAATATAAATATTGAATTTTTTTAGTGTGGTTTAATGATTCACATCAAGTGAGATTGTGCAGAACAACCGAGAGCATGTCATAATTGCAACAAAATAGGGCATCTCAATTTCTATTGGCGCATTTCTCTAAGGCCGGATGTTAGGTACACTTTCCTTGTGTCACAAGTGTCATATGCTTCGACAGATCAGGGGTAGAAGAATACCTCTCGTCAGTAGAAAATAGAAATCCATGGTAATTCTAATAATTCCATGATTCCTTACCAAGGGAAATCCCAACAAGGAAACAGATAACATAGTGCGGTGATGAATCAATTATATTGAGGTGAGCATGTTATAGTGTATGATCAAGTTGTGCTATCTATGGTGTGATGTATGATTATTTTAAATTTTACCTATATGAATGTGTTTTTTGATAATGGTGCATGTTATTAGTTCATTGATTCTTCTGTTGTTGATATGCTAAATTTAAAAGTTGAGATGATGCCTTCTCTGATAAAAATTAATACTCTTCTGGTCAAAGAGAGTATTGAGCCTTTGTGTATCGAGCTTGTTCTATAACATTTGATGAAGCTGAGATGGTATGGGATTTCTTTATTCTTGTGATATATTTCTATGATATAATCTTAGGTATGTATTGGTTGACAATGTTTAAGGCTTTCATCTAATATTATACCAGAGAGGTCAGTTTTACAAAAGAAGATGGAGTCCAACGTCTCTTTCGAGGAGATAAGAATGTATAGGTATGTACAACGAGCTAGTTGGAACTAGCAGTTGGAACAATATCCTACCAGTTAGTGGCATTTTATTTTTCATCAATGGATGATATTAGGAAGAATAGTTTTCTAGAAGTGGTGGATAAATTTCTAGATGTGTTTCCTGATAATTTCTTAGGTTTTCCACCGATGAGATATGTGTAGTTGTTATTGATATCCTTACAGGGAGTAATCCTATTTCCCTTACATATTATTGAATGGAACAAAAATAATCAAGGGGTTTGAAAGTGCATTTGGAAGAACTGGAAAGAAAAGGCTTCATTCATCCTAACACATCTTTGTGGGCATCACTATTCCTATTTCTAAAAAAGGTAGATGGAACTCTATGACTGTGTGTGGATTATCATAAGCTTAAACAAGTTAAGATAAAGAATATATATCCACTACCACACATTGATGATATGTTAAGTCAATTGAGAGGAGATTAGTGGTTATCTAAGATTTACTTGCAATCAGGATATCACCACTTGTGGGTTTGGAAGTAGGATATTCTGAAAACAACTTTCAGTAGAATATATGGACATTAGGAATTTGTGGTGATGCCATTTGGTCTTCCGAATGAACCAACAAACATTATGGAATTGATGAATTGGATATTTCAAATATATATGAATACTTTTGTGGTGGTGTTAGTGGATGAAATATCGATGTATTCAAGGATGAGGGATAAGTATGAACAAAAATTGGGGATTGTGTTGGGAATCTTAATGGATTGTTGATTGTATACATCGGGTAAAGAAAATGAATATAGTAACTTCAAATGTTTAAATTCGACTTGATGTATAAACTGGTTAAAGATAATTTGATAGTAGATGCCTTGAGTAGAAATTCATATGCTTAGTTTGAAAAATAAGCTTTAGATAAGTGACAGTCATTGTAGGTACTAGTGGAAATGAACTTGGATTCTGAAGACCAAGGTAATGTTGGGGTTTTCTTTCCAGTTTCTTTGGTTCATAATCAAGTGAAGAAGATAAAATAGGCATAAATGTCTAATTCAAAGTGTGTGGTAATGGGGTCAAGACTCAATGATGGGGACACCACTGAGGGCTACATACTGGATGGGAGTTCGGTTTTTTGGTTTATAAATTTGATGGTTGTACCTATGGATTGTTAGGAATATCTTATTCATGCTTACCACCATTCAAGATGGGTTCTTCATCTAGGAATACAGAAGATGTATAAGGAATTGGAAGTGTAGTTTTGGTGGGCTATCATGATAAAGAAGGTGGATGAGTTTGTTTCAAGATTCTTAACTTGTCAGCAAGTTAAGGAAGAACACGAGCTACAAGTAGTTTGTTATAGTCTTTACCTATTCTAGTATGGAAATGAGACCAAATAGTTATTGATATTGTTATAGGTCTCCCAAGAACATTTTGGAAACATGATTCCATAAAGGTGATAGGGTATCAACTTACAAAGTAAACCCTTTTCATTCATATTTGTGAAACACATATGGTGGAGGATATGTCAAAATATATATTAGATAAGTGGTAAAGAGACATGAAATACCAGTTTCGATCGCATTAGATAGAGATATGAGGATTATGTTTCATTTCTATAAATCCTTACATAAATCCTATTAGACTCAGTTGGCAATGAGTATGGTTTATCATCCTTAGATGAATGGGAAATATGAAAGGACAATAAAAACATTGTAATACATGTTGTGGCTTTTGTAATAGATTTTGGTGGCTCAAGGGAAGATTACATACACTAAGTGGAGTTATCATATAACAACACCTATAAGGCCTCGATACATATGGATCCTCTCAAAGCATTGTATGGTTATCCTTATCTTTCTCTTCTTTGTGGGTGGAAATATAAGATACTTCACTAGTTGGGATGATTTGTACCTAAGAAATTACAAAGAAGATTTAATTGATCAAAAAGATGTTGGAGATGACTTAGATTCATTAGAAATATTATGTGGATCATTGTCAATGGTCATTTTCTTTTATAATGAGTGATCATATGTTCTTGAGGATTTCTACAAGGCTTGGAAATTGGTGTTTTGGGAAGTAGGGAAAGATATCTCCTCGATTCATAGGCCCTTTTGAGATACTTGAACGGGTTGGAGAAGTATCATATCGGTTGGAATTTCCACCATGGTTTAGTATGGTTCATAATGTGTTTCATGTATCATAGTTGGAAATGTATCATCTTGACCCTATCCCTGACCATGAGCTCAGATGGGATCATGTTGACCAAAAGTTGGATGCTTCATTGGTACATATCCCGATGTGGATAGTGGATAGGCAATAAAAATTCTTGTATGAAAAAAAGCATTGGTCTAGTGTGGGTTTTATGGAAACATGGTCAGATTTAGGTAGATACTTGGGAACATAAGAATGAAATAAAAGAGAAATGTTTGGAACTCTTTCAGGGAAACAATGGTTTTCTACTTTCCAGGGATGTAAAGACCAATAGTGAGGATAATGTAGCACCCCTAGTATCTAGTAAATTACCCTTTATTTATGATTTTTATGTATATAAAGTATAAGGGTGAAGTTTTCAAGATTTTGAAGAACCTTTTGAGAGTTATTGGGGATTTGCTAAAGGTGTATGAGTGGTTAATAGTTTACAGAAACCGTGAAACACATACAGGAAACTGGGCACACTGATGCAAGAGAAAAATGGAAGGCGCACAGACGACACACAATTTTCACGAACCATGTTTCCACTAAGGAGAAACCGTGAACTTTAAAAAATGAATATTGTCATTTTGAGGAAATGGCTTCAGTATAGTTGGAACATTGTTTGGAGACCATGTGACACAACCATGTGAGTATCATCCTTGAGGAAATGGCTAATTCGTTTTTAGCTCACGATTTTCCATACTGTGTGACTAAACCATGAGCAGCAAGAAACCACCTCCTTAAAAAGTGGATCTGACTCTATTTTTCATTAAATCCACTCATTTTCACCTATATAGACTTAACTAGTTATTTTTCTTTCAAAAAAGTTTTTTAAGGTTCTCTCATTGATACGAATGTGATATGAAGGATTCCCTTGGTGTTTAGAAGTTTATTCCTTGGGTAAGTGATTGTTCTTGGTCGTTATTGATGTTTTCTTAGATCTACTTCGACCTCTATCTCATTTTCTTATATATGTGCCTACTATTGGTATCTCTAAGGTTTTTAATTCCAAATATAATAATAGTTTTCTTGGTTTATGATAGGTTAAGAGATCTTAGGTAGGTTTTTGAAGATTCAACCAGGTTCTTGTAATGTTTATCATGTCATTTATTATTATCTCTAAAAATCTCAAGGTAGATGTCTTTACTCTTGAGTGCTATATTTGGAACTATAAATATTTGTTTCAAATTTATTGTTTTTATTGAAATTTTTTGTGATATTGAAGTGAATTTTTAATTGGAAACTCTCTTTAGTGATAGTTTAGAGAATTGTAGAAAATTGGGCACTTTTGTAGAAATTTAAATTGGTTTCTTGATTTTAAAATGCATTTTTGTTGGAATTTTAGTAAATTGTTTCATTGAAATCTTTTCAAAAAATGGAGGTATTATTGAAATAAATTTTAATTGGTTGAAATGATTTTTTGGTCATTGCGATTGGTAACAAAAGTTTGTCTGTTTTCATATGCATTCAAGATGAATAAGGGTTAGAAGTCTCCCCCATCATTCTGGGATGGATAAGGGTTAGGGATTTATATCCCATCAAAATTTTTTAATTTAGTTTTGTTTTCATGTGAATTTGAGGAGGACAAGGGTGTGGAGGCTCCCCCATAATTTTGGGATGGATAAGGGTTAAGGATTTATCCCGTAAAAATGGATAAGGGTAAGAAGTATCCCCCCATCATTCTACGATGGATAAGGGTTTGGGATTTCTCCACTAAAAATTTTTAAGGGTATGAAGTATCCCCCGTCATTTTGGGGATGGATAAGTGTTAGGGATTTCCCCCACCAAAATGAAACTTTTTAAATGGGTTTTAATGTATTTTTTGGTTACTTCCCTTGAAAATTGTGGTTATCTTGATAAAACCATTTTATTTGAACTTGTTTAAAATTTGATATAAACTATTTTAGAAATTGTTTTATATAAACTATTTTATATAAATGTGCTAACTTATTCTACCCTAGTGGAATGAGTATGAAAGTCATTGGGTAAAACCTACTTAGTTTTAGTACTCACCCCGAATTTCTAACTTTTGTTCTTTTGTCGATGTCATTTATCAGGATATGAGAAAAGGTAAAGTATCACACATATTTATCACTAATTCATGATAATTGGGATATTTAGAGGAATTAGATCTTAGATCATATAAATAATTGGTGTTATATGGTTTTCATTTAAACTTATATTTTGTCTTCCTCTGTTTAATTTGATGTTATTTTGTCTTCTATTTAGGTACATTTTGGTTGGTTTGATATTAATGAAATGATAGAGTTGTCTTTTATTTTTATCATGCATCATGTAGTGTTTTATTTGGTTATGGTTTTTTTGCTTCTTGTTTTAATTTTCAAAGGTAAAATCATCCCCCATGTATATTGAAGCCCTTTAGAAATTATTTCTAGACTTTTTCATCTTAGGGATGTCTCTTAAAGTCATGTAACATTCCAAATCCTTGTCAATGCAATGATATGTGAGGGATGTTACAAAAACACTACTACTATAAAATAAAAAATTACCAGTAATCAAATATACCATTATTAGGGATTTTAAAAAGCACATATAAAACCAGGGTAACAAAATCATATTTATTTTATATGCATTAAGAACCACTTCAGATAAAAGTATACTTTTATTGGTGCTAGTTTATTAGTGATAAAGTATGAATTTATTGATGATAGAATCTAGAATTGATAGACTCATTTATGAAAAAAATTACAACATAACATAGAACACACAAATTTAATGAGAAACATAAACCAGATAAAAAAATTAAAGAAAATGAAGAACAAGATGTTACTGATGAAGAATGTCTAATGTATATGATGAATCCAAAATATATGAACTTCGAAAATAATGATGAATAATTTTAGATCTCAAATTTAATTGATTTAAAAATATATGTGTTTATAAAATGTAACGAATAACTAATATTTCAAATAATATCTTAACAACATTTTTTAGATTTTTATTTCACCCTTCAGAAAATGATGTTGTTATTAAACTTTACAGGTTATTCCAATATTCCATTCACAATTTGGTTTATTAATATGGCACAATGATATAAATAGTGTTTCTAAAATTTCAGTGGGAGAAAAGAATTAAAATTTGTGTCAATATTTTATAACTTTATCAGCATTTTTTTAAAAGATGTAATAAAAATATTCATCAATTTATACTTTAATTAATTAATTATAAAAAATTGTGTAGAAATTTTATTATTATTTATTTTTAAAATTAATCAAAAAATCATCACTTTATCAGTGTTTTTAAGAAACATTTATAAGGAGGTTATTTTTAAACCTATTTTTAAAGTAGTTCGTGAAGACAAATTAATTTTAATTATTGAATAATTCTATATTTCAATAATGATTTTTTGGGTTGGAAGTTGTTATTTTTTATATTGTTTTGTTTCATTTTTCTGTGTTGGTTGAATATTGATAATGTAGTTTCAGACTTACTTGATTGGAAAAGTTACCCCATAATTTTTCATCATAATATAGTTCAAATCTAGGTACCTCCCCTTGGGGGGATTTATAGGGAGGGAAATTATCATGATGAAATAGTTAAGGGAGTTGTATAGGGATACTACCATGATGTAGAATAAAATAACATGATATGGGGAAAGGTTGGTGGATGGTGTTAAAGAGTAGAAACATGACATGTAACTAAGTGTGGTGATGTCAAGAGGAACACCATGTCTTAGAGCTCAAGATATGCAGTGTGGAGCTGGGACACCACAATGAAGGATGGTGTTGCATGTGCGATATCCTAAAAATTTTGGCATATCTTAGGTACATCATAGTTAGGTGTCATGGGGCATGATGTGGTGAAAGGGGGAAACCTTTATATTGGCCTTTGGGGAACCTGTCCTTTGGTTCTTGTAATGTATAGACCCATGGGTCTTGTAAGGGTTCCCTATTAACCCATTAGGTGGGGTTTATTAATAAAATGAAATAATAACTGAATTTTAAAGAAGGATTTAATATTTTCAACTAATTTCCCTTTTTATCAATGTAAAAAAACTCACTAATTTTAAATCCAGGTTATAACAGTGTAAAAATATTTTTGTATTATTATTTGATGAATATGACTTATTACCCTTGAAAATTTGTGGTGTGCAATATTAAATAAATTTATTTAAAATGAAAAAAACAAAATGACCTTAAACTGCAAAAAATTGGCTTATATCATTTGATTGGTTCAATTAAGTTGATGAATATTATATATTTTGATATTCAGGTTCATTTTAGTTTTCATGACCTTAACCATTATTAACTAATCATAAGTGAAAATTAAAAAATTAAATAAATATATAATAAAATTATATTATAACTTAAATCATTATTTATTTTTCAATATAATGAAATGTGATTAACATATTTAAAATTTCCATTTATATCATTAAATCCATCTAAATATTTTCTATCTTGAACGATCTATTTTTTATCAAACTATTTCAATAATTTTAATATTAAAATAATAATTTTTAGAGATATTATCTCTCTAATGTTTATTTTATCATGATATTAACATTATATTAGAAATCTTGGTTATAGAAGTTTACGGTTTTATCCATTTTTATAGAACCCTTTTAGGGATATAAATGGTTTTCTATTAACCATGTACCTAACACTAATTCCTAAAAACCCCATATTTATTTTACTTTTTGGATAATCCCTTTTTTAACTAGGATGATAGGAAACCCCTAATTGGCCTGAAATCCTCATAATATATGGATATAAGGCCATGACGTATTTAAAGCTCTATGTTGTAAAAATTAAGGGAAATTTTAATTTTTTATTTTTCGGTGTTTATGAGAGGTAAAATGGTAATTTACCGTATTATATGATCCTACATAATTTACATAATTTTTATGTCAATAATAAATGGGGTTTTTACCCTTGGTATAGAATTTGGTGTTTTTCCAATCCAGTTGAATTTTCATAAATTTTTAATATATATTTAATAAATATTTATTATTATTCTTATGTGAGCATTTATATCTTCTACACAGAATATAGAGTTGGAATTATAACTTCTATGTTGACTCTAGAATGCGGATTTTTACCTATAAAATGCGAGTTTCAAAATTTTGGTCGAGCTATTTAAATGAGTATTTAAATTGAATTAAAATAATTAAATTTAAATATTGTGTTTTATGGTTCTCCACCACCTGTCTCCCTCATCTCAGATAAAGGAGAGGAGTAGCTTCAACTATAAACTTGGACCAAACAGAGAGAGAAGGAGGGAGTGGTAGGGGAGATCACATCAGGCTTCATTCAATGAGCTATATCAGGATGAGGCGGTAGTTGAGAACATGTCCAAGCACAAAGGTTTGGTTACACTTCCATGGGGTAAATTACTATTTTTATTTTTACCATTTAAAATTCTGTATGTGTTATTTAAATTATTTTGGTTTGGGCAAGGTCCATTTCAGGTTGATTTATGGGTGGAATGGTAACTGAGATTTGGGTTTTTAGTTATAGTGGTATTTTTTCAATGGATATGAGAATTCATTTTTCTCAATAAATGGGTTTTATGAATAGATAAATATGAAGAAGAAGAAAAATAAAATATGTGTGTGTGTGTGTGTGAAATCACGTGTGTAAAGGGTCAGAAGATACTATATATGGGTAACATATGTTACCCTTACTTAGTAGGTAGAAGTGTGGAATAAGGGTAACAAATGTTACCATTACATACCCCCTACCCCATGTCCATGTAAGGCTAATATCTTTTCAAAAAATCTATAAAATTAGTTTTTCTCCCCTTTCTTAACAGTTTATTTTATCATATAAAAAGTTGGTTTAGATAATTCACAATATATTTAAAAAAACCAAAAAATTAGTTTTTCTCCCCTTTCTTAAAGGATTATTTTATCATATAAAAAATTGGTATTACATAGAATTAGTTATTATTGATTCCATTTAATTTAATTATGTAATTTATTATAAAAATGAAAGTTGAATTATTTTAAACTGCAATAAGGAATTTAATTATTCTAAATGGGTATTTTGGAATATGACAAGGGGGTGTGGTCTCTTAAATATGCCTTAAATTTTATTCAAGATTTTATTTTGGATAATTTTATAAATTTTATTATAATTGATGTGATCCAGGCAGGGCTTCCGTGACAGGGGAAGGTCATGCATTTGAGAGGCTGAACATGGTTATATGATATGTGTTGGGAAAGTTTCAACTCATAATGTTATTAATATTGTTATTATTCTCATGAGATGTTACTAAGTGGATATGGGCCCCAAGATATATAATGATTTATACAAGGGATTACCTCCCTCGGATCCAATAATGCTTCATTATAATGGATTCTAGGGATTACATCCCTATAATACATATATTATTAATTAAATATTCCTTGTATTTCTTCTCTAGGATCCATTGAACATGTTTATGATGTCGATAGAGAATCCTAGTGATTCCTAAGATCTTTTGTTGTGTCTTTTGATTTTGGGAGAGATGGGTAGTGATTCCTTTTGTCTATAATTTTAACTTACGATGTTGTGAGCGATTTCTAGTGGTTCATAGTATTTTTTTCATTATACCTAATTAATTGGTGAAGATGGTAAGTCAAAGATTACCTTCTTGGGATCCAATTATTTTTATGATATGGGATTCTAATTGATTCTAAAGATCCATAATTTAATATAATATTTTAGAATCCTAGGATAATTCATAATATTCGGGGGCTATAAATTTTGTGTAGGTGTGTTAAAAAGGCCCTGGGGAAGGACGTATATTCCCCTGGTGATAGGAAACATTATCTAAGACACTTCAGCATTGGCTGAAGCAGGTATAGTCAATCTCATGTATTATTTTAGAACTCAAGGATCAACACTAGTTAATTATTTACACTACTAAACTATATTTATAATTATAAGGATATCACATGTTTATACACATTACATTTATTGGTTATGTATGAGACTGCATTGGTGGTGCCATGTTGAGTTCTACTCACACATTGCTTGGGATTCCATGGAACTTGGGTACCCGAGTGGCCTTCACTATTAATAGGTTAATGTTGGGTAGTATACCAGTGCTTATTAATCAACTGGGTATCTCATATAGAGTTTTGGGGCCTAGATTGTTGTATGTATTGGGGATGGTAGTAGATCCTTATACATTCTCTTCATTTCATTAATTTAGTATATTTTGATTAGCTAATTGGGTGATATGTCATTTTATGTTGGCATAGTCATGAATATATATAACTATATTCTTTCACATTACATTTTTATATAGCACGGTTTTTATTTACTTATTTCTATATACTCTAATTATTTACTGATGTGGATGATGTTTGGTCATTTATTTTTTATTATGAACTCTAACATTAGGGTATAGTATAATAATTATAATACCATGTACCTATAATACTATTTTATAGTTTCTAGTAAACAAAGAGGTGTTCCTACAATTAAGTGTTGACTTCTATTCTGGGCACCAGTCAAGTGGTTTAGGGCAGTTGGATGTTACAATGTGGTATCAAATCTTATGTGATTGGTATCACGAAGTGTATCATGTTTTGTCGTGTCTTAATATTTGAGTAAATGGTATACTTGTGACATAGGAATGTATCATAAATTATGATAGACCTTAGTATGGTTCATCTCAAACACATTTCATGATGGGTATTCCAGGTTACCAAGGATATGGGATTGTTGTTCTTATTTTTTTTGTTACATTTGAGTTGATTAATTGATTCACTTGTTATTTACTGGAGATATATGTGTTATTTGATTGTATCTTCTATTTTTTTAATGAGGTATATGTACATGAATCATTTTCAGAATGTAGGATTCACATGACATGTCTATGCTTCTGTGATTTATATCACTAGTGATAAGCGTTCAACTATTAAAAGTTTCATAAAAACATATATGGTGTTTTATCATATAAATTATTAGTGGAATTATACTCATCTAAACTATGATATAATTCTCTTAGATGATATGTCGTGTGGAATATAAAGAGGGGTCATACTTGATGAAGACTACTAAATACCACTATATAAGGGATGTATGGTGACCCTAGTAAGTTGATATAGTCCTTTGATGCGTTGACGATGAACCCCTTGTGGGTGTTAGTTATGCATATTTCAATACTTAAATTTTTAAAAAAAACCTATATGGGGTTTTATCATGTATATTTTTAGTTTCATTCAACTAAACCAAACAATGTAGCTATAGTTATTTGACACAAATCATTTAGGTTTATGTTGTTGTTGTGTGTGTGTGTGTTGATAGATTATAATGTTGTCCTCTAGGGGTGTCTTCTATATGCGGAGGCCCAGTGTGTAATAGCCTATTAACATGGTTCTGAAGGTGGTAGTCCAATATGTGGATTCCTAGTGGGGATCAGTTCCCATGATTAGGTAGACTACTTGGCTTGTGATGCTTAATATGGTTATCTGATACCCTAAAGTGGGTATGTGATGGCATGTGAGTTGTCTCATGATATTTAAGATAGGAGAAGAGATGTTTCCCAATGATTTATGACCTATGTTAGGTTTGTATTATGGTATATTTGGGAGTTATTAGTGACCCTTTTAGATGTGGCACATGATATTAGTGATTTGGGTATTATGGTTGAGATACACTGTGTAATATGAGGCTAACCTGGGGTAGGGGTTAGGAGAGGCTTGTGAGTTCCCTTATAAATAAGTTGTTTTGGTAGATTCTTCAAGTTATGAGATCGTTGCACCCGAGGTGATTCCTATTATATGGTATAAGAATGTAGGGTGCTTTGGGATTTTGTGATACAAATCACATCAGATGTTTTTGGGGTCAAGGTGGGTTTTAGAGGGAAAGATCAATAAGATAAGAAACCCTAGTGTTTTATGGTGTGGTTACTAATGAGATTGAATATTATGATTCTATATGGTAAAATCTAGGATGGATATAGTATGGGTATTTTTTTTGATATTATGTTGGTGAGTGGGTGATCTTATGGTAGACCATGGAATAGGTGAAATTCTTCATTCAGAGGAGGAGCATAATGGGTGCTTCAGTTATATGATAATAACATGCATTGGGAGTATGGTCAGTGGATTAGGCATGTGGGCCTTATTTCTATGACATATGACTCATGGGATTGTGAGTTGGGTTATGTGATTGGGTTGTACTAGATCAAACACCTATTGGATTTGGATAAGATCATGGTTTTATAATTTGTTTATGTGTGATGTTATTGAGTTTTGAATCAGTGATTTGACATGGATGGGCTGAGGGTTGGTGGTTTTGATGGAATGATTCTAGTCATAGTTTCCCAGAGTTTATATGAAAATGGGGATTTTCTCCTCTATGATTATAAGATGAAATTTTAGATGTTTGGTGTTAGTAATTGACAGTTTAGATTAGTGTGGATCTAAAGAAGTTACATGTGTGCAATGATAGAACCTTTTGAGGTTTCACTCATGGATTTTTGTAGGGTAATCCATGTAAAAGGTAGTGGGATATCAGCTATTAGAGGGTGTGGCTCTCATTTCATAATGAATTTCATTACATTGTCAAGGATTAAGATCCTAGTTATTTGTGAATTGGAGGTAATTTATGTTTTTTGTTATCACTTAGGTGAGAGTGGGATAACCATGTCCAATCATTATGTATCATAAAATATGGAGTGTGGGTTATGGAGGAATTTCCTTGTGTGGGTAGGGTCATGGGTGCCTGAGAATAACCATTATATGGTCAAGGGTACTTTAAAATTTTGATGAGTAGATGAATTTTATTTTTATTTATTTCACCACTAGATATAGTAATTTGAATTTGGACGTGGTATTGGATGGATACCATGGTTTGGCTTCGACCTCAGGATTATTAAGATAAGATATGAGCATGAGTACGATTGGAGAAGCATCGATGCTCATGAGTGGAGTATGATGACAATTTTATATAGTTTAGGATCCAACGATGGAATTACACCAAGAGTAAAGTTTAGACTTTGATGTTGGTATTTGACTGATCTTGGGATGTCTTTGAGGGTGAAGGTGTTAGGATCGAGTGATGTGATGGTGCGTCAGTGAGTTCGGCTATGTGTTTTTTAGAATAGTCAATCAGAGAAGAATCCATCAATGTTTTCATATGTAATTGAGTATAGTGATATAGAAACCACACAAAGTGGGTTAGTGGAATACTGTGAATATTTATCAGTAGGTTATTCTGTTGTTTGGGAGCATCATGGCTCATAATCAGCCCTTATGAGTTATGTCTTTTTTTGTGGAGCATCATAAGCCTGTGGATGAACTGATTGATGAAATCATGTTGTATTGAGATATATGTGTTCCTTTGAGCATCATCTCAATATTTGTGATGGTAGTAAGTTTTAGTACTTTTTTTTAGGAATAATTCACCTCATAGTTATAGTTTCGCAGTGGAAGCGTGATGTAGTTCTGAAGCGAAATGTGATGATTTGATCATTATTTGGCTACTATGAGAGGTTGGGAATTGTGTATAATGGTCGTTAGTACTTATTGAGGTTGATAATCATTATGGTGGGGATAATGTAAAAGCTTTTGTTGTGAAAATGATGGAAACATTAATTTTTAATTTTCAGGTGGTTTGAGGGGTAAAATGGTAATTTACCCTATCAGATGACCTTGGATAATTTTTTATGATTATTCTGTTGATCTCAAATTATGGTGTTATCTAGGGTCTATAATATGGTGAGATTCCAAGAGAGTTCAATTATAAAATTTATTAATATTTATTTAATACATTTTAATTACTTGATTAATGTAAAGCATGATATCTCCTCAACGAACTGTCAGAATGGAATTCCAACTTCACAGTTAAGTATAGAATGGAATGTTTTCCCTAGGTGAGGTGAAAAAAAGTCTCATGTTCTAGAACTAGGGTCGAACTATAGAAACCCATACTTTCCTACATAGATATCACATCTTAGTATATGATTATTCATTACATAATATAATGAATCATGCTAGAATCTTATAGGTCTAGTAGCTTTAGAAAAATGGATACATAAACAACTGGTCTATAAAATATCTACATTATCTCCCACTAAATTCATCATAACTAGCACCCTTCTTATACATATCATACTTCATAACCTGGGGAAATGAAACATTAGAAAGGGTGAGCTAAAATGCTCAGTAAGGGTAAACAAGGGAGACATCAATGATCACGTGAGAATAACATGAACATAAGGGTATGATAATATGATAATATGATAATAAAATTTTAAAATCATACCCTACATATCGTAAATCATAATCTTGAGTCATGCCATAAATATTGGTAGTTGTTATGATATTAATCATAATGTAATAAAAGAACATAGTCCATGGAAGCATAACATTGGAATAATAAATAGAATTGTGGTATATTAATAAGTATAGAAAATAATTTTTTTATAGGCAAGGATTATTAACAAGACTATAATAGTGGATTGTATTCACTCCCCAAACCATCATAGTAGTCAAGATTCACTCCCAAGACAATCATAGTTTATTGGGTTCAGTCCCCAAACCACCGTAGTAGTCATAGTTTAATCCCATGAATATTATAGTATAAAAAGTCCCTTAATAAATTAGGTTCACTCCCAATTATATTACTATTTATCCCATGATTTTTAAATCTTTTTCCAATACATTGGAGGGATATATTGGTCCCACTCATCCTTGCTTATAACATGACCACCATCCTTGGTTATAACATTACCACCATCCTTGTTTATAATGTAACCATTGTCCTTCATTATAATCATAACCACTGTCACATAGTGAAAATCATACAAATGTGTTTCATAATATCATAAATCATTCATCACATCAAGACCCATGAAAAGAAATGAGTTTCATAAATATTTAATCATAGCATAACCCATGGAAAAAAATTGGTTTCATAATCATTCCATCACTTCATTATAGTATAACCTATGGAAAAGATACATGTTTCATTGAAATACTGTATTCATAAACATAACCATCTAGATAAATAATAAGGATTATATACTTGGATCATATATGCAGTAAAGAATAAGTTATATTAATGGTTATTGTCTTTAATTAATATAAATATCATTAAAACATCATTAAAACATTATTTAGTAAAATATCCTGTCTATTTTGAAATCACATAAGAACCCAAATTGATTAAATTAATATTTGTGTTTTGTTTTTTTAATGTGTTTTTATGATGAGAATTAAATGTTACGATGATTGAATTATGGAGTTTTTCCATTGAATTATTATGGAGAATTATTCATAATCAAGTTTCCATGGTAGTTTTGATTTGAAGTTTTGCATTAGATAAAGAAGCATTTAATGTGACTATTTCCGAGATGTTCTTAATTTACAAAACATGTGTTAATTTCATTAGAATAATGAATATTGTTTACCACACCTAAATAAGATCTTATGACGTTTATTATCAATCATCAATAAGTTAAAGAAATAAAGAAAAGTATAGATGGATCACATTTTGATAATCTGGGATATTTGATCATCAAATGGTTAATGTAAATTAGAGTTAATAAAGGGCATGAAAAATATATATTTTTCATAATGCACATTTTGAAAAGATCATGGTTCAGAGACTTTATGTTTGGCTTTAACATTTATATGGTGGCCTCTACTAAAGAAATGTCATGCCAACCCACAATCCATGAGATCTAGGTGCACCACTACTTAGGTGGACACTAGGATCAACCAAAATTTTCAACCAGTATAGATAGGTTGATGACATGAATGGTAAACCATTGCATATGTGAAAGGGAGAAAGTAGAGCCACCATTCGGGGTGGAATAGTGGTGGAGTGTTAGAACGAGGCAGTGCCAGCAGTTCTTCCATTTTTAAATGTTAGCGGAGCACCTTGTGATATAATAGATCATGAGGAAATATAGATAATGTGACGTGGAATAAGTGCTCTCTGATCACTTTTTATCCACCATTTAAGGAAATGTGTAACACCTCGACCCTAGATTCGCAGAGCTTGTGAATTATTTTAATACATTGGTATGATTTTAAGTAATCAAGTCCCAAAGGACTAATTGGTTTAGAAGTCTTGGAAAATATATTACATATATGAAATTTACATTAAAATTTTTAACATAAAACACAGCATAATTAATTCATTGATAACGCCATTATTCTCCTTGATTAACACTACAAATCAATCATAAAAAACTTCTTGAAATCCAAGGAAAATAATACATATGAAAGGGGTGAGATCATATGCTCAATAAGGATAAATAATAGAGAGGAAGCTATCATAAATAAGTATAAACTTTTAAGGAAAGGTACAAATCTAAAACACAAGTTGTTTAAAACATTATCATCAGCATAATATGGAAAGAATAAATCAAATAATTCCATTTAAACTTTCACATGGATATTCTACAAGTCAAAAAATCACATGTAAAATCAATAACTAATCTCATAATGAGGGAATGAATAATGTCAGATATCATAACCACTACGTCGAGGCCTTATGCCAAGACCATCCACAAATATTCTATCAAAGACTTGTTCCAAGACACTAGTTTGTATCATGAGACCTACTGATGCACTGAGGGTCTATAGAGGGCCTTGTCCATCACTTAATAAATCCAATTTATTCCTCATATGGAAAGGATGAAACATAACATAAACATTCATATTAAAACTATCATACGAAATGTTAATACTTTAACCGTAAACTATGAATGGTATAAAAATAGCACATCCATAGTCAAACATATCATAAAACCTTGAATATAATATGGAAGATTATATCATAAAAAAATCAACTTCAAATAGAAATAAAATCCAACAAAGGATGTTGACATAGATGAAAATAATTTAATAAATTCATTAAAACACGTTGAGGGAAATATACCTTTTTACTTTAAAACTTTTCGAAGCCGTGCAATTTTAAAATAAGACATTTCTTTTGAAAATAACCTTGTAAGATTGTAATGGAAGCTTAAAATGGTAAGGTGACATAATGGTGGAAAATAGCCACTTGCATCATATAAGTTAAAAAAATATTTTTTCCTCAATTTGGCTAAATGGCCATTAAGTACCTCATCTGGAAAATGACCAAATGATTCCTTTCAATAAATTTTATAAAAAGTAAAAAATGGGTAAAAATGACTATAAACATCCATAGGATTATAGTAAAACATTTTGTGAAAACATATTTAGAAGCATGGACATGGATTTTGAATATGTCCCAGTAGATACTTACACATCAACAACCCCGAATAATAATAAGATTGTAAAAATAACCCTTAACTTATACATTCATTTAGTATAGGGTGAGTAATACTCCTTTATAATGGTTAAAAAATAATATTAATTTATACGAAGCACATATTTATATTTATGATATCATATATGATTCATTTATGACTTTATATTACATGTTTATTAATAATTTATAAGTTAAATCAATGTTTCAGGTCATTATCGCTTTCATTATCATATGTTGCTTGACTTGTTACTTTTTATAGTATTACTTAGATCATAATTTAATTACTTATAGAATGTAAAATATGATATATATATATATATATCATATATATTATGTATATATATATAATATATAGATAAATAAAATGAAACACATCGTTCATAGTGATGGTAGGCAGTACGTACGCTTGAACGTTGTTTCCGTCTTCTTATATATATATATATATATATTATACCAGTAGCAATATTATTTCATATATTTATTAATTATTAATAATATTTATTCTTATAATCATTCTTGGATGTTGAACATGGAAGATGGGTCTCATCGCATCTTGGAGATGGTAAGCCATACGAACGCACAACCGATGATATCATTTATTTAATGGTTAAATGGTCTAGAATTGGATGGAATATGAATTTTATAAAAAAAATATCATGAGATATGTATTATTTACATCCATTATATTCATCTTTATACCCATATAAATAAAGCGTACATGAAAATCAATTTACACCATGGTGTGGAGATGGTAAGTCGTACGTATACACGCATCGTGATATTGTTTTTAATATGATAGGTAAAAGTCTTAATATGGTTGTCCCATAATTATAATAACATATCAAAATCTGTAAGGTATAGGAGTTAATATTTCAGTATGGAAACAATAGTGAAAGAGGAATTAGATGAAAAAGATAACATTGAAAGAGGTGATAAAATAATTACATCTTTTTGGGTGTCTCCTTTTAATTTTCACAAAAGGACTCCTTAGGGTGGATTTATTCCCAAGGTGTAGTTTCTATAATGATATGATGGATTTTAGGAGTGGAAATGGGTAGGTTTTGGATGAGACAACGTGATTTTGAGGTGTGAATTAAAGATAAGGATAAGTTCCCTTTTATAAGAGAGGTGAGGGTCACTTTAGGAAAAGCTAGAAATATTAATTTATTATAAATTAATTTTTAGTTTCTAATAGCTCCAAAGTAATTTACTTCAAGGATTAGGTGATTATGGGTCGAAATACTCTCAGAAATGTATTTTTATAAAATTTTACATCGTGAAATTAACCTTATCCTTTTGGATTAACCATTAGTTAAACAATTTAACTCTTGCTGAATCTTCTTGTATTTTTATACTATATGGTTAATTTAGTTACTATAAAATTCCAATAGAACCGAAAGTGGATCATTAATGACATTTTTAATTTTATCTAAGTCATTTGGAAGAATATTATAATTTTAGGTTTTTTATATTCTTTAATAAAATAGAATTTTTTTAAAAACTCATTTCTGTAAATTTTAATACTATTTAGTAATTGATTTTTGTAAAATTCATAACAACTTGATTCCTTAAAACCAAAGAAATTAACTCATACCTAAGATGTCAATTTCATCTAGAAGGATTGTGTATGGAATTAAAATGTTCAAATTACATTTATTTTAATATTTATAAAATTCATTTATTTGAATCATTCATTAATAAGGTAATCACCGCATCATCATTGTGTCATAAATAAATAAATTTATATAATGTCTAAAATTTATAAATAAAATATTTTAATGTATGAAATATTTTTAGCTTTAAAATTTCTATTTATAATAACATAGATCAGTTATATAACCCTATATTAAAATTTATTTAATAAAAGATAGATGTTTATTTTATATTTCTATTTTCTTTAAATTAAATATTCTAAAATGTCATTTTGACACCCAAGTGGCTCCCAAATGAAAATATTTCGGTATAAGGATGATCATGTTCGAATATATCTAATACAATAGGATTAAGACATGTGTTATTCTAGTTTTATATTAATATAATAATATTTTTTACCCTTAGTTACCTGATTTACCCATTAACCATGGTAAATAAAAATAATTACTGAAGTTACTATTCATAATGTCCAAAAATAAAAAGTACCTATTTACAAAATTTGGACATTTTGACTCCAAATATGGAATATATTTTTCCAGATTCAAAACACAGAATAGGCATAAATTTATATAAAATTTATTCTTGTTGTCACAGCTAGAAAGCAGGTTTTTTAAAAAGTAAAAACTATCAAAAGATTGACATGTGTTTATTTTCAATTTAAATATGAGATTAATTAAAATTAACTAAATTATATTAAATGATAAAAATATAATCTATTTATAATTTTAAACCACTCAAATGTATAATATAACACTATAATTTATTTCGATTAAAAAAGTTATTTTCAATTAAAATTTTGTATTTTTTACTATTCATCAAAATATGAAAGTTATCAGAAAAGTACCAAACATTCATACAAACTAAATTTTTATGTCCCAATTATAAATAAAAATATTATTTCATCAAATGGAATATATTATACTATCAAATATTGTATTTGAAAAGGGTTCTCCATCAAAAAGCAGAAAAACTATTTTTTTTATAAATACTTCTTTTATCTAAAAAATTGAATTTGTCCCTATATTATATCTAAGAAACACATAATATGAATTTTAAAATTATATGGGATATATATAAAATTCAAAATGTGGTTAATACTGTTCATAATAGATTTTTAACCAGCTAGTTTGATAGGTCATGGTGCGCTCGAACTCGGTGTTGCATGTAGCGCAGGATGTTGATTTATTTAAAAAGAAAAAATATTGTGGAAGATTCAGGTTTTAAATTATCCCCTCCTTAAATAAATTACATCCTCACAATTTAAACATGGGATTGAAAACTAGGGTTTTGAAATTTTAAAATATCTTTGTTGAAATCCCACATCGACAAATAGAATAATGAGACCTCTATTTTAAAATAAAGGGAAGTATGAAGGTTTCCAGAAATAACACATACTTGGGTTCCATGGATAAAAACATGTACAAGAAAGAAAAAAAATCTTACCATCATGTTTTGATGGAGAGTGATAGAGAACATGATCAGGAGAAAGTTAACAGTCACAAAGATATAAATCTATGATGATCTAAGGGACCATTTGATTCATCGAAAATAGGACTAGGATTACATTTTTTTCATTTAAAGATCATCTCCCTAGTGTTGAAGAAATATTTTACTTCATAAACATATAAAACAATGAATCATACTTAATTGAAATTTATAATTTCATCCTTTAACTAATTCTTACCACAAACTCGTCTTTCTTTTCAAAAGATAATAAAATTAAAAAATATTCTATTTATCTTAATCGTATATGGTTACAAATATAAACATATACCATTTCAATGAATAAATATATGTTATAATAACCAGTGACTTATTTTTGGCCTGTGGTAGGTGATAAATCCTTTTTTCACTTCGGTTGTGGGTTCGATTCCCGCTGCCTTGTCCGACATGACGAGTTATCACCCGTCTTGCAGGTTGTCCTTTATCTAAATCTAAAGCATTGTAACATTCCAAAAATAATCTTAAGAAATGTTTTAAAATTAAAGAATATTATCCAAATTTCAACTTAATCCATTCCAAAATTTAGAGTTATCCAAAATACATATGTCCAAACCCTCTTTAAAAGGTCTCAAAATTTGAAAAATCAATTGTAACATTCAATTCCCCATACAATGTAATTTTTCTCTTATTATCACATACTGAATATATGGTTACCTTCGTCATATTAAATCCTTATTAAAAATAAAATTTACAGTATTACGATCCTTATATATATCACATTCTTTTAATAATAAGAATATAATTCTTGAATCCCAAAATACATTAATTATTCCACTTCGAACGTAGTAATATCATACGATTGACCTTGATCTATTTGCTTATTTTGAAATATATTTCCTTGATACTTTGGAAAGTAATTTTCATAATGTCCCATATCTTTACAATTATAACATTTCACAGCTTCTTTCATTCCCTTAAAATCATGGGCCTGGTGAACTTTTTCTCAAAATTTATAACAAACTCTCATTCCTTTTATGCAAGTAATGTGGTGTTTCTTCCCAAAATTATCACATAAGAGAAAATCCATCTTTCCCTTTTTCCCTGTATCTGTCTCTTTATCCACCATTCTTTTCTTCTCTTGCTTTACTTTAATGTCATAAGACTTAGATAATTCGTTTTCCATATTGATACCACACAAGATTATATCTTCATGTGATGAGAAATATTGTGAGACTAATGCCCATCAGAGGAATGTTTTTAAACCATCAATGAATCAATCAATATTACTTCTTCGGTAACATTTGTAGTGTGTAGTTTTCCTTGGTAACCTCATGAAGTTAGCATCATACTATTAAACATTCTCATTTTCTTTTTTTCTCAGAATTAGAAATTTTTTTACATATCATCTCATAGTTCACGAGGAAAATATTTTTCTAGGAAAAGTTCTTTAAACTCCCTCCATTCCATATTTTCTACTTCATCATCCTCCTTCAGGTTTTGTATAAATAACCACCATTTATTTACATCTCATGAAAGACTATAGACTACGATAACAAACATTTCCTTTTCGTTACTACCCAAAGTAACAAATATTTTCTATAAGGAACTTATCCACTGCTCAGCTACAAAAGGATATGTAGTCCCATATAATGTTCGAGGTTGTTACCTCATGAAATAGTCTAACATTGATCCTCCATGTTGTGGATTAAGATTTACCCTATTGGTAAGGT
The DNA here is from genome assembly GCA_963277665.1 of Viscum album. Taxonomy (NCBI): domain Eukaryota; kingdom Viridiplantae; phylum Streptophyta; class Magnoliopsida; order Santalales; family Viscaceae; genus Viscum; species Viscum album. Next base: position 683,661,350 of record OY728158.1, on the reverse strand, counting down.
TATTATTCATAACCTTGTTGGGACCAAGTTGGATGGATAAATAAGTAATAAAAGTTTGTTATTACAGAGTGTTGTCTTTTGTTCTCAAAGAAGCTAAATCAATTCACTTTGTAAAGGACATGTAAACTAGACAATGCTTTGTTGATATGTATTTCACAAATATCATAAGTTTGGAGAACTTGTGATTAAATCCTTATGAAGGAAAGAGGGGGAAATGATGATGCCATGCATATAAAGTTTTGATTGGAAGGAATGATATTGCTGGAAGATAAGGAAGTTTTAGTACTTACCATTGTAACTCTGACGATGCTAAGGATGATCTATCAAAGGATATATGTCACGATAGCAGATTTCGTGATGAAAGCTGAAGAATGGTTATGTGAACCAGTGAAGAGAGAAATGAAAAAGGAATAGACCATCTGGAGGCAGCACAAAAGAACAGTTTAATGTGGCGCCGTTTTTCAGGGTTGGCCAAATTTTTGGGCCTGAAAATCGGAAAATGTAAAGAAGTGATTTTGGAAAAGTAAAGAAAGTGACGCCCAATTCAAGAGTGTCATGCAAGTTATTGCATGAAATTATTAGCTTATATGTATTGGAAAGCAAGTATAAGTGGTTTGCAAGTCATATTCCAGTGATTATCCAATAAAAATATGACAACGGAAATAAAGTGGCGCACAAGTTAGAAATTGTCGTGCAAGTCATGATTATCATCCAGGTATTGGCGTGCAAGTGTGGTGCACATGTATAAGTGGCGCACAAGTGTATGTTCCATGCAAGTCATATTCCAACATCATCATATCAAAATATTTCAAAGGAAAGAAAGTGTTGCGCTAGTGATGGAAGGGTTCGCAAGTGAGGGAGAGGTGCGCAAGTGATCTAGCGGTGCACAAGTATTGGCGCATAAGTGTATGTGGCGTGCAAGTCATCAAAATCCTATAAATATAAGACTAGCCTCATCATTTTAATGATGCACAAAACTAAAGAAAAAAATAGAGCTCTGATTGTGCAAGTAGTAGAGGGTGCTCTGATCACACAAGTAGCAGAGGGTGGGACACAAGCTGAGGGTTATTGATAAGGAGAACAAGTAGGGTGATGTGCATGCTTTTCCATAAATTTTTTTCCACACAAGTTTTTCCGCACAAGTTTCCAGAGGCACGCAAGTAGGGAGGTGTGCAAGCATAGAGGCGCGGAAGCAGGGAGGCACGCAAGCAGGTGGCGCGCAAGCAGGGAGGCGTGCAAGTAGGGAGTGGCGCACAAGTTGTCTACAGCAGGAAGTTCTTACCAGCTTCTTGGTAGGAAAGTGAATACTTGTTCTGAAAGATTTCATTTGTGAAAGTTCATTAAGAAGCACAGAATCATTACATTACCCTATTTGTGCTAAGAGGGAGCACACGAACTATTGTATTGTTTTCAAAGCGCAACATGAGTGTAAAGATATATCTTACTCATTGTATTCCACATCAAAGGATTGATTTCTAGTGGATTTTGTGGTATTGGATTATTTCCGTACCATACTAGGGACGTAGCTAATCTTGTTGAGTAGTGAACCTTGTAAATCTTGTGTTCCTGTGGTTGTGTATGTTCAGCATGGAAGAAACTTTTTAACAGGTGGAAAAGGTTGTTTCAAAAAGCAAGAAACATAAAAAGAAAAAAGATATCACTGATTCAACTCCTCCCCCTCTCAGTGATACTTGGATCCTAACTAGGAACTTCAAACCTGGGTCAGTTGTCACAGTATGGTTATAATCTATTCATTTCTAGTTGTATCACTATATCCACTATCAATATCTATAATAGGAGGGAAATACCAACATGGATTATGGGCATTGATGTGATTTCAATTTCTTACACTAGGAGCCGTTTTTATACAATATAATACAATATAGTAGGTTATGAATCATAATTTATAATTCTAAACTAATAAAATACTTAACATAAATTGAAAAATTTATTCATATCGAATCCATAATCATAAACATGGTTTTTTTGGACATAGTTAATCATAAATCCTTCATAATGGTTTGTAATGAAAATATGAATTATCCTAAGCATATCCCCTAGGAGTGTCAAACCAGGATTGCAGTAAGACCCGTTGTCATGTACTAGGTGACCCCAAGTCAAGACCAAAACACCTTGTTGGATTTTTCACCCCAAGGTATATATGTTCCAGAACCACGTCCACTTGTAGTATCCAGAAACGGATGTACTTGTTGGAATATCCAAGTAATTCCTAATTTACCAAAATTCTAGGGGTTTCATCTATACTTATCCTCAAATTCTATCTTAGGGTTATGAAATCTAATCTAAGTTTTCTAAATCTATTTCCAAGGTTGTTTCTAAACTTCCTCTGATACCAACTAAATGCCCCAACCCCATAAGCCTAGAGCTAGTGCATTAATTTAGCACATTAGTATGATTACAAGGAATCATGTCCTGAAGGACCAATAAATTTAGAAGTCATGGAAAATAGATTACATACATGAACTTTACATTAAAAATTTTAACATAAAACATAGTATAAATAATCCTTTGAGAACAACATTATTCCGCTTGATTAACCCTAAAAATCAATCTCTACTATAAAAATGACATATAGAAATGGATCAATAGAAAAATTTTAATTTATCTATGGATATAGGAAAGATTAAACAACAGAGATATCCCCCTCCCCCCCCCCCCCCCCCCGTGACAAAAACTCCCTCTAATTTTGCTCTCCCACCCTCGCGCTCAGGTTTCGGCTTGCCACTCCCACCCTCGCGCTCGCAATTTCCTCTCCCACCCTCACATTTGGGTTTCCCTTCCCACCCTCACACTCGATATTTTCTCTCCCAAATCCCTTATCCTCAGCAGATATTCACCTGATCGATTCTCCCTCATCAGATCATTGTCAGCTTCTCCTTTGCGGTTCCTCCATCCTTCATCGGCTTCTCCATTTTTGGTTCCTCCATACCTTGCACATTCTTCAGGAATTCCTCCTACTTTTGGTGCATCGGTTAGTGCTTCCCCTCTTTGCGATCGAGCTCCCCATCTTCCACACGATCAAACTGCCCCTCTTCGCGATTGAGCTCCCTTCTTCTAGCGTTCATTGTTTCACTTGATGTACATTTCCTTATGGAATTTTTTAGTGTTTCTAAATATTTTGGGTGAAATTGGCGACTTATTTCAGTTCATTGGTTTAAATTTATTTATGAATTGATGAGTGGGAAGTATTGAGTGGTCAGATTTCACAGGTTGTGTTATCGGAGCTTTTTTGGTTCTGTTTCTCTGCCTATTTTCATTTGGGATTATTGTATCAGCCTTTTTATCCTATTATATTTATGTATCTTCTTAGACATTGTTTTATTTTCATTGAATCTATATCCTTTTATGGATATTTTCTTATACTATGTTTTCAAGGATTTTTAATTCTTTTTTCAATTTTTTGTTTATTTTCACATTAATATTCATGGGAGAAATAATTCCCAAAAGTGTTTTCTCAATACCCATGTACTATTATCTAGCTTAGGGGTATCCAGAACCCCATTTGGGATAGTGGTGGGTTAGTTTATGTGTCTATTAAGATGGTATCTACATGAAATTTCATTTTAAATGGTATTAGATCCTATGATTTATTATAGGGACCTTGGTTCTCCAATCCATCTCTTTTTATTTGGGTAAATTGGGTATGATTTAGTTGGGATTTTCATCAGGACTTTGGTGGTTGGTCACGAGTGGGTTCATAGTCACCACCCTTCAAAATGACACATGAGTTTCCATGGTTAGTGGGGTTTGAGTTATGAATTTTTAATTTCACGTGATTTTTTGTGATGATGTAAAAATTCTCATTTGTATTGTGTTAGTTACCATAGTTCTCAGATTAAATTTTTTGAAGGGAAATTTTTTTTTCGATGGCATTATGTTAGTTCACGCGGTTGGATAAATAGGGCAGTGAACAAACACTCAACCTTAATGACGTTATAGGGAATGTTAGATAAATGGACCATAACCTAGCTACATGGCTTAGTGAAGCATGGTTTTGTATCCCATTTCACTAGATGTTTAGACTACCATTTAGAAATTTAATGCACAAGTAGTTCAGTAAAGGTGGGTCTTATTTTATGTTGATGATATAAATTGGTTTTTATATGGATTTTTTTGTTCCCCCATTTTTTTGTTATCTTTCAAACCATTTTCATTAAAATGTGAGTTTTTTATTGAAATTTATTTCGGTTTTAAATAAAGATTTTAATCTTGTATACAAAATGGTTTTGAATTTCATTAAAGATTTCTGGTTTGGGGGTTACTACATTTTTTTTGTTTATAAAATGGAATTTCATTGCCCAGTTTTTATTTATTTATTTATATTGGTTTATTTGGTTATAGAATCTAGAAAATGTTTTAGTTATAAAAATCATTCAATTTACAATTTTATGATAATTTTATATCCCTTGGGCTGTGTTCCAAAAAATATTTTTTGTTTTCAATGGATGATGATGATGTGGTTAATATTTAAATCAACAATTAATTATGGGTGAATTTTTTGGAAAACGGTTTAGGGAATGGTATTTTAGAATTTGAGTTGATTCTTTATTTTGTAAGTGAATTAGTGGTTTTTAAAATCAAGATGAAATGTTTTGGAACTCCCTATGAAAAGTTGAATTTTAAAAGAAATTAAAATTTTCCAAATGGTTTTGTGCTTCTAAAAACATTGGAGTTATCAGAAAATGGATTTTTTTATTTGTGAATGTAGTGTTTTTTAAATAAATGCGATTTTTGGAATATGGGATTCCTTGTTTGCTTGTGCTTTATGGGTTTTGTCCCACCCTGTAGGTTGGGACCATTTGATGTTATTTTAGAAACATGAAAAAGTGTGGTATATTTTTTTATTTGATTAAATCATGCCTCCCTTAAAGGTATTGGGTTAAGGGGGGTGTTCATCTTTAAGGGTAGTCATTTGATTATTCATAGATCTTGTTAACTTTCAAAGACACGAGTAAATTATTGCCCATTTATAGATGATTGAAGGTAAGGTTTGTGAACCATTATTGTGATGAACAATCTTCTTATGTTTTTAGGTGTTGGTCAGTTTTGGGGATTAGTGCTTTAATTTAGATCCTTGTATCCTTGAGTTAGATTCCAATTGGTATGACCCTTTGTGTGTTCATTAGGTTTCACTTAATTTGGTTTCGCTGTTCTTCGATGCTCACTCTATAATGTTCATATTTGCATGTATGGATTCCTCAGATATGTTGGGATTGTGGTGAATAAAAAGTGAATATGGTGTGTTTGGAATCCTCTTTTCAGTTATGAGCAAGTGGATGTGAGTCCACAATCATAAAATTCCATTACATTAAAGTGGTGAAGTCAAAAAACATAAACAATGATGCATACAAAGAGGATGTGGTTAAATAATTTTCCTATGTGTTCATTAAAGGCATATAAAATAGAAAAACAAAAAACAAAAGTGTAAATAAATACATATCCAGCACAAGTTAAGTTCAAAATAGATATTAATTGGGGAGTACGAAGATCCTAAGACTCTAGGTTTATATCCACAGGCTCCCTGTTTGATGTTTTCCATATGAGTATCCTTCTCATCGGGAGATAGCTACTTAAGATGGTTGGTATTATCAATAGAATGAATAATTTCCTATTATGGATAATGTGAAACCAAGGTGGAAACTGGCTACCCATCTAGAATGGGTTGGTCTAAAATAATTGGAGTCTAATCTGGGGTACTGGGTGCAGCATGCCCATATACTACTAGGTAACTCTACAATGTAGTCGTGGTCTATGTCGGATTTTATGTTGTGGGCTACTCATTAAGTACCTTTATAATCTATAAATATGTTCTAGTTTGGGTATTATGGTTTAATAATGTAGTTCTCTTCACCTTTTTTTGTGGCATGTCCCTTCCCCTTGCTTTGGTAAGCTAGAAAATACTCATGTTGGGCAGTGGGGCTGCTGATAACAACAAGAATTTGAATATAGTGTCAGCTTTTTAGGCCACTGATTTCAGTCAGAATAAGGGTAGGGGTTTATAAGTCAATGGAAGAGAAAAGTTACAATTCTAGTGAGGTCATATAGAGATAAAATGGGTGGACTAGTGGCTTGGGGAACAATAAACCACATCCCTATAATAGAATATGATGTTGTTCAATATGGAACTGGACAGAGGCACCCAAGTAGAGAAACCACACCTCCAAAGTGAGGGTGGGTGAATATGGATAGGCCTAGGAAATAGATACCCCCTTTTTAGTCTCTTTCTGGGTGATCCTATATCCCAATGTTCCTGGAGATAGATCCTCACTCTCAATAATAGTGTACTCAGGTGACCACTCATACTATTTCTCGATCAATATAATTATGCCCAACATAAGTAGAAGATGAAATTCAATCAAATATAATTGGAATAAGGATGATAGTGGGATTGAGGCCTCAATGATGATGAGGTTATCTGCCATATGTGTAATAAAGTTTCCTCCCACCTGTGTAACATCCTTCATCTTACCTATTGGATTGGGAATGGGAAGAGGTGTTATTAACCTTAGGTGGAATCCCCAGAACATCAAAGTCTATAAATATGTTCCAGGGGAATACTAGATCATTAGAGGATGATTTTCCTAGATATGAGAACAACCTATTGAATACGAAACAAATACAACCAGTTCTATATTGTGCATTTAATGAAATACAATACAACCCAAACTAGATGTAATATCGGAGTAGAAGATGGAATAAAATTTATGATACTACACATACATAAAAAAAATAACGCAATGACACAGATGTCGCATCAACATAGGCATCACCCCAAACCAGCACCAAGATCCAAATCCAAGATCCATGCCTATAACATTATGATACATCACTAGAGAAATATGACACCATGCCTTTACATATATCTATGTACACAAAATCTGCAAAGGAACCAAAGTTCCCAAGTAAAGGGTGAGTGTAAAACTGAGTAGGTAATCCTCAAATACATTACAAAATTTACCACTAGGAAGAAGAACAAGTTATATCACATTTATATTTATAGCATAATATAAGTAGAGGGAATTGGGGGGGGGTTGGGGGCTAGTGTAGGTTAGGGGGTTGGAGGATGATGCAGGCTAGGGGGCTGGTGTAGGGGGGGCTGGTTTGGGGGGAGGGGACTGGTTTGCGGGGAGGCTAGTACATGGTAAAGGGTGGGGGTGGTCCAGGGGGGGTTAGGGGCTGGCGCAGGGGTGTGGGGGGTTTGGGGACAGGTGCTGGCTAGGGGGGTGGGGGCTGGTGCTGGCTAGGGGGATGGGGGTGGTGTAGGGGGAGGGGGACTTGTTTTGGGGGGAGGGGACTGGTTTGGTGGGGAGGCTAGTATAGGGAAAGGGGTGGAGTGCTGCAGGGGGGTTAGGGGGGCTAGTGCAGGGGGTTAGGGGAGTTGGTGTAGGCTAGGGGGTTGGGGGCTGGTGCAGGCAAGGGGGCTGGGTGGGGGGCTAGTGCGGGGATTGAGTAAGAATAAAAGAAAGAAAATTCTATACTTTATAAAATTTATATACCTATATAAACTAATAATAAAAGATTAATTCCAGAAGAATAGCATTCTAAAAATGAGGATTCAATTTATAAAATCAAGGGGGATATGGGATTGAAGAGTTTTAAATATTTTATACATTCCAAGAATGGATTTTCCTGGTTAAGAACAATGTGTGATCCCTATTTCTCGCATTTAAGTGCTGATGGAAGTTTACTTTATTCCCATAATTTGGTGATTTTTTATTTTTGAAATGGAAATTGAAGGTGATGTTTGAAAAATAAATAGGTTTATTAATGATCATGTTATTTAGTATTGGGATGTACATATCAATCTCAATATTATTTTTTCATTGTTGGTTATGGATTCATGTATCATTTAACATGCACAGTTATCACACTGATCATATATATATAAGAATTCGTTCTATCACATTTTTTTCCACTATTTTCTTATAGGTGGTTTCTCATGATGATGCTGATTCTATCCACCACCATCGATGATAGTGAGTTCAACATCGGATTTGGGTAAGGTTTATTCTGTTTTTATTCATTGGCCCAATTTTAATTAAGGCATTTGAGATTATATAGAGATATGAAAAATGGTTACATGTGTTAGTGTAAAGGGGTATATACAAGTATTAACATATATATAAGGACCCCCTTGTGCATATTTGGCTATGAAAATATGTACATATGGGCAAGTTGTCCTTATATATATGTGAAGCTTCATGTTCGTGCAAGTGGAAAAAAGGTAGATTTGAGTTGTCGTTGTCAAAAGAAACGTTCCTTGAGGTTGAGGTAGGTTCCCTCTACCTAAAACTTTTTGAATTCTATAAGTTCCTGATTGTTTAAATTTTTTTTTTCCATAATTGCTTTATTGTTTTAAAAAATGGTTTTCTAATAATCTCTAGCTTTGTCAAGGAAGAATATGAATATAGCCATTGAACTTATTTATAGACCTTTTTCAAAGAGGTTAAAAAATTATAGTAGTTTCTAGATACCAGAACAAGAGATCTAAAAATCATACTTTGATAATCCTTAGATACATTCATGATCTCATTCAAATTCCCATCAAATTCATCATAAAAGAACACTACTTAATTTTAAAAATATATTAGTTCCAATTACAAGCTTCTTGACATCTTCTCTGGTATTATGGAACTCACCCATAATATTCCTCTTGAAAACTTGCATAAGGAATAGTCTTCAATACTATAGGGACTGGATCTGTAAGGATACATAATTCAATTTTGAGAGAAATTGATCTACTCCACTCTAAAAAACTGGAACAACTAAAGGTTCTAAGGTGGAATTTATATAGGGTTAAAACATTTTGATGAAATCAAAATAGCTTAATAAAAAACTTTATAAATTTCATAGGATTCCCTTCATTTCAGTCCTGAAAGAATTAACCCCATCAAGAACATTTTTCGACATGTCTAATTTCACCATTGAATGATTTTGTAACATGTACCTATGAGATACAACCATAACACCAAGATCATTGAACACATACTTGGTAGTATAAACATCCTCCAAATATCTAACTAGACCATTCACATCCTTAAGATCTATGAAACTTACTTCAGAAAGAACTTTTTGAATAGGAGGGAATGATTAGAGATTCCTAATCAACTTTGTTTGCGTAGTCGTTAACCCAACCAACTTCTCAAAATCAACAATGGTAATAGAGGACTTCTTAAGTTCTTTAATCTCATCATTAGTATATTTTAACTCCTATTTCAGCTCATTATAATCTCCTGAAATATTATCAAACTCATTTAGAATATCAGTGGAAAAAATATTACATTTTATAACTTTTTGAGATTTTACTAATAGAGGGTGATTCCTCATGCAAAATAGGAGGTGGTGATGGTATAGTAGAGAACCCTGGAGCTGGGCCAAGTGAGACAAATAATATCCATGGAGAAAGGGGGAGGTTATAGGGGGGAGGGTGTATATGCCGTGCAGGGGGGGAAGGGGGGAGTGTGCACGGGGGTCTTCAGGGGTAGGGGCAGGGGGACGGGGTGCAGGGAAAGGGGGGATGGTGAAAGGGGGTCTTCAGGGGTAGGTGGAGGGTTCAAGGGGTGTGGGGGAGGGGGGCTGCAAGGGGAAGGGGGAGGGTGCATGGGGTGTGTAGGGGAATGAGGAGGGTGCAAGGGGTGGGGGTCTGCAAGGGGAAGGTGGAGGGTGCAAGGGGGTGTGTGAGGTGTGCAGGGGGGTGCATGGGGTGTGCGGGGGGGGGGGGGGGGGTTTAATCACACCTATTAAGCTATATTGTCATATCTTCTTTTATCACATAGTCAAAAAAAAGTCGTATTTTAGATATTTGAATACTTTTAGGAAAGGCTTATACACAACAAGTTCATATGAAATTATAAGTCATATGATTATCAATGTTTTAAAACATAAACACTATTTGCATATCATTTTGAGTGCTTCTTAAAACTTCACTCCCAATGAAATACCCTTATTCTTGACAACGTAGCATCGAGTAGTTAATAATCAGGGAAAACAACCATCTCCATGGACACAACATTATGTAGTCATCCACCTCCAAAAGATATATTCTCATCTTTCACAACTCTAATATGTCAACCAAAACGCTCGTAGAGGGCTTCTAGTTTCTCACAATTTTGGTATAATGTTTTCTCTTAATGTTTGAGGGTGTTTATATAAAGATCATATCCAATATACTTGGTATCATTTCAAAATGATTTTCAATGATTTGAATAAAACCTATGATGCATTCGTGAAAGTTGTAGATTATTATAAATATGCACCAAAGTATATGACATGATGTAGTAAAATCCATCATCTGGTGGTTTGTATTATCTAGTTATTCATGATACCACACCTAGGCTTGATTCATAATACCACACCTAGGACACTATGACTCCCTACACCTGAGGACTCTATGACTTAACTAGGAAAAAATCATTCCTATTTTAGTGCCATTCCAAAATTCCACCTATAAGGGGTTGTGCAAGGGGGTTGAACAAGGGGTATGAGGGGCTATGCAGTGGGGCTGTGCAGGTGTGCAGGGGGGGTGCAGGGTGGGGTGCATGGGGGGTTGTGCAGTGGGGTGCCGGGGTTGGGGGTGTCTGTCCTGGGGGTGCAGTGGGGCTGTGCAGGTGTGCAGGTGGGGGTGTAGGGTGGGGTGCAAGGGGGGCTGTGCAGTGGGATGGGGGTTTCCAGCAGGGGTGGTTCAAGGGGTGTCCAGTAAGTAGGGCTGTTGTCCGGGGGGGTCTGTACGGGGGGGGGGGGGAGTGGGGGATGCAGTTCAGGGGGGCTGTCCAGGAGGGTTTCCAGGAAGGAGGGGGTGTCCAGCAGGGGTGGTGCAAGGGTTTTCCAGCAGGGGGGCTACTGTCTGGATGGGGTTGTCCGGGGGGGGCTGTCCAAGGGGGGGCTGTCCGGGGGGTTTCTAGGAGGGGGGGGCTGTTGTCTGGGTGGGTTTGTCCAGGGGAGTTTCTAGGAGGGAGGGGGGTGTCCATGAGGGGGGTCTGTCCAGGGGGTGGAGGGGGGTTGTTGTCCGGGTGGGGATGTCTAGGGGTTTTTCCAAGAGGTAGGGGTGTCTAGTAGGGGTGGTACAAGGGTTGTCTAGTAGGTGTGCAATTCGGGTGGGGTTTTTCTGGGGGGGGTCTGTCCAGGGGGTGGAGGGGTGGAGGGGGGGATACTGTCTGGGGGGGTTCTTGTCTGGGTGGGGTTGTCTAGGAGGGTTTCCAGAAGAGAGGGGGTGTCTAGGAGGGGGGGGGGGGATACTATCCGGGTGGGATTGTCCAGGGGGTTTCCAGGAGGGAGGGGGTGTCCACGAGGGGGGTATGTCCCGGGGTGGGGTGGCTACTGTCCGGGTGGGGTTGTCTAGGGGGTATGTCTAGGAGGGATGGGGTGTCCAGGGGGGGGTCTGCCCAGGGGGTGCCCAGCAGGGGCGGTGCAAGGGGTGTCCAGAAGGGGGGGTGTTGTCTAGGTGGGTTTGTCCTGGGGGGGGGGGGGTCTATCCAGGGGGGTTTTTAGGAGGGAGGGGGTTTCCAGGAGGGGGGTTTTCCGAGAGGTGGAGGGGGGCCTGCTGTCTGGGGCGGGATCTGTACAGGGGGTGTCCAGGAGGGGGGGGGGCTTGTCCAGGGTGTGAGTGGGGTCTGTTCATGGTGGGAAGGGGGGATGCAGGGGGAGGGGTGCATGGGGGGCTTTAAGGTGTAATTGGGGTGCAAGGGGGAGAGTGGGGGGATTTGTAGGGGCAGTGGGAAGGATGCAAGGTCCTAGCACCAACTGAACGGTGTTGGGTGTTTTTAAGAAATGTGTATGCATATAGACGCAATTTTAAACCATAACTATAGGTCTATAATCGGGGTTCCTAACCTTGGGTATATTTCTATAGCCACGGTTGAAACCGTGGCTATAGGCGATGAGTGATTTTAGCCTATGCCACATGTTGAAAACCGTGGCTTTACGGTTGTTGCCATGGTTGTAACTGTAGCTATAGGGGTATAGCCATAGTTCAAACCGTGACTATGGGACTATAGCTACAGTTGGGAACCGTGGATATAGGTTTTACCCTATAGCCATGCCAATACCAGCCACAGTTGTGAGAACCGTGGCTATAACCTAGAGCCATGGATTTTGGGCCTATAGCCACGGTTTAAAATTGTGTCTATAGACTGATTTTGTAGTGGTGAATCATAAAACACTTCTTCGCATCTTAGGAAAATAAAACATAAGAAAGGTGTGAGCTCATATTCTCGGTAATGATAAAAAATATAGCAGAAGCTATAAAAAATAGGCATACACTTTTATGTGAAGGTATAAATCTAAAACACAAGCCCTTTAAAACATTATCTTTAGCATAATATGGAAATAATAAACCAAATAATTCCATTTAAACATTAAAATAAATATTCTACTAGTCAAATAATCACATGTAAAATCAATAACTAATCTAATAATGAGGGAATGCAGAATGTCGGATATCATAACCACTATGTCAAGGCCCTATGCCAAGACAACATACAAATATTCTATCAAGTTTGTGTGCCAAGACACTAGTTTGTCTCATTAGACGTATTGATGCACTGAGGGGATATAGAGGGCCCCACCCATCACTTACTATGTCTAACAAACTATTCATATGAAAAGGTTGAAACAAAACATAAACATTTCTGTTAAAACTAGCATAAAAAATGTTAATACTTTAACCATAAACTGTGAATTGTATAAAAATAGCACAACCACAATCAAACATCTCAAAAAACCATCAATAAAATATGGGAGACTGTATCATAATAAATCAAAATTCAAACAAGTATAAAATCCAACAAAGTATTTTGACATAGATGAAAATAATTTAATACATTCATTAAAACTCTTTGAGGGAAATATCACTTTTTTACTTTAATACATTTCAAAGCTGTGCAATTTTAAAATAAAAAATTTCTTTTGAAAATAACCCTTTAATCTTGTAAGGGATGCTTAAATATGTTAAGGTGATATAACGGTGGAAAATAGCCACTCACTTCATATAAGTTAAGAAACATTCATTCATTAATTTGACAAAAAGTTCATAAAGTATCTCGTTTGGAAAATGACTAAAATATTCCTTTCAAAACATTTTATGAAAACTCAAACATGGGTAAAATGACTTTAAAAATCAATAGGATTGTAGTAAAACGTTTTATGAAAACATTTATAGAAACATGGACATGGATGATAAAGACATATGAGTAGATACTTACACATCAACAAACTCTAATAATAATGAGATTGTGAAATTAACACTTACCTTATACTTTCCATTAGTCAACTATGAGTTATCCTCATATATAATGGTTAAAAAATATTATTAAATTATAGTAATACCATATCCATATTTATGATATCATATATGATTCAATTATGACTTTATATTACACATTTATTAATAATTTATAAGTTAAAAGAACATTTCATGTATTTATCGCTTTCATTATCATACGTGTTTTTACTTGTTATTTTTCATAGTATTACATAGATCATAATTTACATAATTACAACATATAAAATATGATTTATATATCATATATACTATGTATATAAATATATATAATATATAGATAAATAAAATGGAACACACTTTTCATGGAGACGGTAGGTCGTACGTACACATGAATGTTGTTTCCGATTTCTTATCATATTGAATGGAAGTAAGTGAATAAAATATATATATATATATATATATATATATATATATATCATCCCAGTAGAATTATTATGTCCTATATTTCATACTTATTAATAATATTCATTCTTATAATCATTCATGGATGGTGAACATGGACGTTGAGTCTCATCGCGTCATGGAGATGGTAAGACGTACGAACACACGAGCGATGGTATCATTTCCTTAATGGTTAAATGGTTTATAATTGGATGGGATATGAATTATAAATAAACATTATCATGTTATATTTATTATTTAAATCCATTATATTCATCTTTATACCCATATAAATAAACCATACACGAAAAACAATATACACCACAACGTGGAGACAGTAAGTCGTTCGTATGCACACATAGTAAGATTGTTTTTAGTATGATGGGTAAAATGAGGAATATGGTTTTCCCATAATTATAATAAAATATCATAATGTATAAGGTATTCGATTTAATATTTCAGTATGGATACAATAGCGATAGAGGAAGTAGAAGAATAAAATAACTTTGAAATAGGTGATAAAACAATTACCTCTTTTTGGGTGTCTCCTTTTGATTTTCAGAAAAAGACTCCTTAGGATGGATATATACCCAAATTGTAGCATCTATAATTATATTAGGGATTTTGTGAGATAAAATGGGTAGGTTTGGCCATTCCAATGGGCATTGGGGGTGTGAATTAAAGAGAATAAGAAGTTCCTTTTTATAAGAGAGGTGAGGGTTACTTTACGAAAAGAATGAAATATTAATTTATTATATATTTATTTTCAGTTTCTAATAGATAAAAATTTATTTATTTAAAGGATAATATTATTATGTTTCTAAATTCTCTCATTCAATGATGTTTATACATGTTTAATTCAAAAAATTAACCTTATCTTTTGGGATTGACAATTTGTTAAACAGTTTAACTCCTACCGTGTCTTCTTGTATTTTTACATAGTATAGTTAATTTAGTTACTATAAAATTCCATGAGAGCCTCAATTACCTTATCTTTTGGGATTGAAAATTGGTTCTAGGACACTAACTCTTATAAACTCCCACTTGGGCTAGAGCTAACTGCGCACAACTTTCAGTCCACTAGAACTCACATGGCGATCATGTTTCTACTGAGTAAAGGCTTTAGTCAAGGGCTCCACCACTTTGTATTACATGGAAATAATACTCACTACAACTTCACCATTCTGAGATAAATCCCTCAAGAGATGATACTTATGAAGTATGTGCTTCATTCGCTGATGTGACCTTGGCTCTTTTGAGAGAGTCACCAGTGCAGTATTATCACAATACAATGTGATGTGATCTTGACTACTAGGTATCACATCCAACTCCTAGAAGAAGCATCACATCCAGACTACTTCTTTAGCTACCTCAGAAGATGCAATATACATGGACTCTACTATAGAATCTGCGACCTCACTCTGCTTTGAGCTCTTCCAGCTCCCTGCACCTCCATTCAAAGTGAATATGATTCCCGTTTGTGACTTCATGTCATCTTGATTAGTCTAGAAACTAGAATATACATATCCTCTAATGACTAGATCCTCATCTCCTCTATAAACCAATAATATAACATTAGTAATACTTTAGGATATTCTTGACTTCTATCAAATGGTGGTCACCTGGTTCATCTTGATATCTTTCTACCGCACTCAATGCATAGGCAACATCTATCCCTGTACATAGCATGACATACATGACAAACCGAATTGTTGACGCATATAGAGTCCTTACCATTATATTTCTTTCCTCTTGTGTATGAGGACACATTTTCTTGGAAATATTAATGCCATGTGATGCTGGTAACAATCCCCTCTTGGATTGTTCCATACTTAATCTCTTCAGTATCTTATCAATGTATGTACTTTGACTTTGGCCTAACAATCTCTTGGATCTATCATGATAGATCTTGTTCCCAAGAATATATGCTACCTCACCCAATTCCTTTATGGAGAAGCATTGATTCAACCATTCCTTAACAGACTGTAAGACCGGTATCTCATTTCCAATAAGTAATATGTCATCAACATATACTATTAAGAAAATGATTGCACTCCCACTAAACTTTTTGTACACATAAGGGTCACATTCATTCTTGATAAAACCAAATTTCACTATTTCTTCATAAAAATTAATGTTCTATGACCTAGATTCTTTCTTCAATCCATAAATGGATTTATACAACTTGAATACCTTATTGGCATCTTTTGGAGTCATAAACCCTTCAGGTTCTATCATTTAAACATCTTCCTAAAGGTTCCCGTTTTGGATGGCTTTTTTGAAATCCATTTTCCAAATCTCATAGTCATGGTAAGCAGAAATGGCCAACAGAATTCTAATGGATTTCAGCATTGCAACTGGTGAAAAGGTTTCATCAAAGTCTATCTCGCTCCAACTATCTATTTTGGAGATGTGCTCCCTCTTAGGGAATATGGAATTTCTATCCACTATAACCTTTTTTTCTGAGGGGTTGTATAGGTAATATCCCCTTGTTTCCTTGGGGTATCTTATAAAGCTACACTTTATGCCTCATGGTACTTTTTTGTTACCTGAAGAGGCCTTAACAAACACATTGCTTCCTCACACAAGTAAATTCGATAATATGGCTTTATTTCCACTCCATAACTCATAGGGAATACCATTTATCAATTTTTTTGGTACTTGGTTTAGTATGTGTGCCACTCTTTGTAACGCATATCCCCAAAATGATAATGCAAGACTCACGTGACTCATCATTGATCTCACCATGTCCAACAGGGTGAAGTTACTCCTTTATCTCACACCATTCTACTAGTTCATGTAGGGAGAAGTGAGTTGGGATAGGATCCCAAACCCTCGTATGTAATCAATGAAGACTTGATTAAGATATTATGCACCTCAGTCTGAGTGGTGTTTCATAATATTCTTACAAAGTTGGTTCTAAACTTCATTCTTGTATTCTTTGAACTTATTAAAAGAATCCTACTTATACCTCATTAAGTAGATATATCCGTATCTACTAAAATTATCAGTAAAAGTTGTGAAGTATGAGTAACCTCACCTTGATTCAACTGGAAATAGTCTACACACATTGGTATGAACCAATTCACGATGTTCTTTAGCCCTATCACCTTTCCCACTAAATGGGGCATTGGCCATTTTTCCTTATAAACATGCATGACATACACCAAGTGGATTTAGTTTGAAAGAATCAAAATATCCATCTTGATGTAACTTTGTCAAGCATTTCTCAATTATATAACCTAGCTAGTGATGCCAAAGTTGGGTGTAGTATGAGTCATGTGAAGTATCTTTGTTATCAATTTCCATTACTTGGGTTGTGTAATCCAACACATAAATACCGTTTAATAAATGTTCCCTACCAAAAAGAATGTTTTCTTTTTAAAAGAAGGAACATTCATTTCAAAATTTGAAAAAAAATCCATCTGTATCTAATATGGATGAAAAAATAATGTTTTTAGTAATAGACGGTACATAATAACAACCCTTTAACACTAAGATCCTCCCATTTGGCGACATGAGGTGGTAGTCCCCAACAGCTATAATAGCAGGTCTGGCACTGTTGGCTACTAGTAGATCTACCTCCCCTTGTTCAATCTTCATGAATCTACTTGGTTCCTATGTTTGGATACATAAGTGAGCACCATAAGCTGTATCTAATACCCAATTTGTAGAAATAGATAGATTTCATTCGATAACAAACGAACCTAAAGCATCCCCTTGCTTCCTAGGCTGGGTGCAGTTCTTCTTCCAGTCTCCCTTGTTGCCACATGTGAGACAAATAGCCTAATGTTCCCTTTACTCCCCTTTGATATTCCTTTTCATAGAAGGACATGATGATTCTTTGGCCTTAAAGCACTTCGTCTCCCCTTTCCTATTATTCTTCATAAGGACAGAAGGCTTTTCACTCTTCATATATTGTTCCACATAGAGAATGAGGATATGAATATCAAATAGAGACTTCTCAATGTTGTTCATATTGAAATTGATAACAAAGTTATAGAAGCTATGATGGAGTGATTAGAGAATGAGATTGGTTCACAGTTCTTCAGGGAGTTTAAACCCTTGAACCTCCAGGTGCTCATTGTAGCCAATGAGTTTGACTACATGAGGCCCAGCTAGGGCACCATCTACAAGATTGATCTAAAAGAGTGCCTTAGATATCTCAAACCATTCTTGTCTTTCTCTCTCCTAGTAAAGACCATGGATGTGATCGAGCATTCTATAAGCATCCATGTTTTCATGATACTTCATTAGCTCACTAGGCATTGGTTATTGAATCAAACATTGATCATCGACCGTGTCGTTCATATGCTTCTCATATACCAGGAAATACTCATCACTCAACTCTTTGTCAGGAAAATTAAGAAATTTTGACTCCATCACGTAAGACATCCATTCAGGGCGTAGGAAAACCCAAAGGCGACTAAATCATTCCAAGAAGTTACGGCCGGTGATGATGTTATCTTTATCCAGAAATGATCGTAGGGATAGTGTGGATGAAGATCTTTTAATTTTTATACTATAATTAAAAGAGTAGATCATTAGTACTTTCTTGATTACATTTTATGAGAAATAATAAATTTTATTAAGTCTCCCATAATTTTATCAAGTTCCAATGACCCTCACCATTGAACTTGGAATGTTCAATTTCCATGAAATTCTAGTGGAAATGATCTATATTCCCCTTCACATAACCCCAACAAGGGTAGGTCAAGCTATTAGATGGTATTTAGGTAGGCACATCTTTGCTAACTGTGGTCTTTCAACTCCTTGATCTGTTGAGTGGACTCCCCAATCCAGAAGTCATGACTTTGGATTTCCTCAAATTTTGCCTCCAATATTACACCAAGTCTAGAAAGGGATACTCCTATTGATATAATATGGTTAAGTCAACCCAAAACCTTACATAAGGTCTTCCTATATAAAATTAAGTATCCCAACAAGGGTTGGTCAAACACATAGTTTTATTGATTTTTTCCATTAATCAAGTAATAGAATGCTTTGAATGACTTACTATTTTATTTTTGGTATTTTTATATCTTATTAATGAATTTATTATTATCATTATCACATGATTTTTATTATTAATTGGGACTTACTTAAATGATTAACCATTTCTTGATAATATTTATGTATAAGTCTGATTTATTTTCGTTCCATCTTGCTTTCTTTTTTAATTCATTAATTATGTGATCATGACAATACATCCATAAGGATAAACCATGCAACTAATAGAAATAAAATAAAGGGCACAATCATGATCTTTTCTAATGCTTAATTTATCTAGCGGTTGATAAACTAACCCTGACCTAGGAGAGAAACATCTTTAACCTTTTGGGTTCATGTTTACAGCTTTCCACCTGTCCACTTATGTATCTCCTGGGATTGGTTTTGTCTCAGAGTCATATTGAACTACCTCCACTAGATTAGGAGTTCCATCCATTACATATTCCTTTTTTTTAATTCACATATAGGTGAGAGGTAAAAATGGGTTTTACATAAAAGAAACCTTGGGCACGCAAGCCCTGCATATTAATGGGGAGAAGGATCACATGCTAAAAAATTTGATTTAAATAAGTAAATTAAAATAAACCATCCACATATAAAGGTCTTTTTCTATATCATGATCATTCATACATGCAACGATATTTACACATAAATAAAACTAGAATTAATTTCTTTAATTTTTTTTTGTTTAAGATAAATGACACTCGAATGAATTAATTATCATCTTTAATTAATCAATCCTTTTATCATAAACCCTTTTCTGAATTTCCTTAAGATTCCCATCCACCATAATTTTAAAGAAATAAATTCATTTAAAATTATCTGTGTATGTAACTTGTACCTTGGAGTAAACTTGGTGAGTTCATATTCATAACTACCCAATGAGTATAAATGAACATTACACAAATGTGAAATTAAATACATATATATAAAACACCTATCACGTGTTTTGCCTCATCTTTATGCCCTCACGATGGTACACTTATCACGGGTTTGTATAATATAATAATAAATTTTAATAAATATGTGTAATTTGGATGAGTACATGGCGTGTAGTTCCAACTAAACAACGTGTACTATTTTTCAGCATCTATCTAAAGTACACGCCCGGGGAAATGGTGTATGAGTGTACATTGAAAATATTTGGAGTACACAGTATGTCCAGTGGGCCACACGACGTGTACTTCCTCGTTACACAGTCTCTAGTTGGGCAAGACGCGTATGGGGGACACAGTCTAACCCTATCCCAAAGGGACTACACGTCATGACCAATTGTCCACGCGGTGTGTAATCTGAAAACCATGTTCCACCTGTTCTTGGTCAACACATGGAGTCATTAAGACTTTGAAAAACTATAATGACACATATTGGATTAGAAGACCAGACCCAGTGCATTGAACCTTGGCTACACGACGTGTATTACTGAATACACATTGTGTGTTCTGGTGTTTCATAGCCATGAACCTTTGGCACCACTGGATGAGATCTTCTGGTTTATTTTGATCAAAATTAAAAGAAAAAGATCATTTCTATAATGTGAACAAAAAATGAAAGAGGAGGAAAAGATATCGAGATTCAGATTTGTATAATGATTAACTTGAATTGAAAAAACTAAATTATTAAATGTATAAATAAACAACAAAATATTTAAATAATTATAAACTATGATATAACCCCTCTGATACTACTTGTAGGTTCTAGGTGCAGTGGAAGCGTGGTTGAGCCAGCACCCAGCATTGATTTTTACCATGACCAATGATTATTCTGGGATCAATATGATAATGAATACCAATCTTTACAAAATAGAATCAAAGATTTATATAAATAAGGAAGAGTCCCAAAACCTTTAGATAAGATCTTTTACATCATCTTTATAATTAATTTAATTAATTTCATAAAGAAACTAATACCTGGATATTCAATATTTTCTCCGTTGATGATGTTGATCGTCTGGAAAGACCCTTCCAGATTATCTTGTTGCGTTTGCAAGGATCCAAACTATAATCCCTCTAGAGGTGATCTACATGTGCTCTGATGGCCTCTGATTGACATCGCTCGTTCTCTGGATTCTAGTACGGCGAAGCAAGTTTCTTGTGTTGATTTTACTGGATTTCTTATTCTTCAGCATTGAAGAACGTCTCTCATTCTTGAGAGATGCGGGAAGAGGATTCAAGAGAGGGATTGTTTAGCTCAACAATTCTCAATTCACTAGGTGTGTGGTTTGATACATTTAAAAATAGACGTATGTGTCTATTTATTGTCATGGGGCTTCAGTTACAATATTTAATTTCGTAATAGCAACTAAATAAATTCATAATATTAGAGAAAACCCATGATATTAATAATAATACCGCATCATTATTTATGGTGCACTAACTTGTGAAAAATGGAATTATGAATAAAATTCTGTGTCAAAAAATAATAGGAGTGTTATTTTAATTTTTGCTAACTAGTTAAATAATTATTTATCATCTTGTAAATAATTATTTTACTATCGGACCGGACTTAGTCCTCTCAAAATTCACATCCATTTATTAAACAACTGAATAAATGAATAAATAATTTATTCTAACAAATAAATATTATATTTACAAAATAGTAAAATAACATTTATTAAATGTTCAATAAAATAATGAAATATATTATACCCAAAATCCGGTGAAGAAATATTTATTTAATTTATGCAATCATTTTAACTTGAATAAAATTATTCTATTGTCTTGAGAATAATATTTATTAATTAAATTAAAATATAATTTAACTGAGACCACTGGAAACACATAGTGTGTGACCCTCTAGGATTCTTTCTTATTGGCAGTATGTGGGATTTTATAAAATCCAAGAGTTTTGTCTAGCAACAGGTCAAGGAACCCAAGAGAAGGAACTTAAAGTCTCAACAATGATATCCACATACAAATGGTCATTATCTAATATAATCCTTTTTATACAATATCTCATCAAGTTGGTTTCATGATAGTGTCATCAACTTTTATGCTTGATACGTCGTTTATTGACTACCTAAAATAAACTCGTCATTACACCATGGCCATGAAATTTTGCGCAATGGTTCTATTTCAATCAATGGGTCGAGATATCAACTTCCATAAATGGAAGGTACAAATCCTTACTCGACTTATCCATTAATAATATGCCACTCATGAAAAGCCCAACATACCCTACTTCCCTCCAACTGTCTGTGTGAGGTTTTTGTCAGCAAATCAAAGTGAATGAGTCGTGACATGTATTAATGATAATCTTAAATTCTAAGGATCATTAAACATGCGTGCAGATAGAAATATCCGATGATAAAAAAACATGCGGAATTCCTACTGGAAGGTATGTTCTCATAATCTCATGTCTTAGAGATTACCAAGTGTGAACTTCATGCAAGGAAGTCTCATCTTCTTATGAGTAATCACACCTAACGGTATGCATGCTATGTGTCCCATCGTAGTTTTTCATCCAACAATAGAATTAAATTTAAGAATACTATTATATATTTTTAAGGTTCTCATCATAGCAGGGAACTACCATGACCATACCAATGAAAAAAAGTACTCTAGGACATTATTACATCATATTCATGTAGAACAATTAACAAAATGTAATAAGATGTTTAATATTTAAATGCATTAAATATCCATGTAATCAAAGTACAACAAGTTGGCTCAAGGACACCAACTCTTACATAAATAAAATACCATGATGTATGAAATATTTTTAGCTTTAAAATTATTATTTATAGTAATAGAGATTAGTTATATAACCCTATATTAAAATTTATTTAGTAAAAGATACATGTTTATGTTATAGTTCCAATTTCTGTAAATTAAATATTCTAAATTGTCATTTTCACACCGAGGTGGCTCTCAAATGACAAAGGTTCGGCCTAAGGATCCTCATGGTCTAATATATCTCATCCAATAGGATTAGTACATATTTTAGAGTAGTTTTATAATACTATAATATTATTTTTTACCCTTATTTATCTGATTTACCCTTTAATTGTGGTAAATAAAAGTAATTACTGAAATTACCATTAATAATGTCCAAAAATAAAATGTCCTTATTTAAAAAAAAATTGTACCTTTTGATTCCAAATATTTCATCCATTTTTCCAAATTCAAAACATAGAATTGTCAGAAATTAATTTAAAATTAATTTCTATTGTCAAATCTAGAAAGTGGGCGTTTTAAGACATAAAAGTTATCAAAAAATTGACATGTGTTTATGTTAAATTTAAATTTTAAATTACTTCCAATGACATAAATTATATTAACTGATAAAAATATATTCTAATTTTACTTTAAAACCACCAACATTTATAATTTAAAACTATAAATTATTTTTATTAAAAAAGTTTTCAATTAAAATTTAGTATTTTTCACTACTCATCAAAATATGAAAGTTGTTAGAAAAGTACCAAAAATTAATCCAAACTAAATTTTTATGTAATTCTTCCAAATAAGAATTAAATTTCATCAAATTAAAAATATAATAGTTTTAAATATTGTATTTAAAATGGGTTTTCCATAAAAAGTCAGAAAAACTACTTTTTTTGAAAAATACTTCTTTTATCTAAAAAATTGAATTTGTCCTTATATTATGTCTAATAAATTCACAATATGAATGTTAAAATTATATGTGATATATATAAAATTAAAAATGTGGTTAATATTATTTACAACCACTTTTTAAACGGCTAGTTTGATAGGTCATGGTGCGCTCGAACTCGGTGTTGCGTGTAGCGTAATCTATTGAATTATTTAAAAGGAAGAATACCATTTATCTGGAAAAATTTTATTTTGTAAAGGATATAAGATAAATTTATGGTGTCTAGTTTATGTGAATCTAGATCTCATTGATAACCTTTGTTATGGGTATATGGTACCAGTTCACATGATCTATTTATGCAAAGCTAAAGAGGAATAATGTCAGTTGTACATTCCTGCAAATATGCAAAGGAGGAAGCTGGAACATGTGAACTACATATATTGTTACAAGAATTTGGGTTTCAAAAAGACATAAGTATCATGTGAGTAATTTATGAAAATAAAATAAAGGGTACCCGTGCTTTTTTCATGCATGAAGGATATATAGAAGGAATACAATGATACTCTTGCATAAAGTGGAAGATGCAAACATACTTTGTAGGTCATGCATGATACATATGATGATATGCAAAAATAGAAAAAATTAAAGTGTGAAGTCAAGTGATATAGTGTATGTGCATGCTGAATTTTTGAGACTTACGTGAAAAATAATTTCACTCACACTCATTCAGGTTTGTACAAGTAAAACAAAAGGTTCCCACATATAAGGCTATGCAATATTTTTTTTCTTGAAGGTGTATCATTTTGTACTTGCACAATGAACATATTAATATTATACTATGTTGTGTATTGGTTATTATACAAAGAATATATAAAATAGTGTTGATAATTACATGAATTAAGTATTTGAATGTAATGATGTGAACAACATGCTTAAATAACACATGGTGTTCATGTGTGTAATAATTGTGTTGAGCTGAAGTAATAATTTTTTGTAATGCGAGGTAGAAGAGAACATGAAATTTGTTAAAGAATATTTAGGTATTCATTATATTATTATCATGAGATGAAGTATAAGTGATATATTCTGCTCATTTAGAATACTATATAAAGCTAACATGTATATAGTGTTGTTGATTACATTTGGTGGCGGTTGACGACTTTCAGTTTAAGTGATAAAGTGTGGAATAGGTTTATATTAGTGTCTTGAATAGGATGATTGGTTTTGTGTTTTAGATGTTACTTGAAGTTTGTGTGATATTTCTCATTATGTTAGTGTTGTGTTTGTAAACACTAGTGTAATTCTTATATAAATAATACTATATGGATACTTGTATAAAGAAAATCGGTGTGATACGTGTATAATTTGGGAAATGGTTTGTACCTATACACCATGGTTTCAAGGTGATAGATGAATGACCGAAATGTAATTGATGATTTATTATTAGTGTATAATTTATGTCTCATATCATTGGGAACATAGTATGGTTGTATCCACCCACATGAGGGGGAAAATTGTAAAAATAATGTGTGTTGTGATTCTATTTACTTTATGTATTGCATGTGGTATAATTGTGTTTGTAAAGAGGAAAGATCTATTCACTACAACAGGTGTGAATTATTAAATTAGAAAAGGTGAAAAAAAGTTAATAAATTAAAATGATTAAAGCTTGTGTACACTGATTCCCCCCCCCTCTTAGTGTACCTACATGATCCACTAGTCACTTCAATTGATCCTTTAAAATCCAAAAAAAATATAAAATATAATGGAAACAAATTCTTTAAAAATAAACATATAATATTTTAAATTAATATTCAAAGCATTGAGTAGTAATGATGGTGGGAAATTCCATTCATGTTTTATAAGTTAAAAAATGTTCCTTTTATACTTTTGTAAAAAAGAAAAAAAAGTACCACATTTAGAAAATGACAAGAAGATTAACTTAAAAAAACTTTTTTTAAAAGTAAAAATGGTTAAAAATGACTTTAAAAAACATAGCATAAAAGTAAAAAACTTCTTTAAAACATTTTTAGAAAATATGGATATGGAAGAAAAAGGATTTCTGACCGTAGTGAGAAAAAAATTCAATTTTCCTTAAAACATTATTTTCGGTGTTTTTAGTACTTAAGGTGATGAAAATGAGAGGAAAAGATGTATTCATTTGAAATAAACATAGGAGAATAAATTTTGTGATTTTCTTGAGATATAGATCATAATATTTAATCATTAGATTTATAATCATAAACAGTCCCTATAAATAATGAGAATGTAACATAAAACTCTTTTCACTTTGGTAAATTCTAAATTTTAAACCCTGTGAAAGAAATATACTTATATAGATATGTAAATACCCATAAATATAATAATTTTAATCAGAAAATACATTAATAGGTAGTATATACACCACACAAATGAAACAAGTGGTGAATTTGATATGTGTCTTATGAGAATAAAACTAAGACGAAAATCCATTACCTTAGTTCCGACTTCCTCTATACATATTGGAACCTCATATATAATAAATAAAGATTTATTATAAATAAATTAAATAACCATACTCATATATATATATTACCCTATATGATTTACTTATAACCTTTTATCACCCATTTGTTAACACTTCTTTATTAAAATTATTGTTCCAAGTGATATCAGATTCATTTTTCATGTGTGTTTTGGTTCATTAGTTTTGGTCGTTGTATCTTGATAATGGTTCTATAATATTTATAATATTAAAAATGATATAAATATAAAATATATTCACTATATACATGTTCATATTCTTTCATAAAAGATATGTATGGAAGAATTAATTACATTGTTCATGGAGATGGTAGGTTGTACTTACGTAATAATGTTATTTCCATTTCTCGATTGACGAAATGAAATAAAGGTAAATAATAACTTATATTTAAATTATAATTATCATAACATATATATATATATATAACATATATTAATTATCTATACTTATTACCATTTAAATAAAAAATGAAAAATGAATCACATCACTTCGTGGAGGTGGTAGTCTGCACGTACGCATGACCGACGTTATTATTTTCTAATGGTTTTGAATGAAAGAAGATAGATATGAAATGATAATTACAGAAGTTTAATTATTTAATAATTAAAATATATACACATTAAACCCGTCATAATACTCATTCATAAAATATGGTCGTGAAAAATGAATTGAAACATTGCATGGAGACGGTAAGTCATATGTAAGCACATGTGACATTTTAAGTTCCCATTTGATGGAAAAAGGGTGAATAATGGTGGTTTCATATTCATTATTACATTTAATTACATTTAATATGTTTAATTTATTATTTTATGAATAATATAACTAATTTATAAGTGGTAAAATAATAATTAAAAAGAAAGTGAGAGATTAAGGTGATTACATCTTCTTTGAAATAACTCGTTTAGATTACCTCTTAAGGGATCTAGGGTTGGTATTTTCGAAATATTGGCACCCATATAATTTGGATAGGGGATTTGATAAGATAAATTGGTATATTTTAGTTAATTTATAATGATAAATGTGGTGTGAATAATAGAAATGAGGTGTGCCCATTTATAATTGAGGGGAGGGGCACCCTTGGAATTTTCTAAAAGATGAAAATATATTGAGTAATTATCAAGAAAAATGGTTCAAATGGCATATAAATTGTAAATGGATTTAATTTTTGAACATATATTATCCACCTTGTCTTATTGTAATATTTTTATTATTTTTATGTAATTTAACAAAATGTTTTTTTCATAAAATATTCATTATTTCCAATTTAAACACTATTTATTTAAATTGACTTAAAATACAAAAAAGAAAAAAATTGAATTCGAATATAATTATTTAACATAACACTTATATTTTATAATCACCTAAAATATTTTTGTAGCACCTTTACTACTTAAATTATATTAATTTTTATATTTTTGAAATCATTTATTATTATTTTTATTAATTGGAGAAATACCACATCAGTGTTGCATAAGAATTTAAGGTCATTATATAATTAATAAAAATTATAAATACATTTGGAGCATGAATATAATTTTATTAATCTCAAAATATAAAGTTATATTCATTCATAACATACTTTTTTCCTATGTGGACACATAAGAGAAATTCAAAACTAAGAGTGTGACATTTGTAACTTTTATATTTAAATATTATATAGGTCATTTTCATGGAAAAGTGTCCATCAAACAACTCAATTTTTTGTCTAAGGAGATTAGTGGTTAATTAAATCTATCCAATAATAATTAAGATAAAAATTATGGCCTTATCACTTATTTTTAACCTATATTTACTCAATTTACCCTTTACTGTGGTGATACATTTTACCATGGTTACTATTCATATTGAACAAAAATAAAAAGGAATTATTTTCCAAATATAAACCTAATAATTATAAATATTTAATCCATTTTTTGAAATTAAATTTCTAAAAGTGGTAGAAATGAATTTTAAAATAACCACGCAACACGCGATGAAAACCAGTTTTTAGAAAAATACATTTTTAAGAATAAGACTTGATTTATTCTTATCCCATGACTAGAAAATTATTAATTGAAATTTAAAATTTTTGATGATATAATTAATTAAAATAATTCACTAGTAGTGGACAATTAAATTTATTAAGATAAAAGTATATTATGTGCATAAAAATGGTTTTTGAGAAAATATATCCTTTACTTTAAATGATTTTTATTTTCATTTCTAATTAATCAATAACCAATGAATTCATTTTAGTCATATATAGACCATGTGTTTTTTATAATTTAGAAAATATAATTCACACCTTCCAATCTAATATATAGGTGATAATTTTCACTTTAAATAATAATATTTTAATACAATATCATTGTTTGTTTAAACTTGGTGTTTCATGTAACGCAAGCTATTGAAGAAAATAAATTTACTTGAAATAAATACATAAACTATTAGGGTGTTATATTATATCACCTTTAAAATTAATTTTTAACTTAAATTTAATCACTTTGATATAGAAAAATGAGGATTTCATTGTTTCATTACATCCTCATGTTCCCATGTATCTTCTTCAAATTTTTCATTTCTCCAGAGAACATTCACCGGTTGAGTAGTCTTGTTCTATAGTACATTATATCTACAATACAAAAATTCTACTAATTGTTCCTTATAATAAATATCATCTTCTAATGTTATTAATTATTAGTTTATTACATTTTATGGATCAGGTATTTACCTCCTCAGTAGAGATACCTAGAACACATTATAATCTTGAGAGATGTTTGATGGAAGCGCCAACCGATAAGCTACCGTCCCTATTCGATTAAGAATATTGAAAGGGAAAATATACCAAGGGATTGTATTTACCTTATTTCTAAATATAATAACCATATTATATAAAGAAATTTTTAGAAAAAATGTATCTCTAACATCAAATTACATGTCATGCTGATGATTTTTAGCATAAATTTTCGATCAACTATGTGTTGTCTTGATATTTTTTCAAATGGAACTGACTTTCATTGTCATTTACATAGATATATAATATACTAAAATATTAATTTCTCTAATACCATCCCATAATATTGGATTCCCACACTTATTTTCATAGAGATTTTTATAAGGGGTCATCTAAATTCTCGAGTGAAAGTTCTTATTGTAAGAAAACTCAACTAGAACAAGTTTTTGATCTCCACAACCTTTGAAATCCATAGAAAAATATCTTAGTATATCCTCTAGGGTTTAAATTTTTCTTTCAAACATACCATATTTGTAAGGATGATACACCATACTGAAACTCAACTTTGTATCCAGATACTATTTAATACTTCTCCAGAACATCGAGGTAAACCTGAGATCTCGATCCAATACAATAGAATGTGTTACTATATAAATCCTTACAACTTCCTTAATATAAACTATAGAAAGATAATATTGAGATAAATCTTATCTAATGGTAATTGAGTGTACTGAATTCATAAGGAGATCGAATACATCCCATATAGTTGTCACGACCCGTCCTCGGGGCCGGTGTCGTGACTACCCCAAGCCCGCCTTCCATAGGCCATGGGCTGGCGACTAGCACCAAGGCATAATTACCAGTAAAAAGGGAAGGCATTGGCTTTGTAAAGTAAACAAACACCACATAGAAAGCAAGAAGAAGTAAACACTAAGTAAAAACTGGGTACAATAGTAAGTGCAGAAAAGTAAGTGGGCCAGAATACAAACCCAAACTGAAAGTAAAGTACAACTGAAAAAGGGAGTACATCAACTGAAAAGCGAAGCCACAACCTCGAACTGTCCACTAGAAGTCCTACCAGAAGGGTGGGTATAGATAGCCTCCACATCTCCTTGGGTCCAGCCGTCCGCTCCGAGTACGTCCCACCCAGTGGTCAACCTCCAGGTACCGACCTGCTCCGCAAGCCTCAACCACGATCAGCGTTGTCCGTCGTCTGCAACCAACACAACTTAGTGCGGGCATAGCCCATGCAGGGGTGAGTATAAGCTACTCAGTAGGGACCCGAGACCCCTGAAGGTCTCCCAGAATCCACAAAGGATAATCCACAAAGGAAAGATACAAACACGAAGTAACATCCGACACCACTTAGGTATATGCCCATACATATACCTAAGTCATCAATTCTCATTCAGCTCCAACATCCGAGCCCAAGTTCGATCACATCCACACAGGGTAGCCCAACACAATCCACATAGGATATAAAATCATGATTCAGCTCACACATGTATACTTCTTCATAAGACGATAGAGATAATCTGATGTTGCCACTGATTCATCTAAGCCGTCGGACCCACAAAGGATCGATAGGTACTAACCCCCGCAATGACCCACACAGGATCGATAGGTAACTAACCCCCGTAATGACCCACACAGGATCGGACCCACAGAGGATCTGTAGGTGTTGGCCCGCACAGGACCATTGAGCGCTGACCCACAGAGGATCTGACCCACAGAGGATCAGTAACACTGATCCACGTAGGATCGCTTAGTGCAATAGTCATCGCCGTCGAATCCATGGAGGATTTCTGCACAGTCATCATCGTCATCGCAGTCGTAGCCAGCTCTAGGGTTACCACACACAGCAAGCTCGTTTTGGGAGGATTCTATCCTCGAGGAAAAGGGATGGTTACATCAACCGTCACGAAGACCAGGGATAATGTAACCCAACGTTCTGTTCCATGTATTAGGGGGGAAACCAAGAAAAATGTGCCCAAGTCACAGAAAACAAGACGAACAAGACATTTTCCAAAAGTACACGGTGTGTAGATATATGATACACATCGTGTTATCAGACACCGGGTACTTCCCGTGTGTTCTCGCCCGTGTCACATGGCTGGTCGTGTAAAAAAAAGTACACGGCGTGTGGTATGGTTACACGCCGTGTCTTCTGTCCACAGGTATTGTCCGTGTACCACAGCCCGTGTCGATGGGTTGTTTGTGCAAAAAGTATGTACACGGCATGCGGTATGGTTACACGCTGTGTCAAAATATCTGGGGTCGGCTCCATGTATGTTGTCCATGTCTGGTTGTGTGGTGGAGTACATGCCCGTGTACTCTATTCCATGTCTGTGTATCCCCGAAATACACGCCAAGTCCCGCAAAGCTGCTCCTGCTATTCTGCGTAGATATTACACGCCGTGTGGCCCGGGTCACACGCCGTGTGTTACTTTTCTAAACCCGAAACTCAAGCCGCATTATGCCCACACTACACGGTGTGTTTGTCAGAGGTACACACCGTGTATTCTGGAATTTTCCAGAATCGACGCCTCCAGCCAGCACACCTTCTGTGTTGTCCGTTCCTCGTTATGACGGTCCGTTCATCACGAAACTTTGGACACTATGTTTCCCTGATATCCCGTAATCGTCTCTGGTGTTTTTGGGCTTCCAATCGGCTCCGAAATCACGATTTTATTCACCCGCTTGAAGAATGGCCAAGGGACAGTCCCTCCCATTCCAGTTTGATCTTTTGCCCACTATCGTCATCACACCTTCGCTAGGACGTCATGATGTTGGGTCTTCAATTTGGATCATTGCGTCTCACAACGAACTCGCTACATTCCTGTGTTCTTCACCCATGAAGAACACGAAGATCCCAGAAAACATTCACAAAAACGGCGGAGGGATTGGGCAATGTTCGTTTGCCCCGGTCCTTCCACGTTAGTTTGGCAGCAAGCGGGTCAAGATAAACAAAGGAAGGAAGAATCAGCGTTGTTCAAATAAAAACACACCCCTACCTCAAGTGTAGTTGAACGAATGCTCGTCGCGGAATTGCACGTTGAGGAATAAGGTTTCGCGGAAGGAGGATCGTTGCGTCGTGGAGAAAAGATTTTTCGGTGTCGCGTCGTCGATCTCCGAGGATCTGGCATTCTTTGTTGTAGATCGGTGTGTTCTTCGCGTTCTTCACTGAGGAGGATGAACTTCAAGAAGCTGAGAGAATTCTCCCCAGCCTCTCACAACCCAACCCCTTGATGAAATAAGAATTGTCTTATTTTATTAACACAATCCAACACTTTGAAATTCAAAAGGAAACAATAAATTAATTGAATTAATTGAGGAGTTTAAACTGCCCAATTAATGAGGCGTTTATTAACCAGAATAAACGCAAGGGTTGACTTCATTATTAGGGGGTGCGGGTGCGTTACTTAATTAAAGGAGGGGGGTTTAGGAAGAAAAGATACGATGGGGCTCATTTGGGTCCCACCTCACAAATATCCTACCAAGTGGGTAGAATATTTTGGGTCCCACTTCCAACACATAACTTAGGTTAAACAAAATAAAATAAAAATCGGTTGCACCACTTTTATTTTATTCCTTAACTTAACCCAAAAAAAATTTAAAAACCACACCCGAGCAAATGCAACTCTGGAAAAGGTGTTTCTAAGAAATTACCGGCGCTTCGATTCCATCGGTGCCCTCAGAATTTGATTCCGAGCACCGGTTCAAAAGTTAGAAAAACTCGCTCGTTCGTTCACTAAATGTACTGGAGCTAAACTTCGGAAAATGATTCCGGGCACACCGGGCCTCAGAATCAGGTGCCGTAAAAAACTGCATTCTTTTAAAATTCCAAGGAAAATTAAGAGAAAAAAAATTTCCTTGAATTTTACGGGTCTTTACATCACTCCCACCTCAGGTCTTTATGTCCCCGTAAAGATACATCATAAACGAGGGAAACAAACGTGGGAACTGAGCACGCATCTGAGCCTCCCGCTCCCATGTGCTCTCTTGAAGGTTCTTGTGCGGCCATCTGATGCGCACTATAGGAATCGACCATCCACGTAGGACTTGCTCATGTCAATCCTCAATCTCCACCAGGACATCTGCAATAGTCGCCCCATCATCAACGTCCAGCTCCCCATGGTCAATGATATGCGTCGGGTTGTTCATGTATCTCTTTAGCTGGGATACGTGGAAGACATCGTGCACCCAGTGCAACTGAGGTGGTAGACCCAGGCGATAAGCCACCTTGCCAATCCTGCTGAGGACCTGGAATGGTCCGATGAAGCGTGGAGACAACTTGCTGCCTCGGCCAAATCTTCGTAATCCACATCAAGGTGAGACCCGCAAGAAGACTTGGTCACCATCCTCGAACTCCAGTGGCCTCCACCTCCTATCAGCATAAGACTTATGTCGGCTCTGAGCTGTCCTCATCCGCTCTTGGATGACCTGGACCTTCTCCGTCGTGGCCTGGACCATCTCTGGTCCCACAAGTGCTGAATCCCCAGGGTCTGTCCAGCACAGAGGTGATATCCAAGGTCGGTCGTATAATGCCTCGTATGGTGCCATCCCGATGGTGGAGTGGTAGCTGTTGTTGTACACGAACTCCACCAAGGGTAGGTGGTCCTCCCAGATGCGACCAAATTCGAGAACACATGCGCGGAGGATGTCCTCGAGAGTCTGAATGGTCCTCTCCATCTGACCATCTGTCTGAGGGTGAAAGGCGTTGCTCAGACGTAGCTGCGTCCCGAACGCCTCCTACAACCCCTTCCAAAGCTGGGAAGTAAAGAGAGAATCTCAATCAGAGATGATAGATGATGGCACACCATGAAGCCGTAAAATATCCTGAACATAGAGACGTCTCAAGCTCTTTACTGAGCCCTACTCTCTGATGGGTAAGAAGTGAGCTGACTTGGTGAGTCGGTCGACAATCACCCAAATGGAGTCCTGACCTCTGGAAGTGCATGGAAGTCCAGTCACGAAGTCCATAGATATGCCATCCCACTTCCTCTCTGGGACCTCCAAGGGATATACCAAGCCTGCTGGTACCTGGTGCTCTGCCTTCACCTGCTGGCAGGTGAGGCATCGAGAAACGAACTCTACCACAACCTTCTTCATGCCCGGCCACCAGTGCTGTCGTCTGAGATCCTGGTACATCTTTGCCACTCCAGGATGTACCTCCAAATGGGAAGTGTGAAACTCTCTCAGCACCTTCTCCCGTAAAGAAACTGGTACCAAGGTACGTCCTCTGAAAATGACGTCGTGCTCTCCTCCTAAGGAGAAACCATCTGGTGCATGTCCTGAGGATATCTGCGCACGCCGCGTCTCACAGTCGGCGTCCCCACGCTGTTCCTCTCTGAACCACTACAGTAGTGGAGGATTGACTATGAGTGACTGAAGAAAGGCTACTCCATATCTATCCATGAAGGGTATCTGCAAAGCGGCTGCTGCTCTGTCGCCTCCCCAAGTAGCTAAATGCCCGTCCTCCTGATGAGTGCATCGGCTACTACGTTCCCCTTTCCAGGAGTATATACTATCTCAAAGTCATAGTCCTAGAGGAACTCGAGGCATAACCATTGTCTTAGGTTCAGGTCCTTCTGTGAGAAGATGTACCTGAGAATCTGGTGGTCATAATAGACTGTAAAGCACTCACCCATCATATAGTGTCGCCACATCTTCAGAGCGAATACCACTGCTGCTAAATCCAGGTCATGGGAAGCGTAGTTCTGCTAATGCGACCTCAACTGACGTGATCCATAAGAGATCACGACCCTCTCCTACATTAAGACACATCCACGTCCAGTCCCTGATGCATCACAGTAAACTATGTACCCAACTCCCTCCTCCGGAAGTCTCAAGATAGGCGTGCTGGTCAATCTTTGTCTCATCTCCTGGAAGATCTGCTGACATCTTTCTGACCACACAAAGGGTTTCCCCTTCTTCGTAAAAGCTGACAGTGGTGCCGCAACTCTGTAGAAGTCTGGCACAAATCTCTGATAGTATCCAGCTAGTCCCAAGAAACTTCACACCTACGTCACGCTCCTGGGTGGCTCCCAAGCTTTCACTTCCTCGATCTTTGCAGGATCTACTGCAACTCCCGCCTCAGAGATGACATGTCCCAAGAAGTGGACCTCACGTATCCAGAACTGACACTTCGAGAGCTTACCATAATGCTGGTGATCTCGGAGTGTGTCCAATACAACCTGTAAGTGGTAGACGTGCTCCTCCTCAGTCGTCAAGTATATCAAAATGTCTTCGATGAAGACCACGACAAATCAATCAAGATATGGCTAAAAGATCTTGTTCATGAGGCCCACGGACACTCCTGGAGCATTGGTTACACCGAATGGCATAACCAAGAACTCATAGTGGCCATAACGACATCTAAAGGTTGTCTTCTGCACGTCCTCATCCCAAACTCTGAGCTAATGATATCCTGACCTGATGATATCCTGACCTGAGGTCTATCTTCGAGAACCACCGTGCTCCCTTGAGCTGATCAAAGAGGTCGTCAATCCTCGGTAGTGGATACTTGTTCCTCACTTTCACCTAGTTCAGGCGACGATAGTCGACACAAAGTCGTAAGCTCCCATCTGCCTTCTTGGCGAACAATATCGGGGAAGCCCAGGGTGA
This sequence comes from Viscum album, assembly GCA_963277665.1. Classification (NCBI taxonomy): domain Eukaryota; kingdom Viridiplantae; phylum Streptophyta; class Magnoliopsida; order Santalales; family Viscaceae; genus Viscum; species Viscum album. The sequence continues at coordinate 683,626,238 of OY728158.1, read as the reverse complement.
AACATTGGGTCAAATGATTCCCTTTCCCTGCAAGTCCTCCAACTATACCTGTAGATATCGAAGCTCAGCGGAAGCCATCCGATATGCTGGGGTGGATATCAGGGATGTCCCGGGGTACAGATCAATATAAAAGTATACCTCTATGCGAGGAGGTAGTCCTAGAACTCCATCGGGGAAAACGTCTGCATACTGATCCACCACTACAGGAAAACCAGGACTCCGCAAGTCAACTACTCCTAGGATGAGGCTATCCAACTGATGAGTGATGGGCTGTCCTCTCCTCTGTGAGAGTCCATCATGTGCTGCGAAGGCTCCCTTCTCGCCGGTGAAGGTGAACCTGCTCTTGTCGGTGCGTACACACCGCACCTTGCGCCTAATACAGTCAATCTGAGCATGGACTGTAGATAACCAATCCATGCCCAAGATGATGTCGTAAGGCCTTGATGTCACTACAAGAAGATCCCAGCCAAAGATTTCGCCTCCTTGAGTAAGCTCACACTGTCGGCACCAGTGCATAATCGTCGAGTCTGCTCCCGTAGGAGTCTCTAGCCGTAAGGATCGAGCCAACGGCTCTGTCGGAATCTCCGAGATCCGAACAAGGGCAGCGGCTATGAAGGAATGGCTCTCTCCTATGTCTATAAAAACTGCAGAAAGGGTGGAATAGACACAGATAGTACCTCAAATCATCTCGGGCGCATCGTGGTTGTAGGCCTCCGCTGCATGAAGCTATGCCTGTCTCTGCCCGCCAGCTCCCAGTTGTCGGGGTGGACCTCCTGGTGGTTGTGGTGGTAGAGCCTCAAAGCTTCACCCACCACCTGCTGCTCGGATAGCTCCTCTGCCTCGTCCGCCTACTCCCTGCGGACCGCCACGGTCGACCCTCTGCGTCTACCTGGGTGGCCCCTCAACCGTCTGCTGCTCCTCGGTACGGCGGGTCGGGCAGTCACGAGCCATGTGGCCCTGCCCGCCGCATGCGTAGCACTGCCTGCCTCTCAAATGACTGGCTCCGCGCTGAGTGCCCCGCACCTCTGAGCAAGTGTCCTGAGGTCGTCTGCCTGAGGGTCTGGTCTGTCTGGACCCATGAGTCATCCGTCGACTGCCTTCTGTAGAAGATTCTGCTATGTGCCGCCCTGTGGTAGGTCTCGCTGCTGATGTAGGCTCAAAAAGGAAGCTCTCGATTCTTGATCCAGTACCCCTTCCTGATTCAGAATTCTAAGGGAGATTAGGGATGCCCTGATCTCATGCCTCAATCCCTACTCAAAGGTCTGGGCCCAAAAGAATGGGTCCCATACCATGTCCGTCGAATAGCGTGAGAGATCTATAAATCTCGCTGAGTACTGGGTGACTGTCAAGCTGCCCTGCCGCAGCTGTAGAAGCTCCTGGATGCATACCGCACGGAGGGTGGCTGGGACAAACTTCAAGCAGAAGAGGCACTCGAAGTCCGTCCAGAGGAGAGATTCCTCGTCGTGCACCTGAAGCATCAAGCTCCACCATCTGCCTACTGCTGCGTGCAGGAGGCTCGCTGCGAGGATCACTATGAGGTCAGCTGGTGTCCTCACTAACCTGAAAACACATACAACTGCCTCCAGCCAATCCTCGGCTGCCTGAGGGTCCGTCTCCTCACAGAACCTGGGCGGTCGCTGGCGCTAAAACTCGTGTAGTGCACTTAGGCGACGTGCATCGTCAGCGGCTGGGGCTGGTAGCATCGGTGGCTCGGTGGGTAGAGGTACCGCCGGTGCCTCTGCTGTCAAAGGGCCCTGTACTGAGGCCTCTTCGCTCGATGGGCTGTCGTCACACACAACGCTCGAAACCCTAGTTGGCTTCCATCGTGGGGCCATTCAGAAAAGAGACAGGTGTGCCATGGTCAGAACAGTATACCTGGTGAACTGACACAAAGTAATCACAAATAAAACTTGAAATACACATGAAACCAATGTTTTCGTGCATCAAGTCGAAAATCAGAATTCAGGGTCCTGGTGTACGGATACGTCGGCCGCCGTACCAACACTAGACTCCCTGGACTGATAACCACAGTCAATACTCTTAACATTATTGGTTCACATAGAAAAAGATCAGAGTCCTGAGTTCTGCAGTATAACCGAACTCCTCTGTTACCTATTTGTCACGACACGTCCTCGGGGCCCGTGTCGTGACTACCCCAAGCCCACCTTCCATAGGCCAGGGGTTGGCGACTAGCACCAAGGCCTAATTCTCGGTAAAAAGGGAAGGCATTGCCTTTGTGAAGTAAAAAAACACCATAGAGCAAGCAAGTAGAAGTAAACACTAAGTAAAAACTGGGTACAATAGTAAGTGCGGAAAAGTAAGTGGGCCAGAATACAAACCCAAACTGAAAGTAAAGTACAACTGAAAAAGAGAGTACAACAACTGAAAAGTGAAGCCGCAGCCTCGAGCCGTCCACTGGAAGTCCCACCTGAATGGTGGGCATAGATAGCCTCCACAGCTCCTCAGGTCCAGCCGTACGCTCCGAGTACGTCCCGCCCAGTGGTCCACCTCCAGGTACCAACCTGCTCCGCAAGCCTCAACCACGATCAGCGTTGTCCGTCGTCTGCAACCAACAAAACGTTGTGCGGGCATAGCCCGTGCAGGGGTGAGTATAAGCTACTCAATAGGGACCCCGAGACCCCCGAAGGTCTCCCAGAATCCACAAAGGATAATCCACAAAGGAAAGATACAAACACGAAGTAACATCCTAAACCACTTAGGTATATGCCCATACATATACCTAAGTCATCAATTCTCGTTCGGCTCCAACATATGAGCCCAAGTTTGATCACATCCACATAGGTCAGCCCAAAAAAATCCACATAGGATAACAAATCAAGATTCAGCTCACACAGGTATACTTCTTCGTAATATGATAGATATGACCAGATGTAGCCACTGATTCATCTAAGCCATCAGACCCACAAAGGATCGATAGGTACTAACCCCCGCAATGACCCACAAAGGATCTGACCCACACAGGATCGATAGGTATGTAACCCCCGCAATGCCCCACACAGGATCAGACCCACACAGGATCTGTAGGCACTAGCCCACACAGGACTGCTGAGCGCTGACCCACACAGGATCTGACCCACACAGGATCGGTAACACTGATCCACGTAGGATCGCTGAGTGCAGTAGTTGTCTCCGTCAAATCCACAGAGGATTTCTGCACAGTCTTCATCATCGTCGTAGTCGCAGCCACCTCTAGGGTTCCCGCACACATCAAGCTCGTTTCGGGAGGATCCTCTCCTCGAGGCAAATGGATGGTTACATTAACCGTCAAGAAGACCAGGGATAATGTAACCCAACGTTCCATTCCACATCTTAGGGGGAAAACCATGAAAAACGTTCCCAAGTCACAGAAAACAAGATGACCAAGACATTTTTCAAAAGTACACAGCGTGTAGATATACGATACCCGCCATGCAATCAGACACCGGGTAGTGCCCGTGTGTTCCGGCCCGTGTCCCAGGGCTGGTCGTGTAAAAAAAAGAAAGTACACGGCATGTGGTATGGTTACACGTCGTGTCTTCTATCCATGGGTACTATCCGTGTACCACAGCCCGTGTTGATGCGTTGTTCATGCAAAAAGTATGTACACAACGTGTGGTATGGTTACATGCCGTGTCCAAACATTTGGGGTCGGATCCGTGTATGCTGTCCATGCCTGGTCGTGTGGTAGAGTACATGCCCGTGTACTCCATTCCATGTCCGTGTATCCCCGGAATACACACCGAGTCCCGTGAAGCTGCTTCTTCTATTCTGCGTAGAGATTACACGCCGTGTGGCCCGGGTAACACGTAGTGTGTTACTTGTATAAACCCGAAACTCAAGACGTAGTACGCCCACACTACACGGCATGTTGGTCAGAGGTACATGTCGTGTATTCTGGAATTTTCCAGAATCGACGCCTCCGGCTAGCGCACCTCCCGTGTTGTCCGTTCTTCGTTCTGACGGTCCGTTCATCACGAAACTTCGGACACTATGTCACCCCGATATCCCGTAATCGTCTCTGGTGTTTTTGGGCCTCCAATCAGCTCTGAAATCACGATTTGATTCAACCGCTTGAAGAATGGTCAAGGGACGGTCCCTCCCATTCTGGTTTGATCCGTCGCCCGCTATCATCGTCGCAACTTCACTAGGATGTCGTGATGTTGTGTCTTCAATTGGGATCGTTGCGTTGCACACCAAACTCGCAACGTTCCGACGTTCTTCACCCATGAAGAAAACGAAGATCCCACCAAACATTCACAAAAACAGCGGAGGGATCGGGTCGTGTTCGTTTGGCCCAGTCCTTCCACGTTAGTTTGGTAGCAAGCGGGTCAAGATAAACAAAGGAAAGAAGAATCAGTGGTGGTCAAATAAAAACAAACCCCTACCTCAAGCATAGTTGAATGAAGGCTCATCGCGGAATTGCACATCGTGGAAGAAGGCATCGCGGAAGGAGGATCATCGCGTCACGGAGAAAAGATTCGTCGGCATTTCCTCGTCGATCTCCGAGGATCTGGAATTCTTTGTCGGAGATCAGTGTGTTCTTCATATTCTTCACTGAGGAGGAAGAACTTCAAGAACCTGAGAGAATTCTCCCCAGCCTCTCACAAACCAACCCCATGATAAAATAGTAATTTTCTTATTTTATTAACACAAGCTAACGATTTGAAATTCAAAAAGAAACAATCAATTAATTGAATTAATTGAAGAGTTTAAACCTCCCAATTAATGAGGTGTTTATTAACAAGAATAAACGCAATGGTTGACTTCATTAATAGGGGGTGCGGGTGCGTTACTTAATTAAAGGAGGTGGTTTAGGAAGAAAAGAAACGATGGGGATCATGTGGGCCCCACCTCACAAATATCCTACCAAGTGGGTAGGATATTGTGGGTCCCACTTCCAACACTTAACTTAGGTTAAAAAAAAATAAAATAAAAATTGGTTGCACCACTTTTATTTTATTCCTTACCTTAACCCAAAAAAAATTAAAAAACACACCCGAGCAAATACAACTCTGGAAAAGGTGTTTCTAAGAAATTACCAGCGCTGCGATTCCATCGGTGCCCTAGAAATTCGATTCCGAGCACCGGTTCAAAATTTAGAAAAACCCTTTCGTTCGTTCACTGAACGTACCCGAGCTAAACTTCGGAAAATGATTCAGGGCACACCGGGCCTCGGAATCAGGTGCCGTCAGAAACTGCGTTCTTGTAAAATTCGAAATAAAATTAAGAAAAAAAATTTCCTTGATTTTTATTGGTCTTTAAAATAGTATTGTGTTCTTTTGATGTTTTCAGAAGTTAAATGACAAAATCCATGGTGATGTTTTCCCATTTAAATTATAGTATGTGTAATGTTTGTAACATCCCCTTGGGATTTTTTCTCTCGGAATTAAGTTTCATACATACCAATAATTTTGATATATACACACCAATAACTCTCTTCATGTTGTCTCACTATAATTACTATTTCAGATCTCTATATATCATTGTACTTCTAGGATGAATGGAGAATGGTGAACTATGAGCATCATCTAACAGCTCCTTCTTCAAATCTGGTGTAGATGGAACACATATATGGTTTCTAAAACTTATCATACCATTATAATAGATGTTAATCATAGGAAAAAATTTCACTATCTTTTTCAGCTCAATTTCTTCCTTATGCGCCTCTTTAATCTTTAATATGGATAGATGGTTGAACACTTATTTGAGAAATATAAGATTTGTCCCCTTACATAAATATTTTAAGATTCATCCTCTTAAAATCCATAAATATTTGATCTTTTTAATCCTATTCATAGATAGTCTAGAATGATATTTTGGCTCAGAGAATCTACCACCTTATTTTCTTTCCTAGAGTGGTAATATATTGAGTAGACATAATATTTAATTAGCTCCAAACATATTCCCCATCACATATTCAAATCTTTCTGTATGAAAATATACTTTAAAATTTTATGATTAAAATATATATCACAATTTTCTTAATAAATATAATTCATTTATATCTTTAGTGAAAATATTACTACAAATAACTCCCAATCATGAGTTGGGAAATTTTTCTCATGAACCTTCAATTGTTATGAGGGATAAGTTATCACCATATAATTCTACATGAGAACTCATCCAAATCCTTTCATTGATTCATCAATATAGATTAAAAATCCCTCTCCACTATAGGGTAAAGTAAGAACATGTGCACTGACTAACCTTCTCTTCAGTTCCTTTGAAATTTTATTCACATTGATTTGTCCAAAGGAAGTAAGATCCCCTATAAGTTAACTTGGTGGGTGTATTAGACAGCGAGGGGAAATTATCTAAAAAATGATGATAATATCTATAAAAACCAAGAAAACTATGGATCTCAGTCAAAGTGGTTGGTATGGGCCAATATTCAATAACTTCTATCCTTGAAGAATATACTGATATACCTTCACATGATATTATATAACCCCGAAATGAAACATTCTGATGCCAAAATTCAAAATAAGTAAATTTTTCATAAAGATTATCCTTCTTCAAGGTCTTCAGTAAATTTCTCAATTTATTCTATACTCTTCCTCACTCTTTAATATATAATAATATCATCTATAAAGACTACCAAAAACTGATCAAGGAAATTTCAAGACTCTATTCATTAAATCTATAAATATATCATGGGAATTGGTAAGAAAAAAATGGTATCACTATAAATTCATAGTGTCCATATCTTTTACGGAATTTTTTTTGGGAAATATACTCTTTATTGACCCTTTATTGATGATATCTAGAACAAAGGTAAATCTAAGAAAACTATTGATCTCTATATAGTCGATCAAACAAGTCATCAATACTGGGTATAAGATATTTTTTCTTGATGATTATTTTGTTAAATCCTTGATAATAAATGAAAATTCACATTGATCCATATTTATTCTTAACAAAAGGAACTAGTTAACCCTATGGTGACTCGCTTGTCTGAATGAATCCCTTATCAAGATTCAATTGGAGTTGCTTATTTAATTCTTATAACTCAATTGGGTCCACTCTATATGGATTGTTTAAAATATATATAGAACAAATTATGAGTTCTATCAAGAACTCAACTTTAGGATTCCGTGGATGTAAGGACCCAACCCTATTTGCCCAGAGCTGGTGTCTTATTTTATTACATTAGCATATAAACAAGGAATTCATATCTCGAAGTAATGAATAGTTTAGTATCTTTGTAAAATAAGATATATACATAATTTCAACATTATTACTTGAAAGGAAATACAAAATATCAACTTTTTTTGAATCACACATAATCTTATAGATTATCCTTGTAAATCATTCATAATATACTTCTTCACAACCTTGGATAAATAAAACATGTGAAATAGGTGAGATCATATGCTCATTAAGGGTAAATATTACAAAAGAATATATCATATACATAAAAATTAGGCTTGGTGAATAAATAAAAACACATGACTTTAAAATTAACTTGAACATAATATGGATGGAAAAAGGGATGAATAAATACTTCCATCAGAAAGAATAGTCATGGGTATTCTACTAGTCGAATAACCTCATGGACTATAAATTTTCATAATGAAGGAAATTCATAAATCCTTAAATTCTGAAATATACCATCAAGGCCTCATCTAAGACATCTTAATATTAATAACCCATCATCCAAAACCATATTTAAAAATGGAAAAGGCCTTAGCCAAGTCCATATCTTTTTTATCTCATGAGACCCATCAATGCATTGATAGGATATAGTTTTCCCCACCCATAACTTACTATTTATAAGTAATTCCCCATATAAATGGAGATAAAAATAAATAATATATGCATTCATATTGAAACTATCATATGAAATTTAAATAACTTTCCCCAAACATATACACTGACCATTCAGAGTAATATGGGGAATGGTTTCTAGATAGCACTTCCAAATTCAAACTAATCATAAAGAATTCAATAAAATATGTAATATTATGTCAGAAAATATTATTTCCAATTATACATAAGACTTAATAATAATGTTGAAACAAATTAAAATACTCTTTTAAAATCATCGAGTAATTATTGAGATAAATAATCTTTTACTTTGAAAAGAAGAGTTCATTTGGTTAAATATTTTTATAAAATGAGAAGTGGAATAATATAGTTTTTTCATAATAAAATGTGTGATTTTAGAAAAATAATGGTGGCTAAAAACATTTTATAGAGTGTACTTGAATATTGGTAATAATTAGAGAAGTTCCCTAGAATCGGGCTTTTATTTTAAGAAATTTTTTAAAAGAACCATATAAAACATGTAACTCACCATAAAATAAAGAAGGATAATGTTTGGTACACATATATATAACATTCACATGAGATTTATTATTAGTACCTAATAATGAATAAAAATGTAATTATTATTAACAGAGACAAAGAGTAACCTGAATGAAAATAGAGGTTCTGGTAGAAAACCCTTACCTTATGTCAAAATATGTTCCACTCTTGAACTGAAGGTCATGGAATAGGAAATTAGAATTTTTAACTACTTAAGTAGAACCTATTAGACATGTATTTGATTTATTATAATTTTATTAAGTTCAATTATGTTCATTTTTATGGGTTATGATATTCAATATCATCATTTATGAGTGCTTGTTTCATTAGTTTTCATGATCGGTTCGTTTGTATGGATGTTAAAGTAAAATGAAAATTGAATTATAGAATTGATGTTATATGCAATTAATTTTCATAAATAATTTTAAATGATCATATAATTCATTTTTTAATTTGTGTGAGGATGAATCATTAGATAAAATTTTAAGTATAAATGCTTGGTTTGATTTGGTGGTTTTTCTATCATTAAAACTATTGTGTTTTATAAATTAATAACATGTGTAAAAAATTGATTCTAGAAAATTACATAGGATATATTACATATATTATTAAATTTTTTAATGATAAAAATTCTTTCGTGACCATAATTGTAGATTGTAATAGAAGTTGAAAACTCTTCATCCTTGAATGTGATAAATTAACACATCTCGAACGGTGTTTTCATTTCAAGTATAAAAAGAGGGGAATGGAGAGATGATGATGAATTATTCCATTATAATGAGAATATTATAGTAAATTTAAGGTACTATAATTATAATAACATTTTAAATAAATGAGTTGAGGAAAGAAAAGGATTGAAAAAAACTTGAAATAAAATAAAAGAAATGAAACGAGGAATTTACCTATTAAATATATCTTCCTTAGGAGCCTCTTTAGTGGAGAGGATTTGGCCTTCTAAAGATACCAAATGTTTCTAGGCATGGGGAGGATCTTGGGAGGATATTTTATCAGAATTTATAAAATGAAAAATGCTTTATAGGAGTTAAGAGAAGAGGGAGTGATGAGTGGCTTTTATAGTGGAGGAGAGGAGTTACTTCCCATTATTCTAATAATTATTCTTTTATTTTGGCTAAAGACCATGAATAGTATTTATTATTGTAACACAAATAGTAATAAGTGAATTTTATTTCAATCCAAGTCTTCTTAAATCATCCTTACATCACCTAGGTCTCAAAAAATTATGTATTTAGCATTTATCGCAAATTATCATATTTTACTATTCACCAAAAATCATGTATTTTAGAAAAATAAAAAAATCACCATAACCATTTTTCAATGTGAAGAATTAAAAAATGAACTATATTAAATCAAAATAATATTATAGATAAAATAATTTTTTTAAATAAAATCATTATTTACTTAAAAAATACATATTTTAAATTTAAAAATCATTTTATAATACATTAAAAAATTAACTGAGGTCTCATAAAATTATCCTAAAATTATAGGACAAGAAAATATTTATTTAGAAATATATTTCATGAAAATAAATTTTATTAATTTATTGATTTTAAATTTTAATTAAATATTTATTACTCACCAAAATACCAACACTTAATTATTAATTTATAAAATATTCCATTTCATTTATAAGGTTCCTAAATTTTATTTATACATTCATGGGTGTTGTTAATACTCATAATGGTCAAGTTAATATTTACCAAAAATGTATGTTGATCCAATCATACTCTAAATGTCTTACTGAATGCAACTATGTATGTCAGTTTTTTGAAATTCAAAACATATAGGTGGAAATATTGCGTTTACTAGATAGGTTGTAACAAAGTGGAGTTTTGTAGATACTCAGTGTTTTATGCATTCAATGTTAAATTTATTTCAAAATCCTTGTATTGTTACATTCTCCCCCCCACAAAAAATTTTTCCTCGAAATTTCATAATTTTACCTCATAATAAGATTTGGGTTGTTCTTCTTCATAAGCTCCTCAGGATCCCATGTTGCTTCTTCAATTTTATGATTTAACCAATGTACCTTTACCAATGATGTCATATGATTCCTTAACACTTATTCCTTAGTGTCTAAAATTCAGATAGGCACTTCATAGTAAGATAAGTCATGTTCCAATTCTATACCTTCATAAGTGAGGACATGTATTGGGCCTGGCATGTACTTTCTCAATAACGAGACATGGAACACATTATGTACTTTAGACAGGCTAGGAAGCATTTCCAAATTATAAGTCGCTACTCCAATTCTATATAGAATTTCAGAAGGGCCAATATATCTGGGGCTCATTTTCCCTTTCTTCTCAAATCTTATAACACCCTTCAACGAAGATACTTTCTAGAAAATGTGATATCCCTCATGAAATTCCAAATCCTTCCTTTAATTTTCAGCATAGATATTTTTCCTTCTTTGATCTAATTTTATATGGGTTTGAATAGTCTTTACCTTTTCTATTGTTTCCTCCATAATCTCTAGGCCCGCAAGCTTCTTTTCAACAACTTCATCCCAACACATTGGTGTTTGACATCACTTTCCATACAATGCTTCATATTGTGCCATTTGAATAATTGAATGGAAAGTATTATTGTGTGTACACTCCACCAAATGTAAATACTTATCCCACATACCTTGAAAATAATGTGAGCATAATCTCAACATGTCTTCTAATGTTTGGATCTTCCTTTCTGATTTCTCTTCAGTTTTTGGGTGATAAGAAGTATTCACTGAATCTCTGTATCCAAATATTTCTGAAGAATTATCCATAATATCAATGTAAATCATGGATCATGATTAGACACAGTTGATATAGGTGCTCCATAACGTCTCAAAACTTCATTTATATAGAGTCGTGCAAGGTGCTCCATTGGAAAATCATCCCTTATAGCATAGAAATGTGAAGATTTCATAAGTCGATCCTTGAATATCCATATTTCATCATTCCTTATTATATTTTTGGGTTATCTGGTGATATAATCCATGGTGATGTCATCACATTTCCATGTAGGAATAGGTAGAAGTTGTGTGACATCTCTAGGATGTTGTTGTTTGGCCTTCAGTTGTTTTGAAAATTAAACATTTTTATACATAATCAGAAATTTCCCGCTTCATGTTGTCCCACCAGAAATCTTACTTCAAATATCTATACATTTTAGTGATACAATGGTGTATAGAAAAAATCAAGCTATATGCATCATCCAATAACTCCATTTTCAGTTTGGGTATAGAGGGAACACATAGAATCTTCCCAAATTTCAAAATTCTATCCTCAAACACAAAGTATCCAGAATTCCCATCATTAGCAGCTTTAATTTTCTTTAAAATATTATCATCATAGGATTGAGAACTTTTAATTCTTTCTAATAAAGATTTTTGGGCAACCAATTGAAAATGTAGTGATGTTTCACCTTCTTTTATAATTCATATATCCATCCTCACTAGATCCATGCATATAGGATCTTTTTAAATTCACATTATTTTAAGACTCCATGATCCTTCCCGATCAATGCATCAACTACCTTATTACTCTTTATTGGGTGGTAGTGTATGGATCAATCATGATCCATGAGTTACCTGATCCATCAACTTTTCCTCATGTTGAGTTCTTTCTATGTGAAGATATATTTCAATATCTTGTGATTTGTATATATCTCACATCTTTCGCCATAGAGATGATGTCTCAATATCATTAGAGAAAATATTACAGCTTATAACTCAATATCATGAGTTGGATAGTTCTTTTCATGAGTTTTTAACTTCCATGACGCATAGTAAATATCTCTATCATTCCATATAAGGACATAGTCAAGTCCTTTCTTTGATGCATCACTATAGATCACAAACCCATCATTTTTCAATAGGAGAGTTAGGATCAGAGAATTCACTAATCTCCTATTTAATTATTCAAAACAATCCTCACATTTTTTGTCTATACAAACTTAACCCCTTTATGATTAATCTTGGTTTACGGGTTGGCTAATCAGGTGATGTTCTGAACAAAATGCCGATAATAACCTGCTAAACCAATAAAACTACATACCTTGGTTATGTTCATTGGTGTAGTAAATTCTTGAATAGCCTTTCTTTGTGTACGATCAAGGGATATTCCATCCTTATAGAGAATATAGCTATGAAAAGAAACTGATTGAATCCATAATTCACACTTTATAAACTTCCCTTATAATTCATTTCTTATAAGATTATTTAGAATAATGCACAAGTGATTTTCACGATCTTCATAGATTTTGGAGTATATAAAGATATCATTAATAAATACCACAAAAAAATCATCAAGATATTTCTTGAAAACCCTATTTATTAGATCCACTAAAATAGAGGGTGTGTTATTCAGTCCAAAAGGCATTACTGTAAACTCACAATTCTCATAAATTGTTTAAAATGATGTCTTTTGAACAACTTCCTTATTTATAAGAAATTAATGATATCCAGATCAAAGTTCAATATTCCAAAATTATGGGGCTCTATGAATTTGATCAAATAAATGATTAATGTGAGGTATGAGATACTTGTTCTTTATTGATATACAATTTATCTCACTATAGTCATTTTGCAACCTCGCAGATCCATCTTTTTTCTTAATGAAAAAAATAGGCCGAGGCTCCCCATGGAGAAGCACTAGGGTGAATAAATCCTTTATCACTCAATTCCTCTAGTGGTTTCTACATTTCTATTAATTTCACAGTTACCATTCTATAATGAGTCTTTGATATAGGTCTTGAACCAGGAATTAAATCAATAGAGAACTCAACCTCCTACTTTAGAGGATGTCTAGGTAAATCCTCTAGAAACACATCAACATATTCTTTCACAATAGGTGTGTCCTCTATTTGATAATTCATTTCCTCATCCATAGATATTGTATTCTATTCCTCCCCAATAATTTAATTCAATAGAGCTACAAAGGGTGGATCTAGATGAAAATCATATAGTGATGTTTATGTCCTAATGATAATGGATTCTGTATTGCTCCGTTGGCCTTTTTTGAGGGACGTTTTCTTGATGCTTTGGACAATAATTAGAATATTGTCCCATATCCCTACAATTATATAATTGAACATTGATTTATTCTTTCTTTATTTTATAATCACCAGTATGATGGACTTTTTCCCATACATGTAGCACACTCGTTTTCCTTTTAAGCAGGAACCAAGGTGTTTCCTTCCATAAGTATCACATATTGGAAAATTCCTCTTTTTATTATTACTTTTATCCATTCTATCCTCCACCACCATTTTCTTATCTTGATTTCCCTGAAATTCATAATACACAAAGCATTATTTCTATGTCTTGATAGAAAATGAGACAATATCGTCTTTTGATAAGAAAATTCAGGATACTAGTGCCCTTTAGAGGAATAGTTTTAAACTATAAAAGAATCAATCAATTTTTCTCCTTTGATTATGTATGTAGTCTGCAAAATTCATTGCTATCCTTTTGAAGTTATATTCATAACTTTCAACATTCTCATCCACTTTTTACCTCATCTTCAGAAACTACATTTCCATATCCTCTCATTGTTCATAAAGAAAATATTTTTCCAAAAATATTTCCTTATTGTCACTCTATTCCATTATTTTATTTCTTCCTCCTCTGTTTTTTGAATCAACAACCACCATTGATCTGAAATTCTGGTAGATGATAAACATACATGACAACCTTCTCCATTTCATTACATCCAAAGTGAGAAATATCTTCTCTAGGGAACTTATACATTGATCAACTAAAAATGGGTTTGTAGTACCATTGAATGATGGAGGTTATTATCACATAAAGAGGTCTAAAATAGATCCTCCATGTTGTGGAACTATATTCTCCATATGGGTTAGGTTATTATTCATAACCTGATTCAACTATCCAAATATAGTTATAATTTTTTCAGCACCAGATCCAACATCATTATCTTGTATTTGAGGGAAATCACTACGTGGGATATGTTTATTCATCTAGTTTACATTCCTTCCACTAGGAACAATTTCTAAATAATGTCATACACTAGATTAGGTTAATAATTATAATGTATAATATCAACTTAGAAAAATACTTAGTATAAATCGAAATCCTATCCATAGCTAATCACTTAATCATTAACATGGTTTCTTTGAGGGAAAATTTAAATTTAATTCCTTCAAAATGGTTTGTAAATAAAATGTGATTTATCCTAAGAATATCCCTTTGAATTTTCAACCCAGGGGAATAGTAAGGCTCATTGTCATGTACTAGGATACCCCAGGTCAAGCCAGAAAATCCATATCAGTGTTGTTACTCTTAGGTATAACTATTCTAGAACCACTTCTACTTATAGTTTCCAAAAAGTATATATTTTGTAGAAATATCCACATAATCTATTACTTAACAAAATTATAGGATGTTTTTGTATGTTTATCCTCAAATACTATATTAGGGTTTTGTTCCATAATCTATGTTTTCTAAATCTAGTATCCAATTTTTCTACTAAACTACCTCTGATACCAACTGTTAGGCCCCAACCCCTGTTTCCCAGAGCAGGTGCCTTATTTTATTACATTGGAATATAAATAAGGAAGTATTATCCTAAAGGAAAAAATAGTTTAGTATATTGGGAAAACAAGATACATACACAAGTTCAATATTACAACTTGAAAGGAAATACAACATATCAACTTATTTTGAATCACAAACAATCTCCTAGATTATCCTTAAAGGTAATTCATAATATACATCTTCACAACCTATGGAAAATAAAACATCTGAAAGGGGTGAGCTTAGATATTCAGTAAGGGTAAACAGTACAGTGGAATATATCATAGAAATAAATAGTAGTCATTGTGAATAACTAAATACATGTGCCTTTAAAAATTAACTTGAACATAATATGGCTAGAATAATGTATGAATAAATAATTCCTTAATAAATCATAACCAAGGTTATTCTACTAGTCTAATAACATCATGGACTATAAATTTTCATAATTATGGAAAATCATAATTCTATAAATTCTGAAATATACTGTCAAGACCTCAACCAATATATCTGAAAATAAATAAGCCCTCATCCAAAACCATATCTTAAAATAGGAAAAGCCACATCCAAGTCCATATTTATTCTATCTCATAAGACCTACTAATGCATATAAGGGATATAGCGGGCCCCAACCATAAATTACTATGTCCAATGCATTCATCATATGAATGGGGATAAATATAAGCAATATATACATTCATATTGAAACTATCATATGAAATGTAAATAACTTTCCCCAAACAGAAACACTAACCATTTGAAGTAATATGGTAAATAGTTTCAAGATAGCACATCCATAGTCAAACTCATCATAATAAATTAAATAAAATATTTTTTATGATATCATAAAATATTATTCCCAATTATACATAAGAATCCACAATAGTGTTGAAACAAATGAAAAAACTCTTATAAAATCATAAAGTAATTGTTGAGATAAATACTATTTTACTTTGAAAAGAATATTTCTTTTGGAAAAATATTTTTATAAAACCAAAAGTAAAATAATATATATTTTTAATGATAAAATTAGTTTTTTTATAAAATTAATGGTGGCTAAAAACAGATTATAGAGTGTACTTGAACATAAGTAAGAATTCAAGAAGTTCCCTTGAATCGGGCATGTATTTTGGGAAATTGTTTTAAAACATCCTTTTAAAACATGTAAATAATCATAAAATAAAGAATGATACATATTGGTACACATATATAGAACCTTATAAAAAGATTTATGATGATTACATAAGAATAAATAAGAATTTAATTCAGATTAAGAGGATAATGAGTAACCCGAAAGAAAATGGAGGTTCGGGTAGAAAAACCTTACCTTATGTTTAAATATGTTCCGCTCTTGAAATTAAGGTCCTAGAATATGAAATTAGAATTATTAATAACTTAATTAAGAACTTATTATAAATTTATTTTATTTATTATAATTTTATTTAGTTTATTTATTGTTATTATTATGGGTTAAGAGATTCAATATCATCATTTGTGGGTTCTCGTTTCATTAGTTTTCATGATCATTTTTTGTATGGAAGTTAATGTATACTAATAATTGAATTTTAGAATTGATTTTATATGTTATTAATGTTAACTTATAATTTTAAATGATCATATAATTCATTTCAATGCTTTGTTTGATGATGAATCATTGGATAAAATTTTAATGTTAAAGGCTTGGATTAATTTGGTGGTTTTCGATCACCACGAGCTCATTTGGTTTTATAAATTAAAACCATGTGTACAAAAATGATTTCAAAACATTAAATAGGATGTATTACATATACTATTATCTGGTTCAACCATAAATATGGACTCATGACCATAATTGAAGATGGTAATAAAGTTTAAAACCCGTTGTCCTAGAATATGATAAATTAACAAATCTCGAGTGGTGTTTTCATTTATAGTATAAAAAGAAGGGTAAAGGAGATATAGTGATGAATTATTGCATTATCATAACAAGATTACAGTATAGGTATGGAACTGGAGTTATCATAACATTTGGAGGAAAGTATGTGAGGAAAGAAAAAGAAACAAAGGAACTTGAAAGAAAATAAACGAAATGAAAAAAGGAATTTATCTCTAGAATTTATCTTCCTTGGGAGCCTCTTTAGTGGAGAGGATTTGGTCTTTTTAAGATACCAAAGGCTAATGGATGCAGGGAAAATCCTGGGAGGATATTTTATAAGAATTTAGACAAGGCACAAGGCTTGATATGAGTAAAGAGGATAGGGAGTGATGGGTGGCTTTTATAGTGGAGGAGATGAGTTATTTCAAATTATTTTAATAATTATTTTATTATTTTGGATCAAAACAATGAATAGTCTTGATTCTTGTGAGTAAAATAGTAAAAAGTGTATGTGAGTTCGAACCAAGTTTTCTTACATCATCCTTACTATATCACCCCAAGAATTTACAAATATATTTATTATAGAATTCATAGATCACTAAGTCTCTAAAAACACCACTTTGTTATAACCTATCCAAGTAAACATAATTTTGTTACTTCAATTATGTGAATTTTGAAATTTTGACATACACGGTTGGGATCAGTAAGTTATTTGGAGACCGATAATAAAAACTCATTTTGTTGGTGAATAGTAACATACCCTTTTGAATAGTAAATTACCATTATTAATAGTAATATTCCTCTTATGAATGGTATCCATACCCATGAATGTATAAATAAATTTAGGCACTTTAAAAATGAAGATGAATATTTTAAGTGCTTATATTTTTCAATTAAATATTAAATTAATCATATTTATAAAAATGTTTTTGAAAAATGGACTTCACTTTTGGATTCAACGTGTTTAAAAATGGTTAGGGTGAATTTTTGGTATTTTTCTAAAATACTTGAATTTTTTATGAATAGTGAAATACCATAATTTACAAAATAAGCTAAATACACTAATTATAGAGTCAAATATGATTTTCTACTAATGTAATCCCAATTGATTCATATTTACATGATAAAATTACTAATCTTGATCATGGAAGACTCATTATTCCTTGTCTTGTGAAGAAATAATAAATTAATGAATATAATATAGAGAAATCCTCTATCCCCTCCACTATATAAACCACCCCTAAACCCATGTTCCACCCACACCACTCAAGCTTCAAGCCTTGCCTAAAATTTTTCTCAAATAGCTCCCTAACCTCCTCCCCCATGACCAATACCTGTTGGTCTCACCAAAATTCTAGAAACAAAGGCCTTAAGGATTTTCTCAAAGAAGAGTACTCAAGAGCTGAACCTCCCTTCCTTTTTTCAATTCCCTTTACAAGTTCCATTATTTTGTTCTCTCTTCTCACCTCACCTCATCCAGATTACATGATAATTCCATTACCATACATGTATTTGATTTTAATTATGCTAATGTAATATGTCATCATAATCTCTCTTTTTCCTTTCCTTTTATACTATAAATGCAAATACCATCCAAGATGTGTTAATTTATCACACTCAAGGAAGACGAGTTTTCAATTTGCATTACTATATTCAAGACTGGTTATGAAACCTTTTCAATGGTTGAACCAAATCAGAATATATGTATTTTATCTTTTTTAATGTTCTGTAATCCTTACACACTCATAATATGGAATAATAATACAGAATAAGTTCATTGTGCACAAAACCACCAAGCCAAATCCAAGCGTTTATCATTATCTCGTCGAATGAGTCATACTCATGGTATATAACTGGAATCATTATAAGATGATTTATATCTGTTTAATTTCACTAATAATATATATTAACAATGATGGATGTTTAACCACATTTCAAACGAACTTCCCTTCACAAATTCAAGTAAACAGATCCTGAAAACCAAGGAAGAAAATGCTTCCAAAACTATAAAATTGAATCTCTTAAACCCATTAAAAAGGCCATTAATGAACCTAATAAGGTTATAAAATATAAATTAAATGTTTTTGAGGTTCTGTAAATATTAATTAATAGAGATAAATTTGATTATTCAGGTCATTAGGAACAATCCAGGGCACCTTCGAACATAAGGTAAGTGATGTCTTGACCCAATTTCCATTCGTTGAGTTAAACATCAATCTAATTGGTTTTTTATTTTCTCAGAATATGTGTGAATGATATATGAAGGTTTTATTCTGTATATACACTATTATTTTGTGGGTTTATGTTTTTCACACATAATTATGTCATTGATTTGTCCTCAATCTAATGATACGTTCTTTGTAAGGGATCCTCTCTCTCACTTTTGTTCAAGAATTTCCCCTATGTTGTGCCCCTTTATTTTTAATTCCTAATGATGGGGTATGTTTTTTAACCTCCCCCATATTTACCTTATGATATATAAATAATGGGATACCCTTGTACCTCTCATTAATCCCTCTCAAGAACACCTGTTACCATGCCAAAATGTTTGTAAGGGGGTTCTCATCTCACTTTCATTTCCCTGAGATTTCCATTGTTCACCACTTATTTATTTTTTACGGTGTATTATATACCACATTATGATATATATTATCATTATTCTCTATAAATTAATGGTATTTTGTGATTCCTTTGGTGGTTATTAGTTTTTTGGTCATACGACTTGATTGATTGCATTGTGGTAAGGGACTTTATCTCAATTTTCCCTTTCATTGTGACTTATATTGTATTGTGAACCTAATTATACTTATGTGGTGTACGTACTGCCCACTTGAGATAAATTTTAATTTGAAAGTATATTGATATTAAATATCCATATTCTTGTTTCATGGATTTGTTTATTGTCTAAAACGTATACCATTTTACATACGGTGTTTATTTGGAAAGTTGGTTTATCTTTGAAAATATTGATGAATCTGTATCCTCTACACCATACGGATATTAAAAAGGCATATTGTACTTGTATTAAATCAATGTATAAAAAATTATTTGGACATTCAGTGATAGGTGGGGTATGTTATATCCCCTCGATGCATCGACAACTCTCATGTGACAATCAGTTTGGCGACAAACCCTTCAAGTTTGTTTCCAAAAAAAATCAGTCGGGTTTCTACCCACAGAATTAAACTGTTTTAATGGTATTATGGTATCATGTTCTAGATATATGATGTAAAATTAATAAGCATTCTCTTTATTCATTAAATTTTTTTACTATCCATGATTTTTTCACTATTACAAAATCTATGGATGTAGGTTCATTCCTTATTGTTTAATAGCATGTGTTTTTCATTTATTCACCATACCATGTTTACTATGCCCAGTTGTTTGAGTTTCAGTTAATATTGATTCATGATTCCACTATTTGTAACCCTTACTGAGCATTATAGCTCACCCCTTTCATCTTTTACCTTCATCAGGTGATGAAGAGGAGATCATTTATTCAGTTCCTGTGGATGCATTTTTTTAGTTTTATTATGTAGTGTATTTTGTATCCTTTTCCAATGTAATTTGAGTTACATCTATTTATCTAGTTTCTTCAAGACTACCAAACTGGTCCTTCCTTAGAGATTTCATTCCTTATAACCATGGTAATGTACATAGTAATTCATCGGCTCCGGTGTAGAGGGATCAGGATGTTACCGTTGGTATTAGAGGATGTTTAGTAGAAAACATAGAAACTAGATTTAGAAGACTTAGATTAGGGAAGAGTCCCCAAGATAGTCTTTGAGGATAGACATTCAAGAACATCTTGGTATTTTGGTAAGGAATTGATTATGTGGATCTTTCAAGCAATACATCCTTTTCTGGATATGAGATGCTAGAGGTGGCTCGGGCATAAATGTACCTAGGAGTGAAAGCTCTGACAAGGAGTTTCGGGATTGACTCTGGGTATCCTTGTATATGAAAATGGGCCTTGTTTCACTCTTGGTTATGACACTCTTGGGGGATATGCTTAGGATAATTCCCATTTTCATTATAATTCATTATAAAGGATTTTAATGTAAATTTTTCCTCAAGGAAACCATGTCAATGAGATTAACTATGAATAGAATTTTAATTTTTTCAAAGTATTTTTCAAATTGAGAGTATTAATTATGATTCATAACCTAATATAGTGTACGAAATTATTTATAAATGGGGACTAATGGGTGAAGGGGAATCAATACTCGTAGACAACTTTAGGGATTATGAGTTTGCTTTAAATATATTGTTATTTACTATGACTATTCATTAACTTAAATCCTTGATTTATAACTTTTAAGATCAAGGAAATTCAGTTACAAATAGAAGGAGGAGGATCTCAAATGACAATCATATCCCTTCCTGATGACTTTCTTGCAATAATTATTGCAAAGTTGTGTCCTGAAAATTCTGAAACATTTTCTAACATACAACTCACTTGAAAGAATTTTTTTGAGATATCAAATGCCTCCACTGTACCTGTATACCATCGTGGATCATGGTTTTTATTTAATCAAATAATATTTTCTCAATATTCTCATATTTTCAATAAAGGTAAATATTATCAAGGAATTTTCAAATATTTTACCTTATCACAAGATTTTGAAGCATATTATGATTTTGAAAAAGGTGCTGAAGAATGAGACCCTTGCACAACCTATTTATATTTTCTTTCAAAATATAATCTTTCATAACATACATATGGAATTTTAAAAGGACCATTGATTGAAAGTTTCAACTCAAACCCAGTTCGACTGTTTTATAAAAATCATGTTTTATCAGATGTTTTGAAATTATATGTCATACATGATTATTTTCCGAAACTATTTTTCTGTGAACACCCATATGACCCATGTTTTAAAATGTGTATATGGATGAAGGGTGAAAATGATTTTGAAGGATCTCTAAATTATTGTTGCAATGCATGGACCTTCTACTTATGTGAGCAAGATGATGACGAAACTAGATGGACACCATGATCAAGGAACCCTCAATATTTCATAAGTAAATAAAATATCAAGGATGAAATTTCTGAAGGTGGGAATAATGTAGCACCACAAAAATTATCAAATATAATTATTATAAAATGCATAGATCAATATGTCTCTACAAACACCACTTTTTTATAACCTATCTATGTAAACATAATTTTGTCACATCAATAATGTGAATTTTAAAATTCTGACATATATAGTTGCGATCAGTAAGTTATTTGGACTCTGGTAACAAAAACTCAATTCTCAGTGAATAGTAACCTACCCTTATGAATATTAACCTACCCTTATGAATAGTAACTTACCCTTATGAATAGTAATATTACTCTTATAAATGGTATCAATACCCATGAATGTATAAATAAATTTAGCCACCTTAAAATTGAAGATGAATATTTTAAGTGTTTATATTTTTCAATTAAATAATGATTTTAGTTAAATATTTAATTAATAATATTTAGAACATTATTTTTGAAAAATGGACTTCATTTTTGGATTCTATGTGTTGAAAAATGATTAGGGTGAATTTTTGGTCTTTTTTTGAAATACTTGAATTTTTTTGAATATTGAAATACCATAATTTACAAAATAAGCTTAATACACTAATTATAGAATCATGTATGATGTTCTACTGATATAAGCCCAATTTATTTGGATTCACATGATAAAATTACTATTCTTTTTCATGGAAGACTATATGTTCCTTATCTTGTGAATAAATAATAAATTAATGAATATAATATAGAGAAATCCAATCTCCCCTCCACAAATTAAACCACCCCTCACCCCCTCTTCCTCTCACACCACTAAAGCTTCAATCCTTGGCTAATGTCTGCTCAAAAATCTCCCTAACCTCCTCCCCCACGTCCAAGACCTGATGGTCTCACCAAAAGGCAATAAACAATGGCCATAAGGAGTTTCTCAAAGAGGAGTACTCAAGAGGTGAACTTCTCTTCCTTTTTCTTTCAATTCCTTTTACAAGTTCCATTATTTTGGTCTCTCTTCTCACCTCACCTCATCCATGTTCCATGATAATTACATTACTATACATGTAATGGATTTTCATTATTCTAATGTAATATTTTATCATAATATATCTTTTTCGTTTCCTTTTATACTATAAATGCAAACACCATCTGAGATGTGTTAATTTATCACACTCAATGAAGACGTGATTTCAATTTGCATTAATATATTCAAGACTGGTCGTGAAACGTTATCAATGGTTGAACCAGATCATAATATATTTATTTTATCTTTTATAGTTTTTTGGAATCCTTACACACTCATAATATGGAATAATAATACAAAACAAGTTCGTTGTTCAAAAAACCACCAAGCCAAATCCAAGCGTTTATCATTATCTCGTCGAATGAGCCATACTCATGGTATATAACCAGAATCATTATAAGATGATTTATATATCATAAATGTCACTAATAATACATATTAACAATTCTGTATGTTTAACCACATTGTAAATGAACATCCCTTCATGAATTGAAGTAAAAGGATCATGAAAACCAAGGAAGAAAATGCGTCCAAAACAATAAAATTGAATCTCTTAAACCCATTAAAAAGGCCTTTAATGATCCTAATAATGTTATTCCATATCAATTATATGTTGATGAGGTTTTGGTAATATTAATTGATAGAGCTAAATTTTATTTTTCAGGTTGTTAAGAACTATCAAGAACACCTTCGAACATAAGTTAAGGGATTTCTTTACTCAATTTCCATTCGTTGAGTTAAACATCAATGTCATTGGTTTTGTATTTTACCAGAATATGTGTGAATGATCTATGATTTTTTTATTCTATATATCAACTATAATTGAGTGGTTTTATGTTTTCACAAATTATTATTTAATTGATTTGTCCCCAATCTAATGATACATTCTTTGTAAGGGATCCTCTCTCTCACTTTTGTTCAATAATTTCCCTGATGTTGTGCCCTTTTATTTTTAATTCCTAATGATGAGGTATGTTTTCACACATCCCCCATGCTGCCCTTATGATATATAAAATATGGGATACCCGTTTACCTCTCATTAATCCCTTACAATAACACCCATTACCATGCCAAAATGTTTGTACGGGGTTTCTCATATCTCTTTCATTTCCGTGAGATTTCCATTGTTCACCACTTATTTATTGTGCGTGGTGTATTGTGTATCACCTTTTGATATATATTATCATGATTCTATATATATTCATGATATTTTGTGATTAATTTGGTGGTTATTATTTTTTGGTCATATGAATCTATTGATTGCATTGTGTTGAGTGACTTTGTCTCAATTTTCCCTATCATTGTGACTTACTTTGTATTGTGTACCTAATTATTCTTATATGGTGTACCTACTGCCCATTAGAGATAAATTTTCATTTGAAAGTATATTGATATTAAATATCCATATTCATGTTTAATGGATGTGTTTATTGTATAAACCATATACCATTTTACATAAGATGTTTATTTGAATGTTGGTTTAACTTTGGAAATATTGATGAATCTGTATCCTCTACACCATAAAGATATTAAAATGGCATATTTCTCTTGTATTAGATCAATGTATAATGAATTATTTGGACATTAAGTGGTGGGTGGTGCCCACAATATCCCTTGATGCATCGACGTGTCTCATAAGACAATCAGTTTTGTGACAAACCCTTCGAGTTTGTTTGCCGAAAAATCATATGGGTTTCTACCCATAGAACTAAACTGTTTTAATGGTATTATGGTATCATGTGCCAGATACATGACGTCCAATTAGTAATAATTATCTTTATTAATTATTTGTTATTATTATCCCTGATGTTTTCAATATGAAAAAATCTATGGATGCAGTTTCATTCTCAGTTTATTAATGGCATGTGTTTTTTATTTATTCACCATGCCATGTTGACTATGCCCAGTTGTTTATGATTCAGTTAATATTGATTCATGATTCCACTATTTGTAACCCTTACTGAGTGTTTGACCTCACCCCTTTCATTTTTTACCTTCAAAATTTGATGATGACTGAGATCATTTATTGAGTTCCTAGGGATGTAGTTTTTAGTTTTTATTATGTAGCGTATTTTGTAACCTTTTCCAATGAAATTTGAGTTACATCTATGTATCTAGTTTCTTCAAGACTACTAAACTGATTGTTTCTTCGGGATTTCATTCCTTATAACCATGCCAATTTACTTAGTAATGCACTTTCTCTAGTCTAAAGGGGTAAGGGTGTTACACTTACATCACCTATGACTCAATAAATCATGTAGTTTGCAATTATTGTAAATAAATGTATATTACTATTCACAAAATAATCAAGTATTTTAGAAAAATCCCAAAAATTCACCATAACCATTTTTTGATATGTAGAAATCAAAAATAAACTCCATTTTGTAAAAATATTTTTTTTAAATAAAAGGAATTTATTTTTTAAACAAAATCAATATTTACTTGAAAAATACATATTTTAAATTTAAAACTGATTTTATAATACATTAAAAAATTAATAGAGGAATTATAAAATTATCCTAAAACCATAGGAAAAAAAATATTTATTTAGGAATAAATTTCATGAAAATAAATTTTATTAATTTATTAATTTAAAATTGTAATTAAATATTTAGTACTCATAGAAATATCAACACGTAATTATTAATTTATAAAATATTCTATTTCATTTATAAGGTGCCTAAATTTTATTTATAATTTCATTGGTGTGCTTACTATTCATAAGGGTCGTATTATTATTCATAAGGGTAGTTTTCGATTCATAAGGGTCAAGTTAGTATTCACAAAAAAATGTAAGTTGATCATATCATACTCTAAATATCTTTCTGAATGCAATGTATGTCAGTTTTTCAAAATTAAAAACATAGAGGTGGAAATTTTATGTTCACTCGGTAGGTTGAAACAAAGTGTTTTTTAGAGACTCAGGGTTTCATTCATTCAATGTTAAATTTATTTATAAATCCTTGGAGTGTTACGGTGGAAGACTAGAAACTTTTTTCCGAATGAAATTAACAAACTCCCACATGATAGAAATTTATTTGATATTAAAATTCTCCCCAACCATATAAGATAAACACCCCTTTAAAATAGGAATCAAGACCCTTATAATTGATGTAATTTCCATTAGAATTTCATATTTATTGTCACACTGATAGATGATCATATATTGGTTCAAAATATCCAATGTGACTTATTTTCCTCTAAAATTGATGTTAGATTTAGGTAAATAAATCCAATCCATGCCTTCTATAACATCAAACTAAACCAAATGGATAAAAATAAGAATTTAACGAACCACGTTCCCACAGCTTTAACCAGAGAGGTATCATAAACTTGAGATGTGATCATCATATAATTAGTGGTTTTTACTACTAACTCAACATCTAATCACTATGGTGTTATAGTGATACCCTTATTAAATTCATTGGATATAAAATAGTGGGTATATCCAGAATCATATAATACTTTATAAGTTCTAACATGGATAGTAAGTGTACCTTTTACAATGGCATTGTCATACCCTTCATCATAAATAGTGATTTCATGAGATTTTTCTTTGTCTATGGGATAAAGTGTTTTTTATGTTGGTCATCATCATTAAACTTTAGTTTTTGGCACCGGTTTTTATAATTCTCATACAACTTTCATTTTCAACACTGGAGTGTGGGTGGTTCATTTTGTGGTTCTTTCTCTCTATTTTCACCATTAGCTAACTTGTTCTCATCACTTCATTATTTTATTTTTGAATGAACTTATTTTCCACAATTGAAAAATTTCTTATTCCCCTTAAGAAAGTATCTTCTATTTTTTCCTTCCACACTTTGAGTATAAAGTAAATTTCATCTTCTTCTCTCCCTAGTTTTTAGAATTTCTTTTGAAATACATCTCTATTTTCTTATTAAATCTATGTTATTGATTGATAACTCCAGTTTCAATATCCTCCTTGATGGAACATAATATGATTTATTCATAATTAATAAGGTCCCTTATAGATAAAACCCTTTGAAGATTTGGTTTTAAACCATTGAATAATAATTCAACTTTACATTCAGGTTGGATGATAATGCCAAAATCATACCTCAAATGTCTTGTAAAATTTTCCTCACAAGTATCAACAAATTATTCATCCTTATATTTAATCTCAAGGAATTCCTTCTCCATTATTGAGTCAAGAATATGGTAAATTAATTAATAAAAAAAATAAGCTCTTAAACTAATCCCAGTCCATGAAGTCAATTTCTTCCTATTTCCTCATATTATTGATAAGAGTCCACCAATGATATTCTTCACCTTCTAAATGATAAACATCCAGAATAAAATTATCATTTTTTCAACACTAGATAATATAAAATAACATTTTAATGGTACTTATCCATTGCTCAGAAAATAATGGGTCGGCATACCTACTAAAATATGGTGGGTTTTGCCTCATGAGGGAATTAAGAGAATATTTCTTCTTACATTTCTCATTTGGAAGATCACCTTGATTCATATCATTAGAAAGTTTTATGATCATAACAATAAAATTTTGTATTCTAGCTACCATAACATTTGATTAATCAAGAGTACAATCATTTTGTTTCCCATCACATTCAATATTAACGTGATTAATTTGTGTTCCATTCATCAACTAAAACCAAAAGCATAGTGTGAGAAAAAATGATCATTGTGCAAAACCACATAATCATGAAAAATCATTAATTGGATATCTAAATTTTGACACCTTCTTCTATGAAACCTTATGTTTAACCTTGGTCATTCATTATCATTATCAAAACTATAGTATGATATCCTATACTTAGACTTATCTATAGGCTTCTCACTAAAGACATCTCATCTGAGTTTCTAGAGGTTAAATAAACCTTGATTTTTTAATAACTAGATAAACCTAGATTTTCATATATAGATATCACATCTTAGTAGATGATTATTCATTACATAACATGAATATCAACACTAGAATCATCTATGTCTAGTTTATTTGGAAACATGAACACATATATAACTATTTTATAAAATATCTATATTGTATCCCACTAAATTCTTTATAAATATCACCCTTCTTAGACATATCATACTTCATAAACTAGGGAAAGGAAACCTAATAAAGTGTGAAATCTGATGCTTGATAAGGATAAAAATGGGAGACATCAATGATCACTCGAGCATAACATGAACATAAGGGTATGCGAACATGAGAATAACTTCTGAAAATCATACCTTTCATATGATAAATCATAATATTGTCTCATGTCACAAATATTGATAGTTCATAAGTCATGAATCAGAAAATAATAAAATAACATAATCCATGCAATCATTAAATTGGCATAAGAAATTTAATTTTGGAATAAACATAAGTATAGAAAAAACATTCCTTAGAAGTCATGTATTATTACCAAGAATATCATAGTGGATTGATTTCACTTCCCAAACAATTGTAGTAGTCAGGGTTCACTCCCAATACTATCATATTGGATTGGGTTCAATCCAAAAACCATTTTAATAGTCATGTTTCACTCCCTTGACTATCATAGTGGACAATGTCTCTCACAAAATTGGGTTCACTCCCAACTCCAGACCTATTTATCTCATGAGATATTAATATTGTCCCAATGCATTGAAAGGATATATAGGTCTCACTCATCCTTTGTTATAATGTGACCATCATCCTTTATTATAACATAACCACTTCCCTTGGATATAATGTAACCTTCATCCTTAGTTATAACCATAACCACTATCCCATAATGAAAACTATACAAATGTGTGCTACAAATCATAAATCATTCATTATATAAGATCCCATGAAAGGGAATTAGTTTCATAAACTTTTCATCATGGAATAAACGATTGAAATTAAATGTGTTTCATACATATTTCATCATTTCATTATAGTATACCCTGTAGAAAACTAACGAGTTTCATAGAAATATTTTTATCATAAAAATAAGCCATAAAAAGAAAGAATAAGTATGGTATAGCTGGATTATATCACCAATAAATCATAATTTAAATCAAGTTTTATTATCTTTTATGAATAGAAATACCATTAAAATATCATTAAAACATTCTTGAGAAAATATCCTTTCCATTTTGAAATAACTCCGTTAAAATCCCAAAAAAATGAAAAACATTTAGAAAACATTTTCATTAAAAATAATTAGGGAAACTTTTAAAGGAATGTTCAAATCATTTAATTTTCATGATGGTTGGAAATTCTATTCATTCTATATAAGTTAAAAACATTCCATTCATACTTTTATTAAAAAAATGTCAAAAAAATAACCTCAATTGGAAAATGACAAGAAAATTCCTTTTAAAAATATTTTGTAAAAAGTAAAACATGGGTAAAAAAAGTGTTTAAAAATCATAGGATAATATTACAAACATTATTTGAAAAATTTTTAGAAAACATTGATATTAAATAAAAGTTATTTCCAAACGAAGAGAAGAAAAAAAGTCAATTTTCCATTAAAACAATTTCAGTTTTTTGATTACTTAAGTTGAGAAAAATGAAAGGAAAACATTTACTATTATGAAATAAATATATTAGAATAAAATTCGTTATTTTAATGTGGTATATATTATAGTATTTCATTATTAGAGACATAATCATAAATTATCCCAATAAATAATGAGATTATAACATAAAACTCATACCACTTTGGTAACTTTTGAATCACAATCCTTTTGAAATAAAGTAAATTAAATTGATATCTAAATCTCCATAAATTTCATAATATTAATCATAAAATATATTCATGGGTATTATATACACCACACAAAATAAACAAGTGGTAAATATAACATGTGTCCCATGGAAATAAAATTGAGAAGAAGATCTCTTACCTTAGATATGATTTCATTTGTATGCATTGGAACCATCGGAATAATATATACATATTTATTATACTTATATTTCAGAAATATATTAATATATATATTATAACATATATTATAACATATATTATTTACTTATAACCTTTTATCACCCATTTTTTAACACTTTTTTATTAAAATTCGTATTTCAGTTGATATATGCTTCATATTTCATGTATGTTTTCATTTGGTAGTTTTGGTCCTTGTAATTTGATCATGGTTACATAATCTCTAGAATTTTAATAATTATATAATTATCATATATATTTATAATATATATGTTTATATTCATTTATAAAATATAGATATAAAAAATGAATTATATTGTTCATGGAGATGGTAGGTCGTACATATGTATGAACGTTGTTTCTATTTTTCAACAGATGGAATAAAAGAAAGGTAAATAATAAATCAACTTTACAAAATAATTTTTATATCATATATATCATATATATTCAATAATTATATACTTATTACCATCCAAATAAAATATAAATAAAAAACAAATCACATCACTTTGTGGAGGTGGTAGTCCGCACGTACGCACAACTGACGTTATCATTTTCCAACGGTTGGTAAGGTAAGAAGGTAGATATGATATTATCATTATATAAATATAATTATGTAATAAGTATAATATATAAATATTAAACATTTTATAATACATTTTAGGATCAAAAGGGGCCTAGATACCCAGAATGGGGGGTGAGGGTATGGGTATTCTTTTCAAAATTATCCCTGTCCCACTGGATCTTGACCTCTTTATTATAAGGATCACTTTGTTTGCACCTATGTGTTAATGTTGATATTATTCTTCCCTTATTTATCTGATGATGATGATTTGAATGCAATGAAGGAATGAAAACATACTGACCCAGATATTTTTACTTGGTTCACCCTCATTGGGCTATGTCTAAGGAGTATACAACAGTGATGTGCCGAGGTACCAAATCCACTAAAGCTCGTTTCAAATTAGAAGATTTGGACTAGATCACTTTTATGCCCAGGAACACTTTATTTACAGTTTTTTTGGTCATCTTACTACTTTCCAAAGTGTCACTACCTATGTGTCTTCCTTTGGCTCATTTCTAGGGGGAAAGATCATCGCCTTCCTCTTCCTTTGCTTGCTGCTTTGGTAGGGATCAACTCATAGTTTATGGACTTATAGGTCCTATCATTATCACTAATGAATGCATCCTCAACTATATGTATATTCTATATTAATATATCACTTTCTTCCACTGATGAAAACCACTTTATCACAGAACACTGTGCAATACCTCTTAAATCCCTTTCACATAGCACACTACCTTCGCAAAGCTCCCAATTTCTCAAAGCTTTAACAAGCCTTTACAAAGTACACCTCCTTTCGCGAAGCTCACTATTTTTCAGAGCACACAGGTTCATAGATCTCACTCATTCACAAAGATCACTATGTTTTAGAGCTAACTCTCACCTTTACGATTTCAAATATCTCAAACAAGCCTTTGCAAACCACAATTATTCCACAAATATTAACTAGCCTTCGCGAGGTGCCTTCCTTTAACAGAGCTCAACTGGCCTCTGTGAATTTTCTTACTTTCACGAAGCTCACTTCTTTGTGAACCTCCTTCACAATTTGATAGATGTAAGATTTTCCCTTGGTCTCTCCAATATTTTCTCAGGGGTGGAGGCATCTTTATAGGAGTTTCACACCGACTCCAAAACCTTTCGTGCCATGTTAGTTCCATGAAATCCCTTTTTGCAGAGCTCTGAAATTTCAGCCAAAATTATCTCTTCTTAATGATGATCCACAAAAATTTCACAGATCTCAAATATCATCATAATCGTGGATTATTCCATCAATTACATTGTTCCACCTCCGTAATTCTTGTCAAAATCACAGAGCCTTTTGCCAAATCATTGTGCCACTACAATGCTTCCTCACAATGCTCTTCATCTCTACCATTCGTGAAGCTCATCGTAATCATAGAGATCACATTCATCATTCTTCATGTCTTTTTGGAATCCACATCATGAATCCCATATTCTCAAAACTCATGACTTTTCCATTTTTTTTATGATATCTTCAAGGAAATATTAATTTCACAATTCTCACCAATCTCTAAATTTTGGACACCAAAAATTTGGAAAACACTAGAAAACAGCGCTACCTTGTATCTATTCTTTTTGTACTACCTCAATATCTTCCATTCCTTTTTCGTGGTTCTTTGTCAAAATGGGTTGTCATAAATATCTTTGGAACCTGAAAATTCACCATGAAAACCTACTTTATCAACAAACACAACCAACCCAAAAATGTTTCAATGTTACCTTGATGTATTTTTTCCCAAAAAAATACCCCTTTGGGTTTGTTGACAACTCTTCTCATTATTATTTTCCACACTTTGATACCTCATTAACGATTCTTTAATTCTATACCACCATTCACATCTTGCGATTCAGATAGTGATCAAATATTTACTCAACACATACCCTAAGCCCGTATGAGCAATGATCTGCATGTGAAATAAGAGTAGTATTAACGGTTCATCAAGAAATCACTTTATTTTAGACACCAATTCTTGGTACCATTCCAACACCACCCTTCTACTTTCATTATGAACCTTAGATGTCGTGATATCTAATCTTTGATCGATCACTTCTAGCATCTTTAGAGTTAAAATATCCTCTTATCTCGCGGCTCCACCTATCATCTTCTCCCCATGTCTTTTAAAAAGAAATTTTCTCACTCCTTCAATTTCTCTCCATTAACGAACCACACTTTCATCCCCTTCGTCAATGAATCCAAAGGTCACTCTTTTGTTGTCTGCAACATTGGAAAGAATACATATCAGAACATTAGAAGAAAAACACACCATAACTCAGGGATATGGGGTCCCATATCTGCACTTTTTCTAGTACAGGGAGTAGACTAAACTCCCATAGCCAGTTAATTCCTCTCAAATGCTTCTTTGGGTAAGGCTTTTTTCAAAATGTCTACAACATGTAGCTCTGTAGGCACATAATCTAACTTCGGAATCCCTTTCTCTACCTTCTCCTTGATAAAGTGATATTTTATCTCAATGTTCTTTGTCCTTGAGTGGTGAATTGGATTTTTTTTATGATTTATTACTCTCTAATTATCACACTGGATTCTGATCAGATACTTCACTCCAATTCCCATTTCATGAAGATACTGCTTCATCCTTAATAACTACGTGCATGCTTGAGTGGCTGAAATGTACTCAGCTTCTTTGGTTCTCAATGAAATGAAATCTTGTTTCCTTATTATTCAAGAAATAAATAATCCACCATGATATAAATCACCTCCTGACATTGATTTCCTATCATCTGCTGAACCGGCTCAATCTGTATCTATATATCCCTATAGATCTGGATGATATTTTTCATTATACATCAAAACAAAATCCACAGTTCCCTTGATATACCAAAGTATTCTCTTTTCTACGATCATGTGGCTTTCCTTGGGATTTCTTTGATATATCATTGCTTGGCATGTGTAAAATACAATATCAGGTCTTCTTACTATCAAGTATAGTAAACTTCCAATAATCTTCCTATATTTTGTGATATTAACTACCTTTCCATTATCATCATTTGATTACTTTCATTGTTGAAATAGTGATTTTAATCAACTCCACCACACTGAAAGCCATGCTTATTCATGTACATATCAAGCATCAAATACTAAGCTCTTAGTTCTTGCTTCAACCCATATAGCACTTTCTTCAACCAAAAAGCTTTGTTCTCATCTTCATGAATGAGAAAACCATCTGGATGATTGATATACAACTCTTCTTCTAGAACACCATTTATGAATGTAGACTTAATATCCTTCTAAAAACTTTGAATTTTAATTTCACTATAATGGACAAGAATAATCTGATTTTATCTTACCTTGAATAGGTGAAAATGTAGCATAAACATCAATACCCTCTATCTCGGAGTAACCTTTTCACACTTGTTGTGATTTTTTTCGAATCATTGTTCCATATTAATTTTTCTTATTGCAAAAAAACTCATTTAGCTCTGATGACATTCTTATATATCGGCCTCAAAACAATCTCCCACTAAGTCTCTTACCACTTCATCACTTTCATCCTACAACTTTTCACTAGGTCATTCTTACAATGAGATCATTTATTTTAACTTATTTTCTTATATTCTTGTTGAAACATTGTTGATATTATCCCACAACTTCATGGTATCCTGAAAACAGTTAGCTGATACCATATTGTTAGAGAAAAATAGATAATCATTAAATACAAGAATTTTATTGCTCGTCCCCTTTCAATCTTCTTAAACAAAGACTCTCATCATTTTTTTTACAATTGAGATCATTCATATGATTAGAATAGTGAATTTCCCCCCTATGTTATGAAACTATTCCAGTCGTTAGGCCCGCTGTTTAGACCCACAAACATTTTTCTTCTCCTATATCATTTATTCACATGCGAATGCAGGTTTGAGAATATTCTCTAACTCAATAACATATTCTAGTTATAGATTCCTTCAATGGGATTTATATTGGATAAATATACCACTTAGCAATTATCTATCAAATGAACCACTAATCCTACTAAGTTGGGACTCGGTGTAGAAAATAAGAGATAAATTTAATATCCCCACCACTACCCATTATTCCCAATTACTTTCATACACCTCATGAAACCATAAACAATTAACTCCTTTTAAGTAATTATTCAAAATTTATTCTTTAACTCTTGTAACTAACTTCAATTAGTTAACATTCTGGAGCACATCATTTCACTAAATTGCCTCTTTTGATGTGACTTCCCCTTGGATCATATCTCCCCTTAAACCTGAAATACTTGAACATTAGTTAATAGAGTTTATAAACATAGGGAGATGGGTGTATATAGAATCCTCAAGAATAGGATTGTGGTCAATCCTTTTTGATCGACCCTTTGATGCTTTCTTGAAAAGCACTGTACTCTTTATGTGCTTCTTCCAACTACCCATCCAACCTCAACAGTTCTGTCCATATGACTAAACATTCTTTACCAACATTATGAGTCTTCTTATGATATTTGGGTTCTATGGTTTTGGAATTCTTTTCAATTTGGGGTTTATACCCACTAGTAAAAATTTCATTCTTTGAGGTTCCACCAGAATTCCATTTCTCATGATTCTTTCTATGAGTGGGAATCTCTCCACTAGCCATCTTCTCTTTCTTATTCCTCCATTGGTGGAATCTTTACACTTATTTCACTTATCACCTTGTAAAGAATGTGAGATTATGGAGAAATATTCATTCAATTTTATTTTATCAGTTATTCGAGTCTTCACGTTGTTTCTTACTTTTGGAGGGTTCTTCACTGAATGTGCATTATTCTTACTCACAATTGGAGTACCTCCTCCCATTTTCTTTCATGTTTTTTTACATTCATTCATAGAGATTATTTTTTATTGTAGAAGATTAGGTGATTGATATACATTTTATTGAGCTCATTCTGATTCCCCTAAGGTTATAAACCTATTTTTCAATATATCATTTTTATTCCAATATAGGACTTTTTGTTATACACTACCGGAGTATAGAGTCTTCTTTAAAGATCCTTTTACTTACCTAATTCTTCAGGGAATAATATATTTCTGAATTCCCATAATCAAAACATATAAAATATCTCCCTTTAAAAACTTACCTCTTAT
The DNA here is from genome assembly GCA_963277665.1 of Viscum album. Lineage (NCBI taxonomy): Eukaryota > Viridiplantae > Streptophyta > Magnoliopsida > Santalales > Viscaceae > Viscum > Viscum album. The sequence goes on along the minus strand of OY728158.1, from coordinate 683,590,951 downwards.
ATTTATTTCTCACTTGAGATGTTGATTAATCTTGAGTTTTTCCTCTAAAATTAATCTCCTAAAATTCTTGACACATACTCATATTATGTCCCAATCTTCCACAATAAGAGCATCTGATGAATGCTTTTTTCTAAGAGGCGTTGCTTCCATAATTTTCATAAATCTTTATCTTATTCTTAGATTTCGCAATATTTCTACCTTCATAGTATGAAATATATTCCAAATCCTATGAAAAAACATGATGTATGACCATGCATCCCACAGAAATATCACATGATGTCATTACTTCATATAAAATCCATTTTAGATCTATCTCCATCGCCTACAAGATTTTTCTCACATTTGGAACTTTTCTCATCTCTCTCTATCTTTATTGAGAGGGAGATTATCATATCCAATACCATATTTTCCTAAACTATGCAGCCTTTGAGATGAGAAAATATGTACTTATTTCTCTTTAAAATAGAATATCTTCTTCTCATTTCATTATCACCTACCGAAGGATAATAAAATATTATGTTCAAGGCATCCTTAATTTTAGGATTTCATTTGGCATTGGAATTATCAACTTCTTTCTTCATTAATTATAGACCTTCTTCTAGTTCTTGAATCTTCATATCCCTTGATTCAAGTTGAGTATTATGTTCTCTCTTGAGATTATTCCCTCTACTCATCTCATCTTCTAATTACTATGTGAGCATATCCACCATGTAACATTGCTCATTTCTTTTAAATTTTTCATGATCAACAAAATCAGACCAACATGCATTCTATTATTGCAGACTTTGGATCTTATGAACTAGTTTAGACAACTGTTTAATATGATCGTCATTTCTAGATTTTGGATTTCATCTAAATTAATATTTTATTCTTTTTCATCTCCTTTGGGGTTTTTTGTCTTTTTCATATCTCTTTTGCAGTTCTTCATCTTTGGAATCATTCTTCTTCCTCGGCTCAGTGTCCACATCAATAAGCCTTTGATTCAAACCTCTTAGATTTTTTGCCATAATTTCCAATTCTTGAATTTGGATTACTTCAGATTTAACTTCTTCATCAAATCTCTAATCCAATTCCTTTGTTTCAAGGAAAACATCCACTTTTTCCTTCATAGAATTTATTCATCATCTGTAGTTTCAACATCACTTTGAATTTCAAGTGCTTGACTCATTCTTATATCATCATTGAGTGAGTATATATTTTCAAAATCTGGTTCATCCAAACCGTTATTTAGTAGACTATTGGTTTTCTTGAGTTGAATCGCATTTTTTCCATAGACATTTAAAAACTATGGAATACCACCGAACATCTGCTTCTCCTTGGAAGTACTTCCCTTTTCCATGGAACACAAAGATAAGAGCAGACTGAATATTTAATTTCAAAAATCGACTGAACCAAGCCAGATCAAACAAATCGGATTAAAGAAACCTTCCTATGATACCAATTTTTAGGACCAAAAGGGTCCGGGATACCCTGAGGGGGGTGAATCGGGGTATGGGTATTTGTTTCATAATTATTCATACCCCACTGGATCTTGACCTCTTTATTATAAGGGTTTCATTGTATGAACCTATGTGTTAATTATTATCTTATTCTTCCCTTACTTATCTAATGATGATTCTTTCAATGAAATCTAGCAAATAAAAAACATTGACACATAGATTTTTACTTGGTTCGCCCTTATTGGGCTACGTTCAAGGAGCATACAACGACAATGTGCTAATTTACAAAATAATCTAAAGATCACTACCAATTACAATATTTGAGATAGATCAATTCTACACACAGGTTCACTATATTTACAATGTTTATGTTCATCTCACTACTTTCCCAAGGGTCACTCCCTATGTCTCTTCCTCTGGCTCAGTACCGGTGGAAAGGATCACCATCTTCCTCTTCCATCTCTCACTTCTCTGGAAGGGGATCCACTCATGGTTTATGGACTTGTAGGTCCTATCAATATCACTAATGAATTTATCCTCTACTATATGTAGGTTCTCTATTTAGGTCCCACTTTCATCCACTGATGAATACCACTTTACCACAGAACACGGGAAATACCTCTTAAATCCCTTTCATAAAGCACACTGCCTTTGCAAAGCTCCCAATTTCATGAAGCTCAAACAAGATTTTTCAAAGTAAAACTCATTTCATGAATCTCAATATTTCCCAGAGCTCATACGTTTGCATAGATCACTAATTCTAGAGCTCACACTATCATTTGTGATTTTACAAATCTCAAACAAGACTTTGCAAAGAACACTTCTTCTAAAAAGATAAACGAGCCTTTGTGGCGTGCCTTCCTTTTGCATAGCTCATCTGGCCTCTATGAATTCCCTTAATTTTTGAAAGTTCACTGGTTTATGATCATATTCCACAATATAAGAGCCTTATGATTTTTTTTTGGATTCTCTTCTCTTCTCTCGGGAGTGGAGGCCTATTTATAGGCATTTCCCACCGACTCCAAAACCTTCTATTCCACATCAGCACCACGTAATCCCATTTCACAGAGCTTTGAAATTTAATCTGAAATTCATTCTTCTTCCCAAATCTCTATATAAATTTTCTGAATCGCAAAGCTTGTCATAATCGTGGAGCATTCCGTAAATTCCATTGCGATGCCATCGCGATACTCTTCGTTATCTCAGATCCTTCTGTCAAAAACTCGGTGCCTCTACAATGATCCCTCTCAATGCTCTTCATCTCCACCATTCAAAAATCTCTTCATAATCATAGATATCATCATCAACATTCTTCATGTATTTGAAAAATCCATTTCATGAAGCCAGTCTTCATGAAACTCATGTCTTTTCCATATTTTGATGAGATCTTTAAGGAAATACACTTTTCTAAATGCTCACCAAACTCAAAATTTTGGACCACAATAATTTTCAAACACTGGAAAATGGAGCCACCTTGTAACTATTGTTTTTGTAATACCTCCAAATCTTCCATTCCATTATCATGGTTCTTTTTCAACATGGGTTGTCAAAAATATCTCTAGAAGTTGGTAATTCACCATGAAAACTACTTTTTCAACAAACATAACCAACCCAAAAATGTTGCAATGTTACCTTGAGGGATGCTTTCCCAACAATACTCATCCATAAAATATGGTGACGAGAAATGAATTGTATCATTATGTGGAGACAGTAGTTTGTACATATGCACAAGTGGTATTTTCACTTCCCATTTGATGGAAAGTGGGTTGCTAAAGGACTTTTCATAATCATAAAAATAATTTAGAATATTTAGGATACAATTAGTTTTATTTTATGAATAATATAATACATTTAGAAGAGTTAAAATAATAATTAAAGATACATTTATTGATTAAGGTGATTACCTCTTTGAAATAACTCTTTTAGATCTCACCTTAAGGGCTCTAGGGTTGGTCTTTTGGGAATACCATAACCTATAAAATGTGGCTTGAGGAGTGGATAATATAACATGATAGAGGTTTGTTAATAGAGAAGGCTCAAATTTGTTTGAATAAGATAAAAGAGGGGTTCTATTTTATAATTGAGGTGAGGATCACCCTTGGAATTTCTTAAATGATTAAAATAGATTAAAGTCATTCTCAAGCCAAATGGTTTCAAATGAACTATAAATGATAAATGGCTGAAATTTTTACCATATTTTGTTTAAATTGTCCTATTTTAATTTTTTTATTATTTATAAGTAATATAATAAAAAATTATTTTCATAAAATATCATTATTACTGATTGATCGCGTTGTCGAGTGCGTTAAATTAGTTGTTTAGTTTTAACTAGAATTTATAAAGTATCGCAGAAACATTAGGTCATATCTCGAAAGAGCCTTAGATCATTAATTCCAAACTGTGGTTCTGATTATAAAAGTAAAAAAGGGAAATGGGGTTTTATAATACTTTGGTTTGATTATTAAAGATTACAATAGAAAACGAAAGCGATTAAACAAAGTAGAAGTAAACAATATTAATTAAACGTGGTCAACTCGGGGTACTCTCATGATGCTCATACTTCATCGATTCATGAGATAGAGTTATGATATTTTAATCCATGGTTTTTAATACCTAGAACCAGAATGTTACTGATTTTATATTAGGATACCTCCTAGGATCCAGTTGAAAACACACAATGATTCACCGAACACCGCTGATTATTGGGTAATTTGTGTTCGACTTAATAACCGAAAATCACCAAGGAAACACACGAAGAACTCTATGTGTTATTAAATTTTGTATATTATTTCTTTATTATTACATGACATAAATTTACATGGCCTTTACAGTGATTATGTGAGTTCAATTGACCAATATAAACCACACAAACGCCGCAATTGAATAATGGAAGAAAAAGGGATGAACTGTGTGTAATACATCACATGAAAGGGTACCCCCAAACATGATCATTTGAGTTTGAGTATAACATACTAGTATATAACTCCATTATATAAAAATATAGGATGAATAAAAACACCATAAAAACCTGGAATTAAAAGGTCCATTCAAATATTACTACATTAAGCTCGGGATTTACAACATGTTCCTCCCTGAGTGATCACAAGGGGTTTAGAAACCCATGGGAGGGGAGGAAGAAGAAGATGTTGAAGTAGCACTTCACATAGCCTCCATAACATAAAATATTGGTGGATGGAGTCCTTTGGGACTCCAAAATTGAAGCACCTTGCCTCTGGTTTGAACTCCCAATGTGGGTGCCCAATGTTCCAATTTATAGGCAAAGTGGGAAGTGGTTTTGGGCACCCTGATTTCACTAATATGTTGGGTCCATAATTTTGGATAGTAATAAAGTATTAAATTACTTTGGAAAAAACTAAAGAGATATTGGAAGACACCTTTCCTACCTCCATGTCAAATTCGGTGGTCATATGTAAAATATAATAAGAGATATTACCAAAATACTGAGGAAAAGTTTTGACCCTGTGCAAATCCACTTTATTGAACAGATCAGTTTGTATGGGCCTCTTAGTGAATGAATTGGCCTTAGGTTTCTTCATATGAAATGTATATAATTACATTTAGGACCATTTCACAATAGTTTATACCATTTCAATGCACGGTTTAGTAGAAACATTCGTTTTAGTCCACTATTGTGCTTGGATCATGTGCAGATTGGCACATTTTTCTTATACTTCATCATAGGTCCTCCAAATCACCTACAACTACAATATAATTGTAAAAAAATAACATTTCCCTTTTTAACAGTGTTAAACACAAAATAATTTAATCAAACATGGAGTGAAATTTTTTATTATACTTTTAATTTTCAATAAAAAAACCAGTTTAATACATTGGTATAAGGGTGAAATAAAACAGTGAATCGTGGTACGATCAAACCCCCACACCTAATCATTTACACACCTGGGAAAATTATAATATCCTAGTTATTTCCCATTCCTAAATAAATGGTGTGAAAAAATTTAAGATTATTTTGAAATTAAATTCATCTTGTCTCTTTTATGGAATCAATTTTCCTATCATTTTCCTTTTCTTACATTGAAATTTGTTGAACTTTATTTTTTCCCCCATGAAACATGTCGCAACCTAACGCACCTAAAAATTTTCCCTATTCAATCAAGGAACATATGAAAGTTTATTTATGCTCTTTTCCTAGAGTTCATGTGATCTTACCATATTCTTTCCAAGATTCTCATTTCTATACCAGCAGAAACTAGTGTGCTACTCAAGAGGACTTCCAATAGGTTGTTCTAAGATTTAAGGGTTGGTAGGATGTAATGTTTAAAAATATGAGGCAGAATAGGAGTGTTTAATCTCTTATGTACAAAAAATGTCAAAATTCAGCAAGTGTTCACAATGAATGTACACACTCAACCCCTCACAAATTGTAACACCTCCAACTCACTCTCCCCATTGTCCATTTTGTGGGTCACAACCATGAAGTGATGAATAATGTGTAAACATCCTCTTTTCTCCATTTTTTTCTTTTGTTATATTTTTTTCAATCTACAAAACTAATTTTTTTATAGTTTATTTGATGATAAATAGGTAAACATGTGTAAAACAATGATGCAATATGGCTTGTGAACCCATTGCCCAAAGAAATTGTAGGCACCCTTTATATCAACCCATAACAATGATTCCTTCCTCAAAATTCCCATGGAAACACCATATCACCCACACTTACTAAAAATAAGCAAGAATATACACATGAAATGTGTAGGTAGTGATAAGTTATCTTGTAATGTGGAAACCTAAAAAACATTTCATGGTCTCTAAGGTTTAATATGGATAAAATGTAAAGGTGGCCAAAATAGAGGATAATTGTACAAAGGGATTTTCAATGAACGATTGCCTATATCATGAATGTATCATACTTGAATTATCTGTCTTCAAACATAATCAAGTCAAGTTCTAGTTTCTATACATGACCAAAGACTCTCAAGAAAGTGATTAAAAGGAATAATATGAAATAAAGGGCTTAGAATGTCTCTCGGGTAAGGGATTAAAATATTGGTTAGTGATAATGAGGCATGGGATTCAAAAATCCATTAAACACCTAAGAATGATTTGAAAATTCAAATTATAGAAAAAAATTCCACATCAACATTCATTTGAAAAACATTTTTCCAAAAACAATGTAATTTTCCACAAAATTGACTCAAACATGAAAAATGATTTTGGATATTCCTTTTAAGATCAATTTTTATCTAAAAACAGAAAATAAGGAAAAAGAAATAAAAAATGAAAACACATTTTTTTTAATTCTAACTATGACTTGTCACCCTCCACCACAGCTAAAAGTTACATTGTCTAGAATAAAATAATTTTAAATAAATAGACAAGTAAATAAAGGTAGGGAGAAGGTACATCTTACTAATTAGTGTCATATGTGGCATCTATCGGTTGGATTTCCTCCATGATATTCTTTGGAAAATCCTCACAGAAGTGTTTGAGCCTCTTCCCATTTACAGAAATCATCTTTCCACTCTTCTCATGAAAAACCTATATAGCACCAAAAGGGTAAACATCAGAAACAGTATAAGGACTGAGCCATCGGGAATGATGCTTACCTGGGTGGAGCTTTAGCCTAGAATTGTACATGAGGACCTTCTCACCAATATAGATCTTCTACGGATAAATCATTATATTATGGATAGCCTTTGTCTTTTGGTTATATATTCGGTAGTTCTCTTATGCATCACGTGGAATTTCTTCCAATTCTTGAATCTGCAGCTTCCTATTCTCACCTGCATCTGAAAGATTCATATTATATTGTTTAACAGACCAATATGCACAGTGTTATACCCCTACCGGGAGGTGAAAAGCATTTACAAACACAATCTTTTATTGTGGCATTCTGATTGGGGTTTTAAAAGCTGTATGGTTGCCCAAAGTGCATCATCTAAGAGCAAACTCCAATCTTTCCAATTGGGTTGTTCCATTTTTTCCAAGATTCTCTTAGCTTCTTAATATGATATTTCTTCTTTTCCGTTAGTTTGTGAGTGATATTTAGTAGAGACTTTATGATCAACCCCATACATATGAAGATAATTTTTCATGCTGCGGTTTCAAAAATGGGAACCCTGATCACAAATGATGAATCTCGGCAAACGAAACTGACTAAATATTTCGGACCTCACAAAATCAACAACAACTCAAGAGTCATCTGTCCTAGTATCCCTTTCTTCCACCCATTTAGACATGTAGATCACTGCTAACATGAGGTGCATGAAGCCATATGAATTTGGAAAAGTCCCCATGAAGTCAATTCCCCATGCATCAAATATTTCAGAGAATAACATGGGTTGTTGGGGAATTTCATTCCTCTTGATGATATTCCCTATGAATTAATAATGACTACATGACTTTAAAAATCTATGTGCATCTCTATAAAATGTTTTCCAATAATGTCCTGAGTCAAGGACCTTTAGAACTACACGTTGAGAGCCAAAGTGCCCCCCCTAGGCCAAAGTGTGTCAGAAGGTCAAAACAGAGGTGAACTCATGGTCAGGGACACACCAACTAACTACTTGGTCACCAAAAATTCTCCACAAATATGGGTCTTCCCAAATATACCACCAAGAATCATGATTAAGTATCTGGGATTGTGAAATGATGAAATTAGTGGGGGCCCTAGATGTTACTAGAAAATTCACAATGTCTGCATACCATGGGGTGAGGTCCACAATATCACAAAGGTTCTCATGAGGGAAGAATTCTCTAATGGGGAGGGGTGAGTCAACATGATGGTCCAATGGTGGGGATATCCTACTAATGTGGTCATCTACCACATTTTCCACTCCCCTCTTATCTCTAATCTCAAGGTCAAAAGCTTGGAGGAGGAGAATCCACCGTATGAGGTGGCGATTAGCTTCATGATTCTTTAAGAGGAATCGATGGGTAGCATGGTCAAAAAAACACAATAACTTTTGACCCATGAAGATATCAAAGAAATTTTTCCAAGGAAAACACAATTTAAAGGAGTTATTTTTCAATGCTTGTGTAGTTTACCTAGGTAGGGTCAAGGGTACGTGAGGCATACACAATGACATGAGGAGACTTCTCAACCCTTTGTGATAAAATTTCCCAAACTGCAAAGTTAGAGGCATTACACATAAGCTCAAAGGGGAGATCCCACCTTAGTGGTTTGATGATGGGAGGTGATGTGAGATTCCTTTTTAGTGAATTGAACTCATCCTACAAATTTTTATCAAACACAAACACATAATTATTTTTTAATAATTGGGACAATGTAAGTGCAATCTTTCTGAAGTCTTTAATGAATTTCCAGTTAAAACAAGCATGACCTAAGAAAGATCTCACCTTATGAACACATTTTTCATATGGAAGTGTTGAAATTAAATCAATTTTTTATTTATCGACTTTAATTCCTTCATTTCAAATAGCATGCCCAAGAACTATCCCCCTTTCAACCATGAAATAACATTTCCCATAATTTAATACAAGATATTTTTCTATGAAATGAAGGAGGATAGAACCTAAGTGAGACAAACAGTTAACAAAGGAAGTTCCATAAACTATGAAATCATCCATAAAATCTTCCATGCAATTCTCTAGTTACTCAGAAAAAATACTCAACATACAACGCTGAAAAGTACGAGGGGCATTAAAAAGACCAAAATGAATCCTTCAGTATGAAAATGTGCTAAATGGACAGGTAAATGTTTCTTTTTCTTGATCCTCATGGGCTATATGGGTTTGAAAATAACCCAAATAGCCATCGAGGAAACAATAATGGGACTTACCAGCCAATTGTTCTAAAATTTGGTCAATGAAAGGTAGAGGAAAGTGGCCATTTCGTGTGGCTGGATTCAGTCGATGGTATTCAATACAGACTCGCCAACAGTTTTGCACACGTTTTGGAACCAATTCATTCATTTCATTTGACATAATTGTTATTCCTATTTTTTTAGGCACAATTTACACTAGGCTATCCCATTTACTATCAGATGTCGGATAAATGATCCTCGCAGCAAGTAATTTAATGACTTCCAATTTTACCACCTCAAGGAGAGTGGGATTCAACCAGCATTGAGATTGTCTTATGAGATTAGCCTCATCATCAAAAAAATTATGGTGTATACAAATAGATGGGATAATCCCAGGAATATCAGCCAATGTCCATCTTATTGCCTTTTTACACTCTCTCAAAAGATGATGTAGTTCTAATTCCTGCTGTTGGGAGAGGTTATTGGTAATAATGATAGTAAATTGGTTAATACCCTCAAGATAAGCATATATTAAATTAGAAGGAAGTGGTTTAAGTTACAGCACCAGGGGTTTTTGAATGAGGGAGGGGATTTAGGGTGAGTGAGGTCCATTAAACTGTCTATCTTCTCATGTTTATTCTCTAAAGATAGAGAATCTATTGAAATGAGATTTGCAGAATCCTGGACACTCATGGGTACCTCATAAAGAAAACACTCATCAATTATACACAAAATTTTCACTTTTTAGAACCCACACAAGACTAAAAACATGACTCAAAACTCAAATCATCCAAGGGTGAAGAAGATTAAAATGAATTAGAGTATGGGTTGAGGAGAGAATATTGTGTGTGCATCATTTGAGAGTACTTCATTCAAATAGGCAAAAAGAGTGGGGTGATCTTCAACAGGGTGTTTCATAGCCTCAACGATATTAAAACTAACATTTTCTCCAACGAACTCCATGGATAGTGTATCATTGTGAACATTGATGATCATCCTTGTTGTTTTGAGGAATGGCCACCCAAGTATGATAGGGGCATGTCCTTGGGTTTGGGTATCTTCTATCTCAAGAATGTAGAAATCATCGGGGAATATGAGATTCTTCGCTCTGACAAGGACATCCTCAATCACTCTTGTTGGATGCATTGTACTCCGATTTGAAAGTTGTACGACAATGCCTGTTAGTTTATGCTCTCCAACCTAAATATAATTATACATGGAGTGAGGCATTACATTAATGGAAGAACCTAAATCTAACATAGAATCTGAAAATAATGTCTCCCTTATGGTACACGGTATTGTGAATATGCACGGATCCATACATTTGGTTGGCATTTCTTGTTGAATAAAAGCAAAGACATTCCTTCCCATGTTTACTCTCTAATTCCCTTTTATCCTCCTTATATGGATGAAAATATCTGATAAATTTGGCATAACGGGGAATTTTCTTGACTGTATCCAGTAAAAGAATATTAACTTGAACTTTATTAAATGAATCCATTATTTCAGTATCAATCTCATTATAATAATTTTTCTTAGATTTAGAGAGACTTTAGGGAATATGAAGAGGTGTGGATTGTTCATTTGAATCATCAATGATAATTTTATTACTCTTTTTATTTTTATTTTCTTCATTGTAATCTCCTATGGGTGGAGAAAGAGTGTTTTCAAGAGGGGGACATACCTGTTGTGTAGAATCAGTAGAAGGAGAAACTTCTTTACCACTATGTAGTGTAACTGCACATACATTACCCTTTTCCTTCAGATTAGAAATGAGTTGGGATGGTAGTTATCTATAACCATTCATCTTAAGCTCACTGATGGTGTTCGCCAATTTTCCCACTTGAGTTTGTATGTCTTGAATTGCTGATTGTGTGGTCTTTTGGAACTAGAGGTTCTGGTTTTCCATTTGATTCACTATTTCCTCGAGGCTTGTATCATATTTGGGAGGAGGAGGATGTTTTTTTGAGAAGTTTAAGGATAATAAGGTTGAATACCTTGGACTTGTTGATACCAATGCTACTTGGGGTAGATTACGTTTCCTCTTTATTGGAAATGGGGTTGTGCTTGCCACTCCGGGTTTGGATTTGGCATGAATGGTTCTTGCTTGAAGGGAGGTGCATGTTGGAATGGACACCCTAGGAACACTGCTGCACAAGACTTAGGTGAATCTTGATGTTGTGGGAATTGGTTAGAAAAATGAGTATTTTCATAACAAATACCACAATGTAATGGAACTGGAGGATATTGTGTGTTACCTTGTGCTTCAGCCAATTTCTTTAGAAGGGTATGCATCTCATCAAGCTTGTTATCAAAAATATGTTCTAGAGATGAATGACTTACCTCATGAACTCCTTGGGTTTGTGCAACAGCTCGTATACCAAATTGTTGTGCATTTTGATCCATGTTTGATATTAAGTCCCGAGCAGCAGAAGGAGTTTTATCGACTAGGGAACCACCAGCTACAACATCAATCATTCCATGATCCATGGTGATAATTACCTCATAAAAGTATTGGATTAATAGTTGGTCACTAATCTGGTGGTGGGGGAATCTTGAGAAAAGTCTTTTGAATCTCTCCCAGTATTCATGAAGGGTCTCTCCTTGTGATTGCCTGGTTCCATATATTTCTTTCCTAATTGATGTTATTCGGGAGGTAGGGAAGTACTTGTCTAAAAAGAGTCTTTTAAGGTCATTAAATCCCCCAATCGTGGAAGGAAAATAGTATAGCCAAAAAATTTCTACATCATCATGTGATAAAGGGAAGGCCCTAAACATAATTAGGTCCTCAAATACATTTTTGGGTTTCATGGTGGAGCACACTATGTGAAACTCCTCAAGGTGTTTATGAGGGTCCTCACCAGAACACCATGGAATTTAGGAAGAAGGTGGATGAGTCCTGATCTTATCTCAAATTTGGCTGCTTCCTCGGGATATTGGATGTATGCAGGGGGTACTCCACATCCAGGGTTGTCAGTTCTTTTAAGGTTCGATTATTTGCATTCATGTTTTCTTGGGTTTGATTGCATTGAATTTTTGATTGGTTTATGGACACTTGAGGTTCCAAAAAGGGTTCCTCAGTATTACTTTATTTACCTTCTTTATGTTCCTTGATTTGTGAATGGAGTGATTTTTCAATTTCATGGTTAAATTCAAGTAGTGTTTCTGTACCAGATCTTGTCATGCAACAATGATGTCCAGTTTGATTGATGGATTCTTTGTTGTTGTTTTTTTTTATTTTTTTTTATATTTTTTTTATAGAAGATTAATGAAATAAAAATACTTAATAAATTAAAAGAGAAAAGAAAAAATAATTTTATACTAAAAAATTATAGAGAGAGATGGAGAAGGTGAATAAAAATAGAGAGACAGGAAGAACACACAAAAACAACCAAAAATAGAAATAAGAAAAACAAAAAAACAATTGAATGGGGGTGGGGTATTAAAAAAGGTACTAATTAAGAAGTAAAATTAATAAATAAAACGAAATAATGAAAAAAAAACGATCTTGTCTCCCCGGAAATGGTGCCAAAATTTGATAGGGTTATTGAGCACGCCAAATTAGTTGTTTAGTTTTAACTAGAATTTAGGTAGTATAGCAGCAACCCTAGGTCATCTCTCGACGGAGCCTCAGATCATTAATTACAAAATTTGGATCTGATTATGAAATCAAAAAAGGAAATGGGGTTTTATAATACTTGTTTTTTATAATTAAAGATGAAAATATAAAATAAAAGAGATAAAATAAAGTATAAGTAAACAAGATTAATTAAACATGATCAACCTAGGGAACTCTCAGGATACTCATCCTTCATCACTTCATGAGATAGAGTTGTGATATATTAATCTCTAGTTTGTAACACCTAGAACCATAATGTTAATTAGTTTATACTAGGATACCTCCTAGGGTTCAGTTGAAAACACACAATGATTCACCAGACACTGCTGATGATTGGGTGATTTGTGTTCGACTTCATAACTGAAACTCACCAAGGCAACACATGAAGAACTCGATGTTCTATCCAGGTTTTTATGTTATTTATTTTTGATTCCATGACAAAAATTTATATGTCCTTTAAAATTCTTATTTTAGTTCAATTGATCAATATGAACCACACAAACACCGCAATTGAATGATGGAAGAAAAAGGGATGAACGGTTCGTAAAACATCACATGAAAGGGTACCCCAAAACATGATCATTAGAGTTTGAGTATAACATACAAATATATAAATCAACTAAATAAAAATAGAGGATTAAGAAAAAAACATAGAAACCTGGAATTAAAAATACCATTCAAATATTACAACATTAATCTTCGGATTTACAACATGTTCCTCCTCGAGTGATCACAAGGGGTTTAGAAACCCATGGGAGTGGAGGAAGAAGAAGATATTGAAGTAGAAATTCCCATAGCCTACAAAACATAAAATATTGGTGGGAGGAATCCTTTGGGACTCCAAAATTTCATCACTATGCATCTGTTTCGTACTCCCAAATGGGGTGCCCAAGGTGCCAATTTATAGCCAAAGTGGGAAGTGGTTTTGGGCACCCTGATTTTACTAATCAGATGGGTCCATGATTTTGGCTGGTCATAAAGTATTAACTTACTTTGGAAAAAACTAAAAAGTTGTTGGAAGACACCTTTCCTACCTCCATGTCAAATTTGGAGGCCATATATGGAATATAATAAGAGATATTTCCAAAATACATAGACAGGGTTTTGACCCCGTGCAGATCCACTTTATTGAACAAATCAGTTTGTTTAGGCCTCTTAATGAATAGATTGGGATTTTGTTCATTCAGATGAAATGTAGAACATTAAATGTAGGACCGTACAACAATGTTTTATCCCATTTTAAGGCACTCTTCAGTAGAAGCATGTGTTTTAGTCCACTAGCATTCTTAGATCATGTTCAGATTGGCCCATTTTTCTTGGACTTCATCATAGGTCCTCCAAGTCATTTCCACCTACAATATAATTATCAAAAAAAGTAACATTTCCCTTTTTAACAGTGTCAAACAAAAATCAATTGAATCAAACATGTTGTGAAATTTTTTATTTTAATTGTAATTTTCAATACAAAACCAGTTTAATAAATTAGTATAAGGGTGAAATAAAATAGTGAATCATGGTACGATCATCAATTTAGACACTATTCATTTAATTTGACTTAAAATATATAAATAAAAAGTTTGAATTTTAATTCAATTTTTTAAAATAATACTTATATGTCATAATCGTCTAAAAATTCATGGAACATGCTAAATCACTCAAATTATATTACTTTAAATATTTTTAAAATCATTTATTATATGTTTTTATTAATTAGATAAATACTACATCGAAGTTTCATAAGAATTTAAGGTCATTATATATTTACTGAAAATTAGAAATAAATTTATATCATGTAGATAATTTCATTAATCAGAAAATAAATACTTATATTCTTTCATAAATTTCTTTTTTCATTATATGGATATATGAAATATATTTAAAGCTAAGAGAGTGAAATTTTGTAACATCCGTTGATTTAAATATTATATTGGTCATTTTCATGTACAATTTTCCATTAAAAAACTAAATCTCTAGACTAATTTGATAAGGGTAGAATTAACTTCATTCAATATGAATTGAGATCAAAATTTATGGCCTTATCACATATTTTTATCCTAGATTAACCCAATTTACCCTTTACCTATGAAGTGCACTGTGTTGCATTTGTTGTCAATGAGGCATGAAGTTGTCTTGGAATGAATGGAAGTCAAGGAATGTCACGATGTGAATGACAAAGGTTGTGATGGTGTTGGTGATGAAGGAGAATGGCCATGGTACTTAGAGACATGTCACTTAGGAGATTCACTAAGTGGCATAGGAGATGTGGTTGAAACATTCTCTAGTTATATCAGACGATTGTAGAACTGATCTTAATGTTCCAATACTTGTATCAAGGTGATACTAAGTGACAACACTTGAAGAATGATGATGGAGCATCATTAAATCAGACGATTGTTGAGATGTTCTTAAAGTTCCAAGAACTTGTATCAACTGGATACAAAGTCACAACAAAGTTAGAAGACCATGCATTGTATTGACAATGCATGAGGAGAGGAAGATGATCCATCCACAACCACTGAGTGGATGAAGTGGATTGAAAAAAGTCCATGCACTGTCACTTAGTGCATGTGAATCAGAAGAAGATCCAATTGATCTCTGATTAGATCAATAAAGAATGTTGAAGAACATGTGTGATTCATGAGATTCAGTTTAAGAAGTTCCTCGTAAGTATTGAACACATATGGAAGAGGAGATGAAGAAGATTAAGAAGAAACCTTTTGAATTCCATATCCTAAGTGAAGATCATATGAGGAGAAGTAATGGAATTCTTAAGAAGAAGATGAGAATAAATGAAGAGGAAGATGGCTTAAGTGGCTTGGAATTTGGCATTTTACATATGGGATACTTTGTTTTTTAACAAAGTGTTTATTCATGCCTTAGCCAAAAATTAGGCCAGCCAAGGCCAGCCCACGGGTTCAACCCCAAGGCACTTGTGGGCCTAAGGCGCCACGCCCATGGGGGATCCCATGGTGCAAGCACAAGGCGGCAGGGGGCCGTGTGTAAGCCCCCGAGGGCACGCGGTGGTGAAGCCCGCGCACCCGAGTGTGCAGAGTGGGCGCTAGGAGCGCGCCCGCAGAGGTGAGAGTGGGCGCAGAGCGCGCCCGCAGGGAGAACACGGTGCGGGGCGGCACCGTGGAGGGAGAGGATTCAACTGAGCCGGCTGGGGGAGCGCTTAGTTGATAAGGCACGGAGAAACCGGGCGCCATTTCGATGTGGGACGCGCATTTTTCACCGGGAACGAATCCCAGCCGCTCATCTGATCTCGCGGACGATCGGCGCCGCTCATCTAATCCGTCGCGCCCCCGATCTGATCCAGGCCGTCCAAAGATCTGATCCAACGGCCTGTGAGGCGTCTCCTTCCTTGAGCCATGCCGAGGCCTCCCCGCGCATTCCCGCAGCCACCTTCGAACCAGGCGCCTACCCGAGAGAAGAATTCGAGTTCCCGGCCACCTCCGAGCAAACCGAGACCTCCATGGTGATCGTCTGGCCTCTACGAACACATTCATGTATAAATATGAGTTTGCATGCGATGAGAAGAAGAATTCGAGATTTGGCCGAAGGCAAACCAAAGGTGCCGAGGCCAGTTGGTGTTCGTGCTTTGCATGCATGGACCTAAACAGAGGCATGCACACGTTCCATGCACGTAGAGGTGAAAGGAAAGAAGGAAGAATCCCGCGTGAAACAGAGGATAAAAATAAAGATTTTTAAGATTTTAAAATATCCGAAATCTTCGGGATTTTGAAGTTAAAACCATGCGGATGTTTAGAAGCGTTTCTCTGCCTATAAAAGGAGCACCCGAGGCATGAAGATGCTTGCTGATGTTTTTGTTGAAGATCTGTTGATCCGTGAGATCCCTCTACCTTGCGAAGAAGAATCCCCGCGCAAGTTTACTTGTGCGGCTGGAGTACCTTGCGCGCTACCTCTTTGCGCGACAAGAAGAAGGAGGAGGAGGAGTCCCCTGCGCGCCTTCCCCTTGCGCAGCAGGAAGACCCGTGGCCGCAACATCTTGCGCGCCCACGGTTGAAGCCCGAGGTGCCTTGAACCCGAGGCCTTGTGCGGCCCTTGTGCCCGCGACATAGGTTACTCAGGCACCCTGCGCGCTGCCTTGCACCAAGCACCCTTGCGCGGTTGAAGTGTGGAGTTTGCTGCACCTTGCGCGCCCTCCCTTGAGTAGGAGTTCGGGTGGAGTAAGAACACATCTTGTGTGTGTGTGCAAGGATAACCCGAGACTTGCACCTTGTGTGTGAAAAGAAGGCCGTAGCCTTGGGTGTGTTCAAAAGGAGTGTAGGCCACAACAAAGAAGAACACATTTTGTGTGTGTGTGCAAGAGGAAGAAAGAACAAGTTGTGTGTGCTAGACAAGAAGAGGCCGAGGCCTTAGTGCCTTGTGTGCAATTTGAAGAAGAAGGCTGTAGCCCTTATATGGGTGCACACATTGAAAGAACAAATTAAAGAACACTTTGTGTGTGTGGAACAAGAAGTGTGAAGGCCAAGCTCAAGTGTGTGCCAAAGTGAAGAAGTTTTGTGTGCAAAGAGACAAGAAGGTCGAACCTAGGTGTGTGCACTAAGAAGTGTGTATACACTTAGAAGAAGAAAAGTGAGGACATCCACACAAAGAAGAACACACATTTATGTGTGTAGACAAATTGCATAAAGTGTGTGAAGTTTGATAAGTAGGTGTGTGCTGAAAAGAATTACACCCTCTAAGGGTTTACTGCACCAAGAAGAGAAGAAGGGGAGTGCATGCATGTATGCATGCACGTGCACACGTGAACAAAGCCAAATCTGCTTGTGTGCATTTGAGTTGACCAAGACCAGAGGATCTTGAAGAATTTGAGAAGGCCATGCAGTCAGTGCATGAAGATGCAGAGTTGCCATGCATTCAGTGCATGAAGTTGAATTGAGTGAGACTGAAGCCAAGCTGAAGTGAAAGATATTATTTGGCTGAGTATTCAGTAAGTGAGAAGACCCTGATCAACAGAAGTGATTAGAAGCTGTGAGCAAGGCCTACAGACCTTTTCAGAGGCTGTTGAAGATTCTTGAAGAGTGAAGCCAGGTGCATCCTAAGAAGAAGGTGATAAATCCTGAGCTAGACGAGAAGACCTGATCATCACAAGTGATCAGAGGTACCGAGCAAGGCCAGCAGCCTTTATCCCAGGCTGCTGAAGATACTTGAAGAGCTGAACAAGAAGAAGAGCTACTCGTGTGACTCGAGCAGCCAGGAGAAGACCCCTGTGAGACTCAGGGTGGAGGAAGTCTCCAGTGGGATTCTGGAGCAGGCCAGTGGGACTCTGGTAACACTGTGGGACGCAGTATAAAGACCCTCCTGTGGGACTCAGGAGAGATAAAGTGGGACTCTGTATCGACCATTGTAATTTTAACAGGTTATAATGGAGAATCCATGCTGGGAGAGCATGGAAAGGATGTAGGCCTTTGGTGCCGAACCTTGTAAATCCTTGTGTCCTGTGCCTTTTCATTACTGCATTATCCGGGAAAGGTTGAGAGACATAAGAAGAGTGGATCGAGGCTTTAACCAGTCATAGAGGTTTAATTGATTAAGAATCAATTAGTAAAAAGTTTTAAAGGATCACTGATTCACCCCCTCCCCCTCGAAGTGATTCACACTGATCTGGGCACTTCAACCTAGGTGATAAATTTTATCACAGTTGCTATTCATATTGAACAAAAATAAAAGGGACCTATTTATCAAATTTGAATCTCCTAATTCCAAATATGGAATTCATTTTATCAATTTCAATTTATATATGTGGAATAAATTTATTTTAAAATAAATGTGAAACACGTGAGCAAACCTGATTTTTTGAAATATAAATTTTTAAGTATAAAACTTGATTTATTCATATCCCATGTCTTGAAAAATATTAATTGAATTTTAAAACATTTGATTTTATAATTCATTAAAATCATTCACTAATAAATAAAATTTTAATTTATTATGATAAAAGTACATTATGCGTATAAAAATGGTTTTTTGGATAATATCTCTTTTACTTTCAGGAGATTTTTATTTTCATTTTTAATTAATTGATAACCAATGAATTAATTTTAGTAACATGTAAACCATATTTTATTCATAATTTAGTTGGTCTTATTCATACCTTTCAATATAATGGCTAGGCGATAACTATCACTTTAAATAATAATAATAATATTTTAATAGTACATCGTGGTTCGTTTAAACTCAGTGTTGTTTGTAACACAAGCTATAAAAGAAATTAAATTTATTTGAAAAATATTTCATAAATTCTCAGGGTGTTAAAATAGCTATTTAAATGATTATTTAAAATGTATCAATTTGAATTAAATTAATTAAATTAAATTTTTTTGTTTTGGGTTTCTCCTTCCCTAGTCTTCCTCTTTTCTTGAAAGGAGGGTAGTGGATCCCACTTGATGCCTCAGATGAACTGAGAGCGAAGGAAGGAGAGGTGGGGAGATCATGTCAGAATTTGTCTGAGGTGTTAGATTAGGATGTGATGGTTATTTAGTGTGTATCTAAGCTTGAAGATATTAGTATTTCATAATAATATTAGAGACTATTTTAATTTTCACTGTTTAAAATTTTAGTTTTGGATTTTAATTTTTGTAGTTTAGTAGGGGTATTATGGTTTGATTTGGGTCTGGAATAGTAGCTAAGAGTTCTGTTTTTAGTTATAGTTTTTTCAAAGGGTATGATAATTCTTTTTCCTCTATAAATGGTTTTTCTGCATATAGAAATTCGAAGAATAATAATAATAAAAATAATATATATATATATATATATATATTGTGTGGAACAATAATCGCTAATGGTAAAGGTGATAACTCTTGTATTGATGGATGAAATCTATTTTATATTTGAAGAGATTTGATGAGGATGGTCAGACTTAAGTTATAACTAGGATGACTCTGTGTATCAGGTAGGTGGTCCCGAGAAAATACCGCATTTATTAAATCTATCTTTTTATATATATGGTATGTGATATTTGGTCCTAAAAGATTCATGTGATTGGAAATTAAATTAAATTAATTGTTTTATTAATTAAATTAATGATTATATTTAAGTAAAATTCCGATTGATAAGCCCAAACCATGATCATTATAGTCACTGAAAGGGGAAGGGGTGAGTCAGTGATATATTTTTATTTTATGTTCTTTCCTGTATAAAAATATTCACCTCCTATTAACGATTTATCACTTTGTTGAAAACTATGAATTCACACATCCACAGTAACACAATTATTTAAAATGTTCTCTACTCAATAAGAGAATCTAGATCATGGCATGGTTTAGATGTAATCCAATACCAAAAAATCCAATAGAAAACAATCCTTCTATGAGGATTTGACAAGTAGGAAATACTTTTATACTTGTGTATCACTATGATAGATACAACAGTGAATGTACTTCTTCTAGAACAAAAGATGAAAATTATATGTTTTAAAAAGTTTAGAAATCTTCACCAATATGTTTAAAACATGTCACTATGTTTCTTTAATAACTTCCACTTTTTAAAATCTTCAATGAAAAAAATTCTTCATTGTCTTACCCAGTAGTAGGTAGGACCAAGCTATTTGGAATTCTTATAGAAGCACAATCCAATAACTCACTCTGATTCCTCTATCTGGTTATTTATTCTAAAAGATAATTTGTTGTTGTAGTCTAGGAGAACGTCTAAATTTTCAATCTCGAAATAAGTCTGATCTTCTTCTTTCTATTTCCTAAATTTGTCTGTCTGATTGCTCAGTCCAATCTAGTAACTCCTAACCACAACTTTTCTTATCACTTATTCAGTCCAAAAATAATCCTCTTCTAATTCTACCTTGAAACAAAGCTCTAATGCTCTTCCTTTTTCAAACATGAATAGTATTATAGTACATTGTACTTTGACCGCTTTTTATAGGTACCCCCAAAACTGAAAAGGCAGGAAATCAAAATTGTTTTCCCACTCAATGAAATTAAAAAATCTAAATAAATTAGGAAATTAAAACATCATCTGGCCTTTTCTCAAGGCTTATATACTCTTATAGATTCTTCTTAAATCTTCTTTAATTCTATATAACATCTTATTTTTCAACCTCTTTTAAATAAACCCTCAAATGCTCAGTTCGGAATTTGATAGTTCAAGACATATCAGTCCAAAACACTATTTTTCACTATGATTCTCTTATCCCTAAAAAACTAGTAAACCAAAATATTTTTCACTCTAATGCTCCAACTCAACTAATACTATTTTTTCAAAAAAAATCATTTAAACTTCTAAATAATTTAGTACCCTTTAAAAATTGTTTAGTGGAAACTTCAAAAGTCTCTACATTTTAACCACATTCTTTATCTATTCAACTATTCCTCATACCGATGAAACTGTGTCTGATGAAACTGCATCAGATGTCTTGTTGGTGTTAATAGATCATCCCTTGAATTGATTTCAAATCATTTCCAATGAATCATGACTCAATTGAAATAATTAAAAAAAATATCTAACAATAAAATAATTTGAATTATCACTCTGATTCTTCAATCCAAAGGAAAAAAGGTTGACTTCATTGTTGTATTTCATCTAATTGATCAATATTTGATGCCCATATAATGGATATGTCTCTATATCTCACTTGATTTATTGGTTTCAAAAACTCTTATCATTCACAATCAACAACTCTAGTTCCTTTAATATGATTTCGGTAGTCTAATATTCTTCTTACAATGGCTTATCAATTCTAACCACTTTTTTATAGACGTAACATCCCAAATCAAATTCCACTAAACCAGTGATCTACTCTAGTGGCTTTAGTGGCCTCAAGTGCACCTTCCCGTATGCCAGAGGCCTCCAACTAGAAGAAATCTCCTATGGTGTGATAGTGATGATACTATGCCCTCATATCAAAGTATGAAAATAATAGAAATAGCTAAGAATCATACCTGTCAACAAACAAATAGAGTTTAGAATATGAAATAAACTAAAATAGAATATGTTGTAGTAGTGAAATGTTGTAAAATCTCAAACATATAAAAAATATAATACAACACTAT
The DNA here is from genome assembly GCA_963277665.1 of Viscum album. Classification (NCBI taxonomy): domain Eukaryota; kingdom Viridiplantae; phylum Streptophyta; class Magnoliopsida; order Santalales; family Viscaceae; genus Viscum; species Viscum album. Next base: position 683,569,116 of record OY728158.1, on the reverse strand, counting down.
TCACCCACTAAGTTGAACATACAAATACATAAATACAAAAGAAATTAAAGCTAAAAGTAAAGGTCTCTACTACTAAATATGATCCATACCACGTACCAAGTATCCAAACACTTTCAAACTATTGAAAATCAATCAGAAGAACCGATGTGAGTAACTCCACTTGAACAAGAAAATATGGTCCTTATCCGTATCCACCATACAACTCATTATCAACCTGAAAAGGAGACATAAGGTCTACATGTACACCAAGGTTCACGTGAAGGGGTGATAAATAATCTTAGTAGGAAACCCCGTTGATGACCTGTAAAATATGTTGTTATAAGTTTACGCAAAAGAAACATGCTCAGCCCGGCTGAGGCACAACTAAAAAGATAAGTGAAACCAATAAACATGAAACCACAGTTGAAACTGTGTCTGTAATCACAACCAACTGGGCATGTGCCACCATTGATTTCCATATCTATATATGCATACATGTATCATACCATACCAATACATATATACATAAATATGAATATTCATATTTAAGTGACTCAAATAACATGAAATCAAAACATAAGTTGATCCTTGGGTCCATAATCCTGATTTCCTAGACATCCGATGCAAGGTCTTTGAGCTGGACATCGTTCCACTCAAACTATGTATCATTAAGTCAGTTTATGGGTTTGTAATCCCTATCAACATATAAATACTTCTTCCAATGTCATAAATGTCTCTGAGAAAGATATTTCACCATAGGGGGAACACTCGTCCTACTCTTGGGTTCACCCACACTTGCGTCTAATCACTAACAAGGATACCGTATACCGACGATAAATCCTGTAAAGAAGGATATCGTATAGTGATGGTCAATTTTTTAAAGAAATATATCATGTAATGATGGCCAATCCTGTAAGAATTATTATAGGGAGTACATTCGTACATCCTGTAAATGGTCAATGGGTCAGATTCCATACTGTTCATGCCATATAATTCTATTCCAATTTTTGATCTCTAGATCCCAGTCCATAGGTGTTTAGGACATTTCAACTCACATATTCCCTAAGATTCTAGCCCTTATCTTATTTGTAAGAGAACTCATCAGTGATATGCTATGAAACACCCCTCAAGTCTTTAGTAAGGGAGATCATAATCATCCCTATCATTCAGTAGAGTATAATCATTTTGGGAATTTAGTGATGTGAGATTCCATACTATACACTTTGGTTAAGTAGCTGGTAAGGGAGATAATAATCATACATAACACTCAAGAGAGCATAATCATCCATTAGTATAAACATTAGTGTATCTATGCGCATATCAAGGATAGCATAATCATCCTTATTACCCCGGAGATCATAATCATCCATGAGTATCATTACAAGGGTTTCTATTCCCGTATATCATAATCATAGGCTCAACAGCTAGATTCCTGGAAATAGCTCTGGACATCCCAATAATATAATGATCAAATATATATATATGCTCAACATTATAAACCTACCTTGTACCTTTGGGTATACAACTAAATATCAAAAATAACATGGCTCAAAATACGGATCCCAGGAAAGCGTATATGGGCATCCCAATAAGTGATACAGATCCTAGGATGAACTTCTAGGCATCCCAAATGAAATAAAGGTGCCTAACATCAGACTCAATAGCCACCAACTAGGAATCACCTCTAGTAAACATCGTTTCATCAGCAACAAACATGCAAAAGCATAAAAAAAGAGTGATGGTGGTTGAATGCCCAACCCAACCCTACATAAACGACCCCATGGGATTACAAGTTTGGAATGGGTTCTAAGGTGACACCGACTACCATCTATACCCAAGCCCAATGTACTATCTCAGGGTCCTTCAAAAAATAGGTCACCCACTTGGTCCCTAAATACAAACACTGAAAGGCATCTTACTCAGGATCCTCAAAGGTAAACTTACAAGACAAGGCATCCTACTAGGGATCCTTAGTATAATGTGATGGTGGAAGTCAGCATCATATAAAGTATCCTCATAATAACACAATAAGTATAGGAATTCAACTCAGGATCTTTAGTACATCACATAGGTAGAGGGATCCTATAAGGTATTCCCCAGATCATCTCATAAGTGAAAGCATCCCTTAGGGGATCCTCAGAATTTAAAAAGGATAGAGGAATCTGACCCCAAATCCTCTAAGTCAACACATAATAAGAGAAATACTATAAGGGATCCATAGAACCACTGAACTAATGAGCTCATAGGTGTAACTAACCATCCCCCGGGGCTTGTGCTGTGACTACTCCAAGCCTTCCTTCCATAGGTTAGGGGCTGGTGACTAACACCAAAGGCGTAAATCCCTAAAATGGGAAGGCATTTCCTTTATAACTTCGAAATGCACACAACAGGTTAAGAGCTGGAAAAAAACACTAAATAAAACTATATAAAAAAGGAGTGATGAAAAGTAAAAAGGGGGTGGGAGATACAAGCCCAACTGTAAATTACAAGGAAACTGAAAGTACAAGTACTGAAAAAAGGTAAAACAGCTCATGGATCGTCCACTGGGAAATCATAACTGAAGGGTAGGTATAGATAGCCTCCACAGAACTCCATGTCTGTCAGTCTCCTCCATGTACAGTCACACCATGTGGTCCACCTCCGGGTACCGTCCAGTCCTGGTACACTCATCCTCGGTCATCGTTGTCCATCATCTTCATCCAACACAACGAAGTTTGGGCATGGCATGTGTAGGGGTGAGTATAACGATACTCAGTAGGGACCCTGAGACCCTCAAGGTCTCTCAAATCCAACAAGGATAAACCAAAAATTATGAAATAAACAGATAACCCTAATTAGGTATATGCCCATACATATACCTAAGTTATCATGTAATCCATCTCAATAATGAGGTAAACACAAAAGTTACTAACTCATCTCAACCCGGGATTTAATTTTAGGGGTAGTATCAAGTAAATTCCACAGTCATACTATCGAAACCTCATCTACTGGAGAACTCCTCCTCTATCGAGTACAATGGGTTTACCGCGTCACCAAGGTTCTTCCCACTAACATTGGACTGCTAAGGTACTCCTCCTGTCGAGTACTGTGAGTCTACTGCATCACCAAGGCACTCCCCACCATGGGTCTGTCGTGTCACCAAGGTGCTCCCCCTCATAGCCTACTGAGGTACTCTTCCTTTTGAGATCCGTGGGTCTATCGCGACCCCAAGGCTCTCCCCACTGTGGTTCTTCCGTGACTCCAAGGCGCTCCCCACCGGGTTAGTTGAATCACTCCGAGTCGAATCAGTCAACAGTAATTTGTTCTCAGCTAGCTACTAGGTCTCCTCAATAAGCTTGCTTGTCTCCGGGAGGATCCACTACACAAGCTACAGGTCAATACTCAAATTTTCACGAAGTCCCACGTAGAAGTATCTCAAAGTTCCACCACCTCATAGAGGTCTCAACGCAACAGACAGCTCATCAATCGGATGCTCGATCTGTAAATTATTAGCCTTTTAGTCACGGGGGCCCAATTGGAATCGTGCACAATCCAACCCGATCGTAACTCAAATACACCCCGAACGTCAATGGGTTATACTCAAGGGTAGTGTCACACTCCAAGATTACCAGCACCACTGACAGTTCTTCAAACGGACGTTTAGTGCCAAATATATGTCCAAAAGAAATTAAAGGGGTGGTAGTGGGACCGTGTGAGGTCCGAACTGGTCGGACCGACCCAGCCTGACTTAGTCTAGGCCGACCCAGTTCGGGTCGACCCATCCTGACCCATTGGGTCTGGCCTGGCCATTTGGGTGGGCCGGCTTGCTGGGCCCAGCCCAGTAGGCCGTGAGGGCCTACAGAGGGCTTCTAGGGCACAAATTGGCCAAAAGGGCATGGACCGGCCACAGTTCCATGTGAAGGTGAGTCGGCTCGGAGAGCACTGTGAGGGCGCAGTTCAGGGCAGCTCGGCCCGGAGACCGCTATGGTATGACCGAGGCCGTTTCATCAGGTAGGTCGTGGGTCGGCCGGGGGCGGGTTCGGCCAGGGCGCGACGCGCTCAGGCCGACGGGTGGTGCGGTTCGGCCAGGGCGCTCGAGAGGCGGCCGGGTTAGCCGGGGGCGGCCGGGCAGGCCAGGGAGGTGGGCCATGGAGGGCATGGCCAGGTTGGTTGGCGGTCAGTGAGGGCACGACCAGACCGGACAGCCGCCGGTCAGGGCACGACCAAGCTGGTAGGCAGGCAGTCGGGCAGGCCGAGCAGCCGGGAAGCCGACGCGACTCGGGTCGGCGGGTAGCCCGACTGACGAGCGGTGCGGCTCGGAAGCCAGCAGGCAGTGCGGTTTGGCCCGATATGGTGAAGCCGGTTCTTCCATATTGCCATGAGGGAAGCACGGTTCATGGAGACCGTAGGTAGCGTGGTCGCTGCCTTCGTCGTCTCGTTGCCTCATCGATATGCTAAAGGTCATCACAAACAATAACAACATAGGGGTCCGACCATGTTGGTTTGGCCCGTACCCTCTGCATTAAAGGTGCTAACATTTGTCTCATCAAGAAATAAGAATGATGAACTTCAATTGTTTCACAACCTCCTCAATGATTCATTTCCAACCAAAGAAGAGATTAAGGAAGGTAATATTACTCAAATTAACCCCCTACCGTGATCATTGGTCGTCGATGGAGTCACGGGGAAGAAGATTGAGGAGATCATCATTTGTCACCTCCACCGCACACTTTCAATCCCGAGCTCATGTGTCGGTTTTTTGATGATGATGAGGGGGGAAGTCGGTCGTTGAAGACGTCCCACATCGTTTGCCTCTGAGGAAGAAGTCGAAGACCCTCCTTGTCTGGATTCTTCGTTGGAAGATGGCGTTCTTCGTTGGAGAACTCTAATTCTCCCAAGCTCTCCACTCCCCAATATTCCACCCAAATGTCAAAAGTGAATTGATAGCCCCTTCAAATAATAGATTGTCTATTATTTTAGATTGATGGGTTTAAAAATCGAATTGTAGAGTTTAATTAAAATAGATGACTCAATTAACTAATGGGTAGGATTTGGCATAAGAAATTATGCGTTGGTTCAAATAATTAAATGGGATGTGGTGGTAACATAAATGGTAGAGGAGGTCAAGGGGCTTCCCCTCATTGATGAGGGGAGTTGAAATATTTTCCTCTCCTTCCATTAATAGGGTTCGGGTGGTCCCCACCCCTATTAATCACATTGGGAGGTTATGTGGTCTCAGGTGGTCCCCACAACATTACCCCACATGGGAGGTTGAGGAATGGTGGTCCCCACAACCATAAACTCTCATGGGAGGATATGGCCTGGTGGTCCCCACTTCCAACATTTACAAGGAAGTAATAGACCTAGTGGGACCCACCTCCAAACACCCACATGGAGGCTCAAATAAAAATAAAGTGAAGCCCACTTTATTTTATTATTTTCTACGAAAACCCAAAAACTAACTTTTATTCTCGACCCACTGTCGTCGAAGTGAAAGTCTCGTTAAGAGAATACTGGGGATGCGAGTTCAACGGTGCCCTTAGATTTCAATTCCGAACACTGGTTAAAAAGTTATATAAACCTGCTCGTACGTTTATTGAACGTACCTGTACAAAACATCAGAAATTGATTACAGGCACACCATGCCTCAGAATCATGTGCTGTTAGTTTTTGCAGACTCGTAAAATTCCCATGTATTTAAGAAATATAATTCTACAAAAATTCCAGGTCTTTACATTCTCCCCACCTTAGGGATTTACATCTTCATAGGTACGAATAGAACTAAGGAATCAAATGGGGGTACTAAGAACGCACCTGAACCTCCCGCTCCCATGTTCTATCTTGGAGGTTCCTGTGCTACCTGGGAATGCGAAATTGAGGCATCAACTATCCACGAAGGACTCACTCCTGTCGATCCTCATACTCCACTAGAACCTTTGTAAAAGTCACCCCATCGTCGTTGTCCATCTCTCCATGGTCGATGATGTGAGAAGGGTTGTGAACGTACCTCCTCAGCTGGGAAATGTGGAAGACGTCGTGCACCCAGTATAACTGAGTTGGATGAGCTGAGCGGTATGCCTCCTTGTCGACTCTACTGAGGACCTGGAAAGGTCTGATGAACCTTAGAGATAACTTGCTGCCTCAGCCAAATCTTCATAAACCTCATCGAGATGAGACCCGTATAAAGATGTTGTCGCCATCCTTGACCCCTAGATGTCTCTGTCTTCTGTCAGCATACGACTTCTGTCTGACCTGTCCAGTCTTCATCCGCTCCTGGATGATCTGCAACTTCTATGTGGTAGCTCGTACCATCTCTGGTACCACTAGTGATGACTCCCCTGGGTCATTCCAGCACAAGGGTGATCTTCAAGGTCGCCTGTATAATGCCTCAAAAGGTGGATCCTAATGGTGGAGTGATAGTTTTTGTTGTATGAAAACTCCACCAATGGTAAGTGATCCCCCCAACTGCGACTGAAGTCGAGGACCCAAGCATGCAGCATATCCTCGAGGGTATGAATGGTTCACTCAATCTGACCATCTGTTTGAGGATGGATGGTGGTGCTCAGATGTAGTTGCATGTCGAAATCTTCCTGCAACCCCTTCCATAAAAGTGAAGTAAACCGTACATCACGATAAGAGACAATAGATGAAGGTACTCCATGTAGCCGCAAAATATACTGCACATAGAGTCATCCCAAGATCTCTAATGAACCCTTCTCTCCGATAGTTAGGAAGTGGGATGACCTGGTGAGTCGATCAACTATCACCCAAATCGATTCGTGACCTCTGGATGTACGAGGAAGTCCTATCACGAAGTCCATGGATATCCCATCCCACTTCCACTCTGGGACCTCTAAAGGCTGAACCAAACCTGCTGGTACCTGGTGCTCTACCTTCACTTGCGGAAAAGTGAGGCATCGGAAGACAAACTCTACTACCGCCTTCTTCATACCTAGCCACCAATGCTATCGTCGAAGGTTCTGGTACATCTTCACCACTCTTGGATGTACTACTAAAGGGGGTGAGTGGAACTCCCTCAAGACTTCCTCCTAGAGTGACACTGGTACCATAGTACGTCCTCTTTAGAGGATGACGTGCTCCCCACCTTCATAAAATCCATCAGGTGCATGCCCTGTGGATATCTAAGCACATCGTGTCCCGTAATTAGCATCTCCATGTTGTGCCTTCCAGTCTCACTGAAGAAGTAGAGGAGTGACTGTAAGAGACTGAAGAAAAACTACTCCATCTCAGTCCACAAAAGATATCTGTAAATCAGCCAGATACTATGTCGCCTCTCCTAGTATTTATATACCATATCTCCTACTGAGTGCTTCTGCTACAATGTTCCCCTTTCTAAGAGTATAGACTATCTCAAAGTCGTAGTCCTGGAGGAACTCAAGCCAACGTCGTTGTCTCAGGTTCAGGTCCTTCTGAGAGAAGATATACCTGAGACTCTTGTTATCAGAGTATAAGGTAAAATGCTCACCCATTAGGTAGTGCCACCACAAATTCAAGGATAAGACCACTACTGCTAACTCCAGGTCATGGGTAGTGTAGTTCTGCTCATGCTGTCTTAACAGTCGAGAACCATACGTGATCACTTCTCGCTCCGGCATCAAGACACACCCGAGTTCGATCCCTGATGCATCGCAGTAGTCTAGGTACCCTACACCCTCCTCTGGAAGCCTCAATATGGGGTCACTATTCCGCCTCTGTCTCATCTCTTGAAAGCTCTACTGGAATCTCTCTGACCACACGAAGGGTTTCCCCTTCTTCTTCAAGACTGATAGTGGTGCTAAAACTCTGGAGAAGTCTGGAATGAACCTCCAGTAGCAACCATCCAAACCCAAGAAACTTCGTACCTTCATCACACTCCTAGGTGGATCCCAAGAAAGTACCACCTCAAACATTGATGGATCTACTGCAACTCCAGCCTCTGAGATGAAATTTCCGAGAATGTGAATCTCTTGGATCCAAAAATGGAACTTCGAGAGCTTACTATAATGATGGTGCTCTCGGAGTGTGTCCAGTACTACCTGAAAATGATAGGCATTCTCCTCCTCAGTAGTTGAGTACATCAGAATGTCTTCGATGAAAACTATGACAAAGAGATCGAGGTTTGGATGGAAGATCATGTTTATAAGTCCCATGAATACAGTGGGAGCATTGGTTACACCGAATGGCGTAACCATGAACTCGTAGTGGCCATAACGACATCTAAAGGTCATCTTCTGCACATCCTCATCTCAAAATCTGAGCCGGTGAAAGCTTGATCTGAGGTCTATCTTCGAGAACCACCATGCTCCCTTCAGCTAATCAAAGAGGTCGTAAATCCTTGGGAGTGGGTACTTGTTCTTCACGTTCACCTGGTTCAGGTGAAGGTAGTCAACACAAATTCTCAAGCTTTCATCCTCCTTTATGGTTAACAAAATTGGGGATGCCCCAGGAGAAACACTAGGCCAGTTGAATCTCTTCCCCTGCAAGTCCTCTAGCTGTGTCCGCAGCTCACGAAGCTCCGCGGAAGCCATCTCTATGCTGGTGTAGATAACAGTGTCTTCTCTGGGTAAATGTCAATGTATAAGTCCACCTCTTTGTGAGGAGGTAGACCTGGGACATCCTCAGGGAAAACATCCTCATAATGGTCCACCACTATGGGATAAGTTGGAATCTCCACATCAACTACTGTGAGGGTAAGGCAAGCCAAATAATGAGTGATTGGTTGTACTCTCCTCTGGGCAAGTCCATCTTGCACTGCAAAGGCTCCCTTCTCACTGGGGAAGGTTAACCTAGTCCCATCTGCGAGGACACACCGCACTTTGCACCTAATACAGTTGATCTGAGAATGGACTGTAGATAACTAGTCCATACCCAAGATGATGTCATAAGGCCTCGACATCACTATAAGAAGATCACAGCCGAAGCTCTCACCTCCTAGAGTAAGCTCACACTGCCGGAACCAGTGTGTAATCTTCAAGTCTACTCCTGTAGGAGTCTATAGCAGTAAGGATCAAGCCAATGCCTCCATCGGAATCTCCAAGATCTGAACAGGGGTAGTGGCAATGAAATAGTTACTGGCACCTGTGTCTATAAGTACTATAGCTAAGGTGGTGTAGACACAGATCATAACTCAAATCATCTCCAGAGCGCCATGATCATATGCCTCAGCTTCCTGAAGCTGAGCTCTCACCTATCCACCTTCTACCTGTAGCCGGGGTGGACCTCCTAGTGGTGGTGGTAGTAACACCACGAAACATCTCCCATCGACATCTGCTCAACCAGCTCCTCTGCCATGTCTGCCTACGCCCTGCAGACCGCCTCGATCGAATATCTATCTCTGCCTGGGTGGTCCTTCGACCATCTTCTGATCATCTGAAAGGCGGGTCGTACAGTCATGAGCCATGTGACCCTGCCCACCGCATGAGAAACACTGCCCGCTCCTGGTATGTATGTCTCTACCCCGGGATCCCCACACAACCGATCCAGAGTCATACGGTCTTTCACCCGTGGGTCTGGTCCTCTTGGACCTCTGCGACATATGTCTTCTGCCAGCTACAGAAGACTCCGCTTCATGTCGACTAGTGGTGGGTCTCGCTGCTGGAGACTGCTCAGCAAAGAAACTTTCCACTAAGAGGGCTCGCTCTAACACCCATTCCTGCGTCGGGATGCTGAGGGAGATCATCAAATCCCTAATCTCTCGCTTGATCCCCTACTCAATGGTTCAGACCCTAAAGAATGGGTCATGTATGAAGAGAACCGAAGCTTGGCGTACATTGACATTACATTACATTTGCGGAATACTTAGTACATAACAAAAACACACACACAAGGATCGTAATAGTTTAGTGTCTTTGGAAACTCGGAATATAATCTTCTAATCCTGGTGAAAGATCTTCAACATCTCCCATAAAGATCTTCCTTTTTTTTCTTATACCTAAAACCTTTCATTATATCCTGGGAAAAAACATAAAAGGGTGAGCTGAAATTCTCAGTAAGGGTAAACAAAAGAAATATAAATCACATCATATACATAAGCACATAACTTTTGGAAATCTTAACCTGTAAAAGAGATCATAATTTCATAACTTGGGATAACTCATGGCAGTGAAATGTAATCACAATAATCATAACTTAAAACATGAAACATTGTGGCATACACACATAATCATAGAGAATCATTTATTGTTAGTCAAGACTCATTGCCAAGACTATCTTAGTGGACAAAGTCCCTTTCTGAACCGAGTCACCCTCATTTCAGTCCTGTTTCACTGAAACGGTATAACCTACCATTCCATCCATGTCTATCTCATGAGATATAAAATATTTACCCAATGCATTGGAGGGAGATATAGGTCCCACCCATCTCATAATGAAACCATTCTTATGTGTCCCACAAAATCATAAATCATACATCATTTCATAACCCATGTAATACAAATGGGAATCTTAAACATCATGACATCATAAAACAATTCATATAAGATAAAGGAATTCATAAAAATAATTCCATCCCAACATAACCAAATCAATGTAATAATAGGGATAGAAACAGAACCCTATGTTATCTTAGATGGAAAATAATTTTGATAAAACACTTGAAATGAATTCTTGAGGAAAATATCCTTTCTCCTTCAAAATTAATTTCTTTTCACAAAAAGTCATTCAATTTTAAAAGAAAGATATTTTATTGAAAATAGTCATGAAATATTTTGAAGGAAGCTTCATGAAAATAAGGCTTTATAAAACCATAAAAATCAGTTCGTGTCGTATAAGTTAAAAAAAACATTCTTCTCGTACTTTTGTCGGAAAAGTCTTGTACGAAAAATGACAAAAGATTCCTTTCATATCCTTTACTAAAAACTCACCGAAGGGTAAAATTGGATTTAAAAAAAGTTGTAGGTGGATGGAAATAAAATTACATATTGAAGAAACATGGATGTGGATGATAAAATACACCCCAGTAAATACCAAAGTATAAACAATCTCGGATAAAAATGAGATTGTGATATTCCCCTTACCTTAGGTCCGATTTTCTTCGTAGGTGTCCGAACCTCCTGTATAATGATTTAAATAATGTCATTGACTTATTACATAATCATATTCATTGTTATTATGTCATATATGGTTCACTTATGACTTTATATTACCCGTTCTTTTGTAAATTCATGTTAAAGTAGCGTTTTGGGTAAAATCGTCTCATTTGTTGTTCGTGTTTTGACTTGTAATTATTCATATGATTACTTAGATCATGATTACTTAATTCCAGAATATAAAACATGATTTATATATATATATATTCAGAATATACATATATATAATAAATCAGTAAATGGAAAGAAATACACCGTTCATGGAGACGGTAGGCCGTACGTACGCATGAACACTGTTTTCTTTTCGCTATTGAATTGAGTGGAATTAAGTAGATGACATACATATATATACACATAAATCCAGTAGCTTTATAATGTCATATATTTCATTATTATTTCTTATATATACTTTATAATCATTCTTAAATGGTTAACATGGAGAATGAATCTCATCGCGTCGTGGAGACGGTAGTCCGTACGTACGCACGAGTGATGATATGATTTCCATGATTATTGAATTGAATTGGAGTGGATGACACAATATATCAGAATCATTATGATGTTATAATAACAATGTATAGTTATTCTTTACACCATAATACCCATCCATGTAAGGTGTTGGTGGAAAAACAGATTACACCACGGCATGGAGACGGTATTCTGTACGTACGCACGCGCGGTGATTTTGTTTTCCGTAGGATGGATAGATGGTGAAATAGGGTTGTTTCATACTTATAATAACATATCAGTATATGAGTGATACTTATGTTATTACTTCATAATGAAACAACCTAAGAATAAGAAGTGGAAGAAGAAATAAAGTTGAAAGAATCGGTAACGGAAATTACCTCTTCTTTGAAGCGCCTCTTTGAGACCTCCTCTTAGGGCACTAAAATTGGTCTTTGAGGAAGACCAGAACCTCTAGGATGTTTCTAGGGAAGTTGAGAGGACAATTTGGCAGGGTTTGGCCGAGCTTGAAGGCTCAAAGTTGTGTGAGGAAAAGAGGGAGGAGGTGCCCTTTTATAAGGGAGGAGAGGGGCACCTTTGGAATAACTAAAAATATTATTTTATTATAATGTCAATTTCGGTTTTAAATAGCTCAAAATTGATTTATTTCGAGGCTAAGGTGGGGATGGGTCTAAATCCTCTCATCCAATAGAATTTAGACAATTTTAGGTTCCTATTTTAACCTTATCATTTAGATTTAACATTAAGTTAAATAATTTTACTTTTACCGTGTCTTCTTGTGTTCTTACACTATAAGGTTAATAAACTTACTATAAGAATCCAAACGAACCCCAAATTGTTTATTATTAATATATATAACCTTATCTAAGTCATTTGTACGAACCTTATATTTTTAGGAATAAAATAACAATTAATAATATAATATTTGTTTTAAAAACTATTTTATGTCAATTTTGACACTATTTAGTAATTGATTTTTGTGAAAATCATAACAGAATGATAAGTTCGAAAAACGTTAATTAAATCAATAATAACATGTCATATTAACCTAGAAAATTAGTGTAAATCATAAAAAGTCTCAAATTATATTTATTTGGGTATTTATAATATCTATTATTAAACTTTTTCACTATTATGGTAATTACTGCATCATCATTGTGTCATAAATAAATTAATTTATTTAATGTCTAAAAATTATAAATAAAATATCATTATGTAGTAAAGCTCTTTAGCTTTCTAATTAATATTTACAATCGAATTTATCTTCTATATAACCCTATATTAAAAATGTTTTAGTAAATAAACTTTGATTTTAACTCTCTTAACCCTTCTTTAAATAAATTAATAATAAATGTCCTAATCTAATCCAAGTGGGCCTAAATGGTCATATTTTATTCCTAAGTTTGTTTTTGGTCGAATTACACTTGTCCAATAGAATTAGGACATGTGTTAGGGTAATAATAATATCATTTCTACCATTAATTACCCTATTTACTTTTAACCGTGGTAAATAAAAGTAAAAAGTTACTATTCACCAAAAATTATTTTCATCTCATTGAACCACATTTTACTTACTGACATCAACCGTGTCTCTCGGATTTTTGAAATTCCACTCACAGAAGCGGTAAAATTAAGTTTTATGAAAAAATCAGTTTTTTTTAACTACCACTTAGTGGTTTCACTATTCATCAAAAATTGAAAATTTTCAGAAAAATACCAAAAATTAGGCCTAAGCTATATTTGATATTATGTACTCAAAAATTATTTCTATTTTACCAAATTCAAAACATATCAGTTGCATTAATTAATTTAAAAATTAATTCCCATCGTCAAAACAAATAGCGTGTTCTTAAGAGATAATAACTATCAAAAGATTAACACTTGTTTATGTCTGGTTTAAATGTGAAATTACATCCAATGACCAACATTATATTAAATTATAAAAATATATTCTAAATATACTTTAAAACCACTCAAATTAATAATTTATCACTATTAATTTTTTCGATTGAAAAAGTTGTTTTTAATTAAAATTTTGTAATTTTCACTATTCATCAAAATATGAAAGTTATCCGAAAATCACCAAAATTTCACCCTAAGCTAATTTTGATATTCTGAATCCAAAAATGAAGTCCATTTTGAAAAATAAAATTTATAAAATTTCAAAAAGTTATTATTAATATTCATAACAGCTAGTTTTAATAATATTTTAATAGCATATCGTTGTTTAGCGAAACTTGGTGTTGCGTACAACACACGCTATCGTGGAAGGTCGTGATTGCGTGTACTTCAAGCCAGGTCAGAGATGTGTGTTGTGAAATCTCCTTTTGGTGTAGCATATAACACAAGACATTAATGAAATTAAAAAGAATATTTTTCATAAAATCTCGGGGTGTTACATTCTACCCCCCTTAAAATGAATTTCGCCCTCGAAATTCGTCGGGGTTATAAATGGTTTACTATTCGAAAATTTCTTTGATAGAAACCCACATCGTAAAAAGGAATAGAAAAACTAATCTTTAAAAACAAAAGTATGAAACTTAACGGTTACCCAAATTAACTCATCACTGGGTTTCCACGTAGGAGAACATAGGTGAAAATATGGATATGGAAGAGAAATCTAACCATCATGTTCTTATAGAGAGTGGTAGAGAACATGGCTATGGAAAGTCCAGAAATCACAAATCCATAAATTTTTGATTATCTAAGGTACCATCTGATTCATCAAATATAAGAGCACTAGGACAACATTTTTGGTTTTCAAGATCATTTCCCTAAAGTTGATGAAATTGGAATTAGAAGAAATACTTTCGTGATTTTGGTATAGTCTCACTGTTTGTCGTTCTTAGGACAATTTCCACTTCATCTCTTAAAGAAATGAAGTTGAATTTTTCATTCATGATGTGTTAGTAGATCATGTGATAGAATGATGGGTCATTCCATCTATCTCAAACAAAAGGTTAGAAAAGTTATCAAAAAAAATACATAAGTCCATCTATAGTGAGATTCATCATATATGGTTCCTAAAATGGACTTATACTTCATATATCATACTGCGTAATATAATAAAACTAGTTTCTACTAAACAGGGACTTTCTGTAGGTCAGTGGTAGGCGATAAAGGCCAGTCGCACCTCGGTTGTGGGTTCGATTCCCACAGCCTTGTCTGACGCAATGGGCTGTCGCCCATCCTGCAGGTTGTCCTTTTTCTAAAGCTATATTACTATAACATCCCATCAATAATATCGAAAAACGTTTTATCCTAACTTATGTCAAACATAATCCATTCTAATCTTTAGGCTTATCTAAAATACTTTGGTCCAAGCTCATAGTATAAAGAAAATGATTACTTGAAATGTCACAGAACAATCACATGAATGCCATCATTTATCCCCCATATATCATAAGATATATCTTGTTGTTGAAATTACAAACATGTGAATACCTTAATCATGTATTCTCTTGAAGAATGAATACCCATTGAACCTTAGTGAAAACATGAATGCTGACAAAAGTTAACTCTTTCCACATACCAAAATCCAAAAATTCTATATACTCAAACCATGATATAACCTTCTATTTATATCAGTCATGAGCTCATTAATACTATCAAACATTTAATTTTCTCCTTATCCCTTCATTATGTGCATATCATCTACATTCCAAAAATATCTGAATAACCTTTCATGGATACTGGTAACATTAATCATACACTTTCAAAACTCAAGGAAAGACAACAGTGTAACAATCCATAGATGTCTCTTTGTTCCATAGTAGCATAAGATTACTTATACAACATTACACATGATAAACATGTAATCATTCCACTACATTCTTAAACCATTGACCGAGCTTCAACAATTCTTTCATCTCACATATCATTTGTAGTCTCTTCATCATCATCCACATAAATACTACCCATACGACCATACTGATTCTCTTCATGAGACTTTCCCTTAGGGCATTGGTTTTCATAATGCCCGTACATTCCACATTTAAAACATTTAACCATTGCTGATGTCATAGAAATACCATTATCCTCATCCCTGGTGTTAAATAAACCTTTTCCTTTACACTTACTGGCTTTGTGTCGTTCTTTTCCATACCCAAAGCATCTTCCAGTTCCTTTGAAACATTATCCTTGATGCCTCTTCCCACATGATTTACATAGGGGAAATTTAACTTTCTTTCCTCTATGATCATCATGAAACTCCATCTTTCTCTTATTAGCCGAGTCAGGAAACTTACCAAATTTTACTTTATTGATCATATTATGAGATTACTGATTCGGTATAATAATGATGTTTGGACTTCCAAATCCCATTTCATTTGGTTTCTCATGAAGAATATCATTCCATTGTCCATCATATCCTCCATTATCGTGAATCATCTTGTTTCCATCCATTTTCTAAAACCCAAAAAGAATAGTGTGAGAGGCAAAAATCATAATAAAGGGGGAGTAATTTCAATATATAACATCTTTGGTTTAATCTAATATCGTTACCATAGTTCTAGGACTATAGCCTATACGTATACTTATCCTTAGGGACATTCCTAGACATACCTTAGAAATATCTCTAGGGATCTCACTAACGTTTTCGCATCCTAGTATCCAAAGGTTGACTAAACCTTTCCTCTGATACCAACTGTAGAGACCCGAAGCTTGGCGTACATTAACATTACATTAAATTTGCGGAATACTTAGTACATAACAAAAACACACACACAAGGATCGTAATAGTTTAGTGTCTTTGGAAACTCGGAATATAATCTTCTAATCCTGGTGAAAGATCTTCAACATCTCCCATAAAGATCTTCCTTTTTTTTTCTTATAGCTAAAACCTTTCATTATATCCTGGGGAAAAAACATAAAAGGGTGAGCTCAAATTCTCAGTAAGGGTAAACAAAAGAAATATCAATCACATCATATACATAAGCACATAACTTTTGGAAATCTTAACCTGTAAAAGAGATCCTAATTTCATAACTTGGGATAACTCATGGCAGTGAAATGTAATCACAATAATCATAACTTAAAAAATGAAACTTTGTGGCATACACACATAATCATAGAGAATCATTTCTTGTTAGTCAAGACTCATTGCCAAGACTATCTTAGTGGACAAAGTCCCTTTCTGAACCGAGTCACCCTCGTTTCAGTCCTGTTTCACTGAACCGGTATAACCTACCATTCCAGCCATGTCTATCTCATGAGATATAAAATCTTTACCCAATGCATTGGAGGGAGATATAGGTCCCACCCATCTCATAATTAAACCATTCTTATGTGTTCCACAAAATCATAAATCATACATCATTGCATAACCCATGTAATACAAATGGGAATCTTAAACATCATGACATCATAAAACAATTCATATAAGATAAAGGAATTCATAAAAATAATTCCATCCCAACATAACCAAATCAATGTAATAATAGGGATAGAAACATAACCCTATGTTATCTTAGATGGAAAATAATTTTGATAAAACACTTGAAATGAATTCTTGAGGAAAATATCCTTTCTCCTTCAAAATCAATTTATTTTCACCAAAAGTCATGAAATTTTAAAAGAGATATATTTTATTGAAAATAGTCATGAAATATTTTGAAGGAAGCTTCATGAAAATAAGGCTTTATAAAACCATAAAAATCTGTTTGTGTCGTATAAGTTAAAAAAAACATTCTTCTCGTACTTTTGTCGGAAAAGTCTCGTACGAAAAACGACAAAAGATTCCTTTCATATCCTTTACTAAAAACTCACCGAAGGGTAAAATTGGATTTAAAAAAAATTGTAGGTGGATGGAAATAAAATTACATATTGAATAAACATGGATGTGGATGATAAAATACACCCCAGTAAATACAAAAGTATAAACAATCTCGGATAAAAATGAGATTGTGATATTCCCCTAACCTTAGGTCCGATTTTCTTCGTAGGTGTCCGAACCTCCTGTATAATGATTTAAATAATGTCATTGACTTATTACAGAATCATATTCATTGTTATTATATCATATATGGTTCACTTATGACTTTATATTACCCGTTCTTTTGTAAATTCAGGTTAAAGTAGCGTTTTGGGTAAAATCGTCTCATTTGTTGTTCGTGTTTTGACTTGTAATTATTCATATGATTACTTAGATCATGATTACTTAATTACAGAATATAAAACATGATTTATATATATATGTATTCAGAATATACATATATATAATAAATCAGTAAATGGAAAGAAATACACCGTTCATGGAGACGGTAGGTTGTACGTACGCATGAACGTTGTTTTCTTTTCGTTATTGAATTGAGTGGAATTAAGTAGATGACATACATATATATACACATAAATCCAGTAGCTTTATAATGTCATATATTTCATTATTATTGCTTATATATACCTTATAATCATTCTTAAATGGTTAACATGGAGAATGAATCTCATCGCGTCGTGGAGACGGTAGTCCGTACGTACGCACGAGTGATGATATCATTTCCATAATTATTGAATTGAATTGGAGTGGATGACACAATATATCAGAATCATTATGATTTTATAATAACTATGTATAGTTATTCTTTACACCATAATACCCATCCATGTAAGGTGTTGGTGGAAAAACAGATTACACCACGGCGTGGAGACGGTATTCCGTACATACGCACCCGCGGTGATTTTGTTTTCCGTAGGATGGATAGATGGTGAAATAGGGTTGTTTCATACTTATAATGACATATCAGTATATGAGTGATACTGATGTTATTACTTCATAATGAAACAACCTGAGAATAAGAAGTGGAAGAATAAATAAAGTTGAAAGAATCGGTAATGGAAATTACCTCTTCTCTGAAGCGCCTCTTTGAGACCTCCTCTTAGGGCACTAAAATTGGTCTTTTAGGAATACCAGAACCTCTAGAATGTTTCTAGGGAAGTGGAGAGGAGAATTTGGCAGGGTTTGGCCGATCTTGAAGGCTCAAAGTTGTGTGAGGAAGAGAGGGAGGAGGTGCCCTTTTATAAGGGAGGAGAGGGGCACCTTTGGAATAACTAAAAATATTATGTTATTATAAAGTCAAGTTCGGTTTTAAATAGCTCCAAATTGATTTATTTCGAGGCTAAGGTGGGGATGGGTCGAAAGCCTCTCATACAATAGAATTTAGACAAGTTTAGGTTTCTATTTTAACCTTATCATTTAGATTTAACATTAAGTTAAATAATTTTACTTTTACCGTGTCTTCTTGTGTTCTTACACTATAAGGTTAATAAACTTACTATAAGAATCCAAACGAATCCCAAATTGTTTATTATTAATATATATAACCTTATCTAAGTCATTTGGCCGAACCTTAGATTTTTAGGAATAAAATAACAATTAATAATATAATATTTGTTTTAAAAACTATTTTATGTCAATTTTGACACTATTTAGTAATTGATTTTTGTGAAAATCATAACAGAATGATAAGTTCTAACAATGTTAATTAAATCAATACTAACATGTCATATTAACCTATAAAATTAGTTTAAATCATAAAAAGTCTCAAATTATATTTATTTGGGTATTTATAATATCGATTATTAAAAGTTTTCACTATTATGGTAATTACTGCATCATCATTATGTCATAAATAAATTAATTTATTTAATGTCTAAAAATTATAAATAAAATATAATTATGTAGGAAAGCTTTTTATATTTCTAATTAATATTTAAAATCAAATTTATCTTATGTATAACCCTATATTAAAAATGTTTTAGTAAATAAACATTGATTTTAACTCTCTTAACCCTTCTTTAAATAAATTAATAATAAATGTCCTAATCTAATCCAAGTGGGCCTAAATGGTCATATTTTATTCCTAAGTTTGTTTTTGGTCGAATTACACTTGTCCAATAGAATTAGGACATGTTTTAGGGTAATAATAATATCATTTCTACCCTTAATTACCCTATTTACTTTTAACCGTGGTAAATAAAAGTAAAAAGTTACTATTCACCAAAAATTATTTTCATCTAATTGAACCACATTTTACTTACTGACATCAACCGTGTCTCTCGGATTTTTGAAATTCCACTCACAGAAGCGGTAAAATTAAGTTTTATGAAAAATTCAGTTTTTTTTAACTACCACTTAGTGGTTTCACTATTCATCAAAAATTGAAAATTTTCAGAAAAATACCAAAAATTAGGCCTAAGCTATATTTGATATTATGAACTCAAAAATTATTTCTATTTTACCAAATTCAAAACATATCAGTTGCATTAATTAATTTAAAAATTAATTCCCGTCGTCAAAACAAATAGCGTGTTCTTAAGAGATAATAACTATCAAAAGATTGACACTTGTTTATGTCTGGTTTAAATGTGAAATTACATCCAATGACTAAAATTGTATTAAATTGTAAAAATATATTATAAATATACTTTAAAACCACTCAAATTAATAATTTATCACTATTAATTTTTTCGATTGAAAAAGTTGTTTTTAATTAAAATTTAGTAATTTTCACTATTCATCAAAATATGAAAGTTATCCGAAAATCACCAAAATTTCACCCTAAGCTAATTTTGATATTCCGAATCCAAAAATGAAGTCCATTTTGAAAAATAAAATTTACAAAATTTCAAAAAGTGATTATTAATATTTATAACGGCTAGTTTTAATAATATTTTAATAGCATATCGTTGTTTAGCGAAACTCGGTGTTGCGTACAACACACGCTATTGTGGAAGGTCGTGATTGCGTGTGATTCAAGCCAGGTCAGAGATGTGTGTTGTGAAAGCTCCTTTTGGTGTAGCGTATAACACAAGACATTAATGAAATTAAAAAGAATATTTTTCATAAAATCTCGGGGTGTTACAATGTACCATATCTATGGAGTAGCGCGAGGGGTCGGTGAACCTCTTTGAGTACTGTGCCACAGTCATGTTGCCCTGTTGTAGGTGAATTAGCTCCTATATCCGCACTGCACATAGGGTGGCTAGGACAAACCCTACCCGAAATAGGCTCTCAAATTCTGCCCAAAGAAGTTTCTCCTCATCATGCACCTGGAGCATCAGGCTCCACCATATGCATGTTGCTTCCTAAAGGAGACTCGCGGTAAGGATCACCATAAGGTTGTCTGGTGTCCCTACCAGTGTGATGACTCTCACTATAGCCTCCAGCCAATCCTCAGCTTCCTGAAGGTCAATCTCTCCCATGAACATGGGCGGCCTCTAGCACTGGAACTCGTGGAACGCGCTCAAGCGATGTGCATCGTCTACTGCTAGGGTTGGTGGCATCGGTGGCCCAATGGGTAGTGGTACCGCTGGTGCCTCTGCTGGAAAAGGGCCCTGAACCAAGGCCTCATCACTCGGTGGGCTATCTGTAGATACAACTATCGAGACTTCTGTTGGTTTTCCATGGGGAGGCATCCATAAAGAAATAGATGTGACATGGTCAATGATTATACCTGGTGAGCTGACCTGGTTTAGTTGACTTAAAGAAAACTTTTGAAAACCCACACACAATCAGTTTTTTCGTGCACTGAGTCCGAAATTTGTAGTCAGGGTCCTAGTGTATGGATACGTCAGTCACCGCACCAACACTGCACTCCCTAAACTAAAAACCACACTTAGTACCATTAACACTATTGAATCACATAAAATATCAGAGTTCTATGTTATGAGATAGAACCAACTCCTCTAATACCAATTTATTATGACCCATCCCCCGGGGCCCGTGTCATGACTACCCAAGACAGCTTTCCATATGTCAGGGGTTGGCGACTAGCACCGAAGGCATAAATCCCTAAACTGGGAAGGAATTGCCTTTAAAACTTGAAAACGCACACAATAGGGTATGAGCTGGAAACAAAACACTAAATAAAACTGTATACAAAAGGAGTGCTGAAAAGTAAAAGGGGGCTAGAAATACAAGACCAACTGTAAAGTACAAGGAAACTGAAAATAAAAGTACTAGAAAAATGGAAAATGGATCCTAGATCATCCACCGAGAAATCCTACATGAATGGTAGGTACACATAGCCACCACATCACTCCACGTTCATATTTCTCCTTCATGTACTGTCACACCATGTGGTGCACCTTCGGGTACCATCCAGTCCTGCTACACTCAGCCTCGGTAAGCGTTGTCCGTCATCTACATCCCACACAACGAGGTGTGGGAATATCCCATGCAGGGGTGAGTGTAATGGTACTCAGTAGGGACCCCGAGACCATCAAGGTCTCTCAAATCCAACTAGGATAAACCACAAAATATGAAATCAACAGATAACCCTACGTAGGTATATGCCCATACATACACCTAAGTTATCAAGTAATCCATCTGAATCATGAGATAAAAACAAAACATGATGACTTAGCTCAAACTAGGATTTTATTATAGGTGTAGTATCAAGTAACATTCCCAGTCACACTATCGAAACATCGACTACAAGAGAACTTCTCCTCTATCAAGTTTAGTGGGTCTGCCGCGTCACCAAGGTGCTTCCCACTAACCTTGGACGGCTGAGGTACTTCTCTTGTCGAGTATCGTGGGTCTGCTGCAACACAAAGGTGCTCCACACCGTGGGTCTGTCACGTCACCAAGGCGCTCTCCCCCGTATCCTGTTGAGGTACTCCTCATGTCGTGTACCGTGGATCCGCCATGACACCAAGGCATTCCCCACTATGGATCTGACGCGACTCCAAGGTGCTCCCCACTAGGCTAGTCGAATCACTCTGAGTCGAATCAGTCATCAGTTTTTAGGTCTCAACCAGCTACTAGGTCTCTGCACTAAGCTTTCTCATCTTCGGGAGGATCTGCTCCATGAGCTACAGGTAGATTCTCAAACTATCATGAAGTCCCACATAGAAGTATCTCAAAGGTCTGCCACATCATAGAGGTCTCAATGCAACAGACGGTGTGTCAATCAGATTCTCAATCTGTAAGTTATTAGCCTTTTACTCCCAGGGGCCCAGTTGGATTCGTGCACGATCCAACCTGATCGTAAATCAACTATACCCCGAACTCCAGTGTGTTATACTCAAAGGTAGAGTCATGCTCCAAGATTACCATCATCGCTGACGGTTCGTCAAACGGACGTCTAGTGCCAATGATATGGCCAAAAGAAAGTTAAGGGATGGTAGTGGGCCCAGGACCTGTCCGACCCGGTCGGACTGACCCAGCCCGACATAGTCTGGGTCGATCCGGTTCGGGTCACCTATTCTAACCCATTGGGTTCGGCTAGGCCTGTCGGGCGGGCCAGCCCGTTGGGTTCGGCCTTGCCTGCTGGGCCAAGCCCAGCAGGCTGTGAGGGGTTACGGAGGGCCGCTAGGGCGCGGACCGTCCGCAAGGGCACGAACCGGACATGGATCTATGAGGGGGCGGCTCAGCCTGAAGAGCACCGTGAGGGTGTGATTCGGGTCAGCTCGGGATGCAGGCCACTATGGCACGGCCGAGGCCAATTCGGCCGGGAGGCCGTAGGTCGGCCGAGAGCCGGTTCGGCAAGGGTGCAACGCGGTCTGGCCGGCGGGTGGTGCGGTTCATCCAGGGAACTCGAGAGGAAACCGGGTAGGCTGGGAGGTGGTTGAGTAGGCCGACAGGTGGGCTGAGTAGGGTACGACCAAGCCGGAAGGCGGCCGGGAGGTGGTCGGGCAGGCCGGCAGGTGGGCGGCCATGCAAGGTGCGGCCAGGTCGGCAGGCGGACGGGCATGGCGCGGCCAGGACAGAAGGCGGACGGGCAGGGCGTGGCCAAGCCGGAAGGCGGGCTGAGAGCTAGGCTGGGAAACCAAGAGGCCAGCATGACTCGGGCTGGCTGGTGGCGTGGCCGACGAGCGGTGCAACCGCCACGGCTCGGAAGCCGGCGGGCGGCGCAGTTCGGCCGGAGGCAGCGGAGCGGGTTCGGCCGGAGCGTCATGAGGGCGGCGCGGTTCGAGGAGGCCATGGGTATCACAACTGTTGCCTTCATCGTATCATCGCCTCATTTCCATGTCGAAGATCATCACAAACAAGAATGATGGAAGGGTGGGGCCATGTTGGTTTGGCCCCCACCCTCCGCGTTAAGGGTGGTAACATTTGTCTCATCAAGAAGTAAGAAAGATGAACTTTATTTTTTTCCCAACCTCCGCAATGATTCCTTTCCAACTGAAGAAGAGAATAAATAATGTAATATTACTCAAATTAACCCCATACCTTGATCGTTGGTCATCGACGGAGTCACGGGGAAGAAGATTGAGGAGATCGGCGTTCGTCACGTCTTCCACACACTTTCAATCCTGAGCTCGTCTGTTGGTTTGCTGATGAAGTTGATGGGGGAAGTCGGTCGTCGAAGACGTCCCACGTCGGTTGCCTCCGAGGAAGAAGTTGAATACGCTCCTTGTCGGCGTTCTTCATTGGATGATGGGGTTCGTCATTGGATAACTCTAATTCTCCCGATCTCTCCTCTCCCCAATATTCCACCCAAATTCCAAAAGTGAATAGACATCCCCTCCAAATAATAGATTGTGTTTTATTTTATATTGTTGGGTTTGAAATTCAAATTTTAGACTTTAATTAAAAGAGATGGCTCAATTAATTAATCGGTAGGATTTGGCATAATAAATTATGTGTTTCCTTAAATAATTAAAGGGGAGGAGGTCAAGGGGCTCCCCCTCATTAATGAGAGGAGTTTAGAGATTTTCTTCTCCTCCCATTAATAGGGTTTGGGTGGTCCCCACCCCTATTATTCAAATTGGGAGGTTATGTGGTCTTGGGTGGTCCCCACCACATTAAACCCACATGGGAGGTTGAGTCATGGTGGTCCCCACCACCATAACCTCTCATGGGAGGTTATGGCCTCGTGGTCCCCACTTCCAACCACCACAAGGAGGTTATAGATCCAGTGGGACCCACCTCCAAACACCAACATGGTGGCTCATATAAAAATAAAGTGAAGCTAACTTTATTTTATTATTTTCCACAAAAACCCAAAAACTAACTTTTATTCTCGACCCACTGACGTCGAAGTGAAAGTCTCCTTAAGCGAATATCGGTGCTGCGAGTTCAACAGGGCACACCAGGCCTTGGAATCACACACCGTTAGTTTTCAAAGACTGGTAAAATTCCCATGTATTTGAGAAAAAAAATTCCACGGAAATTCTGGGTCTTTTCAATAAGCCAGAAGGGAACATATCGCAAGGGAGATATCCTCATTAGAAATCTACTAGGCACTAGTCACAAGATTTATTCCATGAATCATATCAGATAAGGGTCTTAATTAGGTTGGTTCAAACACCCATCCTATCATTCCCGTTCAAGTGTCACCCTCAGGAGACCAATGAATTTGATTACTGGAGGAAGAACCTATCCATTTAGGTAAAAGATCCAAATCACCCTATATGAGTCCTCAGATCACTCCATGGGTTTCAACATTATAATCTATGAGGAAAAGTACTCATAATGGACCACTCTTAGGTCTAATTCCGAATATGGAGCAAGAAGACATGAAAACCCCTCAATGGGATGAAAAGGGGAAATATGCAACATGTACCCCCAAAGGCCCACATGTTCATGTACTAATACCACCCTGGGCATGTAAACTCCCTAGGTACATGGCATGTACCCCACATGGGATACCATCCTATGACCCTCAACATGAATGGCTAGATACTCATCTAGGCCATGTAATCGTACTCAGAGTGTAACTCACATGGGGTCTGGCCATGTACTCCACATAGGCATATACCCATACACAGGTTCGCCTGGCTGGGTAGTCATCTACATGATCGAGTAATAGTACACGACATGTACACTCTTTTACATGGTTTTTACTCCTTAAACATTATCTTCCCTGAACGAGATGAACACACGGTGTGTTCCCTTGAACCCCATGACATGTAACCAAGTTTTCCTGAATGAAAAACCTTCAAGTTTCCCAAACCCCCCCCCCATTTTTTCCCCTAAATTAACAGATCCAGCCACTATGGGCCACAAGAAATCATGAAATACAGTCATACCTTTGGGTGGAAATCATCAAAGTTTCATTCGATTTTGCGGTCCACAATCATCACACATCGATACAGCATATCAAGAGCTCTATGGTGGTACCCCTATCCTCTTCCCTCCCTCTCTCACTCTTTCTCCCTCTCCCTCATTTCAATCTCAGTCAAACGATAGAAGAATATTCATAGGAGGAGTGTATGTGAGAAGGAAGGGAGGAAAAGAAAGAAATAAAATTAAAATAATGAAAATAAGAAAATGAAAAGAAAAGGGGGTCTGGGCTGGCCGCGGCTCCCAACTCTATTTTATATCCCACCTAGGCAAGACTCCCCATTCATGACTCAATGGAGGATACATAATATCAATCTAAAACTCCTCTCAATATTTATGTCCAAATGAACATGCACAAAAAATTTAATATTTAATTTATTAAATATTAATTATTAATTATTATGTTAAAATTTGAATGGCTTAGATTTCTATCAAACTCCTATCTTAGGGTAAACACCCTTTTCTAGGGCCGGTGGAGTGGTTATAAAAATTATTTGAGGTCATATTCCAAGGGAAAAAAATAAAATTTTACCTCCTTACAATCATTTGAAATAAAAAAAATCAATTTTATGCTAAAAATTATAGTCTTAAAAAATCATGATCTTTACGATATCCCCACTATAAACCTTCTCCTCCCAGGAATCCTGGTGAAAAAACCAGCATCCATTCTCTCAACCTGAGAATCTGTACAAGCAATCTATCCGGACTATCTAACGATCAGCCTCATAGCATTTGTATCCATCTCCTACACAGAATACGTTTAGCTGCAACTGATCTGGTACTCCTCACCATAGGAATACCCATATCGTTGTCTTATAAGAAAATAATGAGCATAACAACTCATAAAAAATGTCTAAGTTCAATTGAAACAAGGGTCACCACCCTAAAATGGCCAATGGTGTACTCGCCACCATATGGCTTACGTTACACCACTCCTCAAGTATAACCTCAACAAATTTTCTTCCTCGAATAGGGAATAACATTTAGAAAGAAAAGGATACTGGCATAGGGCCTACACTCTCTTAGTGTCCTCATGAAAAATCATGATAGAGCATGATCATATCTAATATGAGCACACAAAGATTCTACAAAAAGGGTATATACATCTCCCTCTAAGCCAAGCTCACATCCTATCAAGACCTAACCAGAATTCAGGCATGGGTCAACCATATTATGGTAATATATTCATTTATGTGTCACCTCTACCATGGAGGGACATTCCAACAGAAATTCTAGGACCCAAGACCATGGAAAGTATTAAAAACATCAGTCCTTGGATTACACTCAACCACTCACTGGTTTATGATTTAAAAACACTATGTAAAACTAGCATGTACCTTTATCACCTAACCCATACTCCGACGAGTCATCCAACAGAAGTCTATGTTGACCATGCTACATGGAAAATCAGTTTCATTAAGCCAGAAGCAACCTTGGAACTCCTCTTTAAAATCGAGTACCTCAACTATGCCATGATTTATTCTATGACCACACATCACCCGGAATCATTATAGTCATTAGAATCTACCCATGCTCTAACTACATTTTCAATAGTAGAAACATTGATTGACCATTCTAGGAACTCGATCAATCCTTCCTGCTGAAGCTAGTCCTGAAAAATAAGAACCCAAGGTGCCTCAATCACAAAATGAGTGTAAAAAACTGATCACTACCCTAAAAGGAATCTGAAAACCTGAAAAAACCTCTCTCATATAGGTTTTCCTAGAAAACAATAGACATTGACCTAAAAGGGTATGATTTAAAGATAATGGCCTCTTGGTCTCCCACCTTTCCCTACAGAACAAGTCTCACAACTGGGACACAAGGTCTAACCACCTAGCCCAAAATATCAAAGTGAACTAAAAGGGTCAAAACAAAAAATACAAATTACAAGGCCCCAGTCCTCTCTGGGAATCATTAAAAGTAATTTCTCCTTGGAGGTCACGTTACCATCATAGAAGAGAGACTGAACTAACACTCATCAAGAATCCACATATGGTAATACCCCCTAGTGGTCTAGTTCATAAGAAAATTACTAGTATTTATTGGCATCGTACTCAGTAATTTCAATAGATAACAATGACCTAAGAAACAACACCCTAATAGGGGTACAATAGAAGGGTATCACATTCCATTTCAACAAACTACGTCATTGTACATATCATGCATGAAGACTAAGTCATTAGCCTCAATACCAATGTCTTCATATAGATCCACATAACCTTCCATTAGAATAATATATACATGTAAGTAGGCCCAACTAAATAGGCATCATTCTTCTGTAAAATCTCACACATGATGGCCTATATGATGTGAATCCTATGTGTCAAATATGATGCATGACACACTGATTTCCATTTCCACCCAAGAGTCAAAATCCATCACTGGCCTCTTACCAATGGACAAGATCTAGAGATCCATAATTAATCCTCACATCCAAAAAAACATGCGCGTTATGTAAGAACCCATATATTCTTTTAAGGGATGTTTTCGTCTTCTGGTCATTTTTGAGGAAAAGAGGTTTTTCTAGAAATTTTCAAAGTACACACCATGTACATTGTGAGTACTTGCCGTGTACTTAGTTACCGCTGGTAGTCGGGTGCTGGCCATGTAGCGGCCATGAACATAGCCGTGTTGGGTGACCTGGAGGCCACCTAAAGCGGTGTATGAAAAAGGTGAGTACACGTTGTGTACTTCAAAAGTATATGTCATGTACTTTATTTTTTTCTTTATAAAACGCACTGAGGTCGTGTCTAATCAATAGAAACACCCCCTTCATTGTTCGTCTCATCCAAGAGCGTCGTACGGTCGTGGATATTCAACAAGCCAATGAGCCATCATCTGCCCTCTGAATCGAACACCATCAGTTGTGTTGGAATCACATCAATGAGTTCTATATTCTCCTAGAGCTTTATCTTCTTTTTTCACCACTGTTGTAATTTATCGTCTGTTGAAAATTTTATACATTTTCTTAGATCTACGGAATTATAAGGAGATTCAAGCCTCGAGGTTCAAGTATATTGATCTCTCAACGTTGAGGTAGGTGGTTTGTTCCTTTCTATTGAATGTCTTTGAGTTTTATGTGCCAATTTTCCCAATACCCAGGAACAGGGTATTGTGCCTTTACCATTTTATCCCTGTTAATTTCCTTCTATTCTTGTATGCTTGAGTAGAGGTAAATTGAATGTGATTAGAGTTTTATTACTATGCTTTGGATGTTTTTCCCATGCATGCCTGTTTGTGACCGTTCGGTTTAGCCTTGCATGTTAGGCTGTAGTTTTTTTCCATTCCTAGTATTGTAGGATGAAGTGTTTTCCAGTTCTGACTTGCCGAGATGTTGTAGACTGGTAGCCAAGTAGATCTTTAGTATTACTTTAGATACTATGCTTGAGATACTTGTTGACTTACACGGGTCTATGAGAACCTGGTGTAGTAGACCATAGGGAGAATGGACGTAAGGGCTTCTCCAAAGTGTCTTCATAATTACGATGCGAGACCACAGGGGGAATTGATGTTGAGTTCTTCCTCAGAGTGTATGTAGTTACACGACCCAGGCCATAGGGGGAATTGATGTTGATTTCTTCCCCAGAGAGCCTTTAGTACCGACATGAGACTATAGAGGTAATTTACGGTGGGTGTTTCCTCGGAGAGACTTACTTTAGCTGAACCAGATGGGTGAGACTGCGTGTGCTTCCCAGAGGGTTGCTTGTACATGTTTGGTTGAACCAGAGGGGTTAGGCTATGAGTACTTCCCAGAGGGTTACATGATTTTATTATTTTCTTTCTTGATTGTAGTTAGAATGTTTGAAAATGTGGATTGTTTATTGTTGAGTACTTTTCTGTTTACTGTTTTCTATACTTTTACCTACCATATATTCACTGACTATTAGGAATAGATATCATGGTGGTTGCCTACTAGGATTTAGTCTCACACCTTATTTGGGCCATGCTTTTGTGCCCAAAAAGATTTTATTGTTGTAGGTATAAACAATGGAAAGTGCCCTTCTACTTCAGTTTCCTGATTACTATGGAGCAGGAGAGCATGGGACTAAGATGAGGCTTGTGATGATGAGGAGATATTTATCTATTTTATTTCATACATTGGCTTAGTACTATTTTGTTTCACAACATTTTGTCTTGTTTGACTACTTTCCTAGACATATGTATCATGCATCATTCATATATATATGTGCGTGTGTGTGTGCTCCAGTTTTTTGTTTGCAGTCTTCTAATGTTTCCTTTTGTATGGATTATTACTGCTTCTGCTCTTGTATGTTTTTGTTTACTTTCACTGTGTACTCTTCCAAAGAGGGCATAGTTTCCCCACCATCACACCCAAATCCTTCACTGTTAGTCGGCATCCTCTGGCGTTCAGGGAAATTCCCTTGAGGCCATGTGACTAACCGAGTACGGGGCGCCTCTGGGTTGCTTCCGGAACTGAGATGTTACAAAGTGGTATCAGAGGTATTCTTTTCATCTTGACTTACTATTTGGAGCATGTATCCAAGGATAGGATAGAATAGGTACTTGGTAATAAATAGTGCCTGGGTGTAGCTAACCTGTGTACAGGGAAAAACCAATCTACCTCATTTATTGTAATATTTTCTGGTTTTCAATTTTAAATTTGATTTGATTTCATCGTTGGGTGATTCACGTGTTTTGCGTTGTTACCGTTTATGTTATTGAGGTTCTATTTCTCCCGCAACCCTATGAGATGAGGGTAAGACATCTCATGCATCATATATGAACCTTCTAGAAATCACATGTCATCCATTCTTTTCATGCCATCTAGGGTGAATTAGAATTTTCATGTTGTTGTGATAGATGTTTTGTAGAATATGCATGTTGTTGTGATAGATGACTTGATAAAAATACTTTTTGTTTGATAGGGTATTGTTTGTGTAAGGTTTTGTTTGAATGAACACCAAAATTTGGTTCTTGAGGTTATGGGCCCGCTTGGGCCGGAATTTGGTGTATCATTGCACTGTTATACTTGTTTATAACATGTATAAGATTCCAATATTTGATTCGCATTGAGTATGGGCCCCCACAGATCATAATTTGGAACTCTCAATGTTTGTTCAGTGTTTTTCTGGGTTCCAGAGTAGTTTTGGAGGCTTACTGTCTGAAAAAAACCCAGAATACACACAATGTAGTTTTTACTAAATGCCATGTGTTCTTCTGTTCAGGAGAAAATTGTTTTTCTTAAGTACATTCCATGTACTTTATGGACAAGACGTGTAATCCCTATTCGTGTCATATGTTGTGTTGGCAAAGAAACAGGATGGGGAAGGTCTGGTAGGAACATGTTGTGTACCATTTTCACACGTCGTGTAGTGTAATCCTAGGAACTCGGATGTGTAGCCAACAACACAGGTCAGTGGTGTCTCTTCTTATACACACTATGGCCTATCTAAACACACCATGTAGTCTAACCCAGGTAACCCTCTATTTCACAAAAAATGCAATTCGGTGTTATCCATTCATGTACACATTGTGTCCGCCATGAACACGCCATGTAGAGTGTGTCGTGTGTCAGGCCATGTCACTAACAACGCGGGCCAGGTGAAGCATGTCTAGTACATGTCGTGTCAATCTTGAACATGTCGTTTAGTCTTGTATTGGGAGAACCATGTGTCTTAACCATATATAAGGACTCTGGAAGAGAAAGTGGATTCAGGTACACGCCGTGTGTGAAGACAACACGTCGTGCGTGTGGGGTGATACACGACAAGTCTTGGTAGAGGTACACGCCCATGTGAATGACTCAAGGAAACACTTCATGTAGGTTTTATACACGCTGTGTAGTCATTTTTTTTAAAACATGAATGTTTTCTTTCTCTTTATCCCTTCTTACACTTCTATGTTTCAGTCCCTATTAATACTTACCTAAGGTGTGTGTTTGACCTTGCAGAGTCATGCCACCGAGATGTCCTCCAGTTGTATGCCAGTTATAAGGCAGTGATCAGACACCGGATACGGCTGATCAGGGACTTCCTGTAGATCGTCCTATTGTGCCAGTCTTGGCACTAGTAGTAATACCATTACCAGTGCTAATTCATAGTTCTTGGAAGGCATCATGAGGATGATGCAAGCTTTTCAGGGAGCACCACCTTCTTCCCCGTCGATTGCAAATTTGACATGGGTTTTCTTGTAGCAGCATCCTCCCACTTTCTCAGGGGAAGGAGGACCTCAAGCTGCATAGTCATTTCTAGAATCCATGCTGACGATATTTGACCATCTGGAGATGCCTCCTGCGAGGAGGTTCAATCTCACTACTTACAAGCTTCAGGATTCCGCCAAGAGATGATGGGATGTGATCTCACAGGCGGCTCATCAGCAGGTTATGGCTTGGGAGGAGTTCATGCACATCTTCTATAACTAATTCTATCTGGACACCCTAAGGGCCTACCAAGATCGGGAGTTTATGAGCTTGTAGTAGTGTGGCCTATCGATTATGGAGTATTCCTATCGTTTCACCGTGATTCAGTGTTTCACACCCTTCCTAGGAGGAGATGGGTTATTTCTAGAAAGAAAGTTTGAGGATGGCCTCAAACAGTACATCCTCTCCCAGGTGAATATCTTAAGGTTGAATTCCATCGCTTACATCATCAAATAGTCGCTGATCACATAGCAGAATATGAGGGAATCCGAGGTTGTGAGCTAGGATGGCTCGACATCCAGAGTTAGTGCTACACCAGCTGACAACCGGAAGCACCACTGGGAAACTACACGGGGAGATCAAAGTGGGATGGATGCATCTACTGGTATCCATATGGTGTGCTACCAGTGCAGATGGAGCGAGCATATGAGGCCACAGTTCCAGAGAGACCTGGTGGAGTGCCAGTCATGTGGAAAGATGGGTCACCTTCAGTGTTTCTGTCAGGTATTCTCAGTAGCAGCTGGTGACTGGGGTTCATCTATGACCCCTCGTACAGAAGAAACTCTGCCAGTTTCTCACCATTCAGGGAACTGGAGTTCTTCTGGCCATTCAAGCGAAGGTGGAGGTCGCGTCCGCAGTGGTCAATCACCAGGATACCAGTGACAACAGAGTGGATCAGCTCAGAGTGGTCAGGCGGGGTCACAGGGTTGCTGAGTAAGGAATACTTTTGCAGTGGAGCAGACCCAGAAGTATCAAGATCCCAGACCTTCTACAGTTCGAGGTACCATCCTAGTTGCCTCATTTTTATCTTCATCTCTTTTCAATATAGGGGCTTCCCATAGCTTTATTTCTGTTGCCGTTGTGGAGAGACATGGACTTTGTATCTTTTCTTCTGATGACATTTTGACACTAGACACTCCATTGGGGACTAAGAAGACTAGTGTATGTCAGTGAAATGAGTGACCTCTAGAGGTTGATGGGTGACACTTCTTATGGGATCTATATGTCTTAGAGATGACATGCTATTTTTTCATTCTCAGAATAGACTGGATAGCTCCTTTATAGGAAGTTGTAGACTATTATCACTGTAGTGTGACTATCTTATCACCAGAGGGTGGATCCTTCCTTCATAAGGGCTGGTGGGATGTATAGGAAAGCAGAGTGGGTCTAGAGCATCATGGGTTGAGAGCAGTTATAGCACAGATTGCTAATCTATTTCTCGAGGACCAGGGAACTTCATAATTATACTTCCCTCCAGTGGTGGATCATTTTAGGGTTGTATTTCTAGAGGACTTTTCAGGTTTTCCTGTAGATCATGAGGTATACTTTTCTATTGATCTTGTTCCAGGAGTAGCACCGGTGTCCATTCCTCCTTATAGGATGGCTACACCAGAATTGCAGGAGCTCAAGAAGCAGTTGAAGGAGTTAGATGAAAAGGGTTTCATCCGACCCAATACTTCTCCTTAGGGTTCACCTATCCTATTTGTGAAGAAGGCAGACGGCACCCCCAGGATTTTTGTGGATTATCAAAAGTTGAACCAGTTGATGGTCAAGAACCGATATCATTTACCAAGGATTGATGATCTCTTTGATTAGCTTTGAGGAGATCGGGTGTTCTAGAATATTGACTTAAGTTCTAGCTATCATCAGTTGCACGTTAGACAATCTGATAGACCTCTCACAGGCTTTCGGAGCAGGTATGATTTATATAATTATATGTTTATGTCGTTCGGTCTCACGAACGCGCCAGCAGTTTTCATGGAACTAATGAACCGATTATTCCATCCATACATAGATTCCTTCATGGTTGACTTCGTGGAAGATATCTTGGTGTACTATCACACTTGAAACGACCATGCCACATATCTTGATATCATTCTGAGTACACTAAGAGAGCATCAGTTATATCCTAAGCTCTCAAAATGCCACTTTTTGATGGATCAGATTCACTTCATGGGTCATGTTATCTCGGAGAAAAAAGTATCAGTCTACCTAGAGAAAGTGAGATTGTTAGTTTCCTAGGAGCTTCCAAAGAACGTCTTTGAGGTAAAGAGTTTTATAGGGCTGGCTGGATACTACATATGCTTCATATAGGACATTTCACGCTTAGTAGCACCGCTAACAGGTCTGACTATGAAGGGTGAAAAGTTCTTGTGGTCAGATTCTTATGAGTCAGCCTTTCTGGAGATGAAAGGGAGGTTGACTTCAGCACCGATACTAGTATTTCCAGAGCCGGGATAGAGATATACTATTTATTGTGACGCTTCGAGTATAGGGCTAGGAGCTGTGCTTATGCTGGGAGATGGAGTCATTGCGTATGAGTCTCGACAGTTGATGCCACATGAGAGGAATTACCCAATGCACGATCTGGAGTTGGTAGCTATTGTTCATGCCTTATGCTATTGGAAACATTATTTTCTAGGAGATCATTTTGTGGTTTTCACCGACCACAAGAGTCTCAAGTACATCTTCACTCAGCGTGATCTGAATTTGAGACAACAAAGGTGGGTCGAGTACCTTCAGTCCTTTGACTTTGAGCTTGCCTACAAGCCTGGGAAAGGCAATGCTGTGGCTGATGCGTTGAGAAGGTGGGATTAGATATAGGCAGTTCAAGAGGCCAGTAGTGAGTGTAAGATTATGGCTCTATTCTCTGAGATGCATTTGGAGGTGTACGACAGATAGGGGCAGACATTCCTTTCTTCTGTAGCTATTACCTCTATCATTCTTGATTGTGTACGAATGTGGCAGCTATCAGATCCTGAAGTCCTACTCTAATGGGAAAGTGTGTTAGGAGAGGACCCTATTCATGGATGGACCATAGACGAGGGTGAGATATTGCATTTTAGGGGTGTATATGGGTGCCAGCAAACATACGTGAGGAGCTGATGCGGGAATGTCATTCCTCAGTTTGGGCAGTTCATGCCGGTGTCACCAAGATGTATCGTGATCTACACCATCAGTATTGGTGGCCAGGTATGAAGAGGGATGTTGCATCTTTTGTCATGTGGTGTTCCACCTGTCAGTAGGTGAAGGCGGAGAATCAGCGACCATCAGGGCGTTTACAGTAGTTACCCATTCTCGAGTGGAAGTGGAACAATGTCGTGATGGACTTCGTAATAGGGTTTCCATGGATTCCTTAAGGGAATGATGCAGTTTGAGTTTTCATTGACAGACCTATGGAGGCCGCTCACTTATTTCTGATCAAGAATACCTTTAATGTTGATGAGCTGGGATGGTTGTACATCAGTGAGATTGTGCGTCTGCATGGAGTTCCACATTCCATCGTTTCAGAAAGAGATGCATGTTTTACTTCTCAGGTCTGGTAGGGGATTTAGAAATCATTGGGTACACATGTGCTTTTGAGTACAGCCTACCACCCTCAGACCGATGGCCAGTCCAAGTATATGATTCAGGTGCTTGAGGACATGCTCCGAGCATGCATCCAGGATTTTGGAGGTTCTTGGGAGAATCACATACCTATTGTGGAGTTTTCCTACAAAAATATTTTTCACGCAACTATTCAAATGGCACCTTATTAGGCTTTGTACGGTAAGCCATGCCAATCACCGTTATGTTGACTGTAGGCAGGAGAGGTATCTTTTCTAGGACCTCATCTTGTTCAAAAGACCACAGAGCAGAGAGAGTTGATTCAGAAGAGTATGACTACAACACAGTCTCGACAAATGTCTTATGATGATCTGCGAAGATGACCTCTGGAGTTTGAGGTCGGGGATAATGTTTTCCTGTGTGTCATAATGAGGTTGGGACACAGGAGGATCAGGAGATTGGGTGAGCATTCACCGAGGTACGTCGGGCCATTTGAGGTGTTGGAGAGAGTTAGGTCGGTTGCCTATCGGTTTCAGTTACCCCAGAGGTATTGGGCTATGCAAAACATTTTCCACATTTCTCAGATCCGACGTTACTTTTTATACCCGTCTCATGTTTTCCAACCCGAGGAGGTTAAGTTGAAAGTGGACACATCTTTCAAGGAGAATCCTATCTGAATTTTTGATCACAGTACAAAGGTTCTCTGTGGCTAGTCTGTTCCTCTCGTACGAGTGCTATGGAAGCACGGGTGAGTATATGATGAGACTTGGGAGAGGGCACTGATGTACAAGCGTGGTTGCCGGAGTTATTCGGGGTTTCTTCTTCTACGTATCGTTAGGGAAATTTGGGGATGATTTTTTTTAATGGGGGAAGTTTGTAAGAACCCAGATCTTCTTTTTAGGTATGTTTTCCTTTTTTGGTCATTATTTAGGAAAAAAGGTTTTTCTGGAAATTTTCGAATTACATGTCGTGTACTTTTTGAGTACAGGCTGTGTACACAGTTACCACTGGTAGCAGGGAGCTGGTCGTATAGCGCCCACGCACACTACCATGTGGGGTGACCTGGAAGCTTCCTAAAGTGGAGTATGGAAAAGGTTATTACACACTATGTACTTCAAAAGTACATGCCATGTACTTTCTTTTTTTCATTAAATGCATCGGGGTTTTGTCTAATCGGCAGAAACACCCCTTTCTTCATTCATCTCATCCAGAAGTGTCGTACAGTTGCGGATTTTCGATGAATGCTCGAGCACTCATCTGTACTCCAAATTGAACATTGTCGGTTGCGTTGGAATTATATCGGTGAGTTCTCTCTTCTCCTAGAGGTTCATCTTCTATTTTCTCTTATTTTGTGAGTTATCATGGGTTTAACGTTTTATATGTTTTCTTAGATCTACAAAATTTTAAGGCGATTCAAGCCTCAAGTTTCATTTATAATGAACTCCCAACACTATGGTAGGTGGTTTGTGCCTTTCTGTTGAAATTCATTGAATTTTATGTGCAAATTTTCCCAATACCCATGAATGGGGTATTGTGCGTTTACCGTTTTAGCCCTGTTAATTGCCTGCTATGCTTGTATGTTCGAGTAGAGGTAAATTGAATGTGATTAGGAATAAATTACTATACTTTGGATGTTTTTACCATGCATGTTTGTTTGTGACTGTTTGGTTTAGCCTTTCATGTTAGGCTTCAGTTGTTTTCCATGCATAGTTTTGTAGGATGAAGTGTTTTTCTATTATAACTTGCTGAGATGTTGTAGACTGGTATCCAAGTAGATATTTAGGTTTACTTTGTCTGCTATGGTTGCGATACTTGTTGAAATACATGATTCCATGAGAACTTGGTGTAGTAGACCATAGGTAGAATGGATGTAAGGTCACTTCCAGAGTGTCTTCATAATTACGATGCGAGAACACATGTGGAACTGATGTTGAGTGCTTACACAGAGTGTTTTTAGTTCCTCAACATGGGATACAGGAGGAATTGATGTTGATTGCTTCCCCAAAGCACCTTTAGTACTGACAGGAGACTATAGGGGGAATAGATGGTGAGTGCTTTCTCAAAGAGTCTATACTTTAGCTGAACCAGAGGGGTGAGACTATGTGTACTTCCCCTAGGGTTTATTGTACTTGTTTGGTTGAACCAAAGGGGTTAGGCTCTGAGTACTTCCTAGAGGGTTACCTACTTTGATTAGTTTATTACTTGATTGTGGTTAGAATATTTGAAACTGTGGATTGTTTATTGTTGAGAACATTATTGTTTACTATTTTCTGTACCTTTACCTTCCATATATTCAATGACTATTTGGCATAGATCTCATGGTGGTTGCCTACTGGGATTTAGTCTCACACCCTGTTTGGGCCATGATTTTGGGGCCAAAAAGATTGTATTTTTGCAGTTATATACAAGGGAAAGCACCCTTATACTTCAGTTTCTTGATTGCTGTGGAATAGCAGATCAAGGGACCAAGCTGAGGCTTGCAATGATGAGGAGTTGTTTATCTGCTTTCTTTCGTACTCTGCCTTAGTACTATTTTGTATTCTAGCATTGTGACTAGTTTGGCTGATTTCCTAGACATATTTATCATGCATAATTCATATATATATCAGTGTGTTCTCCAGTAGTTTGTTTCCAGTCTTCTGATGTTTCCTTTTGTATGGATTATTACTTCTTCCCCTCTTTATGTTTTTTTACTTCTAATGTGTACTAGGCCAATGAGGGAATAGTTTCCCCACTATCCCACCTAAGACCCTCACTGCTAGTCAGCAGACTCTGGAGTTCGGGGAAATGCACTTGAGGCCATGTGACCAACCGGGTATGGGGCGCCTCTGGGTGGCTTCCGGAACTGGGACATTACAGTTATTCAAGGTGAAAATCATATACAAATTTAACCTCGTAGATAAAAATAGAAATCCCATACCCTGGAAACCATGACTTCTTACCGGAACAAGTGTTCTCAATGCACTAGTCTGATATGAATCATAAGTTCTGACACATTCCTAATACTTCTGTCTATCATATCCCATGTATTAAATATTATAAAGGAACAACTTTGATACCAATTTGTAAAATCCCAACTTGGATGCCACTAAATAGGTTCTCTAAGCCGACGGGTTATGATTCCTCAAGCAGGCCTCCTCATATAGAAGAGGTACCTCAATAGCAGTGAGGACCTAGGTTGTGATATTGGGGAGACTATTACTTCATATTAGAGTAAGAAAACATCGAAAATAACTAAGTGTCATACCATGTAGTAAACAAATAGAGTGCAGAAGTAGAAATAAACAGAAATAGAACAAGTTGTAGTAATAAAATGATGTAAAATCCTGAAGAACTATGTAATAAAATACAATATGGATCACCTATTGGGATAACCATACAGATACATAAATACAAAAGAAACTAAATGTAAAATTACAAGTCTCTACAACTAACATTGATCCAGAAAATGTAATCGGTCTCCTGACACTGTCTAATTGTAGTAGCCCAATCAAAAGAACCCACATGAGTAGCTCTGCTCAAACAAGAAACTCTAGGACTCATCCCTATCCACCATGAAACATGTTCTCAACCTGAAAAGTATACATATGTTCTACAAGTACACCGAGGTTCATATGCAGGGGTGGGAAATAATCTCAGTAGTTCACCCCGATGATGAACCTATAAAATATACTTCTATAAGTGTATGAAAAAACAACATGCTCATAAAATATAAGGTACAACTAAAAATATATGAAAAACCAACAAATTTGAAACCATAGATGAACCTGGGTCCATAATTCCATCCAACTAGGCAAGATCCACCATGTATTTCCATATCTATATACGCATACATGTATAGTCCAATACCTATATGTAAATATATAAATATTAATATTCATGAGTAAGTGAATAAAATAACATGAAATCAAAACAACAATTAGTCCTTGGGTCTATATGACCGATCACCTTGGCATCCAGTGCAAGGGCATTGAGTTTGATGTCATGCCAATCAAGTCATATACCATTAAGTCGATCTCTGGGTCTGTAATCCCAATCGATATATACCTGATTTGGTCAATGCTCGAAATGTCTACGAGCAAGCTATGTCATCATAGGGGGGATACACATCCTACTCTTGGGTTCACCTGTACTCACCTCCAATCTCTAACAATGATATGGTATACGGATGGTCAATCATATAAATAAGGATACCATATACCGATAGTCAATCTGGTAAACAAGGATACTATATACCAATGGTCAATCCTATAAAAATGATTCCAGGGATTACATCTGGACATCCTATAAATGGTTACTAAGTCAGATTCCATACTACCTAGGCGATGTAAATCCAGCCTAATTTTTTAGCCCTAGGTCCTGGTCTGTAGGTAGTCACCACATTATAACTTGTATAGTCCCTAAGGGTATGAACCTTAGGAATTCTGTAAGATAACTCACCAGTGAGACACCATGAAACACCCCTAGAGTATCTATTAAGAGATAGTGTAATCATCCCAAACATCTAGAAGAGCATAATCATTTCGGGAATCCAATGATGTGAGATGCCATACTGCACACTGTAGTCATGTAACTAGTCAGGGAGACTGTAATCATCACTATTACTCAGGAGATCTTAATCATCCATGAGTATAATAATTAGGGTCTCTATACCCATATTAAGGTGAGAATAATCATCCTCATTACTCGGGAGAGTGTGATCATCCACGAGTATCATTAAAAGTGTCTTCATTCCCATATATCATAGTCATAGGCTCAATAGAAGTATTCCAGGAAACACCTCTGTAAATCCCATCAATATAATAAAATATATATATATATATAGGATCAGTAGCTTAAACCTGGGTAGTAACTTTGGGAATATAAGTAAATATCATAAATAACATGGATTGAAAGATGGATCATAGGAAATCATGTCTAGGAATCTAAATAAGCACTACAGATCCAAGGAATAATGTTCGAGAATCCAAAAGGAAAGAAAGACTCCTCGCATCAGGCTCAACAGCCACCTACCAGGAAGCACCTCTGGTAAAAATTGATGCATCAGCAATAAACATTTTAAAGCATAAACAAAGAGTGAGGGTGGTAGAATAACCAAACCAAACACTATAGCCATAGACCTATGGACATACAAGTTTGGAACGGGTTCTAAGGTGACACCTACTACAATATCTACCCAAACCTGACATACTAGCTCAGGGTCAGTCAAACAATGGGGAACCCTCTAGGTCCCTCAAGACAAACACTGATAAGAATCCTACTCAAGGTCCTTGAAGGTAAAATCAGAAGAGAAGGATTCCTACTAGGGATCCTTAACTTAAGGTGAAGTAGGAATCCTACATGGGATCCTTAAATGAAAATTCAAGGGAGGAATCCTACATGAGGTCCTCAAATGGTAAGAAGAATGAGGCATCCAAAAGGTATTATCACAACAACAAAAGAAGCAGAGGCAACCTACTTGGGATCCTCAGTACAGTACATGTGTAAATAGATCCTACAAGGGATTCCCTAAATCATCACATAAGTGAAGGTATCCCTTAGTGGATCCTTAGAATATAAAAAGGATAGAGTCATCCTACTTAAGATCCTCTAGGTCAACACATAAATAGAGTAATCGTAAAAGGGAACCTCAGAACAACTAAACATGTTTCCTCATAGTCTAGAAGGGAAAATCTCACAAGGGATACATCCTTACTAGAAATATATTAGGCACTATTCAAGATAGATAGCCGATGGATCATCTCATGTAAAGGTCTCAACTAGGTTTGTCTGAACACCCAACCTATCATTCACGTTCAAGTGTCTCCCTCAAGAGATGACTAAATTCAATTAATGGAGGAAGAACCTCTCTATTTAAGTAGAATCGCTAAAACACCCTTTAGGACTCTTTATATTTCTCCATAGGTTTCACCATCATTATCTACGTGGAAAACTACTTAGAATGGACTACTCTTGGGTCCAATTTCAACTCTAGGGAAAGAAGACAAGACAAATCCTCAAAGGGTTGAAAAGGGGTAGTACATAGCATGTCACCCTTGCTACATGGCGTGTACTCCCAAAGGCTCACATGGGAATGTACTTCCACCATCTTGGGTGTGTAAATTCCCCAGTTACACTCCATGTAAGGAGGGAACGTGGCATGTACCCCACACGGATTACCAACCTGTGTCTCCCAACTAGCCGAGCTAGATACTTGGTCGGTTTGTGTAATCATACATGGTGTGTGACTCACACGGGGTCTGGTTGTGTACTCCACACGGCCATGTACTCCAACATGGGTTCGTCTACCTGGGTACTCAGCTACATAGTTGAGCACCAGTAGGGTACTCGGTGCTTGTCTCGAGTTTATGCCTTGCAATGGCAAAACTCCTTGTTCTGGAATCAATAGTAGAGAAGAAATCTCAATATGATTCTCAATTCAAAATTTATGGACAAAAAAACATGTGCAAACAATTTAATATTTAATTTATTAAATATTAAATATTAATTATTCGGCTACATTTTGAACGGCTCATATTTCTACTAAACTCCTATCATAGGGTAAGCACCATATTTTGGGACCAATGGAGTGATCAAAAAATTATATGAGATCATATTCTAGGGTAAGAAGAACATTTTACCCCCTTAAAAGCATCTAAAAGAAAAAAAAACAATTTTTTGGTCAAAATTGCAGTCCAGAAAAATGTGGGTCCTTATAGTGGATCAGTGATAGAAACTCCTCTGATGGTTCAGTGTTTGTTGGCTTATTACTTTCAAAAAGTCAGCAATTGATGGTTCATTTCATGGATCAGTTCATTCTATCGATTAGAAAATTAACACTTTTACAAACCTTATGAATTTTTCAAATTCAAACCCCCATTCATTAATCAACTTTTAAATTTGGTGCAGCTCGATCCAATGATATGCACCTGGAAAACCTCAACTTCATAGAAACACCAAAAAATTGCATTTATCTTTTCTTCCTCAAACCTCTACTTGTATCATGACTTCTTTCTGATTATTAAGATATTAAATGATCAAAAAATAATCATAAATTTTTTTATGTTGAGCATATATTATGACATTCTAAATCTATTATATCTTCCCACTCCATTCTGAAAAACTCTATTTCGTAAATATGCGCCTAAAAACAAGTTCACCCAAAAAATATATTCAGAACAGAAAACTGAAATTGATTAACTTTATTAAGAAATTTTTGTCTAATCTTTTGAGTTTGATACTTCCCTTTTCTGAACAATAATACATACAAATCAAGTTAATTTCTAATAATGACAAAAAATACAAAACATTAGGAAAACTTCAACCATCCAGTATTAGAAAACAAACTCTAGCAAACATGGACCCAACAATCTCCCCCTTTCGATTTTGGTGTCAACCAAGATTCATAAATCATTAAAATTTTGTAACTAAAGAAATGGATCACTTATAAACCATTATAATCTTATATGATAAAACTAATTATAGGAAACTATAATCATTGAATAGAAAAACCATGTAATCCATAACTTGTGACTTAAGAATATGTCTTGAACTCCAAACATTCAAACATTCCACCTCTTCACAACTTCTTCCATTTTCACCTTTTAATAAATAACTTTAAATGCATGATTCCTTAAAAGTTTTAGTACAT
Organism: Viscum album; assembly: GCA_963277665.1. Lineage (NCBI taxonomy): Eukaryota > Viridiplantae > Streptophyta > Magnoliopsida > Santalales > Viscaceae > Viscum > Viscum album. The sequence goes on along the minus strand of OY728158.1, from coordinate 683,526,256 downwards.
ACTAATGGATAGATTTATGAAAAATAATATTTCAAGTTTCTTACAGGCCTTTAAAAACTCTTAAAAATAGTTCACAAACTCAAACGTTGATATCTCAACCTACGCCTTTTAACAACTCCCCTTAAATACATTCTTCTTTAAAAGGGTCATAAAATATGAAGGGATAGATTTATAAAAAAAATTATCCCTTTTAACAACACTATAGAAATAAAATATGAGAAAGAGGATAGAAACACATACCTCAACCTTGGAGAGAAAGAGGTTAGACGCCCATATTTATCCTCGGTTTGTAAAAATCTTTTTTCGATAAAGGTTTTGTAAATATGTTATCACCTTGTTCTATTGTAAAAACATATTTCAACCTAAGTTAATTCTTCTATATATTCACTTTGATAGAGTGATATTTTGTATCAATATTCGTTAAATGAGAATGTTCCACTAGATATTTATTGAGATTTATAGCAATTTGATTATCACAGCCCAAGAGAAGAGGTAACTTCACTTCAACTAGAAAATATTCCAACTAAGTCTTTATCCATATAAGTTGTATTAAAACATGAGTAGCATCAATATATTTCGCTTCATATATGCTAAAATGTATAGAATTATTATTTTTAGTATTCCAAATCACACAAATTTCCCTTAGAAATAAAACTCCACCGTATGTAGATATTTTATCATCCAGGCTTCCTACCTAGTCAGTATAAGTATAAACAAACAAATCAATTCTTCTTGAGTTGTCATATTTGATACTGAAAATTCTTATGTCTATGATATATATGAGAATTAATTTTCTAGCTAATAGATGATATTGTTTTTTAGAACTGTGGAATCTTGCACATAAAATGATATCATAAACTATATATGGTCTTAAAGAGATTTGATATAGTAAAATTACAATAAACTTTTGAAATTCCTTAATATCCAATTCATTTCCTTCTACATATTTAGAAAACATGGTTCCCTCTAAAATTATTGTGGAAACACATTTTGAATTTTCCATTCCGAACTAATTAAGAAGTTCCTTAATAAACTACTCTTGAAATAGAAAAATATACTTCTTATTTTGGGAAATTTTTAAGCTAACAAAATATTTCATTTTACTATGTATGGTAATTTCAAACAACTTATTCATATCTTTAGAAAACATTTCCCATTTTCATTCATAGTTACCAAAACATGTGGTCACATCATCATAAACAATTACATTGAGAGAGATCTCTGGATTTTCTTTGATGTAGAGATTACTATCAACTCTTTATTTCCTAATGTTCAACTTCTTTAATAAGTAAACCAATTTGGAATACCAAGATATTAGATCTTTATTTGAGCCATACAAAGCTTTATTAATATTTCACATATAAATTTCATCTTTTACAATTAAAAAGACACACAGTTGTTCAATATAAACTTCTTCATCAAGATATACATTGAGAAAAGATGATTTCATGTCCATCTCAATAAAAATTATAACTTCATTTTGTAGTAATTGAAAGAAAGATTATTATTTTTCATAACCTTTATATTGTATAAAAATTATCATCAAAATAAATACCTTCAATTTGTGGGTAACCATTGTAAACCAATTATTTTTTTTTCTTATCACATCACCATATTCATTTAACTTGTTATGGAATACCATCTTTGTAGTAATAACATTTTTATTATTTGGTTTGGGTAAAAATTCCCAAGTATCATTTTTCTCAATCTAGTATAAATTTTCATTCATAGCATGAATCCACTCATGATTCTAAAATTCTTTATTAATATCTTTCGGATCAACTTTAAAATACAAATAATTTTGTGCAACAAACATTGATATTCTTCTTGATTGAATTTTTTTTATCACCAATGATATTTTGTACTTACACAAATTTTTTAAGCCTAGGTTGAGTGGTATAAAACTCTTCCTCATCACTATAAATAGATAAGTATCATTATTATATTTGTTTGATATCACTTTTTTTGGAATTATTTTCATATTTCGAAACAAAAACTCTCTTATCTCCCCCGTTTTCCTCAATTACATGTGTTTATCAAAATTATTCCTCATCTTTTTTAATAAATTTTACATTAATATAATCTTATAACTTCCCTATTTATTTATTGAAACATTTATATCCTCTCCCATCAAGAGCATCATTAATAAAATTTCCATATAAACCTCTTTAATAAATATTTTCCATGATTTGTACTTTTTATTTTGGTGATGTAGGGACTCTTAAAAACTCTTAAGCATTTCAAATATAGAGTTTCATTATAGAAAATTTAGTAAGAACACATATTTTAACTTGGTCTATAGAAGAAATTATTTTGAATATAATTCATTGCACTCATCGCCTTCCTCCATAAATAGTGTGAAAGACCATGTTCAATAAACTTTGTTAGCCCTATCTCCATCAAACATGAATTTTTTTATTTCAACAAAACCAATTTGTTATGGTGTGTAAGGTGCACTTAACTCATGAAAAATACCATGTTTTTTAAAATAACTTGTGAATTCTTCATTTTTTGTATTCATCACCATTATCAGTTTTAAACTTCTTCATAAAATATCCATATTCATTTTATGTTATTCTCTTGAAACTCTTAAACTCTTTTAGAGATTCCAATTTTTGTTTCAAATACATAAAATAAGTAATTCATGTAAAATCATCAATGAGAGAAATGATGAACTTATCCCTGAATATTTATTATTTCTCATCATCCCACAAATATCTGAATGAATCAACGCCATGGGACAAGTTGAACAAATTTAAAATTTATTGTGCACATAATTTGTGATTTTCCCTTTCTACCAAATTTCACAACAACAATCTATTATAATTTTCATATTAAGAATATCTTTAACACTGTCACACTTTGTTAATTTGTTTATATTCATCTAAAAAATATGTCCCATCCTTTTATGCCGCACTTTATTTTATTCTATCATGCTTTGATGACATGAATTTTTTACATCAGTAACTTGAAACAGGTTTCCATTTATAAGTTGGGCTCTTGTAAAAACTTTTCCATCATCAACTCTTTTCACAAAAAAACATTATTTTCTAAAAAAAATTATTACCTTCATCACAATGTTATGAAACAATTAATAAGTTTTGTTTCATCCAATTATTAAATAAGGCCTTTTTAGATTTTAGTTTTTCTTCCACAATAATAGGAGAACCAATACCTTTGATTCTGAGTGATTCATCATTTCCTAATGTAATTTTTCCTTCATTAGATTCTTTCACATTCTTAAAATCATTCAAATATCCTATCATATGTAAAGATCACCCACTATCCCAAATCCAGGGTCATTCTCCTTTGGTAGATTTGAATGAAATTTCTAAAACAAGTTATTTTTCATTCCCTTTATTTCTTTCACATTGGGATTCTGAGAATTTTTATAAAGCCATTTTTGTGTCGTTAAAAAAACAAGACATTCTTTAGAAATATTTCCTTTCTGTTCACATATTTCACAAATAGTTTTCAAATATTGGAGTCGATTTTAAAATTTCACACCAACTTTTTCAAGTTTCCATCTTTGAGTGGGTTATCTCCTCCTCAAATTTTACTTCCAATTACTCGTGGGATAATTTTTGTGTTATTGATTGAACCAACACATATTTTCTGTATATCCAAATACATTATAAAACTAGTAGTCTCCATAGAAAGAATATTTTCCTCTATAACATCCAAACTGCCGGGAGTTGTTAACATGTTTCTGTACAACTTTTTTAATCTCCACGTTTCCACTTTGTTGAGCCCCATAACTTCTGTTGTATTTCAAAATATTCTTCTCAAAATGAACTTCTTACTATATTTAATAGAATATCCAGTAGTAATAAAATTTGATTCGGACTTAGAAATTTTTGAAACTTAAGAATTTTCAATGTTTTTGGTTTTGGATATATAAATGATTTACTCATATTTTTTATTATTATGAGCATATTCATTTTTATTTTCAGTCTTTGACGATACATTTTTTTATATTTATTAGTTCCACACTTCTCAAGAACTTTTTCCGATTTCATAAATAGTGTTTTTTAAACATGTAACATCCTACACAATTTTGGAGAATTTTGTTGAACAAGTTATAATTCATCCTCCTTCAATTTTACCTTTACTTCAAGGTATTTATTTTGATTCCTTTCCCAAGATATTTCTTTAAATGATCAATCTCTTCCAATAACATAGATCTATCTTTATGAAAATATTCTTGACTATTTTATATATAACAGTCCTTTTTAAACTTCTTAATTTCTCTTTCAAGTCTTACAATCTTTTGAATACATTATTTCAACTCTATTTTAAGAGAATATGCTAACTAAGTCTCTTCTTTAGAACTACTAATTTTAAACTCTTCACCATTTAATTTTGTAATAAATGTTTTTATACTGTACATCCAGTGAATTTTCTATCTTTAACTTAATGATCATCATCTTCATCATCTTTAGATAAAAAAACTTCTCTTTTGGGTTTAGAGAACTTATTATCTTTTCCCTTGGAATTGGATTTTAATTATTCAACATATTTTTTCCAAGATCTTCTTTACTTTCTTTCAACTTCATCATTTTCATTGTCATCATTTCTTTGCGAGAAATATTCAGTAAAATGATCAATGGATCCATAGTTAAATAATTTCAGAGGTAAATTACCATTATACATTCTTGGGGCTATTTTCAAATTTTTATAAAACAAGGACAAAAATTTATCAATATTTTTACTAACCTCGTATTTGGTGTCGATGTCATCAGATTCTTCATCTTCAAGAATCTTATTAGATTTCCCTCTCTTGGAATATTTGAAAGAAATTTTTCGATCAAAATTTTATTTTATTTTCATAACATTATCTCTTCTCATTTCATATTTAATGAGAGTGCTATGTAAGTCATCCAAAGATATATTTGAAGATAGATATCTTACAAAGATGAAATATTGGCATCAAACTTTTTAGGAAGAATACATAAGATCTATTAGACAATGGTTGAATTTTCCAGCTTCTCTCGAAGAAATCTTATGGTGTTTACAATATCATCCATCCTAATAAAAAAGTCACCAAAATATTCATACTCACCCATTTTGATATCTTCTTACTTTAGCCTCTAGATATGTAACTTATCTTTCTTCACTTTTGTATTTCCTTCATATATATTTTTCAAATTTTCCCAAATAACATTGCGAGTTCCTACTCCCTTTATTCAAAGAAATTCACCTTCAAATAGTTATTAAAGTAAATCATTTTATCCTTTCCATCAGTCCCAAAATTTTTAATATCATCAAATGTAAGAGAAACATTTATAGTATGAGGAGGAAATCCATCTGTAGTAGCATCTAGAACATCATAACCAAGAGACATAAGATATGGAAACATTATCTATTTCCATAAATAATGGTTCTTTCCATCAAAAACTAAAATCCACTTACTTTTCACACAATTCAAATTATCCATAGAAACTTCTCTTAAAACATTAGGAAAGAGTAAAGAAAGGGACCTTATCTAATTCCAATTAAAAATGACCAACTAGAACCATTGAAATTATTGATAGGGGGAGGGGTGAGTCAATGATATATTTTTATTTTATGTTATATTTACTGTATAAAAACCTTTTCCTCATGTTAAATATTTATCACTTTGATAAAAACTAAACATCCACACATCCATAGGGACAAAATTATTTACAAGGTTTACTACTCAATAAGAGTAGTTAGTCTTTATCATGGATTGAATATAATCCAATACCACATAATCCTCTAGAAAACATTCCTTTTTTGTGGATTAAACAATTAGGAAATACCATTACACTTATACAACACTATGATAAAAACATGTCCCACCCCAAATCCCTTCACCTACCTCGGTGTCCCCTTATTATTCGGTAGACCTCGTCCTTCTCACATTGTGGAAGTTGTGAGTCGGGTTAGAAGGACCCTCTCATACTGGAATGGAAAGTCTCTCTCAATTGCAGGAAGGCTTTGTTTAATTAAACATGTTGCCACATCAAAACCTGTCTACTCTTTCATGGTTTACTATTGGCCTGCCTCGGTTATAAAAACATTCAACTCCTTGATGAGAAACATTGTGTGGAGTGTTAGTATTCTTGAATGAATGGTTATTTCTGCTCCTTGGAAGAGTTGTTTCAAGACTTACTCTAAGGGAGGACTTGGAGTTAAGAACCTCAAAATCTTTAATCGTGCCTTGCAATCATAGTTTATATGGAGACTCATAAATGATAAGTCGCAGCCCTTATACTTCCTCATATCCAAGCTACTTAATAGGGTTATCGATGGTAATATGTCTTATATCCAATCCTCAATATGTCCTGAGATTAAAAAAATATTTCAGAATATTAACTGTCAGTCTTGCTAGATGGTAAGTGCTCATTAATCTCTCAAATTTTGGAAACACAACCGGACAAGCTCGCCACTTATTGACAGTGTTGAAATTACTAGTTATGATACTGATTATGACTCCACCATAAAGAATCGGCTTGAGCATAGAGATACTCTTCCCTCCCAAATTGTTGTTATGATTGATAACTATAACATTCTAGATTATATTGACTTGATACTGTGGGAACCCAGTACAAATGGAATTCTTGACTCTAAAGGATACTATTATCATATTATTCATGGGAATAGCATAGGGATGGAAGCCTTTAACAAAAAATGGTTGATGCCTTCCCGATTTACTTTACTCTGGCGCCTTAATATCTGTAATCTACCAGTGGATGAGAACCTACAGCGAGTGGGCATAAAACTATGCTCCAAATATAGTCTCTTCCAGCAGCACCGAGAAGATTTAAATCATCTTTTCCTCTCCGGCAACAATTCTATTTCACTATGTATCTATGTATTTGAACTATTTGAAGTGAATCCTCTGTATACTACTAAAATTTTCCACTTTCTTCTTAACCTTGCTACTATACAGCTCATGAAGAAGGTGAGTCTCTTCTCTTTTTGGTAGCCTGTGCAGAAGTTATACATATCATCTAGACATGCATAAATAAGTGTCTGCATGTTGAACCTGCTCCCAATCGAAATGATGCCATATCCACTATTTTATTTGTGGTGAAAAAAGCCAACAACCTGCATGATGAATTCTATAGCAACTTAGTGCCTGACCTTGCAGTCTTAAGAAGGATCCGAATTTCTAGTAACTTCTAAAAACCCCTTTGAACCAAGAAGTCTTTTGGCTTCTTCTATTTTCAGTTTGGGTTAAATGCAGCACAGATGGCTTCTCAAAAGGGAATCCAGGACCTGCTGAATATTGAATTGACTTCCGAGACAATAATGGCGATTTCCTCACAGGAGAGTGTGGAACATGCAGCTACTCTACAGAACTTAAATCATAGATTATTGGTCTTATTAAGGCAGTTGAAATCACTCGGTAAAGGAACTGGAACTCAGTATGGTTTGAAAGTGACTCGACTGCTATCATGAAATCAGTTTGGATGGGTCAAATTCATCTTGCTTGGACGCTCACTAGCATTTGGAATAACTTCTTGAGCAAACTTGATTCAATTAATTTCATCATCACACACATTTATCATGAGGTGAATCAACTTGATGACTGGCTTGCTATCAAAGGAGCCTCTGAAAGGAATTTCACTCACTACTACGGAATACCTAGTGAGTTTATGATCGTACTTCAATGTGATAAATGTAGAATTGCAACTTTTCAGATTCTGTAACTCTTCATTTCTCTTTATATTAAGCCTTGCTTATTACTTTTCTAAAAAAACATGTTCTACCCTAAACCTTATTTAATTATTATTTTATTTATTTGATTAATTATATTTTCGTTTTGGAGGTTTGGAGGTTTGGGTCTTTAAATCTGGAAAATTAAAAAAAAGAATTAATCTTTCAATGTTTTGCACGGTTTGGTTACACGGTTGGCCAAACTGTGCGGAAACCATGCTGGTGAATCTGTAACCTTTGTAGAGTGGTTTATCATGATTATAACATAGTTTATTAAACCATTTGACCAAAATGTGTGGGTGACTAGTGTGCCCCATAAAGGGTGCAAGGTTTAGTAAACCATGCGCTATGACCATGTGAGTCCCTCCTAATTTAAAATAACAACAAAAATTATAATAATAAACCAAAAATACCCCTTCCCTTTATCCATTGCGACCCACCCACCCACCCCATGAGGGAGATCTTCTCCTACACCAATCCCTCTCCCTCTCCCAGCTACGTGTGATGACACTTCCTCGACCTCTATCCTTTTTCATTTTTTTCTTGATTCAATGTATGATCATCCTAGGTAAGTTATTTTCCCATCTTTGGATTCCTCTTCCTCTTTTTTCTTCCCTCCTCTTGCTTCCCCCTTAGTGTTTCATATGTTGTACAAACCCTAAAGGGGTTTCTTATTTCAATTTTTTTGGATTTTATTTTCTAGTGTATATGATATCCTATATGGGTCTCGTTCAACCCATGATTAAATCTTTAAACCATTTTCATTTTGATTCTGGATTTATGAGGTAGTTTTTACCTATTCTTGTCCTTATAATTTTAGGGTATTTTATTTCATGAATTTGAAATTCACATTTTTTATATCTAATAAGTTTATTATGGGTAATTATGACATCTTTATGGATAGAATTATGTTTTGATTTGGTTTTCCAAAGACTTTCCTTTGGGTAGTCTCTTCTTTTTGAAAAAAGTTTGTTCTTCCATTGTCCAAGAAATATATGTGATGATTTTTAAAGTAGTATTGGGTATTTTTAATATCTCATAATTTATTTATAACTTTTATATGTATTTTTAAAGGAATTTTATTAAACTTGTATACGTTCTTCCGTCCTAATTGTTCAGCCAATTTTTAGTTATGGATTTTGTAATTTTTAGATTTCTCGAATTTTTCTAGTGTCTTGGGTCACCATTCATGTAGGATAATTGAAAACATATTCATGGTTAAGGCATGTGTGTGTGTATATATATATCCTCTTTGTATATATTCCCCCATGGAGAGGGGAATATTCTCATTGCATCTAGGTGTGTTTATATATATGTATATATGTATGTATGTATGTATGTATGTATGTATGTATGTATGTATGTATGTATGTATGTATGTATGTATGTATGTATGTATGTATGTATGTATGTATGTATGTATGTATGTATGTATGTATGTATGTATGTATGTATGTATGTATGTATGTATGTATGTATGTATGTATGTATGTATGTATGTATGTATCTATGTATCTATGTATGTTTGTATGCATGTATAGGTGCATATGTGTGTAAGTGTAAAAGAGGGTTTCGCTTCACCTAAGACCCCTGTGGCCTATCTTACTTATGTGGACCCCCATTGAAATGGATTTGAGTTTCCATCATGAGAGGAAATATGTTTTGTGGTAGGTTCCCTCTGTCTAAGCCTTTATTTTAAATTCCTTGATTTCATGATTATTTTAAAAATATTCTTTATTATTATGAGCTATATATATGCTATTAAAATTAGTTATGTCACTTATAAATGGTGATTTCATTTTTTACACATAATTTAACTAAACTTGCAATGCGAGTTTTTCATGCCAATATATGCTTTCAACCTTATATTGGATAATTTAAAGTATTTTTAATGTTTCATTGGTTTTTTAAATAATGGTTCATTAAAAGTGTTAAGGCCCAATTGAAACCTATTAGTGTTTCTTTGAAAATGGATTTGAACTGTCATGATGTATAGGTCTGGTTGGCGCCTTCAAAACGGTTATTGTATGATGGGGACCCCCATGGTTTTCCTCCAAATAGAGAGGTTATCCGCATGGACGGTGTCAGGAAGTCGACAAGGAATGCACATTAAAACCAGTGTTAGTGCCAAACATGTGGTGACCTCCTCATTTATCTGTTATGATTCTAACATGGGATCCTAGGCATATTACTGAGATTAGAGAGACAGTTTCTATTTAGTCCTGATTATAATGACTAGATCCCCACGGAGTGGCCATGTGGGTTGTGCCACTAGTGAGTCTAGTTGATAAAATTTGGGTTGGTTATTGATTGTGGATAACATCTATAGGTCGGCATATGGATTTTGAACCAAGCGCATATAGGGTCTCTTCACTTGGTAACTAGGAATAACTCATGTTAACTATTTTACAGGTTCTCTACTTTCTCCCTTTTGTTGATGTTTTTATAAAATATTTTTAATAATTATGTTTCTATAGGAAAAAACATGAATCATTATCTACTTATATGTACTATGTTTACCCTTATTCTGAAGCACTTTGAGATATATTTTTATGGTTATATTTTTTCCTAGAACTCTTCTTTCATTTTATGTCTCTTCTTAAAAAATGGATTTTGGGAAATTCTTTCACCCTTTGGTATAGTGTTTTATAATTAAGAAGGGAAAATGATTTTTGAGGAACATCAAATTTTTACATGTTTAAAATGGAAATTAAAATCAATTTTTATTATTGTATTTCAAACTATCATGAAATGGTTTCCTCTTTAAAGGTAATACATAGGGAATTATTTAACCTTTAGAACTCCTACTAGGAATTTTAATGATCATACCTATATTCCTTATTTTTTCCAGTTTCAGTTTTTTCCCAACTCCAGTTCCCTCATAGAGTGAGTGTGATCCTATGGTTGGAGGTGACCCATTATGTCACATAGAGGTATGTATAGTAGTTTATTTCTTTTCCACTTCTAGTATTTATTTTATTGTTATATTTTTTTATCTATTTATTAGACTATCTGTAATTTATGAGCGAAATCATTCGAAACTAAATTTTATCTAATGCTCTTCATGATTTTCTTGCTCAGGATGATGGGGAATTTCTCTTGGGCCTTATTGTAGGCCAGCTCAGGTGACTGGTTTGAGGTTGATCTAAGTTAGTTCATGAAAAAATGATATCATATCATATAGCACTTGTTATTTAGGTATGTTTGGTAGATTGAGATATGATCGTTGCATCTTGGGAAGTTGGTCATGGGCCGGTGCCTGATCTGCACTACTCAAGATGAAACCTGAGTTACCAGGGAAAGTTAGGATTTTGATTTTAATTTTTAGATTTTGTTTTGGGGTTAAAAGGGAGTGGAATTGAAGGAATCAACTTCTCACATGGCCTGACAAACCATTTGGATCCACTGTGGATGGTTCTAAGAGACTCTCCATGGTAGTTACATGATTATCCTACGGTTCGTCAAATCATGTGGTCCAACCATGAATGAACACTAACCCTTTTATAAATTTTTTTGGGGTTTCTTTGGATTGGAAATTATTTTTATTGATACTTAGATATGATTTGGTTTGATTTCTAATGAATTTTTAAAATAAAATATTGTTTTATATGGAAAAATTAAGTCTTAAAATTGGTAATGGGGGTTTTCTTTAAAATTAAGTAAAAGGAATTTTTTGATTAAAGAACGATGTGGTATTTTCAAAAAGAACATGAGAAGTTATAAAATGGTTTTTAAGTGGATTTTTTTTAAGAATGAAAGTGTTGGATTTTAAATTGGTTTTAGTGGGCATAAACGATTTAGAAATTGAAAAGTAAGTATCAAAACCATTTTTTAAAAAGGTTTCAATGTTTTTAAATTAAAATGTGGGGTTTTAAAATGATTTTAAAGGAGTGGATAATGGTTTTATTTAGTTGTGATTTATTTGACATGTGACTGTGACTTGAATTATTGATTTTTTTTTAAATTTTAATTTGTTTAGTGATTAAAATTGGGATTCTTTTGTGTAAAGAGATGTGAAGAAGTAAATTTTTAAGAAAATTAAAGTTATTTTTTATTGAAGTTAAATATTTTAAAGTTGGGATGTTGAATTCTTTTGAAAGGGGTTTTTGAATTTTTCTTATTGTGGTGAGTTTGGTTTCCTTTGGTGATTCCTATTTCATGTTATTTATAAATTCCTCCTAAAAAGGCATCGAGTGTTTCATGCTTGGGTGATTGGTGAATATTGATTCCTAATTGGTTGAGTTCTTAAGGTTATGCTTTCTATGGTTTGTTTCTCTGGGTCCATATTTGATTACTCATGCTGCTTGATATGATTTTGGGTTTTGTTTTTGACTCATCGATGGGGATGTAGTTCTTTAAGATTTTATTTGATGAGGTAGTGTTGAGGTTTTCGTTTTAATTACTAGAAATGGGAATACCTCAGTTTGTGTTTTGGGTGACCTGGATAGATTCTAAACTAGTCAATATTATGCTCAAGCTAGTGTTGTTTTTTCTATTGTTGATATCATCATGGTTGATGGTTTGGATTTGAGGTCCTAGGTCATTCCCCTTTTTATCTTTGACACCGAAGGGGATTCCATGTCATTATTGAAGAGGTGTTTTTGTGATTTATACCTATTTCCCCTTTATCCCTAGGTGGGAGTGTGGTGATGAGTGTGTTGGTGGTCCTTGATTTAGAAAATAATTAGGATTCAATTGAGGTTGTGTTCTTTATTGAGAATGGTTGTATAAATCTTTTGAAGTATTCCTTTATTTATTTATTTATTTTTTTCCTCTTTCTTCCTCTCTAGTGTTCTATTAGTAATGTTAGTCTTGGTCTTTTTTGTGGGGTTTTTGAGGAGCTTCTACTCATATGTTCTTCTTGAGTCTGCTTGATTGTTAGTTTGGATTATTTTGTAGAAATTTTGTTAATGTATCCTTCCCTTATTGATCCACCATTCTAGAGGAATTCTTAAATGGTGGAGAGATCCATTATGAGTGTACACTCTTTGTATTCTTTTATCAAGGTGCTTGGGTGTGATGTGTAAATTCTGAATTTGAGTGGTTTGGAGTTGTTTAGGTGGTTTCCTTTTCTAGTTAAGGAACATTTTGTGCACCTTTCTTTTCAAGCCTAATGGCTTTCTGGGGGAATAAAGGATCATGTTGTAGAGAATTTTCACACCCCAACCCTCATTTAGTGATTATTTTATTAACTATATTTTTTCTTCAGAGGTTTGGGTCCTTTAATCTAGGAAACTTTTAAACAAAAAATGAATCTTTCAGTGTGTCATGCGGCTTGGCCGCACGGTTGGCCCAACCATGCAGTTGAATCTTGCACCATGGAAGCGTAGTTTCGCATAGTTGGTGCATGGTTTATTAAATCATTTGACCAATCTGTATGGGCACTCAGTGTTCCTAATATAGGGCACATGGTCAGTGCACGGTTTGTTAAATCATGCACCAAGGTCATGTAAGTCCCTCCTAGTTTAAAATAATAATAATATTAGTAGTAGTAGTAGTAATAATACTACTTAAACCCCCCCCCCCACCTTTATCCATCACAATTCAACCCCCCTTGGGAGAGCCCCTATCATGTCAACTCCTCTCCCTCTTACAGCCACGCATGATGCTGCATCCCCCATCCTACATCCTTAAGTGTTTTTCTTCCTAATTCTGTGTGAAATCATCCAAGGTAAGTGCTTTCCCCATCTCTAACTTCCTCTTAATCCTTTTTCTTCCCCCCACTTGATTCCCCCTTGGTGTTCCACATATTGGTCGAACCCTAGAGGGGTTTTTTTATTCTGATTTCCTGTAGTTTTTATTTTCTAGGGTATTTTATGTCCTCTTTAGGTCTCATTCAACCTGTTATTGAAGCTTTATACCGTTTTCAATTTGATTATAACTTTTTGATGTAGGTTTTTCCTATGCTCATTCTTATAATATTATGGTATTTGATTGATTTACTTTTAAATTTAAAATTTTGGAAAATATCTAATATTTTTATTATGGATAATTGTGATATATTTATAGATGAAATTATGTTTCAATTTGGTTTTCCAAAGATTATCCTTTGGGTTGCCTCGGCTTTTTGAAAAGAAAATGTGTTATTCCCTTTCCCGAAAAAATAATTGTGGTGATTTTTAAAGTGGGATTAGGTATTTTTAACGTCTCATAAGTTATTTAGAATTATTATATGGACTGTTAGATGAATTTTATTAAAACCGCTTGATTTAATCTATTTTAATCATTTAGCTTATTTTTAATTAGGGATTTTTTAATTTTTTTAATTTCTCATTTTTTTCTAGTGTGTCATGGGCTCATTAATTTTACTTACACACATGTACATGGCTAAGTAATATATGTGTGTGTGTGTGTCCTCTTTGTACATATTCCTTCATGGAGAGGGGAATATCTATATTGCATCCAAGGGTGTGTATATATATATATATATAAATATATATGTATGTATGTACGTGTGCGTGTATAGGTGCATATGTGTGTAGGTGTAAAGGAGGGTTTTTCTTCACCAAAGTCCCTTTTGGACTCTCTTACTTCTATAAACCCCCTTTGAAGTGGATCCAGGTTTCTATCATCTGAGGAAACATGTTTTGATGTAGGTTCTCTATGTCTGACCCTTTAATTTGAATTCCTTGATTGCTTGGGTATTTTAAAAATAAGTTTTATTATTATATGGTATGTATAATATATGAACATTTTATGTGGCACTTATGAATGGTGATTTCATTTGTTTGGAATAATTTACCTAAACTTGAAACACAAGTTTTTCATGTTAATATATGTATTAATCCTTGTATTGGAAAATGTAAAGTATTTTCAATGTTAGGTAGGTTTTCAAAATGATTTTTTATTAAAAGGGTATGGCCCAATTAGCACCTTTAATTATTTCATGGAAAATGGTTTTGAACTCTCATGATGTGTAGGCATGGTTCGAACCTTCAAAACAGTTACTATATGATGGGAACCCTTATGGTTTTTCTCCAGTTAGAGAGGGTATTTTCATGGATAGTGTTGAGAAGTTGTAAAGGAATTCATGTTTCCACTCGTGTTAGTGTCAAGCATGTGATGACATCCTCACTTCTCTTTATGCTACTAACATGGGATCCTAGGTTTCATAGTGAGATCCAAGATACTATTTATATTTAGTACCGATTAGATAGACTGGATCCCTATGGAGTGGTCATGTGCATTGTGCCACCGGTGAGGCTAGTTAAGAGCATCTGGGTTGATTATTGATTGTGGATCACATCAATAGGTCGGAAGATGGATTCCTAACCAATTACATATGGGGTCTCTTCACTTGTTGTCTTGGAATATCCAGTGTAAACTATTTTACAGGTACTCTACTCTCTCTCTTTTTGTGACATTTTTATAATATCTTTTTAACTATTGTGTTTCCATAGGAAACCCTAGGCATATCTATCTACTTATATATACTTTGATTCCCATTTTTCTGAATCACTTTGTGATATGTTTTTTATTTTTATTTTTTACCCTTGAATGCTTCTTTCATTTTATGTATCTTCTTAAAAAAATGGGTTTTGGAAAATTATTTCACCCTTTTGGATAGTTTTTTTTGAATTAATATTGGAAAAAGGATTTTGAGAAACATCAAATTGTTTCTTGTTTTAAACAGAAAGGAAACACTATTTTCATTATTGTATTTCAAACTAGCATGAATTGTTTTCCTCTATAAAGGTATGTCATGGGGTGTTGTCTAAACTATGGCACTCCTATTGGGAATTTTAATTCTCATGCCTATATTAAATTTTTTTTTAGTTTCAATTTCTACCCAACTCTTGTTCTCTCATGGGGAAATTATGATCCTGTGGTTGGAGGTGACCCATGAAGTCACATAGAGGTACATGCAGTAGTTTATTTCTTTTCCGCTACTAGTGTTTATTTTATTATTCTATTTTTGTTTATCTATATATTAGTCTATCTTCCATTTATGAGATAAATCTTTAAAAACTGATTTTTATCTAATGCCCGACACTAGTTTCTAGCCTAGGGGGATCAGGAATGCCTTTCGAACCTTATTACAGGCCAGCTAAAATGACCAATTCGAAGTTGATCCAGGTTGGTTCATGATAGTACAATAGTGCTTGTTCTTCTTCTAGAACAAAAAATATGTTAATAATATATTGTAACCAGTTTAGGAACATTCACTAATAGGTTCAAAACATGTCACTCCAGTACTTCAACAACTTACACTATTTTAAATCTTCGATAAAAACAATTCTTCACTTTCTTAAATAGTATTAAGTAGGAAAAAATTCATTGGAATTCATACAGAAACTCATTATGATCACTCAAAATGATTCCTCTGTCTGATTCTTCAATCTGGAAGAAAATACGATGCGACGGTCCGAAAACATGTCTAACTTGTCATATTAAAAACAAGTTTGATCTTCTTATCTGTTTTTCTCAAATATATCTTTCGGTTTGCTCGGTATGATCTCATAACACCAGGAAAAAACTTCTCTGATCACTTCTTCAGTCCAAAAATCATCCTCTGCCAATTTTTTCTTGAAACATAACTCTAATACTTTGCCTTTTGTGAAAATCAACAGCACCATAGTATGTTGTGTGTTGCCCCCATCATATAGGTGCCCCCAAAATAGAAAAGGTGGTATTAAGAAATTGTTTTCTCACTCAAAAAATTACAAATCTGAATAAATATGGAAATTAAAACTTCATTTGACCATTACTCAAGGATTTTAAACTCTTTTGGATTCTTCTTGAATCTTCTTTAATTATCCATAACATCTTGCTTCACATCCTATTTTGAACAAGAACTACTCAAGTGATCAGTCTGGAATTTGATAGTCTAGAACATCTCAACCTAAAATTTTATTATTCATTCTAGTTCTCTTATACCAAAAAATAAGTAAAACACAAGATTTCAAACTCAGATTCTCCAAAACAACTAAAACACTTTTTTAAAAAACATTTTTGGAACTTCTAAATACTTCAGAACCCTTCAACAATAGTTTGGAGGAAGCTTCAAAAAGTATCATCTTTTTAACCACTTTCTTCATCTATTCAACTATACCTTAGCCTGATGAAGTTTCATCTGATGGAACTATGTTTGATGACTTATTGGTGTTAATAGATCATCTGATGAATCAGTGTCAAAGAATGTCTGATGAATCATGAACCAATTGAAATAGTTCAAAACTTTTTCTCTCAAAAAAATATGAATTATCACTCTAATTCTTCAAGACAAATGAGAATGGTTGGCTAGATTATTGCATTTCATCTGATTGATCGGTCTCTGATTCCTATCCAATGGATTGGTCTCTAGAGCTCACCTGATTGATTAGGGCGGATAACTGTTCTCATTCAAAATCAATAACTCTGGTTCATCCGATATGATTTCGGTAGTTCAATGTTATGCCTATGATGCCTTATAGGTTCCAATCACTTATCTGATGGATTAGTGTCAGAAACTCCTCTGATGGTTTAGTGTGTGTCAACTTATTTATTTCAAAAACATAGAAAACGATGGTTCATTTGATGAATCAGTTTTTCTGATGAATGATATGATCATAAATTTTTCCAACCATCTAACTTCTGAAAATTATAACTCCCATTCTCCGACCAACTTATGTGTCCGGTACACCTCGATCTGATGATCTGCACTCGGAAAACATCAACTTTGTAGAAACACTAGGAAACCGCATTTCTCTATTCTTCCATGAACTCCTTCTTGTATCATGACTTATTTTGACTACCTAATACATTAAATGATCATCAATGAATTTTCATATTTTTTATGTCAAACATCTTTTATGGTATTCTGAATCTGGTACCTCTTCCCACTCTATTTGAAAAAACTCCTTTCCACAAATATGATAATGAAAAGAAGTTCACCCAGAAAGCATCATCAGAACAGAAAACTTCAATTAATGAACTTCCTTAATAAATCTATGTTTGATCTTTTTATTATGATACCCCCTTCATCTGATCACCAAAACATAAAAAGTAAGTTTGTTTCTAATAATTAAAACAAAATACAAAATATTCAGCAAACATCAAACATCCAACATCTCAAAACCAACTCCAACGAACATGGTCCCAACACATATGACTTGAATCTGGACAAACTTCCCAGGACCCTGATGAACCCTTGGCATGAGATGGATGCCTCGGTAGTCGATGGTCGGGGGCTATAATTATAAATATGTTACCTATTATACATGTACCCTTAAGGGGGATAAATTAAATGAATTATATGAACATAATGGCCCTTAGTATAGGTTCCCTTAGATCCCTTGAGTATTGGTGTGTGGTGAATTAGAAACGATAGGCTTGATTATGTTGTGTTAGAACCTTGATAATCTTTAAATCCTACAGGCTAGTTGATATGAGTGTTGGGCGAGGGTTCCTCCCCCGCTAGTGAACGAGCACTAGGTGGATATGCCCTGGGTAGTTTGATGATGGGTCAGGAGAATGGACCGAACTAGGATAAATTTAGAAGTGATATGGGTATTATTCCATTTCTCTAGAGTGATGTCGGCATTCCTTTTCCAATGAGGCCAGAGAGGCCTTGAGAAAATTACAATGATACTAAGGTATGTTATGCCCTCTAAGCAATGAGTGTTGACCCCCAGATTTTTTGTTGAGAGAGAGGACACCAGATAGTGTGTTCATGATATAAAGTGACCTTGGGGACCATGGTGGGTGCCACAGTGTTATGTTTACACCTTAGATTGATAGGATGATAATGAGTAGTGACGATTACATGCTTCACCTTAGAACCCTAATCGGTGATACGATCCAAGTGGGGCTTCAATGGCAAGGGAAGATCTTGCACTTGAGTGGTTGCCGTTGGTTATACAAAATGGGTTGGTCAAGTGGTCAACCCATGTTGTTGTTGTTATTTTTATTATTTTCATGAGATGTATCCAAGTGGATGTTGTACCCTATATATATAATGAAAAATTTCAAGGATTACCTCCTTTGGATCTAGCAGTGCTTCATTATGATGGATGTTAGAGAATACCTCCCTAGGATCCAGATATAATCAATTAAAGATGTCAAGGGTTACCGCCATAGGATCTGGTTAATGTATTTATGATGTCAGGAGAGATTCCTAGTGATTCATAGGATTTGGCATTGTACCTTGTGATGTAGGGAGAGATTCCCAATGATTCCTAGGATCTTGTGTTATAAATTATGATGTTAGAAGAGATGCCTAGTGATTCCTAGGATCTGGTCATTAAACCTATCAAATTGGTTAATATGGGATGTTGGGGGGTTACCTCACTGGGATCCAATGATGTTTTATGATATGTTATGATTACTGATTCCTAATATCCAACGTTTGATACAATATTATGAGATGCTTCCTAGGATTTAGGGTTATGCATTTTTTATAGGTGTGTTCACAAGGTCCCGGGGTAGGACATGTATCCTATCGAGGATATGTGACATGATCAAAGACTCTTTGGCACTGGCCAAAACAGGTATGGTTGATCTCAAGTATCAAGTCAGAACTTGAGGAACAATGATGATTAATTAATTAAACTTATACACTATATTTTTTATTATAAGCACATCGCATGAACCCATACACTTCATTTATTGTCTATGTACGAGATCAGATTAGTGGTGTCCTACTAAGTTTTACTCACATAATACTCGGATGGTCATGACACTTGGGTACCTAAGTATCCTTCATTGTTTGCATGTTCAGGTTGGGCAGTGGTTCGGTTTTGATTGATCAAGCAGGATAGATCAGATGGTGTTTGGAGAATGAGATTGAGGTACGGCTTAGCGATGGTTGTGGAGCCTCTTTCATTCCCTTTATTTATTTTGTTTGGTGTAATATAATATACCGAGTGGGTGATCTTTCATTGTATGATGGCATGGTCATGATTCTATATGACAGTATGATTCTGCATTACATTTTGATATAGCATGATTGTTAATTTATTGCTGCGTACTCTAATTATTTATTATTGTGGATTTTTAATCACTTCGTTGTTATTATGTACTCTGATATGAGGGTATAGACTTTCCACAAAAACACTTTGGACTCTCATTGCTAGTCGCAAGTCTATGGTGTAAGGGAGGCATGCCTGAGGTCAAGTGTCGACCACTGGTTTGGGCACTAGTATGGTGATCCAGGGTGGCGGGACATTATATAGTACATGCCTGAAGGTTTAGAAGAACAAGGACATAACCTGCATCAGCCCATCCAAACATTATGTCATTCATTAGCCCAATTCATTAACATCGCGTCAGTATCCTATCATCTTTGTCTCACATCGAGGCTCTAGGTGTGCTTTGAAAGTTCTTTGTTAGTGGAAATGACAAGACGCATGGATTATTATCTTTCCTCTTACATCAGCATTATATACCATATTTCCTTCGCATCCACCGATAGAGGCTACTCTAGATAGCTTGGAGACCCTAGAATGATGTCATGGAGGCCCTATGGCCTAAAATCCAGTGATTACATGAAGGAGTTGTGGCTTGAAGGCCCATAATGTGGCATGAAAGTCCATTCGGGATAAATAACATTGCTGCTACAGTGATCCACTATAGTGTCTGTTACAACACATATACTACTACCGTACTATAATTTTCAATACTACCGCAATAATTAACCCATACCTAGCTTTGAAGTCATGTTCCATGAAGGATTATGAAGTAGCCTCAACTACATACACGACTCTACAAAACCTGATTAAATAGGGTCATTATAGTGGTTAAACGGGTATTTATAAGGTTAGAGTATCAAATTTAAAACCCGATTAATAAACTGGTAGTACTCTTAGGGCACCATTAACCCAGAACCAATTATTCAAATTATTAATAATTAATCAATAATAATTTTTAAATGACATATAATTGTAAACAACATTGATTTATTTAATATTATATTTACCAGTAAATTTTAAATTTGAATTTGTTGACTATATGTTATTAAATTAAATAAAACTAAAAAATATATTTACATATTTTTTGGATATGTTTATGCTAGATTAATAAATAAAATTTAAATATTTGAATTTCTAATCACGTAATTAAAATGGTTATGGTAATTTAAAATATAATAGGGTATGTTTATTGTAGTTAATTTAAAAAATAAACGAGTTAGAAGTCGGGTACTCGGCCCATTATCATCTCTAATCTCTTTTTCATAATGTAATTTTGTTTTTGTGTTTTCTTAAATGATCTAAACTGGTTCTAATTGATATAAACTGACTGATTCTATTCATATGAGTTGTAAATTAACTATTGGTCGGTTATGGTTTTCATTTAAAATATTTATTTTTAATAAATTGATTTAAGTAAATATTCTTAAGCCATTTTAAAGATAAAAGAATATTCAATGTGAAGAATGATGCATTATATGAAACAATGGTGATGATCCCTATGCAAAAAATTTTATTTAAAAATAGAAGATGATGAATAAGAGACAAATGAAGGTGGGGATCTATACCTTGTACGATCTGCAAATCCAACTAAAATCTCTTATTTTCAACTTAATTGTATAATTTAGTTTACATCAATAAATAAATATTTAAACTACGCATCATAATGGGATCTGCAACCCTGTGCGTGGACCTTTTCTTACCTTCATTTTCTTCTTTCTCTTACTTACATTTTCTTTATTCATAATTTATATATTTTTCATGGAGACCCGACCCTAATAGGGCAACTAGTCTACCGCTAATATCGTAATTATTTTTCAGGGAAATGATATGTTAAATAAAAAATCATATTTAAAGTACAAGTTTTTTTATTGTTTTTTCTCCATCAAAAATGGGATTTAAATCGTCTCATATCAGCCACATGCACCAAAATACCCCTACTATGCATTCTTGTTTTTTTTACGTTTCAGTTTCTCCTTATTGAATATATATATATAAATAATCTCATATTTATTTTATGTATTTAAAATAATAAACATATAATTAATATGATATTTATTATATAGATTTATTATATTTGTTAATAATATAAATATACATAATAATATAAATACACCTATTGAAAGTATTATGTATATTTTAAATTCTGTTATAATTAAATTACCATATATTGTTTATTATTCATGGTGAATAATTATATAAATATATGTATAATTTTTATTACACACACACATATATAATATTTATTATGATATTTATTTCATATAATATTGATTATTTATATTTGTAATATGACAATTATTAATTAAACTAAAAAATCCCTAGGTAAATGTATTGTGGGAATTTGTACTATAAATATCCAATTAAAAGATGCACTATAAATTTCCAATGCAAAAAAACTAGAAATTCCCAGTGAAAATTCACTAGAAATGTCCACTGAAAATCTCCACATGAAATTTACATTTCAAATTTGCACATCAAATTACAATGAAAATATATTAATACATAAATAAATAAATAAATTTTTTACTAAAAATTTGAATTAAAAACTTATAGTGTTAATTGTAAGGATTTCTAAGAGTCTATAAACACTTTATAAATCATGTGTAAGTAAAAAAAATATCTTCTCAAGATCCTCATGTATACAATCTGGAAATGAAGAATATTGTAAATGTTTATACCAATCACTGTAATAACATTTAGTGTAAATTTCCACATGAAACGTTTACTATAAAATTTCATTCAAATTTCTAGTAAAAATTTTCAATGTATATTTTTCATAGACATTTCCATTTAAATTTCATAGTGCAAGTTTGCACTGAAAATTTACAATAAACTCTGTATGTATGATGAAAATTTTAAATGAAAAATAAAAACACAAAATCAAATAGAAATAAAAATATGTATGGTAATATTAAATTATAAATTTCAAATGAGAAGTTGCAGTCAAAATTTCTAGTCATTAGTGTAAATTTAAACACAAGAATTAAGTTTGAGTGAAAATTTCATCTAATATTTTATTATGGTTAACTAAAAATTTGAATATAAAAATTCTAAAATATATGCATATTTAAATTTTCTGGTCAAAAATATTAAAACATAAAAAAATGTAATTTTTCTTAGAAACTTTGAACTAATCATTTCATAAGGAAATTTTCCTTGAAAATTTTCTGTGCAAACTTCCTCTGAAAATTTCCAGTGAAAACATCCATTAACAAATTCCAATGCAAACCTCAACTAGCAGTTCAAATTTATACATTAAATTATAATGAGGATATATTGATATATAAATAAAAAATATAAATTTTCATTGGTAATTTTCATTATAAATTTACATTAAAAACTTCTAGTGAAAATTTCCACTGGAAACCTTTACTGAAAATTCACACTGAAAACCTTTGGTGAAAATTTACACTAAACTATTATTGGATATTTCCATTCAAATATCCAACGAAAAAATTTCAATGTATATTTTCCACTACAATTTCTTTTAAAATTTTTAGTGAAAATTTGTATTGAAAATTTCCAATAATATTTCAATGTTTGATGAAAATTTTTAATGAAAAAAAACACAAATACAAACCTACAAATACAAATTAACATAGTAATATTAAATTATAAACTTCAAGTGAAAATTTACAATGAAACTTTTTAGTACGCATATACAAACATCAATGTAAATTTGCATTGGAATTTTTTGTTCAACATTTACACTGTAAATCCCCACTAATATAAATCTATACTAATTTTTTGTGTGTGAAAATTTAGAGTACAAGATTTAAATGCATGTATATTTACAATATAATTTTAATTATTCATTTACAGTAGAAAGTCAAAAAATCCCATTGAAAATTCTCAATGAAGACTCACAATGGATGTTTAAAGCTATCAGTGGAATATATTTTTGTTGCGGCAACTGCATTATTGGTATGATCTATTTTCAGTTTAAGTTATCCCTTTCATGTTGATTCTATTAATGATAGATTTTACATGTATTTGAGTTTGATTTTACTTCCTACGATCATAGGATGAAAATTTTATTAGTTACATTAATTATTACATTATTTACATCATTATTAATATTTATCATTGTAAATATTTAATAATATAATTAATATTTATTAATAATGTAATTAATATGAATTATGCTCATAAATGTTTTAGAGTGTAAATGTTATCTTTTTAAGCAGTAATGCTTGTGTCATGAAAATTAGTTTTTGTTTATTATGGGGTGTTGTCATGCAAGGAGACCACGTTGCTGCTTATGACTCAAGGAAGTTAGGGGTGCATGAGAAGAACTTACCAACAAATTATTTGGAGTTAGCTATAGTTGTCCATGATTTAAAAACATGGCATCATTATCTCTTTGGGGAGAAATTTATTGTGTTCATGGATCATAAGAGCTTGAAACATATTTTCTCACAACGAGATTTAAATCTGAGGCAAAAAATATGGATGAAGTATCTCCAAATGTTCAACTTTGACTTGATGTATACAATGGCTAAAGACAATATGGTGGCCGATGCATTAAGCAAAAATTTTTATGCTCAGTTAGAAAAAGAATCCTCAGATGAGTGGTAGTTGATGTCGGTCTTAGCCAACATGCATGTGGAATGTGAAGATTGAGGCAATGTTGTGGTTTTCTTTCCAATTTTTCATATTCCTAATTTGGTAAAGATAGTAAAGGAGGCACAGATATTTGATGCAGAATGTGTTTCTATGAGTCCAAAACTCAAGTTGGGGAGACCATTGAGGGATGGAAACTAGATGACAGTTCTGTGTTCTTGCTCAGGAATCAGATGGTTGTACCAAAATCTTTTCTGGATAAACTTCTTCATGCTTACCACCATTGGAGATGGGCTATCCATCTTGGAATACTGAATATGTATAAGGAATTGAAGGCACATTTTTGGTGGGTCAGAATGAAAAGTAAGGTGGTAGATTTTGTTTCCAGATGCTTAACTAGTCAGTAAGATAAGGAAGAACATCAATGACCAACATGTATGTTATAGTCATTACCTATTCCAATGTGGAAATGGGAGTAGATAGCTATGGAATTTGATATAGGTCTCCCAAGAATGGTTCTGAAGCATGATTCTCTATGGGTGATTGTGGATTGGATCACAAAGTCATACCATTTCATCCCTACTCATGAAACACATATGGTGGAGGATCAGTCCAAAATCTATATCTGAGAAGTGGTCAAGAGATATGGAGTACCATTTTTGATCATATTAGATAGAGATCCAAGATTCACATCTCATTTCTGGAAATCCTTATCGAAATCCCATGGGACTCAGTTGACTATGATTATGAATAATCATCCCTAGAAAGATGACTAATCTGAAAAGATTATACAAACATTGGAGGACATGTTGCGGGCTTGTGTAATGGATTTTGGTGGCTCATGGGAAATGAACATACCCTTAGTGGAATTCTTGTATAACAACAACTGTCAGGTATCAATACATATGTATCCCTTTGAAGAATTGTATGGTATTCCTTGTTGTTCTCTACTTTGTTGGGAGGAAATAGGTGAGACTTCACTTGTTGGGCCGAGCCTTGTCCAAGAAACAATGAAGAAGATTCAGTTGGTCAAGAAACATTTGAATATAACTCATATTCGTTAGAAATCATATGTGTAACTCCCCAACCATAGTTACCCAGAGTCGGTGCATTATTACATGACATTGGCATGATCACAAGAAAGATCAAATATCGAAATACCGATTGGTTTAGTAGCTTTATAAACACTAGATATATTCATAAAGTTTTACATTACATCATAAAGTGAAAAACTACTACAACAACATAGTCTCCATATCCCACACTCATATCCCCACATACTATCCTTGCAGGTCATTCATAAATTACTTCTTCACATCCTAGGAACAATAAAACATAGAAAAGGGGTGAGCTCAAATGCCCAGTAAGGATAACAATATAGCGGAAACTTTCATAAATAAGTATAAACATTTAAGGCAGTGTATAACTAAAACAAAAGCCTTTTAAACTTGAACTTCAACATAGTATGGAAAAAACAAAATGAAATAATTCCATTTACTTATTCACATGGATATTCTACTAATCGAATAATCACATGCAATATCAATAACCACTTTCTTAATGATGGAATGCATAATGCCAGACTATCATAACCACAGAGCCAAGGCCTCGTGCCAAGACTACAAATAAGATTTTGTCAAGTCCTTGTGCCAAGACACTAGTTTGTCTCATGAGACCTACCGATGCATCGAGAATCTATATCGGTCTCCACCCGTCACATATTAAGTCCAATGTATTCCCATATGAAAAGGTTTAAACATAACATAAACATTCGTATTAAAACTAGCATACGAAATGTCAATACTTTCACCATAAACCATGAATGGTATAAAAATAGCACATTCACAGTCAAACATATCACAAAACCTTCAATACAATATAAATGTTTTGTATCATAATAAATCAACTTCAAATAAGCGTAAAATCCATCAAAGGATGTTGACATAGATGAAATCAAAACTCTTTTTAGATAAATATCTCTTTCTATTTTGAAATCATTTAAGAGTCAAATATTTATAAAACATTTTCTTTGAAAATATTCTTATAAACTTGTAAGGGAATCTTCGATGATTTTATAATGGCGGAAAATAACTGCACCCGCCGTATTAGTTAAAAAAACATTCTTACCTTAATTCTGTCGAAAAGGTTAAAAAGCACCTTGTTTGGAAAACGATGGAAAGATTCCTTTATAAAACCCTTATAAAAAGTCAAACAAGGGTATAAATGACTTTAACCCATATTATTGTAAATAGTTAAAATGTTTTGAAATACATTTTGAAGAAACATGGATGTGTTGATAAAGAGATCTCAGTAGATTATTACGTATAAACAACCTCGGATAATGAAGAGATTGTGAAATAACCCTTACCTTGCACTTTTCCTTGGTTGAGGGTAGTTTAACCTCCTGTATAATGGTGAAATAATTGTTATTAAATTATACAAGAATCATATATATTAATATGATATCATATATGATCTTCTAACATTGATTTGTTAATAATATCTTAGTATTATCGTTGTTTCGGGTGTTAACTTACTCGTTTACTTTTATATGTTTTGTTACGTAAGCCATGTTTTTAATGGATAGGTTTTATATTATTCATATATATAATGATATCAAGTCCTTAAAAATTATTTTTAAATCATCAAATGATAATTATACTTGAATGGATACGATGGAGAATGAATCTCATCGCGTTCGTGGAGACGGTAGTACGTACGTACGCACGAGCGACAATATCATTCATTTGATATTAAAATAATATATAAATGGATGGTATATCATATATACAGAATTATTAACATGTTATATTTATTATTTACATGAGTTACACATCATTATTATATCCATCCAAATAATAATATATTGAATAACAATTACACCACGACCTGGAGACGGTAAGCCGTACGTACGCACGTATGGTGACATGTTATTCAAAGGGTGGATAGAATACTGAATATGGTTGTACCATATTTATAATAACATCACAGTATATATATGATACTGGAGTTATTGTTTTAGAATGGTAATAACAAAGGAAGAAGAAGTGGAAGAAGAAAGGAACTTGGAAAAGGGTGGTGAAATCATTACCTCTTCTTCGGGTTCTTCCTTTTGATTTGATCAAAAGGGATCCTTAGGTTGGATTTATGATCAAACTAAGGCATCTAGGTTGTAGTGAGGGAAGTTGGGAGAGTATTTTGGCAGAGTTTGGCCGAACAAAAATGATTTGAAGGTGTGAAGAAATGAGAATGATGAGTGCCCTTTTATAAGAGGGGTGAGGGGCACCTTTGGAAAAGCTAGAAATATTAATTTATAATAAATTCATATTCAGTTTTTAATGGCTCAAAAGTTAATTATTTAAATTTTAAGGTGGGTATAGGTCGAAAAAAATTAAACCAATAGACTTTAGACAGGTTTGAGTTACTATATTAACCTTATCTTTAAGTATTAACTCTTAGTTAATTAGTTTCACTTTTACAATGTCTCTTTGTATTTTTATATTATATGGTTAATAAACTTACTATATACATCCAAGAGACCCCCTAGTGGTCCATTAATGATATAACTATAATGATATAAGTCTCTTGGCCGAACCTTATATTTTTAGGAATTTAATATAAATTAATAATATAATATTTGTTTTAAAAACTCTTTTATGTCAATTTTGACACTATTAAATAGTTGATTTTTTGAAACTCATAACAGAATGATTACTTCTAAAAAAGTTAATTAAATCAATCCTAATATGTCATATTATCCTAGAAAATTATTTTAATTCATTAAAAGTCTCAAATTATATTTATTTGGGTATTTATAATATCAATTATTTTAATTTTTCACTATTATTGTAATTACTGCATCATAATTGTGTCATAAATAAATTAAATTATTTAAAGTCTAAAAATTATAAATAAAATATCATTATGTAGTAAATCTTTTTAGATTTCTAATTAATATTTACAATATAATTTATCTTATCTATAACCCTATATTAAAAATGTTATAGTAAATAAACATTCATTTTAACTCTTTTAACTCTTCTTTGAATTAAATAATAATAAATGTCCTAATCTAATCCAAGTGGACCTAAATGATAATATTTTATTCCTAAGGTTGTTTTTGGTCGCGATACACTGGCCCAATAGAATTAGTACATGTGTTAGGGTAATATTAATATCATTTTTATCCTTAATTACCCTATTTACTTTTAACAGTGGCAAATAAAAGTAAAAAGTTACTATTCCCCAAAAATTATTTTCATCTCATTGAACCAAATTTTACTTCTTTATATTAACCGTGTCTCTCGGATTTTCGAAATTCCATTCACATAAGTGGTAAAATTAAGTTTTATGAAAAAATTCATTTTTTTAACTACCACTTAGTAGTTTCACTATTCATCAAAAATTGAAGTTTTTCAGAACAATGCCAAAATATCACCCTAAGATATAATTGATATTCCGAATTCAAAAATGATGTCTATTTTAAAAAATTCCAAACATATAAGTTGCATTAATTAATCTTATGATTAATTCCCGTTGTCACAACAAATAGCGTGTTTTTAAGAAACAATATATATCAAATGATTGACAATTGTTTAGGTCCAATTTGAAAGTGAAATTAATTATAATGGAAACCATTGGATAAAATGGTAAAAATATATTCTAATTATACTTTTAAACCACTCAATAATATAATTTATCACTATAAATTATTTTGATTAAAAAAGTTGTTTTTAAGTATTTTTCACTATTCATAAAAATTGGAAGTTCTCAGAAAAATACCAAAAATTCATCTTAGGATAATTTCGATATTCCTAATCCAAAAATGACGTCCATTTTGAAATATAAAATATATATAATTTCAAAAAGTAGGTATTACTATTCATAATATCTATTTTGATTGGTTGTGGTGTGTTAGAACTCAATGTTGCGTACAACACACGCTATCGTGTTATTCAAAGAGAAGCATACCGTAGAAGCTTGAGGTGTTACATTCTCGCCTCCTTCAAATAATTTCGTCCTTGAAATTTCTAGAATATTATCGCATGAAAAGACTCGGGTGGTTCTTCATCATAAGTTCCTCGGGTTCCCACGTTGCATCTTCCATCTTATGGTTTCTCCACAAAACTTTTACCAGACGTGTCGTCCAGTTTCTCAGTACTTATTCTCTCTTATCAAGAATCCTGACGGGCTCTTCGCAATAAGACAGATCGGGTTCCAGTTCTAATTCCTCATAGGTGAGTACATGCGTTGGGTCAGGCATGTATTTCCTCAATAGAGATACGTGGAACACATCGTGAACTTTGGAGAGACTTGGCGGCATTGCCAATCGGTAAGCTACAACCCCAATTCGTTCTAGAATTTTGAAAGGTCCGATGTACCTGGGACTCGATTTACCTTTCTTACCAAAACGTATGACTCCCTTCCATGGAGATACCTTCAGGAAAACATGATCACCGACGTGAAATTCCAAATCCTTCCTTCAATTATCAGCATAGCTCTTCTGCCTACTTTGAGCTGCTTTGATGTGATTTTGGATTACCTTCACCTTTTCCATCGTTTCCTCCACCAATTCTAGACCTTCATGTTTTCTTTCACCAACGTCATCCCAACAGGTTGATGTGCGACATCTCTTTTAGTATAACGCTTCATATGGTGACATCTGAATACTCGAATGGAAGCTATTGTTGTAGGAAAATTCTACCAGAGGTAAATACTGATCCCACATACCCTGAAAGTCAAGTGAGAAGGATCTCAACATGTCTTCTAAGGTTTGAATAGTCCATTCTGATTGTCCGTCTGTCTAAGGTTGGTAGGCAGTACTCAAATGAAGTTCAGTATCCAGGGATTTCTGAAGACTCTTCCAGAATCTTAAAGTAAAACGGGGATCACGATCAGAAACAATCGATAGGGCTACTCCATGAAGTCTCACAAATTCATTAATATATAGTCTTGCTAGACATTCCAGTGGTAGATCTTCTCTTATAACAAGAAAATGTGCTGACTTGGTAAGACGACCAACAATAACCCATATTGCATCGTTCCTTCTAGGAGTCTTTGGTAGCCCCATGACAAATTCCATCGTAATATTTTCCCATTTCCACTCCGGTATGGGAAGAGGTTGCATGACTCCTCCAGGGTGTTGCCTTCCAGCTTTCACTTGTTTACAAACCATACATCTTGACACAAAATCAGCAATATCCCTCTTCATATTGTCCCACCAAAAATGTTCCTTCAAATATCTATACATTTTGGTGATCCCAGGGAGTATAGAGAAATTGGAACTATGAGAATCATCCATCAATTATCTTTTTAGATCAGGTATATCGGGAACACAAAGTCTCTTCCCGAATTTCAATATTCCATCTTCATACACAATGTCTCTCAGTCTCCCATCATTCACAGCTTTAATCTTCTTTTGAAATTCTTCATCATCGGTCTGAGAACTCTTAATTCTTTCTAGTAAAGATGGTTTGGCAACCATTTGAAAAAGAATTAATGTTTCAACTTCCCTGGTTATTCCCATGTCCATCTTCACTAGATCCATGAAAATTGGATCTCTTTCAATTCTCATATTGTTCAAAACTCCATGGTCTTTTCTGCTCAAAGCATCTGCCACCTTGTTTGCCTTCCTTGGGTGGTAGTGTATCGTACAATCATAATCCTTGAGTAATTCAATACATCTCCTTTGCCTCATGTTGAGTTGTTTTTGTGATAAAATATACTTCAAAATCTTGTGATCAGTATAAATCTCACATTTTTCACCATAGAGGTAGTGCCTCCATATATTCAAAGAAAAGATCACAGCTGCTAACTCAAGATCATGAGTAGGATAGTTTTTCTCATGAATTTTAAACTGTCGTGATGCATAGGCAATAACCCTATCATTGTGCATAAGGACACAACCAAGTCCTTTCTTCGATGCATCACTATAAATAACGAACCCATCATTCCCCAATGGTAGAGTCAATATAGGATCATTGACTAATATTTTCTTTAGTTCTTCGAAACATTCTTCAAACTCTTTTGTCCAAACAAATTTAACCCCTTTACATGTGATCTTCGTTAATGGGTTAGCCAATTGGGCAAAATTCTGGACAAAACGTCGATAATAACCTGCCAAACCAATAAAACTGTGTACATCTGTTATATTCGTAGGTGCTGGCCATTCTTGGATTGCCTTGGTCTTAGAAGGATCAACAGAGATTCCATCTTTAGAGACAATATGGCCAAGAAAAGAAATCTTCTGAAGCCAAAATTCACACTTGCTTAACTTCCCATATAATTCATGTCTTCTCAGAGTCTTCAAGATAATGCGCAAGTGATTTTCATGATCTTTGTAGCTTTTTGAGTATACCAAGATATCACCAATAAATACCACCACAAATTCATAGAGATATTCCTTGAAAACTCTATTCATCAGATCCATGAATACAGAGGGTGCATTAGTCAATCCATAAGGCATTACAGTAAACTCGTAATGCCCATACCTGGTTCGAAATACTATCTTCGGAATGTCTTCCTTATTCACACACAACTGATGGTATCCAGATCGAAGGTCAGTCTTTGAAAAGTATTGAACTCCATGAAGTTGGTCAAATAAATCATCAATGCGAGGAAGGGGATACTTGTTCTTTATTGTTATAGCATTGATCTCCCTCTAGTCGATACATAACCTCATAGATCCATCTTTCTTTTTAACAAAAAGAACAGGGGATCCCCATGGAGAAACACTAGGGCGAATAAATCCCTTATTACTGAATTCATCTTGTTGTTTCTTTAGTTAAACTAATTCTATAGTGGAAATTATATAAGGGGTCTTCGATATAGGCCTTGATCCAGGAATTAAATCAATGGAAAACTCAACTTCTCGTTCTGGAGGATGTCCTGGTAAATCTTCCGGAAATACATCTACAAATTCTTTCACAACAGGTACATCCTCTATTTGAACATTCCTTTCCTCACCCATAGTCATTTCATTCTCTTCCTCCCCAATAATTGAATTTAGTTGAGCTAATGGCGGTGGATCTAGATATGAATTAGGTGGTGATGATTCTGCTCTAAAGATAAGGTATTCCTTATCATCATCATCAAGAATCGTAACCTCTTTCTTCTTACAATAAATCTTCGCATCATAGTCCGAAAGCCAGTCCATACCGAGGATTATATCAAACTCAATCATAGGTATTATGATGACATCAGCAGATAAATAAAATTTATGTGCTCTAATGGGGACTGACTCACAAAACATTATTGCAATGATACTTCCTTTAAGAGTTTTAACTGACAACTCCCTTGTTAAATCAAATTGGAAATATCTAATTTTCTTAGCCAACTGGGAAGATATGAAACAATGTGATGATCCAGAATCAAATAATTCATTTGCTAAACTTGAGTAAACCATTAAATTACCTTCCACCACGTCTTTCGGAGCTTCTACCTCAGCAGTAGTGATAACATAAGCTTGGCCTTGATCCCTTGTAATTTTCTGAGGTAAGTTCCCCTAACACTTAGGACATTCATTTGCATAATTCCCCATCTCCCTGCAATTGTAGCACTGAAAATTGGTGGCTTCCTTCTTCCCCTTGCAATCACGAGCTTGGTGTCCTTTTTCACCACACTTGTAACAGACTCATGTTCCCTTCAAGCAAGTACCGGGGTGTTTCTTCCCACATTTACCACATGATGGATATTTAACCTTTCCCTTATTCCCCTTATTTCCATTCCCAGATTGATCAGCATGTCTCTTCTTCTCTTGCTTTTATTTAAAGTCATAAGACTTAGAGAATTCATTTTCGGTCTTGATAGCACATGAGACAATGTCTTCTTACGATGAAAAGGATTGTGAGACTAATGCTCGACGGAGAAATGGTTTTAACCCATCAAAGAAACGATCAATATTACTTCTTGGGTTACGTATATAATCTCCAGCATACCTTGCTAACCTTGTAATGTTAGCCTCATACTTTGTGACATTCTCATCCTTCTTTTGTCTCAGACTCAGAAATTGCCTTTCCATATCTGCTTGATGGTCGTGAGGAAAGTATTTTTATAAAAACAGATCTTTGGACTCCCTCAATTCCATATTTGATACTTCATCATCTTCCTTCATGTTTTGAATCAATGACCACCATTGATCAGCATCTCCAGTGAGTCGGTAAACTGCCATGATAACTTTTTTCCCTTTCACTACTCCCCAAAGCCTGAAATATTTTCTCTAGGGAATTTATCCATTGCTCAGCTACTAAGGTATTTATACTCCCATTGAACGTTGGTGGTTGTTGCCTCATGAATCGATCTAACATTGATCCTCCACGCTGCAGATTAGGGTGCTCCATACGGGTAAGGTTATTATTCATAACCTGAGTGAGTTGTCCTAGTATGGTGATTAGCTGATCGGCACCAGTTGCATCACCAGATCCACTATAATTATCTGGATCAGGAGGTCAATCCCTACATGGAGTGCGTGCATTGATACGGTTTCCATTTCTTCCACTATGCACCATTTCTAAACAATGGCATAAACTAGATCAGTTTATGAATCAAAATACATAATCCCATACTTATAAAACACTTAACATAAATTGAACTATTTATGTATAAAATCCATAATCATAAGAATGTTTTCTTTGAGTAAGTATATACTCATAAACCCTTAATAATTATTTTTAAAGAAAATGAGAGTTATCCTAATCATATCCCTCGAGAGTGTCGTAACCAAGAGTGCAGCAAGGCCCGTTGTCGTGCACCAGTTCCCGTTCGAGTCTAGCTCAAAGCGTTGTTTTTGAGTTTTACCCCTAGGTACATCTGTGCCAGAGCCGCCTCTACCTGCTCGTATCGAGACAGGGATGTATTGCTCGGAAAACTCACAAAATCTCTACAATACCAAAATTCTAGGAAGTTATTCTATACTAATCCTCAAAGTTCATCTTAGGTCTATGTGCTCTAATCAGAGTTTATCTAAATCAAGCTTCCAAGGATTGTAATAAAATTCCTATGATATAAACTATAACGCCCCGACCCCAGTTACCTAGATTCGGTGCATTATTACATGACATTGGCATGATCACAAGAAAGATCAAATATCGAAAGACCGATTGGTTTAGTAGCCTTGGAAACACTAGATATATTCATAAAGTTTTACATTACATAATAAAGTGAAAAACTACTACAAAAAAATAGTCTCCATATCCCACACTCACATCCCCACATACTATCCCTGAAGGTCATTCATAAATTACTTCTTCACATCCTGGGAAAACTAAAACATAGAAAAGGGGTGAGCTCAAATGCCCAGTAAGGATAAAAATATAGCGGAAACTTTCATTAATAAGTATAAACATTTAAGGAAGTGTATAACTAACACAAAAGCCATTTAAACTTGAACTTCAACATAGTATGGAAAAAATAAAATGAAATAATTCCATTTAATTATTCACATGGATATTCTACTAATCGAATAATCACATGAAATATCAATAACCACTTTCATAATGATGTAATGCATAATGCCAGACTATCATAACCACAGAGCCAAGACCTCGTGCTAAGACTACAAATAAGATTTTTTCAAGGCCTTGTGCCAAGACACTAGTTTGTCTCATGAGACCTACCGATTCATCGAGGAGCTATAGTGGGCTCCACCCGTCACATATTAAGTCCAATGCATTCCCATATGAAAAGGTTTAATCATAACATAAACATTCATATTAAAACTAGCATAGGAAATGTCAATACTTTCACCATAAACCATGAATTGTATAAAAATAGCACATTCACAGTCAAACATATAACAAAACCTTCAATAAAATATATACGTTTTGTATCATAATAAATCAACTTCAAATAAGCATAAAATCCATCAAAGGATGTTGACATAGATGAAATCCAAACTCTTTTTAGATAAATATCTCTTTCTATATTGAAATCATTTAAGAGTCATATATTTATAAAACATTTTCTTTGAAAATATTCTTATAAGCTTGTAAGGGAAGCTTCGACGATTTTATAATGGCAGAAAATAACCACACCCACCGTATAAGTTAAAAAAACATTCTTACCTTAATTCTGTCGAAAAGGTTAAAAAGCACCTTTTTGGAAAACGACGGAAAGATTCCTTTATAAACAACTTATAAAAAGTCAAACAAGGGTATAAATGACTTTAACCCATATTCTTGTAAATAGTAAAAATGTTTTGAAATATATTTTTAAGAAACATGGATGTGTTGATAAAGAGATCCCAGTAGATTATTACGTATAAACAACCTCGGATAATGAAGAGATTGTGAAATAACCCTTACCTTGCAATTTTCCTTGGATGAGGGTAGGTTAACCTCCTATATAATAGTGAAATAATTGTTATTAAATTATACAGTAATCATATATATTAATATGATATCATATATGATCTTTTAACATTGATTTTTTAATAATATCTTAGTATTATCATTGTTTCAGGTGTTAACTTACTCATTTTCTTTTATATGTTTTGTTACGTAAGCCATGTTTTTCATGGATAGGTTGTATATTATTCTCATAAAGAATGATATAAATTTATTAAAAATTATTTTTAAATCATAAAATGATAATTATACTTGAATGGATACGATGGAGAATGAATCTCATCGCGTTCGTGGAGACGGTAGTCCGTACGTACGCACGAGCGACAATATCATTCATTTGATATTAAAATAATATATAAATGGATGGTATATCATATATACAGAATTATTAACATGTTATATTTATTATTTCCATGAGTTACACATCATTATTATACCCATCCAAATAATAATATATTGAATAACAATTACACCACGATGTGGAGACGGTAAGCCGTACGTACGCACGTATGGTGACATGTTATTCAAAGGGTGGATAGAATACTGAATATGGTTGTACCATATTTATAATAACATCACAGTATATATATGATACTGGAGTTATTATTTTAGAATGGTAATAAAAAAGGAAGAAGAAGTGGAAGAAGAAAGGAACTTGGAAAAGGGTGGTGAAATCATTACCTCTTCTTCGGGTTCTTCCTTATGATTTGATCAAAAGGGCTTCTTAGGTTGGCTTTCTGATCAAACTAAGGCCTCTAGGTTGTAGTGAGGGAAGTTGGGAGAGTATGTGGGCAGAGTTTTTCCAAACCAAAAGGCTTTGAAGGTGTGAAGAAATGAGAAGGAGGAGTGCCCTTTTATAAGAGGGGTGAGGGGCACCTTTGGAAAAACTAGAAATATTAATTTATAATAAATTCATATTCGGTTTCAAATGGATCCAAAGTTGATTATTTAAATGTTAAGGTGGGGATAGGTCTAAAACCATTAAACCAATAGAATTTAGACAGTTTTGGGTTACTCTATTAACCTTACCTTTAAGTATTAACTCTTAGTTAATTAGTTTCACTTTTACAATGTCTCTTATTATTTTTATATTATATGGTTAATAAACTTACTATATACATCCAAACGACCCCTAAGTGGTCCATTAATGATATAACTATCATGATATAAGTCTCTTGGCCGATCCTTAGATTTTTAGGAATTTAATATCAATTAATAATATAATATTTGTTTTAAAAAATCTTTTATGTCAATTTTGACACTATTCCATAGTTGATTTTTTTGAAACTCATAACAGAATTCTTACTTCGAAAAAAGTTAATTAAATCAATCCTAATATGTCATATTATCCTAGAAAATTATTGTAATTCATTAAAAGTCTCAAATTATATTTATTTGGATATTTATAATATCAATTATTTTAATTTGTCACTATTATGGTAATTACTGCATCATAATTGTGTCATAAATATATTAAATTATTTAAAGTCTAAAAATTATAAATAAAATATCATTATGTAGGAAATACTTTTATATTTCTAATTAATATTTATAATCTAATTTATCTTATTTATAACCCTATATTAAAAATGTTTTAGTAAATAAACATTGATTTTAACTCTTTTAACTCTTCTTTGAATTAAATAATAATAAATGTCCTAATCTAATACATGTGGACCTAAATGATAATATTTTATTTCTAAGGTTGTTTTTGGTCGAGATACACTTGTCCAATAGAATTAGGACATGTGTTAGGGTAATATTAATATCATTTTTACCCTTAATTACCCTATTTACTTTCAACCGTGGTAAATAAAAGTAAAAAGTTACTATTCACCAAAAATTATTTTCATCTCATTAAACCACATTTTACTTCTTGATATTAACCGTGTCTCTTGGATTTTCGAAATTCCATTCACAGAAGCGGTAAAATTAAGTTTTATGAAAAAATTCAGTTTTTTAACTACCACTTAGTAGTTTCACTATTCATCAAAAATTGATGTTTTTCAGAACAATGCCAAAATTTCACCCTAAGTTATAATTTATATTCCGAATTCAAAAATGATGTCTATTTTATAAAATTACAAACATATAAGTTGCAATAATTAATTTTATGATTAATTCCCGCTGTCACAACAAATAGCGTGTTTTTAGGAAACAATATATATCAAAAGATTGACAATTGTTTAGGTCCAATTTCAAAGCAAAATTAATTATAATGGACACCATTGGATAAAATGGTAAAAATATATTCTAATTATACTTTGAAACCACTCAATAATATAATTTATCACTATAAATTATTTTGATTAAAAAAGTTGTTTTTATGTATTTTTCACTATTCATAAAAATTGGAAGTTCTCAGAAAAATACCAAAAATTCATCTTAGGATAATTTTGATATTCCAAATCCAAAAATGAGGTCCATTTTGAAATATAAAATATATATAATTTCAAAAAGTAGGTATTACTATTCATAACAGCTATTTTGATTGGTTGTGGTGTGTTAGAACTCGATGTTGCGTACAACACACGCTATCGCATTATTCAAAGAGAAGCGTACCGTAGAAGCTTGGGGTGTTACAATATGCAGATCATTGTTGATGGTCATTGTCATTCGTAGTGAGTTATAACTTGTTCTTGAATATTTCTCCATGGCTTGGAAATTGATTTTTTGGGAAGAAGGGAGAGTTATCCCCTTGATACATAAGACTTTTTGAGATACTGAAATAGGTCGGAGAGGTGGTATATTAGTTGGAATTTCCACCATGATTTAGTTGGTACAAAATGTTTTTCATGCATCTTAGTTGAAAATGTATCACCCTGACCCTAACCATGTGTTCATATAGGATCACATTGACCTAGAGTTGGATGCTTCATTGGTATATATCCTAGGAGAGATTGTGGATAGGGAAGAGAAATTCTTGTATGGAAAAATCATTAGTCTAGTGTGGGTTTTGTGGAAACATGGTCAGATTTAAAAAATACTTGGGAACATGATAAATAAATTAAAGAGTAATAGTTGTAACTCTTTTAGGGAAATGGTGGTTTTATACGTTCTTGGGATGGAAAGACCAATGGTGGGGAGAATGAAGCACCTATGGTTTCAGGTATGTAACCATTTCATTATGATTTTTAATTATATAAAGTATACAGGAGAGGTTTGGGAGATTTTGGAGAAATTTTAAGAGTTTTTAGTAATTTTTTACATGTGCATGGGTGGTTCACATTTTGTGGGAACCCTACAACACTTACAGTAAATCATGCACAATGAAACATGGGAAAAGGGGAAGGTGCACGAGTTGCACATTTTCTATCCAAACAATGCAGAGGCCTAGGAGAAATTGTGTGATGGTGTGCCATTTTTGTAATGGTATATTTGGTTCAGTTGTCTAAAAATTTGGTTACCATGTGAGCCAACCGTGTGAGGGTAATCCTTAAGGAAGTGGCTAACTCACCGCGCGACTAAACCTTGCATGATAAGAAACTAATTCCTTAAAAAGTGGATCTCACTCATTTTCCCCTTTGAATCACTTGTTTTTACTAATATTCATCCCTAACTAAGGATTTTTATTTCCCAATGGTCATGGAAGGGTCTCCCATCAATTTGGAGGTGATCTAAAGGTTTCCCTTGGTGATTTGAAGTCAAAATTCTCACAGTAAGTCATCGTTATTGATTGTTCTTGATATTTTTCTTAGATCTACTTCACCCAATCTCTCATTTTCTTAGATCTATGACCATTTTGGGTAGATCTAAAGTTGTGGATGCTAAATATGTTTATATTTTTCCTTTTTAATTTCAAGGGAGGAGATCTAAGGTGGGTTTGTGTAGATTTAACTTGGTTTTGTGATGTTTTTCGTGTCGTTTATCATTATTTCCAAAAATCTCGAGGCAGGTGGCTTCAATATCGACTTCGCTTTCTAGAACTGATTGTATTGATTTTAAATTGGTTTTATTTCTTTATTTTTATTGTAAAATTGGGGTGAAAAGCAGGATTTAAATCCTCCTTAGCGTAAATTTATGGTTTTTGGGTGAAATTGTGGAATCGTGGTAGTTTTTTGTGCAAAGTTATTTGATAAATGATTTTAAAATAGTGGCTTGGTTTGATTTATGAAAAGGGGTTTTCAATAAAAAAAATTCTATATTAAAATGGTTTTTTAGTTGAAATGGATTTATAATGATTGTATTTTCATGGTTGTTGGGCATACTTTTTGTGTGTGTGTTCATATTGCATTTGTGAGGCTTGGTTGAAATATGAACTTATGCTCGGTGCCAAATGTGTATTGGTACATGTGATGTAACACCCTAGGTAAATAAAGAATATGACATTTTCATATTTATCCATATTTGTGAATAAAATATTAATATGACTTTAATGGGGATGCTATGCTCGATG
This sequence comes from Viscum album, assembly GCA_963277665.1. Lineage (NCBI taxonomy): Eukaryota > Viridiplantae > Streptophyta > Magnoliopsida > Santalales > Viscaceae > Viscum > Viscum album. The sequence goes on along the minus strand of OY728158.1, from coordinate 683,486,381 downwards.
GCGTACCCAACACACAACAACGAGTTTCTTGGGAATCTTACGTTGCACTCTAATAATAAAATAATATTATTTTAAATGGTAGTTAACATGTAGCCGTTTTATTGGCGGTAATGGGTATAAATAACTAAAATATGATTATATATGTTTTTAAATGTTTTTACATTTATCCAATAAAAGATAAAGGCTTAAAAAATGGAAAGAATTCAATTTTAGGCGTATATGTCCTAGTTTTCACTAAAGGTTCACTTATCGCCTTTTGATGGAGAACCATCATTAAATATAGTTTTGTTCACCCTTATACATTATATTGGACCAAATAAAACTCTTCTTAAGAATCGGGACATCAAAATTTAATTTGTGTAAATTTTTGGTATCTTTCTGATAAAGTTCATTTTTTAATGAATAGTGTAAAATGTTGTATTTTAATTCAAAACCTATTTTTAATCTAATTTATTTATATGATTAGATTATATTTTTAATTGGTTTTAAAGTGAAATTAGAATATATTTTTACCATTAAATCCAATAGTGGTCATTGGAATTAATTTCACTTTGAAATCAGACTTAAATTAGTGTCAATCTTTTGATACTTATTGTTTCATAAAAACACGCTATTTGGTCTGACCGTGGGAATTAATTATTAAATTAAATAATGTGACTTATATGTTTTGAATTTTTTAAAATATACTTAATTTTTGAATTCTTAATATCAAATATATCTTAGGGTGAATTTTTTGGATTTTTCTGAAAAACTTCAATTTTTCATGAATAGTGAAACCACTAAGTGGTACTTATAAAAACTGATTTTTCGTTTAAATGAAATTTTACCACTTCTGTGTTTTGAATTTCAAAAATACAACATACATGATTGTAATTAAGAAGTAAAATTTGGTTCAATGAGATTAAAATAATTTTTTGGTGAATAGTAACTTATTAAGTTTTTAATCGCGATTAGAGGTAATTAGTGTAGTTTAAGGTAAGAATAATGTTTTAATAAAATAAAATGACCTAGACACATGTCCTACCCTCATTGGATGATTCAAGGCCGACCAAGACAATCCATGGGTCATCTTGGGGACCCCATGGAGCCACTTTGGTTGGAAAATGACATAAATACCTTTTTATTTAATGTTAAAGTAAAAATGACACAAACATGAGATGTTTTACTAAAACAATTTTTACATGGGGTTATACAAGTTAGCCTTTTGACTATAAATAGTCATTGAAAATATAAAAAAAATTTCTACATCATAGTATTTGTTTTATAATTTTTACACGTTAAATAAATTAAATTATTTATGACATCATGATGATGCAGCGATGACCTCATTATTTAACGATTTAAATAAAATGGAAATATAATGTAATATCTAAGACCTACACATGTCCAAAACCTATTGTATGAGTGTATTTCGAACCCTTATCACCTTATACTAGAATTATATCAATTTGGGACCTCTTAAATCCGAATATCATTTTAAAATAAAGTGACTTTTCTTTACTTTCCAAGAGTGCCCCTCCTCTCCTCTTATAAAAGGCCCCCACATCTACCTCCTTAACCACACTCCCAAAGCCTTTGTCTTGGCCAAACCCTGCCCATTTTGTCTCTCCACTTCCCTCTCTTACTCCGTGAAGCCTCACTTTGGGAAGAAGTCTTCCCAAGGAAGCCTTTTAGCTCAAACCAAAGGGAGTTACCCGATTTTAAGGTAATGTCTTCACTTGAGTCCTTTTGTTTTATTTTGCTTCTCCAACCCCCTAAAATATTTTTATTCATTTCTTTTGTAACAACTCCAGTATCTTAAATATACTAGTATGTTGTTATAAGAAGGATTCTAGCTACACTTACACACACCTACATCTAATGGTTAAAGAACATACTGTTTCCGTGGATAGCGAATTTCTGCCTCACGAAACGATGATTGTTCAACACTCATATAACACCTTCAAAGGTGGACATTAAGTTGTCACTATATTTATATATGATATATAATATGTTTATGTTTTACTTAAGCTTCTGTATTTTTCATTTGTGGCTTACCTTTATGGCTTCCATTATGGGTATACGCGATATCTTCATTTTAGGAAGTGCGGACTACCGCCCCCTCAAAGTGATGTGATTCGTTAATGCCATACGTGGGACGTATAAAGGATGGATTTAATGTTATTATATATGATTTTATACTGGAATTATAATATACCTCTTTATAATTATTATTTCTTTCCATTAAAGTACGAGATATAAATTAAAGTACCGTTCATGCGTATGTACGGCTTACCGTCTCCATGAACGGTGCATTTCATTTATTATCCCCAAATGTAATATACTATTATAAGTACATGTATATAATGGATATATATGATTAATGATACATCTAAATTATGAATATAATTCTGGAATTAAAATATACATACCTCTCATTTAGTTTTAATTCCATTAATATGACAAAGAAATGAAAGCAGCGTTCATGCGTACGTACGACTTACCGTCTCCATGAATGGTGCATTTCATTTCTTACCTCTAAATGATTATGTGATATTATAAATACATGTATATTATTGATATATATGATATATATGATATCCAAATCAGTAATTTCATTTTGGATATAAAGAACCTTTGACCACACGAACAACATGTAATTGTAAGAAGTCCACTTTCGACTTAAGGACCAAATATCGACAAAACAAACATTATTAACTTAAATGATTACATAATGTTTATAACATGGCAATAAGTGATATAAAATGAATAATTAACTTGAAAAAGTTTCTTAATAAAATAGAAATTAACTCAAGTTTATTATTCAGGACGTTAAAGAACGATCGAGTCAAGTCGGACCCGAGGTAAGGGATCCTACTCCTTTCTTTCTTTTTAAGTACACTATTTTATGTCATTAAGTTTAAAGCTCATATTTCTTGTTATTGGGATTTTCTTTTATATTAATTTTACTGTAATTTTTATGTTCATGTGATTAGAGACCCTATTCTCTCCCATTAATCCATTTTGGACGTTTTGAGTGGCGCCGTTAGGCTGCCGAATTTTCGTAAGAGATCTAACCTCTCTCTTTCTTTTTTAGTACTCTCATTTATGTCACTTATTTTAAGCTCCTCTTTGTTATGATGGGGGATGTTATTTTATACTAAACTTTCTATAAACATTATGTTAATATGATGAGATACCCTAGTTGATCTCATCAATCCATTTTTGTAAGTTTTATGTGGCGCTGTTAGGCTGCCGAGTTTTCGTAAGGGATTTTTCACCTCACTTTTATTCCTGTGAGATTTATGATACATTTGCCACAATTTCCTTTGAGTGGTGTACGTACTGCCCATTGTTTTACTCATTGTGTAATATAATTTCATTTATTAGTATTTACATCCATGTTGTATTGTCCTTGTTTCACGGGGTGTATGTTTTGAAAGATACCCATGTCGGTAAGGGAACCTTTCACCCCCCTCTTTTTAAAATACTTCTTTTGTTATGTCTTTTAATTCACATTCTATTATGTTTGGATATGTTCTTATATATCCTTAATGATTCCATGTGATGATATACCCTTTTTATCTCTCATCAACTCATTTTCTGAAATTTTTAGTGACGCCATTAGGCTATAAAATTTTTGCAAGGGAACTTCTTAACCCAAACTTTATTCTTTGGGATAAACTTATACTCCTTGAATATGTCGTTATATGAATATGTGTGAATAAACTCTGATTGTTTTACACTTAATATCGACTGATATTTGGTGTATAAGTTTGTCACACATAATTATGCAATTGATTTATCCTTAAACCAAGGATATCGTCTTCGTAAGGGTCTTCGTCTCAATATCCATTCATTGAGGCATATTTTGTTTTATTCACAACCTTATTTTATACGGTGTATAATCCCCTTTGTCTTTTACATTTATTCAAAAGGAATCTTTTTTCTATGAAGCGTTTTACTAAAAGACAAAAAGGAATGTTTCTTTTTACGTATGCGGTGACAACGACCTTTTCCGTTACCGCGAGTATTATTTGATCTTTGGATTCCTCAACAAGACGTAATGTTTTTAAAATAGAATATATACCATATACTTATTTTTTTATTTTGGTATTGAAAATGGTTTTGATAAAGGATTATATTATGTCAATATATTTAAATGATATATTGTGATTGAAATGTGGAAATGTTATCATTCCTTTATGTTGGTGTTATAATTTTATAATGGTACTTGGACATTTTCGGGTGGTTACGTGATAAACCATATGACGGGTGGTGCCGTGAATACCAGGACGGGTGGTTACGTTATAACCTCCAATGCATTGGGTATGGAAGTCGGCCGTATGGCTATTCCGTTAAGTATGTATGGAAGTTGGCCGTATGGGTATTCCATTAAGTGATATGTGTGGAAGTCGACCGTATGGTTATTCCACTTAAGTATGTTTATGTCCCAAGTTACCTTTATATGTTATGTGTTCTTTATATGGGTTTTATGGTAATCCTTTGGTTACAAAAGGGTAAGTAATGATATTTTATCCAGTGAAGAGTATTTACTACTTCATGAAGGTGAATGTATTACTTTGATAAATTATACATGGTTTATGTGATGTTTGAAAAACTAACATTTTTCATTCTTTGTGTATCCCTTACTGAGCTTTTTATGCTCACCCCAAGTTTTTTTGAAATGTTTTTCATAGGAAATAATGTGGAATAGGGTCAAGGACGGGATCAAGGGAAAGTCATGCTATATAAAACATGGAACTAGACATGTCTCTTTTTAAGAGTTTTTATTTATTTTATGGAAACATAGTAGAAGTGTCTACTTTGTAATCTTTTGAGATGTAATAGTTATGTCCTAATTCTCTAAAACTCTAAACCTGAAAAGATCCTCAATGTGAATTATTCATTTAATTCAATATTAAGTAAGGTTTAAGGCTGAGGCCTTATAGTTGGTGTCAAAGGTTGGTTTAGATAACTTTATAGGTTAGGGTATTCTTTAAGCATAAGTGACATTACCATAATGGTTAGGATTTCAGAAAGAGTCATAGTTTTTAGATAAAGTGAATGAGTAAGTATATCTTACTCATTAGTACATGATGGTTCTGTTGATATACTCACACTGACATTTCTGTTTTTAGTGAATGGATGGCTCTAGCAGGCACCAAAGAGACAACAGGTTTGAAGGAAACTGAGGTGGTTCTCTGATTAAGATACTAGATAAAATGGAGGATTCAATGAGGAAACTCGTGGTTGTTCTAAACTAACTATCAAGGAGTCATGATCAACCACTTGAAACTTGGTACGTTCTATAATGCATCATGTACGAGATGACCAATCGATGTGGAAGTTCAGGTAATAATTATAAAGGTAACCATTAGAGTTTATATGATCCTTACTTTTGAGGTAATTATGGGTTACTCTATGATATGATGGAAAATGAAAGGCATGAGATAAACATGAGGTTAAAATATGTTATGATTTTTTTGAAGATTTTATCTCATTTTGGGGAATGTTTTAAGAGTTATATAGTTTTGGAAAAAGGACAACACGCAGACCGTGTGACAACCCGTCACGTCGGACAAAGCTGCAGGAATCGAACCCACAACCAATGTGCAACTGGTATTTATCGCCTACCACTGGACTACATGAAGTCCCTGGTTAGTTTGACTTATTCTTTTTAGTTAGATTATTTTAGGAAACAAGAGTAAGTTTATTTTGGGTTATCTATGGAAATTATTAACCTATCATGGAGGATATGTGATTAGGTTAATTACTTTTCAATATGAGAATTTAAGAGCAACTGATGTTATTTAGAGATAAAAGTTAATTTGTACCTTGGAAGTCTATGTGATTAAATCCTTAAAATATTTGGGTTTCAATCTTAGTTTAGTTTACTTTGAAGAATTTTATGGAAAAATTGTTTATCGGATGGTCCTCGTTGAACTTTGGGTTTTGTTGGACAAATTTTGGAGATTAAGCATAGATTTTCTTTTTAAAGGGTTATCCTTTTCTGGATTATCTGATCTTGTACTGACCTCTTTGGTTTTGGTTTTGGTTAAAGCCTAAATGCATGGGAAGTATATAGTTCTCTTTGGTGGATTAGGTGATTCTCTAGAAGTTGATTATAGTACTCTTAATATGAACAAGTCTTCCTAAATACTCATCTTTTGGAGAAAATATGAGTTTGTGTAAGGAATCTAATAAAAGTTGAAAGTCAAAATGATAAGTGATTATGTTTCCTTATGAATAAATTCCTCAATAAAAAGTAACTTAAAACAAAAATGTTGTCTATTAACTTTTCCTACTGGGGAATCGAATACCGTTTAACCCATCACAGGTTTGTGATTTTCTTATGGTTAACTTTCTCCTAGACATGTTTACTATCACTCTCCCTCAAGAACATGACCCTTTGCTTTTTCTTCCATGTCCATGTTTTCCTACACGGAATCCTATTATGGGTTAACTCGGGTGACCTCTTTACTTATCTTTCTTTATTTTAAAGAGATTGTTTTACCGACTCCTGTTCCGATGTGGGACTTTCAAGGATGTTTCCAAGCTCAATTTTAAAAATTGCGAGGACGCAATTCCCAAAAGGGGGGAAGGATGTAACACCCCAGGTAAATAAAGAATATGACATTTTCATATTTATCCATATTTGATAATAAAATATTAATATTACTTTAAAGGGGACGCTATGCTCGATGGCGTACCCAACACGCAACAACGAGTTTCTTAGGAATCTTACATTGCACTCTAATAATAAAATAAAATTATTTTAAATGGTAGTTAACATGTAGCCATTGTATTGGCGGGAATAGATAGAAATAACTAAAATATGATTATATATGTTTTTAAATGTTTTTACATTTATCCAATAAAAGATAAAGGCTTAAAATACGAAAAGAATTTAATTTTAGGCGTATATGCCCTAGTTTTCACTAAAGGTTCACTTATCACTTTTTGAGAGCGAACCGTCATTAAATATAGTTTTGTTCACTCTTATACATTCTATTGGACCAAATAAAACTCTTCTTTAGAATTGGGACATAAAAATTTACTTTGTGTAAATTTTTGGTATCTTTTCGATAAGGTTCATTTTTTAATGAATAGTGTAAAATGTTGTATTTTAATTCAAAACCTCTTTTTAATATAATTTATTTATATGATTAGATTATATTTTTAATTGGTTTTAAAGTGAAATTAGAATATATTTTTACCATTAAATCCAATAGTGGTCGTTGGAATTAATTTCACTTTGAAATCATACTTAAACTAGTGTCAATCTTTTGATACTTATTGTTTCATAAAAACACGCTATTTCCTCTGACCGCGGGAATTAATTATTAAATTAATTAATGTGACTTATATGTTTTGAATTTTGTAAAATAGACTTCATTTTTGAATTCGGAAAATCAAATATAGCTTAGGGTGAATTTTTGGGATTTTTCTGAAAAACTTCAATTTTTGATGAATAGTGAAACCACTAAGTGGTACTTATAAAAACTGATTTTTCGTTTAAATGAAATTTTACCACTTCTGTGTTTTGAATTTCAAAAATCTGACATACATGGTTTTCATTAAGATGTAAAATGTGGTTCAATGAGATTAAAATTTTTTTGGTGAAGAGTAACTTATTAAGTTTTTAATCGCGATTAGAGGTAATTAGTGTAGTTTAAGGTAAGAATAATGTTTTAATAAAATAAAATGACCTAGAAACATGTCCTACCCTCATTGGATGAGTCATGGCCGACCCAGAAAATCCATGGGTCAACATGGGGACCCCATGGAACCACTTTGGTTGGAAAATGACATAAATACCTTTTCATTTAATGTTAAAGTAAAAATGACACAAACATGAGATGTTTTACTAAAACAATTTTTAAATGGGGTTATACAAGTCAGATTTTTTACTATAAATAGTCATTGGAAAGATAAAAGTATTTCCTACATCATAGTATTTTTTTTATAATTTTTACACATTATATAAATTAAATTATTTATGACATCATGATGATGCAGCGATGACCTCATTATTTAACGATTTAAATAAAATGGAACGATAATGTAATATCTAAGACCTACACATGTCCAAAACCTATTGGATGAGTGTATTTAGAACCCTTATCACCTTATCCTAGAATTATATCAATGTGGGACCTCTTAAATCCGAATATCATTTTAAAATAAAGTGACGTTTCTTTACTTTCCAAGAGTGCCCCTCCTCTCCTCTTATAAAAGGCCCCCACCTCTACCTCCTTACCCACACTCCCAAAGCCTTTGGCTCGGCCAAACCCTGCCCATTTTGTCTCCTGAATTCCCTCTCTTACTCCTTGAAGCCTCACTTTGGTCAGAAGTATTCCCAAGGATTCCTTTTAGCTCAAACCAAAGGGAGTTACCCGATTTTAAGGTAATGTTTTCACTTGAGTCCTTTTGTTTTATTTTGCTTCTCCAACCCCCTAAACTCATTTTATTCATTTATTTTGTAACAAATACAGTATCTTCAATATAATAGGATGTAGGATTCAAGATACACTTACACACACCTACATCTAATGGTTAAAGAACATACTGTTTCCGTGGATGGTGAATTTCTGCCTCACGAAACGATGATTGTTCAACACTCATATAACACCTTCAAAGGTGGCCATTAAGATGTCACTATATTTATATATGATATATAATATGTTTATGTTTTACTTAAGCTTATGTATTTTTCATTTGTGTCTTACCTTTATGGCTTCCATTATGGGTATATGCGATATCTTCATTTTAGGAAGTGCGGACTACCTCCCCCTCAAAGTGATGTGATTCGTTAATGCCATACGTGGGACGTATAAAGGATGGATTTAATGTTATTATATATTATGTTATACTGGAATTATAATATACCTCTATATCATTATTATTTCTTTCCATTAAATTATGAGATAGAAATGAAAGTAGCATTCATGCGTACGTACGGCTTACCGTCTCCATGAACGGTGCATTTAATTTATTATCCCCAAATGTAATGTACTATTATAACTACATGTATATAAGGGATATATATGATGAATGATACATCTAAATTATGAATATAATTCTGGAATTAAAATATATATACCTCTCATTCAGTTTTAATTCCATTAATATGACAAAGAAATGAAAGCAGTGTTCATGCGTACGTACGACTTACCGTCTCCATGAACGGTGCATTTCATTTCTTACCTCTAAATGATTATGTGATATTATAAATACATGTTTATTCTAGATATATATGATATATATGATATCCAAATCAGGAATGTCATTCTGGATATAAAGAACCTTTGACCACACGAAAAACATGTAATTGTAAGAAGTCAACTTTCGACTTAAGAACCAAATATCGACAAAACAAACATTATTAACTTAAATGATTACATAATGTTGATAACATGGCAATAAGTGATATAAAAGCAATAATGAACTTGAAAATGGTTCTTAAGAAAATAGAAATTAACTCATGTTTATTATTCAGGACGTTAAAGAACGATCGAGTCAAGTCGGACCCGAGGTAAGGGATCCTACTCCTCTCTTTCTTTTTAAGTACACTATTTTATGTCATTCTGTTTAAAGCTCATATTTCTTATTTTTGGGATGTTATTTTATATTACTCTTACTGTAATTTTTATGTTCATGTTATGAGAGAACCTATTCTCTCTCATCAATCCATTTTGGAAGTTTTTAGTGGCGCTGTTAGGCTGCCGAATTTTCGTAAGAGATCTAACCTCTCTCTTTCTTTTTAAGTACTCTCCTTTATGTCACTTCTTTTAAGCTCCTCTTTGTTATCTTGGGGGATGTTCTTTTATACTCATCTTTCTATAAAATTTATGTTAATATTATGAGATACCCTATTTGATCTCATCAATCCATTTTTGTAAGTTTTATGTGGCGTCGTTAGGCTGCCGAGTTTTCGTAAGGGATTTTTCATCTCACTTTTATTCCTGTGAGATTTATGATACATTTTCCAGAATTTCCTTTTAATGGTGTATGTACTGCCCATTATTTTACTCATTGTGTAATATACTTTCATTTAAGAGTATTTACATCCATGTTGTATTGTCCTTCTTTCACGGGGTGTATGTTTCAAAAGATACCGATGTCGGTAAGGGAACCTTTCACCCTCCTCTTTTTAAAAGACTTTTTTGTTATGTCTTTTAATTCACATACTATTATGTTGGGATATGTTCTTCTATATCCTTATTGATTCCATGTGATGAGATACCCTTTTTATCTCTCATCAACTCATTTTCTAAATTTTGTAGTGACTCCATTAGGTTGTCAAATTTTTGCAAGGGAACTTCGTAACCCAAACATTATTCTTTGGGATAAAATTATACTCCTTGAATATGTCCTTATATGAATATGTGTGAATAACCTCTGATTGTTTTACACTTAATATCCACTTATATTTGGTGTATACGTTTGTCACACATAATTATGCAATTGATTTATCCTTAAACCAAGGATACCGTCTTTGTAAGGGTCTTCGTCTCAATCTCCATTCATTGAGGCATATTTTGTTTTATACACAACCTTATTTTATACGGTGTATAAACCCCTTTGACTTTTACGTTTATTCAAAAGGAACCTTTTTTCTACGAAGCGTTTTACTAAATGACAAAAAAGAATTTTTCTTTTTACGCACGCGGTGACAACGACCTTTTCCGCCACCTCGAGTATTATTTGATCTTTGGCTTCCTCAACAAGCCGTAAAGTTTTTAAAATAGAATAAATACCATATAATTATTTTTGTATTTTGGTATTGAAAATGGTTTTGATAAAGGATTCTATTATGTCAATATATTTAAATGATATATTGTGATTGAAATGTGGAAATGTTATCATTCCTTTATGTTGGTTTTATGTGTTATAATTTTATAATGGTACTTGGACATTTTATGGGTGGTTACATGATAAACCATATGATGGGTGGTGCCATGAATACCAGGACGGGTGGTTACGTTATAACCTCCAATGCATTGGATATGTAATTCGGTCGTATGGGTATTCCATTAAGTATGTATGGAAGTTGTCCTTATGGCTATTCCATTAAGTGATATGTGTGGAAGTCTACCGTATGGTTATTCCACTTAAGTATGTTTATGTCCCAAGTTAACTTTATATGTTACATGTTCTTTATATGGGTTTTATGGTAATACTTTGGTTACAAAAGGGTAAGTAATGATATTTTATTCAGGGAAGATTATTTACTACTTCATGAAGGTGAAGGTATTACTTTGATAAAGTATACATGGTTTACGTGATGTTTGAAAAACTAACAGTTTTCATTCTTTGTGTATCCCTTACTGAGCTTTTTATGCTCACCCCAAGTTTTTTTGAAATATTTTTCACAGGAATTAATGTGGAATAGGTTCAAGGACGGGATCAAGGGAAAGTCATGCTATATAAAACATGGAACTAGACATGTCTCTTTTTAAGAGTTTTTATTTATTTTATGGAAACATAGTAGAAGTGTCTACTTTGTAATCTTTTGAGATGTAATAGTTATGTCCTAATTCTCTAAAACTCTAAACCTGAAAAGATCCTCAATGTGAATTATTCATTTAATTCAATATTAAGTAAGGTTTAAGGCTGGGGCCTTATATGTGATATAATTACCTAGTGATGAATTTGTAGGTTGATGAGATACCACTCATGAGAATGAAACTGTCATAACAATGCATGCATGGTTGGTGGTGTGATTATATGGAATGGAATGGTTATGCCAAATGGAACTTATGGAATGGTTTTAATGTATTTTTTGATTGATTTTTCTGAAAAATAGATTTTATTGGAAAACCGGTTGATATGGAATTGTTTATAATTAGTTATAAACTATTTTCGAATATTCTGTATATAATGTGTTATATAAATGTTTCTATCTTTTCTATCCTAGTGGTGTGAGTAGGGAAGTCATTGGGGGAAAACCTACTGAGTATTAGTACTCACCCCCACTTTAGAATATTGGTTATTTTGCAGATCTCATCTATTGGGATATGGGAAAAGGTGATGTATGACACCTCTTTATCACTACCTCATAATACTTAGGTTGTTTGGGGATGTTGTAACATGTAGTTTGTGGAGCCTTGGAGTAATATGGTTGTCTTTGAGTTTTTATAGTTTTTCTTTCACTATTTACTTTGATATTGTGGTATTCTGTTGTGGTACTTGATTTTAGTATGATTTTGATAGATGAAATTTTGAGTTGCATTTCATTATTTTCATGCATCATAAAGTGGTTTCTTTGGTTATGGATTGTGTGGTTAGTTTTTTTATTACAAAAGTTAAAATCTTCCCCCACATGTATTGATGTCCTTCAACATTCATTGCTAGCCTTTGGCATCTTGGGGATGTCCCTTAAGGCTTAGTAACGTCTCACCACCCTCTCAAGCCAATTAGAAGGGGTAGAATGTTATAAGTAAACTTTTTAGTATCAAATTCACAATCTTATTCTTCATCATATTTAAAAAAAGATTCTTTTTTTTTGGATTTTAAGAATTTTCTATCTTTTCCCTTGAAATTGGATTTCTAATTATCATCATGTTTCTTCCAAGATCTACTTTATCTTATTTCATCCTCATCACTATCTTCTTAATTTTTTCTTCAATGAAAATTGGAAGCAATGTTCCCAATGTCTCCACATTCAAAATATTTCAAGGGATGTTTCCCTTTAAAATTTTATGTACAAATTTTACATTATTAGAAAACAAGGATAAAAATTCATTAAGAATTTTACATACCTCATTTTCAGATTCAGAGTCCACACCCTCTTCAAATTCAATAATTTTCATAGACACTAATTCCTTGGAATCATTAAAGGACATTTCTCAACTAACTATTATTTTACCTTTCATAACTTTCTCCCTTATCATTTTATAAATAATGAGAGTACTATAATGATCATCCAAAGATTGAGTTTTAGGATATCTATCTTCCGAAGTTGAAGCTTTGGAATCAAACATAACATGAATAATTCTCAATATATTTTCAATAATATTTGAGTCTTCTGGATTTTTACCATGACATATTATGGTGATGGAAATATCATTTACCTTTATAAAGATGTCACCAACAGATTCATACTCACCCGTTTTGATATTTGCACACTTTAGCCTCAAGAGTTGTAACTTGGATTTCTTTACCTTTTTATTTCCTTTATAAATGTTATTTAATTTTTCCTAAATACCTTTAGTAGTAAAAACTCCCTTCACTCTTAAAAACTAACTTTTAGATAGTGATGAGAGTAAACCATATTAGATCTTCAATCATTCTCTAGATTCTTCTTGTCCATAGATGTTTGGGGATATTTTTCATCAAGAGAAGGAAATCCATCTGTAGAAACTTACAAGAATTCATAACCAAGATATATGTGATATGGAAACATTCTATATTTTCATATATGATAGTTCTTTCAATAGAATTATAGAATCCCATTACACTTCACACAATTCAGATTTTCTATACCGACATATCTTCAACAAAATATGTAAAGAGTAAACCAAGGGAACCTTCGATCTAGTACTAGTTTAAAAGACCTAACCAAGATCAATGTATCACTAAGAGGGGGAGGGGTGAATCAGTTATATTTTTATTCTTTTAAGTTTCATTTCTTTTGAAACAACCTTATCCACCTATTAAATATTTGTCAATTTTAAAAAAACATTCATACATCCACGTGAACATAAGTATTTAAAAGGTTCACTACTTAATAATTATAGCGATATTCTTGGCATGGTTTGGAAGAAATCCAATACTTTACAATCCTCTAAAAAACAATCCTTTGTGTGGACACAATATTTAGGATATACCCTTACACTTGTGTATCACTATGATAAATACAAAAACACATGCACTTCTTCTAGAACAAATGATATAAACCATGTTTGTGTAAGAAGTTAAGAAACTATAAAAAGTTTGTTCAAAACAAGTTGTTGTGATGCTTTATCAAATTACAATTTTTCAATTCTTCAAAATAAAAATCTCCACCTTCCTACCTAGAAAAAGATAGAAATAACCTTTTTGGACTTCTTATAAAAACTCAATACGATGGCTCAATCTAATTTCTCAGTCTTATTTCCCAATCTAGAAAATAAATAAGGAAAAAATACTTTGAAATTTTTTTTGAACCAATTCAAACTTTCCATGTAAAATTACATCTAATGGCTCGGTCTGATCCGGTAACCCTTTCTTCTTCTTCTTCTTTCTGAAAAAATTCTTTAGGAAAACTTAGTCTGGAAACTTATTCTCTCTTCCAAATCATTAAGCACTCTATATTTTTCTTCACAAGTGAATAGTATAACTCAAAGAATTCACAATGTACTTTCTTCTATTTATAGGGGTTCTAGGAGAGGATTGTGAGAGAAAACACTTTCACTTTCCCACTTACCCAAAATTGTAGAATCTCGAATTTCATTTTATTTTGACTTCATCTTTGATTCTTTTAGTGCTTATTATATATTCTTGATTCTTCTCGAACCTTCTCGAATATCCTCATAAGTTCATATTTATTCAAACATTCTATGAATTCTTCAGTCCGATACCAAGGTCATTATGATAAAAACATATGGTCACTCCGATTTCTTGACCTACTTGAAAATTAAAAAGGAACTGAAGAATTCTTATTATGATGCTCTGTATCAACTTAAAACAATTGAGTGAATTCTCATTCTGATTCTTTGTATCAACTGTAAGACATAAAAATTTGAAACCATTCTTACTTTACCATTGTTTCAACTTCATTAGACTTCTGTTAATTTTATTTTTCTATAAAAATTATTCTAACATCTAAAGATATTAAAACCCCTCAGAAACACTTCAACACCAGCTTCAATCCTTCTTAATAACACTTTTGAAATAACTTCGTAACATTTCACCTTTTCGTCAAATGGTCACAATTTCCTCATACTGTGTTCGATGACTTATCGGTGACAGCCTATGCATGATGGATTGATTTATGTCCTTATTTGATGTATCAGTGTTAGGTCATGTTAGATAAATCAGTACCAATTATTTTATGATGATTCTTTACCCACTTGAGAAACAAACAAAACATTTTTTCCTTTTCTCTTGACCTCATTGAAACAAAATCAAGAAACCAAATGAAAATGGTTATCCACATTGTTTAGAATCATCTGGTTGATTGGTCTCTGATTCCATTTTCAATCACCAATCCAAAATATCTCCCTATACTAATCCGCATCAAAGAATTAGTTATAAAATTAATTTGATAGATTGGTGGAACCCCATGAATAATGGACTGGGGTCAACAATGACTTCTTTCTTCTAGTTTTTTTCAGCTATCAACGGATCCTTATGAGTTGTTCATTTGGTGAATCAAATAGCCTGAAAAATTGGAAAATCCAATGGATCAGTTAATCAGTGCTTCAACAAAAATTATCAACATTTTATCTTTCAAAAAACTTCTACTTGTATATTTCATTCATCATGAATTTATGATCATTTGTATTGTCATAACATCATCTAACATAATGTATAAAACACATCATGTCCCTTTTCTTTCATAAATTTTAGATCATAATTTTATAGGTAACTCATGATATTGAAAGCTTAAAAAATAGAAAAGAATCATCATATTTTTCATGGATTCATTCATACATTGATACATTTCCTCATATCTATTGAAACTTTCATTTTGTACAAAATGTTAGTATGGAATCCAACTTCTTCTAGAAAAATTATTCCGAACAGCAAACCAAAACCAATGGTTCTTCATATCAAAACAGTGTCTGATCTCCTGATTACGATGAACCTTTCATTACAATTATTTGATCACTAAAAATTTACTATGTGAATTTATTTTATCTTAATGACAAAAAAAATACAAAACAATCATCAAAAATATTTTCAGCATCCAAAAACAAATTACAACCAACTTGGTCCCAACAACCTTAACAATAATGATGATGCCCCAGAGGAAAGTACTCCTACTTTGACTCTATATTCTAAGGAGACCTCTGCATCACAATATTGATCCAAAAATTCCCCCTCTTCATAAAAAAGAAATATAAATTCCTATAAGGAATCAACAAAATCATATGGGGTTAGCATTTCTCTTGACCTTAGTGATAACTGATAAGAAATGGATTTTATCTAAATTTTTTATGATGATAATTCCAACACTTTGGAACTATTATCCTTTATAGACACCACCTAATCATTCATAGAAGATAAAAATTATCTCATATTATATTTTGGACCTATAAATGTCTCTTTATCACCTAATTATACCAAGGTTAAGTAAAATGGAGAGGAAAGAGACTATGTAAAGAGTGCCACAGACTATAAATCTCTTATGTTAGTACACTTTAGACCCAGAGAAACCTCCCCATTATTTAAAAAGGACTAAAATTTCCCCACATAGTCTCTCAATCCCTGAATCATTCCTTCGTCACTTTATTAAACTAAGAAATAAGTAGAAGAATAAGATGAGGATTATTTTAGAGACTCACCTAAAATATTCAAGGAAGGTATCTCCACCACCATTAATGAGCCCAAGAAACTAAATATGGGTATATAAGAAGACCCATGATCAACTTTAATTAGTTCTTCCATGACTCCTAAAGAACAAGAGACATATGTCTCTTTTTTGAACCATAAAAAGAATGTATTATTTTATAATTACACATAAATATTGGGGTTGATCCTGATGGGGCCACCAATCATTTGGGTATGCCTGAAGATCATAATGGTTATTAATAGGGGGCTAGACTGACAGAAAATTCTTTTTTTTATTTTTGAAAACACTTTTTGGTTATGTGAGAACCAAACAAGAGAAACAAACTGAGACACCATGTCCAAGGGGATCCACCATTGCAGAAAAATCCCAAACCAACACAAAAAAAAAAAACAAGAAAAAGAAGCATGTCCAAAGAAAACCACCATTACAGACACAATTGAGGCAAAGTGAGAACCAAACTCAAGAACTTCCAAGATCCAAAACGCAATAATCAGATCTTCCAACACCATCCCAATTTTCCAAAGAAACCTTCGAACCAGCCCAAAATGGAGGCATGTGAAAAGGGAAATGCCCAAAGAGCAGGGGAGAATCATAAAGTGACGTTGTATGACCCTAGATAACAAAACAGAACCACAAAAGGGCAAATGTCAAAATAGGTGAGACCAAGCAATGAAATTTCTCAATGGCCGAGAATTCCTGAGGTTTCGCTCTATGACCTCGTAATGACACAGGTAAACATTTACCCTGCATGTTTCAACCCTAAAGAAAAATGAACTGAAAAGGAGAGGACATCGTCGGTACCAAGCATTCCTCCATCTGGCCATCTGCATATGCATACTAACTCTGGAAAACAAACAATGTCTCTGCCTCCAAGAAACCATCAACCCGATCGTTCCTTCGACGTTCATCCGTGTGCGCGTACAGGACCATGATGTCAATGATGCTACGCGACCAAGGGGACCTACAAAACAAACATTATAGGAGAGCGATGCCGAAACAAAAGATCTGTAGTCAATGCGTCTTCGAAGGATGAATTGTGGAGGAGTCTTCACCGACAGAGCACCTGAGACATCACTGGGCCTGCGGATGCAAGGAAGCTGATGTCGCACCACACCAGGTCGACATCCTCTATCAAGACCAAACGAAACCACCGAGCTCAGATCAAAAACCTATCCGAGGAAAACTATAGAATGAAGCCTATGCTGCTTCTTAGAGGCCGAAAGATGGAGAGGCACACAGTGATAGGTACGACGGACGAGACACTATTTCTAGACAGAGATGCGGCGTCGTGTGAGGAGTAGCCGAACGGACGTCAGTTGCGTCGTGTGAGTGGGATCTGTATGGAGGAACGGTGATGCAGCTCACAGGGGAGCCAATGGGGGCGGGATGAAGCAGGGAGGATGATGCAAGGGAAGGGAGGTGGAAACCCTAGTCCGAGAGTGCTCCCGAGGCTACATCGCGCCTCTTATGTGCTCATAAATAGGTGTCTAGGATAATTCATTTTACTCATGCTATAAAACATGATAATTAAGTAAATATGTTTATCAAATCCCACTTCATTCGATAAGTTTAGTCCCTAAAATTTATTTCTAGCATCTCCCTTATCATGAGTATGAATATGAAAATTAGTGTTTTTATAAACTTCATGGACCTCAATCATACTTTCCCAAAGGATTAATTCCCTTTTCAAATCATAGAACTTTTTATTGATGCAACTTCTGGGATCTAATTCCTTTTCTTTATTAATAAATATTCTGGTTATAACCAGATTTGAATGGCCCATGAGGATGAGAATTCCACCACCTTTAGGGATCCCTAAGGGGTTTATTTTAACTGAGTTATTACCTTTTTATTTGATGGATGATGTTTCCATAAATCAACATTCCATGCATTTTATTTTCAGGAATTTTCAAGAAAAAACCATGGAATGTTATGTCCATGATCTAGTGGTTAAATATAAAAAGTTATTTGATCATCTCACAGATCCTAAATATGTACTCAATGAGATAAAACAACATAACATGATGATGACCCCATAATATGTGATTTCAAAGTGACATCATGATAATTTATTGGCTTTGTCGTATGTCATATAGATATTTGAGTCAACCTTGGGAAGACCAAGGTGATGCTTAACATGCCACCTCCTTATAATCTTAAATAGTTGAGTGTGATTTAATGGTAACTTTATTACATAATATAATTTATATAAAACAAAACTGGAGCGTGATTACCCTTCACTAAACTCATAATCAAGGGAGTCATTTATATACGGGACAAATATTTTTATGAGGCTTTTGAAAATATCAAGATATACCTCTCGATCCAACCATTGTTGATTCCACTAGTAGATGGGATGCCACTCATTAAGTAGATTAATGGGGTAATATTACATTAAGAAAGTTGAATTGATTCTCCGAATTGATTATTTGTGATGGTTGGTTGAAGAATTCCCTTTTGAGCTGACACATTTCCATGTTCCACATTCACAAAATTTCCTGGTTGATACATTGGCTAATGAAGCCACATTATTGGATGATCCAAACCCATATGAGACTATTATCACCATTTAACTATGCATGGTAGTGTTCCCATTAATTGGTAATGGAATAGAATAGATTGATGATATCAATGCCTCCTTTGAAAAAGTTGAGCCCATATCCTCACCAAATGATACAACTATTGAATTGTTGTCCCTCATGATGTAATATCTCAAATATGGAATTCTTCCATCAGATTGTGCTAAGAAAGAATCAATTAAATGATGTTATATAAATAGAATCATTTATGATGCCCAAATTCTCATATAATCCTTTATAAATGATGTTTGGATTGGTTTCTTCTTAGATTCATTAAAGGAGGATAGATCTGTGTTGTCATGCAAGAATTCAACATAGGAACCTACTGTTCTCATCAATCTAGTACTAAGATCTCCCATCATATTAGGGGGATTTTATACTTTTTTACCTCAATGACATATAATTCCATGGGATTCATTATAAAATTTCATTCCCACCAACTACACAAAAAAATAATCCATTAACCCCTAGAATTTATACACACCACAAAATATTATTTTCCATTCACTATCTAGGGAATGGATCTCTTGAGAACATATCCCATAGATATAGCCAGAAAGATCAAGTATATTTTTACTACCACCAATTTCTTCTTCATATGGGATAAGGAAATATCCCTCAAAGAAATTGAGATGAATCCTATCATTATCTTTTTGAATAAAAACATCATTACAATATTGGGTTTCCCTCATAAAATACTGATTAACAATGGCATTAATTTTTGATCTTATGATTGGAAAATTATAGATCAGAATTATAGTATTCAATTTAACCACTCATCTTACTAAAATGAAGTGGAAAATGAAAATACTGATGATTTATAAAAGACTATATATAATATAGTTCAAAACATAGTTGGTACAGATAAGAATTTCTGGCCTAAAAAAATACATTATACCTTGTGGGCCTACCACAACATGAATCTTACTTCTATGGAAGTGAACCAATATTTAATTATATATGGGAAAGAGGAAGCCCTACCCATCGAGGTCCATCTTCCCTTCCTTTAAAATTCTATATACAACTAGTTTTATAAATATTAAAATTATTATAAGTGGATTGGTGATCTGAACGACATGATGAGAAAAAGGTTTCAAACATTTCACAAATTAAAAGTTCATTAGATCCAGTTTCATGATCTTACTATAACAAAATTATCCTTAATTTGTTCCTAAAAAGAGAGTTTCTATTGGTTCTTAGGGCTATGATAATACTACGAAAGAATCCTTGTAAGATCAAACCAAAGTGGTAGGGAACTTAAATCATACAATGTTTCTACTCTAATGAAGATTACTTATTGACCCCTATAAACATATAGGGAATGAAACCACCAACAAATACAAGGTTTCTCAAGAAGTACATTGCATAATTATCTCATCAGTTCATTATTCATCCCGACCACATGATAATAAACTATGCAATACATGGTTTAGCTATATGACTTTAAACTACATATCATATTGTTCTCATCATATGATGTTAAACTTAATGGTCATTTTAGTAGTCGCATGATGTAAAACCATAAAATAAATTCTTCAAAATGTGATGTTAAACAACATTTTTAACATCCTAACTATAATAAGTTAAAATATATTTTAAGAATACTCATCAGATGATACTAAACCATATGAAAACCTCTATATCATGGATTCCAAATATCATGTCATTTTTTTTAAAATTTTACTATCATGTATCTTCATATGGTGTGAATGATTCCCCAATTACCTCTTATTTATCCCACTGAGCATGTCTCAGGTGTTCTTATAGATATTGGCCTATCAATCAATTTGGTGTAACTAAGAGCACCATGACCAATGATTGGAGGAAAAATAGTCTACCTTGTATGACCATAAACTACTTAGAGAATTCCATTTTACATGACCTAATTTCATTATATAGGACTGATATCTTTGTAGGAATCCTTAGTGAAAAAAACTATAAACAAAGAATATCATTTCCTCAATCCTTTCATATGATCTCGATCTATGAAATTTGATTAGTTTTAATAACTACACGTGTCTTGATTCCCAATTACTTTAGGATACATAGTGATGTTAGAATCTTTTATCCTTGGACCATCCACAAATCAAAAAGAAAAATTCCTCCTTTACTTGTATATATTATATATTTTTATAGAGAATTTCTATCCAATAACTATGTATATCTTTACTCTTGATCTGACAGAATACCATGTAATGGATAGATCCTATTTCTAGGGCCCAACCAAAAATATAATTACAAAAACTTCCCTCCCCAACTATACGTCGGTGTTTCCAATGAAGACTCATTTATGGAAATACAATGAGAAATGAGATAACATAAAAATTACTCCATCCAAACACCAGTTGAATATCCAGAGGACTATTTTATGGTCAGATGTCCCAATTTTTATGTAGTGACATTAAGAACATATTTCATGATATTAAAATTCAAAATATATGGCCCACCCTACATGACCCTAACTTTTTCGGAGGGGGCCATCATATAGGAGACATTACCTATATGAGAACTAGATCCATGTAAAGATACCTATTATATAATCCCTAACATAAATCTATGATTGGATTGATTTCTCCATTCATGTGGATAACTTTATCTTCTATCCCAAGAATGAGTTATAGAGATTCTCTTAGTTCCAATTCATTATCAATAATAAAATATAATAGTTTCCCCACTCATATATAAGATCTCCATTTACATAGGGGTCCCTTTTCTAATTCCTCATCACATGAAATTAAACTACATGACATGTGGTCAAACCTTCATGACTTTAAACTATTCAAAGATTCCCCTATATGTGGCCTAGTTTCTTTATATTAGAGTTATATCCATGTGAGGGTACCCATCATAGACTAAATCTATAAACTAACATCAAGATACAATGCCCCTTTATTAGTGTTTTATCCTAACATCTAGTGAATCACTCTAAAAATAAGGACTATGTATGACCATATTCAGGCTACGTACTTGAAGCCCATGTTCAGAACCTAGCCACAAGTCCATATTCTTTTACTCCAATTTAGAGTGAACTATGTCAGCCCATTTATGTTTGAACCAAATCTAAAATACATTCATCGTACTTTTTTGACAACATTCTTTATAAATCACAAATAATGCTTTGGGTGTCTTTGATTGCTACAATCCTTTCATTGGATATCATCAATGAGTGCATTGAACTCCAAAGGAAAATTTTTACTTGATTATGAATATTAAACCCAAGATATGTCTTTATATATGCACCCTCAATATGTCCTTTCAACTAGAGGTATCATTATACTAAAATAGAAGATCCTTTTATTTTTATATACCTTCACAACATCATAATATAACCCATTTTTCAAATATAGTCCATGGTCATACCCTTTGTACCTACTCCATGTCACTACTCCTTATCCAAGAACATTAAGTTGTAATTGAAAACATCACCACTTCATGTTCAATAGGTATTGGGAAATTCATATCCTTTGGGTCCCATTTGGATTTTTTCTCTTATCGATCAGGTCCACACATCATAAAATGGGGGGACGTTCCCCTTTAGATAGTCTATTATGGAATTGGTCTCTTCGTCCATGTCTGGTCAACTTTCCCCATTGTCACTAAATAGATTGTGTCAACAAATTTTTGTCCAAGAACTACGAATTTAAACTATTTCCACTTACTTTATGTGATATTTTATACTAACATGGGTCTCTCAATCTACATCAGGTTAAATTTCCTCTTTTACACTAAATATTTTGTCTCAACTATCAGAGTTGGTGTTCCTAGAACCAACTATTTGAACTTTAAGTATTGGTGGGAAGTAGGTTATGTTGGGTGATTCACGAATGACATGTTATTAATGGATAATTTAAGGAATGATTTGTCCCTTCCATTTATGGAATTTGATATCTCATCCCTTTGATTGAAATAGAATCATTTCCCTAAATTCCATGGCTATGGTGTAATGATGAGTTTATTTCAGGTAGTCAAAGAATGACGTATCAAGATTATATGTTGATGACAATATCATGAAACCTGCTTGACAAGATATTGTGACAAAGGGATTATATTACATAGAGAGAGTTCGTATGTGGATGTCATCTTTGTGACTTTAAGTTCATTCTCATGGGGGCCTTGACCCATTACTAGACAATAATCTTGGACTTTATTCAAGATCACCTAATGCCAATGAGAAAGAATCAAATAGGGTCACACACTAAGTGTTTCTGGTGGTCTCGATTAAATTATATTAAAATTTAATTAAAGGAATAAATATTATTCTCAAGACTGACGAATAATTTAATTCAAGTTATAATGATCTCATAAATTAAATAAATATTTATTCTTCAGATTTTTAATAAAATATATTTATTTATATTATTGAACATTTAATAAATATTTATTTACTAGTTTGTAAATAAAAATATTTATTTATGTGAATAAAATATTTTATTCGGGTGTTCAATAAATGGAAGCAGAGTTTGAATGGACCAAGACCATGTCTGTTGATAAATTAATTATCTATAATTTGGTAAATATTTTTTATCTAGTTGGTGAAGATATAATAATAATACTGGTATCATTATGTGGCACAAAATATCATTTATCGTTTCATTTTTCATAAGTTGGTGCACCACAAATCATCGTGTTGTTATTGTTATTATGTTTCACTGGTTTTCTCTAATTGTTATAATTGAATTTAATTTATTTTTCACAATTAAATATTGTAACTGAAACCCCATGTTGATTAATAGGCATGTGCGTTTATTGTGCCAAACCCTGGTGAATTGAGAATTGTTGATCGAAACATTTTCTCTCTCAACACCTATCATCTCTCCCTCTCAAGACTGAGATAAGTTCCTCCAGACTGAAGAACGAGCGATCAAGAATGATCGACTCAAGAAATTCATTTTGTTGTTCTATCACCCATAGAATGAGTGGCATTGTTTAGAGATGATTGGATAACATGTGGATCACCACTATAAGGATTCTACTTTGGATCCTCATGAGCGTAATAAAGATAATTTGGAAGGGTCATTTCAGATGATCAATTCTCATCAACGAAGAAAGTACCAATGAACCAGGTATTTAATTTCATTAGATATTAATTAAATTAATTATAAAAATGATGTGAAAGATACTCTCTCAAGGTTCCATTGTTTTTATTTCTTTTTTTAAATATTTGATTTAAAACCATGGATACTAGAGTTCATTTTCGTATAGATCCTGTATTTGTCATCAATTACAAAAAATGAAAAGTTGGGTCCCACTCAACGCTATGCTTCCACTACATCCGGATCTTAAAAGTTGTATCAGAGTGGGATCATCATCATTTATAATTATTTAAATAATTTATTTATTATTTATGCTTTAATAATTTTGTTTTTCAATTCATGTTTAATCATTATTTTAATAATAATTTTGAGATATTTTCTTCATCTTTTTTATTTGTCACAGATCTAAAAAAATTAATAATTTTTTGATTAAAATTAAATTGAGGATCTCATCAAGAGGCACCGACGATTCTGTCTATATAACACAATTGTACACATCGTGTATTCGGAGTTACACATCGATTAATTTTACATACACACCGTATAATCCAGATTACACACATTGTAGTTGTGTTCAATACATTCGAAGTAATTTGGAAATTACTCAAGCTGTGTACATTAATGACACATAGTGTAGTTAATTCTTACACTATGAGTTGACCAGGATAGACTAGTGCACAGTCATCTAGATCACACGTCGTGTGGTCCACTAGACATGGCATGTAGTCCCTTCGGGTCAAGGGCTAAACTGTGTATCCCATATATGGATAAGCCAGCTAGTAACTATGTAACTCCGAGACAACACGATGTGTGTCCCACTAGACATACCATGTACTCTGAGATTTCCTATGTATGCCTCACATGCCGAGTCCTTAGGCATGTACCTCAGATAAGATAGTTAAGGAATTACATGCTTTGTAGTTGGAACTACATGCCGTGTACTTCACCAAATTACAAAATATTAAAAATTAATGTTTCTGTAATGTTCATAATTACATGTCATGTAGATTCTAATGGGTGTTCACCATGTTACCTCCAATGGTATGGATGAGAATCAAAGGGAAATTCAAAAAAGGAATAAGATAAAATGATTGATTAATTAAAGATAATAATTAATTTATTTGAACATAATTTATCTTAATAATAACTATTAAAATAATTAATTCTAGTTTTATTAAATGCATAATTTGTTGCGTGTATGTGGACGATCATGAGTAAGAACAAACCTTTGTATGTGATTGGTTTCCTTTTAGTATATTTTAAATTAAAATATTGGCATGCATTCTATCTCTCCTCATTAAAATATAGGGCCTGTTTTCCCATGGTTTCTTTTATGTAAACACCATTTTTACTCCTTAATTTCATGTGAGTTAAAAATAATATGTAATGGATCGAGATCCCAAACTTATGGATGTGGTTCAAGTAAGAAGCTGGGGTGAAACCAATACAAGGAGATACAATGGTAGAGAGGTGGAAAGCTATAGACATGAACCATATATGGTTCAAGATGCTTCTCACATAGGTCAATGGTTAGTTTATCAAAAACCAAATAAACTAACCATTAAAAGATCTCATGATCATTTCCTTTACATTGTTTGATTTCTATCAGTTGCGTGGTTTGTTATTATGAATGTATTGTCACGATTACATAATTAATCAATTAATAGGCATTCAAGATGGAACTAAAATAAACCATGATTATGTGTAAATATTATCAAGACATGGTTAATCACTTATGTAAGTTCCAATTAATATTAAAAATCATGTGATAAAGATAATAAGGAAATTTATGTGTATGAGATAAAAATCCATTAATAAAATATTAAGTCAGACTAAGTCTCCTGTGGGTTAAGACTCAATAAAAATAAGTGTTTGCCCAACCCTTGTTGGGACACTTAATTTTAGAAAGGAATATCTTATAAATGTTTTTGGTGGACTTAACCATTTTTTTTCAAGAGGAGTATTCCCTTGGTAGACTTGGTTTAAATTTGGAGGTATGTGTTGAGGAAATCCAAGTCAAGATTTCAGGATTGGGGAGTCCACTCAATGGATCAAGGATCTATAAGCCCATATTTGGAAAATACCTTCATGCCTAAATACCTTCAAATAGCTTGACAAACCCTTGTTGGGGTTGTGTGAAGGGGAATATGAATCCTTTCCACTAGAATGTCCTAGAAACTATACATTCCAATCTCAATGGTGAGGGCCATTGATAATTGATAAAATAGTGGGAGACTTAATAAAATTAATTTATTATTTTTAATAAGATATAATCAAGAAAGTAATAATTATATACACTTTCAATTGTAGAAGAAAAATGAAAAACTCATCAACCACACTATCCCTACTATCAATAATGGATAAATAAAACATCCTCACTGGTAGTAACTTCCAGGAATGGTTTAGAATACATTGGGTTATTTTACACCATGAATGGAAATCTTATATGATGGAGTTCTCATTAACTAATATGCCTGCCCAAGAGGTGAGTAATAAATAGGTCATGTTCTATGAGAAACATATGAACAATGTGGTCTACATTCAATGTTTGATGTTATCATCAATGTATAGTGAACTCATGAAGCGTCAAGAAAACATGGATGCCTATATCATGTTTGAGCACCTCCATGGTATTTACTATGATAGAGAAATATATGAACAGTCTGAGATATCCAAGTCACTCTTTCGGAGTAAGCTTGAATAGGGTGCCCTAGCTGGGCCTCACATAGTCATGTTCATTGGATACATTGAGTGCCTGGAGGTTCTAGGGTTTAAAATCCCTGAATAACTTGGTACCATTCTCATTATCACATCACTCCCTCATAGATTCTCCAGTTTTGTTGTGAATTTCAATATGAACAACACTGAGAAGTCTCTACCAGATATTCTTATCTTCCTTCACCAAGTGGAAAAGTATATGAATCTTGAAAAAACTTTTATCCTTTTGGTGAATAAGAGGAAAGGTAAGGTGAATAGATTTACGCCCAAAGCATCTTTATTCCCTTATAATAAAATAAAGAACAAGGGGGATGGAAGGTAACATGAATCTGTTTGTTTTTCATGTTGAAAGAAGGGCCACTGGATGAAAAATTGTACCCATCTAAAAAAGTAAGGGAATGCTTCTGGTGTGTTTGTTATCGATTAAAATTTATTTGTTTCTATAAATTTGGTATTAGATATATCTTTTGGAGCTCAAATATATATCCAAATATAGTAACCAAGTAGATTAATGAAAATTTACCCAAGGGAGGTAGATCTATAGTAGAAAAAGAGCTAGACTTTCTGGTGTAGCTATCCGGGAATACCACCTCACATTGATGAATGGGAT
Organism: Viscum album; assembly: GCA_963277665.1. Lineage (NCBI taxonomy): Eukaryota > Viridiplantae > Streptophyta > Magnoliopsida > Santalales > Viscaceae > Viscum > Viscum album. Next base: position 683,458,958 of record OY728158.1, on the reverse strand, counting down.
GATCTTGGTATTAAAAGGATGTTATTATGTGTCTTCTATAACAAAAAAAATTATTTATGTATACAGACTAGATACAGATGGATCTATTTTCAATTTTAGAAATGAATTTTGGTTATTTTATAAAGATAACATTTGTTTTTGTAAGACACATTTATATAACATTATTTACATGTTGGATTACACAAACCAAGTAATTGAAATCGATAATAAAGCCACTTCACATGACTCATACCATACCCAACTTTGCAATCACTGGCTAGGTCATGTAAATGAGAAACTATTTAAAATGTTACATCAAGATAGATATTTAGATTTTTTCGAACTAAAACCACTTGGTGTATGTCACGCATGTTTACAAGGAAAAATGACCAAATCCCCATTTAGTGGGAAATTTGAAAGGGCCAAAGAGATTATTGAATTGGTTCATACCAATGCATGTGGACCATTTCCAGTTGAATTAAGGGGTGGGTACTCTTAATTAATAAATTTTACTAATGTTTTTAGTAGATATGGATATATCTACTTAATGAGGTATAATTATGATTCTTTTGATAAGTTCAAGGAATACAAGAATGAAGTTGAGAACTATCTTGGTAATAATATTAAGAAACTACACTCAGACTGAGGTGGAGAATATCTTAATAAAGACTTAAATAATTACTTATGGGTGTTTGGGATCGAATCCCAACTCACTCCTCCTTACACCCCCAGTGGAATGGTGTAAGTAAAAGGAGGAACCACACCTTGTTAGATATGGTGAGATAAATGATGAGTCATGCAAGTCTTCCATTATCCTTTTGGGGATATGCGTTACAAACAATGACACACATACTAAAACAATTACCTACTCGATCGATAAATGGTATTACATATGGGCATTGGAGTAGAAGAAAATCCATGTTATCAAATTTACATGTGTGGGGAAGTGAAGTGTTTGTTAAGGCCTCTTTAGGAAACAAACTCTCACCTCGAGGCACAAAGTGTACCTTTATAGGAAACCCCAAGGAATCAAGAGGATATTACTTATATAACCCATCATATAAAAAGGTTATAGTGGCAAGAAATTCCATATTCCATGAGAGGGAGCACATCTCAAAAAGATATAGTGGGAGTGAGATAGACTTTGATGAAGTCAAGGCTCAAGGTACAAAAGAGTTGGTACATGAGTAGATTCTACAAAGCCCTATGGAAGAAAGATCTGCTCCAAAGACACAAGTACTATGTAGGAGTACATGTGAGGTTAGAGAACTGGAACTATACAGTTTTCTAGTTACTGAGGATGGTGAATCATTATTAGTTGACAATAATGATCCTCTAACCTACTAGGAAGCGTTAAGTGGAATTGACATTGCCAAGTGGAAACTAGACCTGGATTCTAAAATGGATTCCATTTACCTAAAACAATTATGGATTTTGGTAGATCCTCCAGTAGATATAAATAATTTTGGTTGCAAATGGGAATTCAAGAAGAAGCTAGACATGGAAGGACAAGTTGGTACCTTTAAGGCAAGGTTGGTTGCAAAAGTTTTTAAACAGCATCAGGACATTGACTACAATGAAACCTTTTCACTAGTTACAATACTGAAATCCGTCAAAGGTCTACTATCCATTGATACTTACCATGAATATGAGATTTGGAAAATGGATGTCAAAATAGCCTTCCTTAATGGGAACCTTCAAGAATATGTCTATATGAAACAACATGAAGGGTTTGTGACTCCAAAGAATTCCAATAAGATATTAAAGTTGAAAAAATCTATTTATGTATTAAAGAAAGGATCCAAGTCACGGAACATTCATTTTTATGAAGCCATAACAGGATTTGGTTTTATGAAGAATTAATGTGAGACTTGTGTCTACAAATAGTTTAGTGGGAGTGCAGTTGTTTTACTAATAGTATTTGTTGATGATATATTACTTATTAGAAATGAAATACCAGTTTTATAGTCTTCTAAGTCATGGTTGAATAAATTCTTCTCCATAAAGGACTTGGGTGAGGAAGCATATATTCTTGGGATCAGGATCCATTGTGATAGATCCAAGAGATTACTGGGCCAATGTCAAAGTATATACATTGACAAAATACTAAAGAGATTCAGTATGGAAAAATCCAAGAGGGGATTATTTCCAGTGTCACATGGCATTCATATTTTTAAGAAAATGTGTCCTCAGATTCATAAGTAGAGAAATATAATGACAAGGATTTTATACGCATCAGTGATTGGGTCAGTCATGTATGTTATTCTATGTACTAGGAAAGATGTCACCTATGTATTGAGCGCAGTAGGAAGTTATCAAACTGGTCCAGGTGACCTCTATTGGATGACAGTCAAGACTATACTTAAGTATTTGAGGCATACTAAGGATATGTTCTTGGTTTATGGAGGATATAAGGAACTAGTCATTATAGGATATGCAAATTCTAGTTTCTAGACTGATTAAGATAACATGAAGTCACAAATGGGATACATATTTACATTGAATAGAGGTGTTGGGATTTTGAAGTGCTCAAAGACAGGAGTGGTCGTAGATTCTATAGTAGAGTCTGAGTATATCATATCTTATGAGGTAGTTAAAGATGAAGTTTTGATGTGGATCTTCATCCAAGAGTTTGATGTGGTTTCTAGTAGTAAATATTCCATCACACTCTATTATGATAATACTACAGTAGTGGCTCTCACAAAAGGACCAAGGTCACATTAGAAAATGAAGCACATACTACAAAAGTATCATCTCTTGATGGATTTTTATCAGGAGAGGTGATGTAGTAGTGAGTAGTATTTTTCATGGAAGACAATGTGGCAAAGCCCTTGACTAAATACATGACTCAGTAGAAACATGATCATCATTTGAGGTCTAGTGGACTGAAAGTCAATAGAAGTTGGTTCTAGTCCATGTGGGACTTTGTTGGAGTTGGTGTCCAAGAACCAACTATTTATACTTTGATTACATGAATATTTAATGTATTTAAATATTAAACATCTTATTATGCATTTTTCATTATTCTTCATGACTATAATGTAATAATGTCTTAGAGTATTTGTCATATTAATATGGTCATTGTAGTTCCCCACTATGATGTGAACCTTGAAGTTCTATGAAAATATTTTTAAATATAATTATGCAATTGTATTACATATTGTGATGAGACACATAGTATAAAAACTGTTAGGTGTGAGTACTCATAATAAGATGAGACTTCTTCTCATGAAGTTCTCACTTGAAAATCTATATGATGGGAGATTATAAGAACAGACCCGCCGGTAGGAATTATGCATGTTCAGGTTTCATCAGATATTCATATCTGCAAGTGCATGTAATGGTCCTTAAAATTTAATATTATTATTAATACATGTAATGACATGCACACATTGATTTACTAACGAGAACCATCACACCATATATTGGCGCATGACATGTTATTAATAGATAATTCAAGGAAGGATTTTTCCTTTCTATTTATGGAAGTTGATATCTCGGCCCTTTGATTGAAAAAGAAACGTCACCCAAAATTCCATGGCCATGGTGTAACAATGAGTTTATTTTAGGTAGTCAAAGAATTAAGTATCAAGAATATAGGATGATGACACTATCATGAAACCTGATTGATGAGATATTATGAAAAAAATATTATATTACTCGGTGAGTGTTTGTATGTGGATGTCATCATTACAACTTTAAGTTCTTTATCTTGGGATCCTTGAACCATTTATAGACAGTAATATTGGTCTTTAGGAAAACCTGCCTAATTCCAATAAGAAATAATCCTAGAGGATGACACACTATTTGTTTCTGGTGGTCTCGATTAATTTCTATTTTAATTTATTTAATGGAATAAATATTATTCTCAAGACCGAGGAATAATTTTTTTCATGTTAAAATGATTTCATAAATGAAATAAATACTTATTCATTAGATAGTGAATAAAATATATTTATTAATATTGTCGAACATTTCATAAATATTTATTTACTAGTTTTTAAATAAAAATATTTATTTAAGAGAATAAAATATTTTATTGGGTGTTCAATAAAAGGAAGAGGAGTTTGAACGGACCAAATATGTGTCTGTTGTTAGATTAATTATTTACAAGTCGGTAAATAATGTTTATCCAATTGGAAAAATAAATAATAATAATACTATTGTCATTATGTGGCAAGAGATTTCATTTATGGTTCTGTTTTGTGTAAGTTGGCACACCAAAAATAATGTTTCTATTATTTTTATTTTCTGACATAGATTTTCTCTAATAGTTATAATTTAATTTAATATCTATTTTGTAGTCAAATATTGTAACTGAAACTCCATGTCAGTTAATATGAAAGTACATCTATTATGACCAACCCTAGTGAATTGAGAATTGTTGAGACAACCATTTTCTCTCATGACTCCTCAGATTTCTCCCTCTCAATAATGATAGATGTTCTTCAATTACAATGAACAAGTGATCAAGAATGATTGAATGAAGACATTCTCTTTTCCACACAAGCACCCAGAGAACGAGTGTCATTGTACGGAGACCATTCGAGAACTTGTGGATCACTACTAAAGGTATTCTACATTGGATCCTCATGACTGCAATGGAGACAATTTGGAAGGTTCATTTCAGATGACCAAAAATCATCAACAAATAATGTAACAAAGACTCAAGTATTTAATTTATTCATAAATTAATTAAATTAATTACAAACATGATGTGCAAGATCCTCTCTCAAGTTTCTTATGTTGTTATTTGTTTGTGTAAATCATTGATTTAAATTTGGGGATACTGGTGTTCATAATCGTATTAATCCCAGATTAGTCATTGATTATGGAAAAAGCAATGTTGGCCCCCACCCAACACCATGCTTCCGCTACGTCTGGATCCTACATCAACCCAATTGGGTCCATGTATTGTGACATTAAACCATATGAACCTCCTATGTGAGATAGTCTATACTATCATTGGGATCTCTATTCAAATTAGGTTTTCACCCTTCCCTTTCCATATAGGTTTTCCCACATCACATGTGGTCAAATCTATATGAACTTAAAGTAATGATTTATTGGTCAGAGATGTACAACCTCAAAATCTATCTCCTTAGTGGTCCGGACTGTATAAACTTATACTATAAGAGAAAAATACATAAAAATTGTCATGATGACAACCCATAAAGAGAATAATTAGCAACATTCATGTATCCACTCTCAATTCCACCCTATTTTTGAACCCTATGAAAAAATTGATCATAAATTAAAAAAGGGGGAATAAAGAATTTAGGGCCTATTGTATTTTATTTACAAAAGCCAATCCATGCTTTCTCTACCAACTAATCTAGATAAAAGATAGATCAGTGACACAACATGTCTCCTCACACTAATAATATGGGATGTATATGGTGACATTTTACCTAGGGTGATAGAAATCTCTTTGAATATTTCTTCCTTCCATGAACCTACTTCATTTTATAATCATTTGAATACTTGAAAAACATTCCTTCGATATTGGTAACAAAAAAATGACTCTAAAAGACTCCTATACTTGACTATGTATATTATATCCCCAACATGACTCTATATATGTGCCCCTAATGTGGCCTATCAACTATAGGCTTCTTTATCTTGAAGAAGATAAACCTCAAATTTACATATTCCATGAAACCATTACAACAAAAATCATGTTTGAAAATAGTCTATGGTAATTCCCTTCATACGATTCTCATATCATCACTCCCAATTAAAACTCCTTGGGTTATGAATTACACAATCCCTAATACAACTATTTGAGTGGATAAAATACCCTTGACGTTTCTCACTTTTTTATCAAGATCATTTTCAAAGTGAGAGTTTTATATATCATCCTCCAAACATTAATTGGTCTTTATCTTGTGACTCTAAATCACATGACATGATAGTCATAAATTAGTGACCATAACTAAATTCCCCCTTTTTGGAGGGAGAATATTTCAGAAAAGGGCTCCCCATTGATGTTGTGTTCCGTCTTTACCTTTCTAGGGAGGAATGTCCCTAATATTTGTAAAAAGTTATATAAATTTAAACTATAGAAATACGGAATCATAAATTCTAGACCTTAAACATAATCTACATTGGTATCACTTTTATGAAATAAAACTACCTAAGGAAAGAGACATAAAACTCACTATATTTAGAAATCCTATATGATGGTTTGTAAAAAATCAAGCCTTTTCTCACTGAATACACACCTTCTGTTATTCAAAAAAAAATTGAGCCTTTGAAGTTATCAAATGAAAAAACTTTTTAGGTTGAAAAAAATTAAGGGAAACATAAGAAGAATCCATGACCTTTCATATTTGTCCTACAAAATATGAATCTTATGAAATAGTCAGGGAGATAAAATAAAAGAATCAATGCTATTGGGATCCATAATAAAACTCTAATAGAAGTTAGGCTGTACTCACTAGGCCACTTGGCCTAGGAAAAATTTAGAGAATTTTCTTGTTCTCCCATACCTAGTTTATCAGTCCGGAGATTCTATATGAAATGTGTGATGAAATAACTTTATGGCACATGAACCCTCTAAAAAATTGGAATCCTCATTAAAAATTTTCCCCTTTATGATCCTCATCACGTTGAGTCAACTCATTCTTCCAAATGGACTAACTATAATGTTACAGTGATGGTAGTTATGACTATACCCATCTGTTATCCGTGCTCATGATGAGATCATTCACCCAAATAGACTAACTCTTGTGTTATAGATATGGAAGTAATGCCTATTCCCATTCATGATCTATGCCTTTGAGGAAATAAATTTTCCAAATGGACCAACACCAGCGTTACAATGATGGTAGTTATTCCTCTACCCATCCATAGGTCCTGACTAGGATGAAATCATTCATCCAAATATACTAAATCTAGTATTATGATGATGATAATTATATATATACAACATTCTGTGAGACATGACCAGGGGAAAATAATTCATCTAAATAAACAAACTCTATTGTTACAGTGGTGGTACTTATATCTATACTCATCTATGATCCCTGACCAAGATGAAATATTTCTAGATCAATTATTTTGAGAACCATGTTTGACTTCTCCCATTCTCAATTCATTGTTTAAATGGTTTTATATTATATTGATAATGTTTCATGCTAGAGTTTCATAGGTTATAATGTAGTTATAATTGAGTTAAAACAGAATCCAAGGAACAAATAGCAATTTTGATCAAAAAGAGACTTTATTTTTTAATAAAAATAAAGAAGTATTAACGTCGACAATATGGAGTTTATCCATTATTTTAGAGGCAAATAGAAATGATAATAATAGATACAATAATCTGTAATCATTCCATTATAATAAATAATACAATTCTTGATAAGAAGTATTGATGGAATCCTGATGGTTCATCAATTGGATAGCTTCATCTTTAGATAATGGATGTGTTCACTTGACATAAGTAGTTATCTCTAGGCTCCTTCATCCAATGACATAAATATTGGTTCTTATCAATTGTAAATGAACCTTTACTGTTTCCATGCAATCCTCATATTCCAACAATTTTGTAATCTGAATAGCTATAAAATCATGGATTTTTTGCTTCCATAGTAACCAAATGATGAAAATTTGTAGTGTTACCCTCCATATATTATGTGTGAAGTTATTAAGATAAAATTAGATGAGGCCACAATCTTGGCCCTTTAGTTCCTATTCGGAGGTGAGAACTTCATAGATGAGAGTGTGAAAGTGCTGGTAGCTATACCCACATGCACCCAATCCCTAAAATAGTTGTATAAGGCTCTCTAAATTATAAAAAATGTTCTCAAATAGAATTTTCATGACGATATCATGAACTCGGAACTGAACCAATTTTCTTAGAGCCTGATTCTTTATAATAGAGTTGGTATCAAGAATATGTTCACATGATATTATAGGTATATATCTTAGAGTCGGGTTTTCTTCAGAGTGATTTTATTTAGTTGGTAAGATGAGTATAAATAAAACTCACATAATTTCTTCCTAGTTAAATTTTGAGAATGATTCAATAAGGGTGACCCCCACTAATAGACTACTCATTATTTTTGTATCAAGATCAATGTCAGTTAAACGTACATAAAGCACGAATGAAAAAACTAGTTCTGTAATTCTTCCAATTCCAAGTGTCTCTAAGAATAAGGATTCCCCAAAATGATTGGAATGTTTGGATACTAAATTACACATCTTGTAAACCAGTTCCAAAAGGATGATAGTTGTGTTACTCTATGAAATCCATGGTATACATACCCATCATATTTGTTCTCTTAATATTATATATGGATATTTCTCTATCTATGCTTTATAATATTCCCATGATAGTTTTTTTGAGGAATCAATGGGATGTAATATAATCATCATTCCTACATCCTCTAATGTTTGTATCATCCAAAGATAAAATAATATATATGTGTTTCTATTTCTTAACCCTTATAAGTTGTAATGATGTTACTGGATGTAGACATCCATATCTCTTGAGAGCCTATAAGTGGTGTAAGGTTCATAAATAATCATTCCATCTATTTAAGATATCAAATCCTCATATTAAAAAAAATGTTATACAAAAATTCTTCTTTTGTTCCTCCACCATTGTTTATTATTATTCCAAAAGGATCAATATATGCAATAAAGAAAAAGTCAATGTGATTCCCTAGAATTGAAATAACTCTATTAACATCCAAGGATTTTTGATAAGAAATAGTAATATTGATCAACCAAGGGAGAGAAATATAACACTAGATTATTGTAATTTTTTTATACCCATATCATTGTAAATGTTCTTCCAACTGCCAATATAGAAACTATAATTCTCCACTAATATGATGCAGAGGACTTCATTCTTATATGTGGCCAAACAGATGATAAACCTGAGTAAGTTTGGGTACTACCATGTTAATTGGACAAACTTGTTCAATGTAGCCACCATCACCAGGGTATCAATCCTATCATATAAATGAGAATTATGGGATGGGAAAATCCATTTTCTTAGAAACATGGTGAATAATCCTGCTAGTTTTAGATATGATATCACATCCAGTTGGACTATGTAAAACTCAGTGGAGTACTATCCTTATCTTAGGGTAGCCTCATTTGATCCTTAGATAAATCAAGATTATTGAGTAGGTTCGGTCCTTGTGAACCTGATCATTATCCCCAACCCATTAAGTTGCAGAATGATTTTCACCCAATCACCCTACATGATAGTTAGACATGTATGAAGGGATTTTTCCAATGACTTCTCCATCATGGTCAAAAAGTCTATTGTTGGAGGAGGTATTTGATTTGAATCCACCCAAGTGTTAGCTATGGGGATTAAGTCATGATATATCTCCCCAAGTATTGAGATTTCTCCCAGTTGATATATATCCCACAAACTAATCCCAACCACACTATATGGTAGATATAATGAGTCTCTATTTAAAAAATAATGGTTGATTAGTTTGGGTAAATTCCCTATCTATGGATAAATCATAAATCAAGAAGTTTATAATTTTTGGTATAAACCAACTACCACTAGCTTCTTAGGGGATTCCTTGTAGCATTGATACACCCAAAAATCCTAGGTTCATTCATTAGAGATGTTTTAACCAAACCATAAGTCCCAATTTGAATTAAATACCCTATTAAAATTATCCCATGAAAGGTTAAAAATGGATGTGTAGTCTAGAGTGATAGGCTACTGTGACACATAATGGTTATCCCTTGTCCTGAAGAGCGATTCAAGATGACGATGTTTCCGTAACATGACTCTGGGACTATCTGACCCATGGTGGAGATGTTTTCCCGAATGGAATTCAAGGAGTGATTAATCCAATTAGATGGAACAAATTGATCGGCCTTTGTAATCAGAGAATCATCTTATAACCAAATGTTATATAAAGGTAGTCTGTTAGATAGTGGGTTATTCTAAAATTTAGGTGGAATAAGATTCTTCAGAGTGTTATCATGAAGAATAATATGACACTAACGGCCGAAATCAATATTTATGGTGATGTAAACACTTCTTTTAGCTACGATAATCTAATCATATAGTTTTATTGGCCCATAATCCATATACTCAAAAAACATAAATAATGGGATTGTTTTAAAAAATAAGTAAAAATGAGGAGACCTAATTCATTATAATATTGAAATACTATAAAGTGTTATAGAGGATATATGAGCTACATAATGCCACAATAACTATGTGAACCACCATGATGATAAATGATAATTTCAATGTTACATAATTAGTTATTAAATAAAATATAAATGGATTTTTACAAAATTCATAGTCCTCCACAAGAATGAATAATTCATTAAGCATCCAATGTTCATGAAGCAGGTATCATATGACATTAGGACATTATTTCTCAGACGATTGTAAAGTTTTTCAATATCTAAATGCAAAATTAATTTACTTGAAATCATTTATATAGGGTTGGGACCTTCTCTAAGTATACTATTATATTATAAAGAACCTTATCAGGACAAGTTTCATCTTCACTGGATCCTCTTCATGCCGATCAGACCCTATTTTGAAGGCGGATTTTTTTGAGGCCCACAAGGTAGAAAAGTTTTAAAAAAATTAATATAAATAATTTAATTAGCCAAAATTTGGATTAGAGTGATGAAATTTGGATTTTAATTTTAAAAATTTAATAATTTCACATAGCTCATACCATTCTTCATGAAAAAATAATTAATTTTTAGGTCCCTCATTCATAATGAGTCCGTAATAGTATAAAAAAATATTATCCTATATGGAAATTTAATTTGTGGGAAGAAGGAATATTTATGTGCCATATCATGTGAGTTATTATCAAAAAAAAAAGTTGTAAAGGAACAGTTTAATGACTCGAGTTTGGACCCATAATACTTTTGAATATTTCGAAAGTCAGGTGCTGAGTCGGTGCAGGATTCCAAGGCCCATAGAGCCTCACTATAGTGATACTAAAAATATTTTTTCGTGCATGTGAAGTTTCTATTAAAACATGGAATAAATCAATAGTGGATCTTTAGATCATAATTCAGAGATCCCCATTGAGTTCATAATGTCCTTTTTATCCTAGGCATTACATAAAGTTGTTTGTGCTGGGTGTATGAGTGAGGGTGAGTTGGTGGGGCGTCATGTGGTGATATTATTAACTAAATGAAATTTTTATTAATAAATTAAACTAAATATAACCCCAAATCCTTTGGTGCATGCATAAATTGGATGAGACACAACTATCCTCTCACATTTTGGCGATAGATGTAAACCAAGCTAAATGGAAGTGACGAAGCACTGTCGATCTCCATTCATGGCACTGATCTTCATTAGAATGAGGAGAAGCATGATCCTAGCATCATTATACACCAGAACCATTGAATTTTCTCAATTATGGTATGAGCATTTCGGTGTCGGTGTTGATCCCCTTCATTATCCATTTTTTAAGGTTGTAGAGCCCTATTGCAATTGCTAGAGATCCCTCTGAGGTCGATATGTAGGATTCAGGGAAAATTAGGGTGAATCTCAAGGTAATTATCATCTAGAATTACCATATGTAAATAGTGTGTCTAGGGGGAAATTCCGTGTGTTATTCCTATTTTGGGAAGAGTAATTTTGGATATTACACACCATGAACTGGGGTTACACTCTATGTAGTAAACCCATGTCATGTGGCAAAAGGACAAAGTCAAGGTTAGTTGTGTGATAGTACATGGATGTGTAAAAGTACACATCAAATGTATATGGACATGGGGTGATGAAAATGGGAATGAGAAAGTTACATGACCATGTGTTTATTTAACATGTACACGCCGTGTACCCTATGGTACAAACTGTGTGTGCACCACGAACGACTGAGCCATGTGGAGGAATAACATAGCCTGTGGCCAGGTGAAGTAGGAAACACCTTGTATGGGATATAAATTCCATGTATAAATATATTTACAAGAATATATGTGTGAATGTGTGCCATGGATAGGTTCATTGGTGAGTCCACACGCCGTGTGGGATTCAATGCACACCATGTACTTTTTTGGGGATCTTCTTGAGATATTCTACCTTGTATATCTTCTTCTATAGAACATGAATTCAGGATTGGGAGTATCCTACCATAGGAAGTTTTCCATGTAGAATGTGATGGTGGACTCTATTTTGTCCATTGAGATATGATGTATCATGGTTTGAGCACGATGCTATTGTAGCATCGCTTATCCTTGGGTAGTGATCAGAGTAGATCATTAGGTTGACATCAGGGTAGGTACACTTCCCTTTTCCCTTTGGATGTGGATCCCCTAAAACCATTAAGCTGGTAAAGCGGTGATCCCCTATTGTGTTATGGAAAGGGTTCCCTACTCGAGGTAGAGTTTTGATGTGAGGTATGATAATTATGGTGCTCCTTTCAGCAATGCTTAGGAAATGATGGAGATCAGTGTGGTTCTTAGAGAGATACGCTAGGATTGGTACTCCCCTTTGGTATTAATGAGTGAGTTTCTCATACCTCTCTAATTTGGTAGAGATAAGACACACATGTTGTGGGAGTGGGTTCAATGCCCATGGGGTAGTTCTTACAAGGTTGGTACTCCTCTATAAGACCAGGGCATGGGTTCCCCATACCATTCATTTAGTTGGATATAGTGCTCCCCTATCATGATAGGGTGTTGATAATCTATACTCTTTGTCTAGATAGAGTAGGTTCTCCCCTTTTTGACTAGGGTATAAGTCCTCTATCCATAGAGATGGTACTCCCCTACTGTGTTAGGGTGAAGGTCCTCCAGACATGGCATATAGATTGAGTGGGTACTCCCTTATCATGTTTGAGTCCACGTCCTCTATCCTTGGAGTCAGTACTCCCCAGTATTACCAGGGTCTGATTCCTACATATATATTGTTCCAGTAGAGTTGGTACACCCCTATTGGACCAGGGAGTAGGTACTATATCCCATAGACAGTACTCCCCTGTCGTGTTAGGGTGTGTGTCCCCCATAGTAGTTTTGTTGATAGAGTGGCACTCCACTGTCATGCCAGGGTGTGGGTTCTCTATAAGTTGAGTGGTACTCCCCTATTGTACTAGGGCATGGGTCCTCATCTATAGAAAATTATTCCCCCATCTTTGAGTAGTGAAAGGGAGCGGGTCCTCCATTGAAGTTAGTGCTCCCTCGGCTGTTGAGTATAGTTATGAGGTGTGAGCCCCACCACTAGTTATTTATGATACCTAGTTAGAAGTTAGTTGTCCCTTGATGGATTGTGGTGTGGGATATTCCATTTAGGAGCGACAAAGGTTTTTAGGGTTAGTAAAAAGCTAGTAATCCCTCGACTGTAGGGTAGTGGTGAGGTGAATATCACTTTGTTCCCTCTTGTTAGAGAGGATGCACACGGTGCATAGTCTAGAGGAGTTTTCCCTCAAATATGTGTAGTGGTGATTGCTGGGCCTATATACTTGGGTTATTACAACCTTTTGTAGGGCACATGTTAATAATGGTAGGACCACTGGTGTTGATCACTTGAGCTAGACCTTATGAGTTGTTCCCAATGGAGTGTATCTCTCATATGGGTTCCATCTATGATGGTTGATCCTATGGAGTGTGTTCTATTGGTTTTGTGTTATCATTATATTTTTTGAGTAGAAACCTATTGTTGGCTATGAGTTTAGAACCTTATGATACTTGGAGTCTGAGTTGAATATATCAGCTAATTCTAGGAGACCTTGTGGGGTTGTCACATGTTTGGGTTGACACCCCTTTTGGACTGATCTTACTAGTCATGTACAACCGAGGATAGTTCAGGAAAGAGTTTCTCTCTCAATTGGGTTCCCTCTGGATAGGTCAAGTGAACTATTTACTTTTAGTTTATCCTATTTATTTTGGGTTTTGGGTCACATACTAATTATTGATATACACCCAACTACATGGGATTTTCCTACATGTGTTGTGTCTTGTGCAAACCACATGACTTTTTATAGAGTCCAAAAAGGATGTGAGGCAGGAAAAACATATTGAGATAGACCGATCAAGGTCTTTACTAGAGATGGACTGATGAGATTTCTGATAGTTTCATTTGACATCAATCTCCCCCTTAAGAGTAGGTTGGATTCAATAATAGTTTTTGGCAGGCATGTGTTTTTCTCTTTTTATTATTTTAGTTATCTGGTTTGTGATAGATGTATGCATTAATTTCAGTTTCTAGATTTTTATATCTCGGTACTATTTCATGGAGGTGTACATGGGTGTATTCATATATGTAATTTAGGAAAAGGCCTCATATCTGTGTGATATTCCAACTCAGTGCTAGTCTCCATCCCATGCGCTATTATATGAAGCCTTGGAAAGTTGTGGCCAATTCCACATTGGGTGGGATCTCAAAAGAGTGCTATTAGAGTTGGTTTCACTTTAGGGGCACTATTTCATGAGTTTGGTTTGGGTCACATAACAACATTGTTACAATATTTTGATTTTGACTCTCATGACAGAGTTTCTAGTGTTGGTGTGATGACTGATACATCTATTCACTTGGACTGTGATAATGTACATTTCACCTTATTACATTAGGATACCCTCCAAAGAAAAATAATGGTGCATTCATCATAGAGGACTAGGTTTGGGTTTTTCCTTGTCCTACTATGTTTTTTCCCAGATATACTCTTTAACCATGGAATGTCTTGAATTCTGTTTTAGGATACCACCATGATGTCAACCGTATAGGGTTCCATGGTGGGATTGTGAATATGATCCACCTTGTTATTAGGCTTCATTGCAGGGCATTGGTTTTGAGGTAGTTCTTCTAGGTGGTCCTCCAGTTGAGCCACCAACCATTGAGTAGATGGTTGTACTGGTATTTCAGGTCGAGGATGGGCACAGGATGAGAGAACTATATTAGTTCTAGAGGTAGTGAACTCTAAGGTATCAGGGTTATCCAGACCCCCAGGAAGATGATGACTAGTTTGAGGTAGTCATTCATGTTTTCCACATTGTGAGAAAAATTCCTGACCATATGGTTGTCCTAGGGGTGAGCCTTCTGCAAGGTTATGGTGAGTGATGGTGGAGTCTAGTGACCCAGTCCCAGGATGATATGACACTCACTTGGGTAGAGTTCGAGAAAATATTCATGGAAGAGCTTTACCAATACACTTTGATATCAGTGAATATCTGGGATCTTCTATAACTTCTACATGGTATCATGACTATGGAAGTGTAATCAGTGAGGTTCACTAACCATTCAAGATACTCCATAGATATGGTTTGAGACACATAATTTAGAGATCATACCTTTGATTAGGTCCTCTATAGAGACTTATCAAAAAATTTGGTCTCCTTATACCTTCCCTCTTATGGGGGGGGGGGGGGGTACTTGAGTGACCTCTGGTAGTAGAGAGATTCATGGAAGAGGGACACGGGGATGTGGTTTGTAGTGGTTTTCATGAGGTTGAGATGTATGCAATAGTTGGAAGATAATGGATGATAGGATCACAGTGTATGAGACATACCCATACCCAGGCTCAGGAACATGGGCCTATAGTGTAGGATCCACACTAGGTACTAGGTCATCTATAGAAGAAGGGGTGTTATGCTTAGGATAGCTAGAGGAATATTTCTATAGTTTTTCCATCCCACTGTACCACTAAGAGGGAGCTTTTCAACAAGTGTAATCAGTAGAGGCATCATTTGTATAAAGGAGTTCCACAATATGGAATATGTAGTTCAGGGGCTAGAAGATAAGTAAGAGGTGTTAGACAGTTCAATATGTTGTAACCACCCCTGGGTGGTTCACACTAGGCTCAGGGAGTTGGAGGATGCAAGAGAGGATAACTATAGTACATAGAGTCCTTTAACCCAAAGGCTCCGAGGATGAATAGAGGTACACTCTGTGTCCTTTGTAATTTTTTTAGTAGTAATTGTTAGACACTAATATGAGTTACTCTTTTTCTATCCACTTCTTGTTCGAGGTTTAGAATGGGTGACATGAGGTATCGGTAGAACCCTATGTTGGTGTTTTTCTACATAGCTTTAAATGCATGAGGGAGGGGAGACCTTCCCCCACTGAGATGTATTTTTGTGACATGATTAAAACCATGTTGGTAAGTCAGCATCGCCTAAATAAGATTGTATTGAGGTTTTGTGGATGATTTTCTCTAAATTCTGTGTCCAGGGCCTGGTGATGTGTTGGTGGTTTATAGAAAAAGGCCCTGGTAAGAACCATTGTGATAATTTGGGATACCCTTTTTTATTCATTAGTATCCCCACGCGCTTGGAGACATCTTTGTATGTGAGATTCTTGAGGAGGTCATGACATAGTTTGGTGTAGCGTTGGAATCATGATAAAAAGTGACGCTTTCCCCACTGAGATGATTTTATATGACACGATCAAAACAATGTGGGAGATTAAGTGATTCACAAAGAAGATAGTTTTGAGGTTTGGTGGAAGAGTTCATTATACTTGTGTGTTCGGGGTGAGGTTGTGTGATAGAGTGTCAGAGAAGGTCCTGACATTGTTAGTGTAATTTTTACGCTTGACCCTTCTTTCATGGAAGCCCTGGGGAGGGAGATATTTACATATAAATATTCCATAGTGGAAGAGTTAGACGGTACATGTTTCCTAAGTGTGGTTTTGTTTCCCACCATCCATATTCATCTAGGATTCCACAATTGGGTGTGGCAGTGTTTTTTTGCTAAGCTATTTTACAGTAGGAGGTTCGTAGATGAAGGGCATGGTAAGACTCAATTTTTAAACTTGGGAAGCCCTATTTTTTTCATTGGTAACATCTCATTCTCAGCATAAACCTTATATATAAAATTCTTTAGGAGGTGATGGTGTATTTTCTACAGGGGAGGATGTAAACTATTGGGTAACATTAGTATCTGCATCAGGTTAGTGAGGTGGTGTAATGCTAGACCCTATGGCTATTGATGGAAAATTTTTCTTGGTGATTTTCCACCTATCACAGCTAATAAGACATGTTCCTGTTTGTTTCACTATGTTGACATGGTTATACATGGACATGATCATTGTTTGTCCTTGGTGTTCCCCTAAGTGTGTTCTTCTAAGCATCACAGGAACCCTTGGTGAACTCGCTGGCATGAGAGTCCCAATGGAGAGCTCAGTTTCTTTCCCTTGTGCCTAGTATTTCACTTTTCAGGGATTATAAGTTTTAATGTGGGGAGAATATAATGACTTAGTTTTGGACTTTTAAGTCTTGGAAATATTAATAAGAATATTTTTTAAGCCAGGTATTGAGTCAGAATGGGATTTAGGGGCCCGGAGTGCCTCACTGCGGTGATATTAAAAATATTTTTTTTCACACGCATGTAATTTCTATTGAAAATGGAAAACTCCCAAGAAGTGTCTCATTTTGGAATTCTTATATCGTAGTTGAGTTAAAAACATCATTTTGACCCTTGTCATGACATAAAGTTGTTAGCATCGTGTGCATGAGTGAGGGTGAGTTGGAGGGGCGTCAGGTGGTGAGATTATTAATTAAATGAAAATTTCAATTAATAAATTAACTTAAATCTGACCATCCCATTTTTTCATGTATAAATAAGATTATACACACATATCCTCTCCACCTTTTTCAAAATAAGGAAAATGATCCAAAATCGAAGCAATGATGCATTATCGATCTCTGTTCTTGGAACTGATCATCATTATATTGATGAGAAGCACGATCTAAGCATCATTATACAACCGAATATTTGGAGTTTTACCCTCCAGGTAGGTGGAAATTAGTTTTAGTCTCTATCCACTACGTTATGAATTTTTTTAAGGTTTTAGAGCCCCATTGTAATTGTTGCAGATCCCTCCTAGGTTTATCAAAAGTTTTTGGGGAAAACCAGGGTGAATTGGGTGAATCTAAAGGAAATTCACATATGTAATTACTATCTACATAGAATGTATTCTAGAGGGACATGCCATGTGTGTTATTCGTATTTTGAGGATAAATATTTTGGGGATGACACACTGTGTAATGGGGTTACATGTCGTGTAGTGACCACATGTCGTGTGGCCAAAGGATATGGACAAGGTTAGCAGTTTGGTAGTATATGTCCATGTAAAAGTGCATGGAAAAAGTACATGGAAATGGTGTGTTGGAAATGGGAAAGGGAAAGCTATATAGCCAAATGGCTATTTATCCTGGACATGCCATGTACCCTGGGGTACACGCCGTTTATGAAACACGGATGCAAGATCCGTGTGGAGGAAGAACATAGCCCAAGGCTGCGTGAAGTGGGACACACTATGTCTGAGATATACATGCCATGTAAGCCTACATGGACAAGTGAATCCATTTCAATGGGAGAAATGGTCAGGTGCACGGGCGAGTCCACACACCGTGTACGCTATAGTGCATGCCATGTACTTTCTTGGGGATAATCTTGAGATATTCCGCATTGCGTGTATCCTTATCTATAACTCATATTAAGACTTGTGAGTATCCTATCTCAAGAATTTTTCTTTGTGGAATGTGATGGTGGACTCAATTTAGGCATATGAGATACAATATGGTGTGGTTTAATCATGATACTATTGTAGGGGTGCTTATCCTTGGGTAGTGATTGGGGTAGATCAATGGGTTTCCATCATGGTTGGTAACCTTCCCTTTTTCCATATGATGTGGGTCCCCTAGATCCTTTAATTTCTTAGAGTGGTGACACCATGTTGTGTCAGGGTGTGATTTCCTTACCCGTGACAGAGTTGAAATGTGGGGTATGATAAGGGTGATGCTCCTATTAATGGTTCTTGGTCGATGCTAGAGATTTGTGTGGTTCTTTGAGAGAGACACAAGGACTAGTAATCCCCTATGGTATTAAGCCATGAGTTTCCCATACCTCTATACTTTGGTAGAGATAAGACTTCCCACATCATGGGAATGGGTTCTATACCAAGGGGTAGTTCTTCTGGGTTAGTAATCCCCTATTGGACATGGTCGAGGGTTCCCTTTATTGTTTTTTAGTTAGAGACAACTCTCCCTTGATATTATAGGCTGCATTCCCTCCATACATATTGGTCAGATAGAGTAGGTACTCCCATGTTAGACCATGGTGTAGATCCTCTATCTATGGAGTTAGTACTGACCTATTATACTACGACCCATTTCCGCCAGACATGGCATATAGATAGAGTGATTACTCCACTATCGTGTTAGGGTGTGGGTCCTCTATCATTGGAGTTGGTACAACCCTATTGTATTGGGGTGTGGGTCTTCTGTACACATTGTTTCGGAAGAGTTGTTACTCCCTTGTGAAGAACCTAGTCAGGATCAAAGTATCACTGAGAGGGGGAGGGGGTGAATCAGTGATATCTTTTCTTTTTATGTTTCCTTCGAATTGAAACAACCTTCGCCTCCTGTTAATGATTTTCTTCTTTGCTGAACACACACAACCACTGGAACACAAGATTTACAAGGTTCACTACTCAATAAGAGTATCTGCGTCCTTGATATGGTATAGAAATAATCCAGTACCACACAATACACTAGAAAACAATCCTTTTATGTGGAATACAATCAGTAGGATATACCCTTACACTTGTGTAGCACTTGGAGAACAATCTGCAAGCGCATGTGCACCCTCTCAGCACAACTAGGGAATTACTGTATTTTAGTGTTTCTTCACAATTGAACAGTTGTATTCTCTGAAGTACAAATATTCATTTTCTTACCTAGAATCTAGTAAGAACACCCATATGCACAGCTGAATATGTGCGAAGACCACAAATTTTCGCGCAGCCTTTAGGATATCTTGTGTGCAATTCAAATGTCTTGAGCATAAACATTTCTTTTTGGTGTGAAAAAACTTTTTCACACAACTTCCCTTTTTCGCGCAAATTTTTCTCTTTTCGTGCAACTTCTCTATTTTCACACAACTTTTTCTCTTTTCATGCATCTGTCCTTTTTTTGCGCAAAACTCCTTTCTTTTTGTGCAACTCACTTAGCGTATAATTATACACGCACCAGAGCTTGGGATTTCTTCTAAGTATCTATCATTAACAAATGAGAGGGGTTCACCTCATATTTATAGGCATTTTTTACCCAGCGTGAAAAAAACTATTCCACGCATAAAACACGCTTTGTGCACATAAAAACTCTTTCACGCAACTTCATTTTTTGTGCAATGCTCCATTATTTATCTCACCTCATGCCTTTTCCAATTTTCAAGCTTCTGATCTCGAAACACCTTTTTTCACGAAAAACTTCATTATTCTATTTCACGCAACATGCCAATATTTCACGTAGCCTTCATTTTTTGCACATCCCGCTGATATTTTACGCCTCCAACAAATATTTCACGCAGCCTTTTTATTTTGTGCGCATCCCACTGATTTTTCACACAACCCAGTACTATTTCGAGCACCACTTTCTTTTTTTCGCGCAACTTGCCTAAATTTCCACACACTCCATGCCTTTGATTTTTTTTGACGTTCTTAACTTGAATCATGCCTTGCGTGAAAAAATCTAAACAATATCCAATGTTTCACTCTCCATTCATTGCCGAAAACACATCTTCATCTCCCGATTTTCAGGCCCTAAAATTGGACAAACACTGTAAAACAATGCCACCTTAAACTGTGCTTTTATACCGCCCCAGATTGTCCATTGATTTTTCATTTATCTCTTCTCTACTTACCATAACCATTATTCAGCTTTTATCATGAATTCCATTATCAGGATATGTATCCTTTGATAGACCAGATCTAGCATCGTCAGAATTACAATGGGAAGTACTGAAGCTTCCCAATCTTCCAGCAGCATCACTCCTTCCAATAAAAACTGTATATGACTGGAATCCTCATTTCTCCCCCTTTCCATCATAAGGCTTGCATCACAAGTTCTCCTGACTTATGATTTTGTGACATACATATCAGAAAATCATCATCTGGTTTAAGGCCTTTACAAAGTGAATTGAATTATCTTCTTTGACAACAAAAGACAACACTCTACAAACGCTAACTCTTCAAAATTCTTTCTCAATACAACATGGTCCCAACACCTTGTTGGACCAGGGAGTAGGTCCTCTAGCCGAGGGTTACTACTCCCTTGTCATGTTAGGGTGTGGGTGCCCTGATGATCGCATAATGATTCACTATTCAAGTCTACCCTTACTCCGTTGTTTTCAACTGGTTTTGTAATGAATATTAAAAATATAATAATAAATTTAACTTTATGTTTGAATCAGTGAATTAATTTTTATCACTATTTAATAGGTAAATTTTACTTGTTTTTTGTGTTTACATTGTAGGAGGATGTGTTTTGAAGAGCTCATGATGGAATTTACGCAAAATGGGCCAAACTACGCGAGAGTCCAAGCATGCATGTGGAAAATTATTTGTATTGTAGATAACCTGTCTATCCAATTGGGCTAAAAACGAGTGTATGAGTGATAAGAAACGTGGGATACATTTATATAGAAGATCATGAAGCCCAATTCTTCCATTTGGTGGCCCAAAATAGGCCCACAATGTGAAAAATTCTGGGCGGGCCAGATTGGAGCACTCTTTTGTATTTGGTCCATAAATAGGGACTCAGAGATCCAATTGGTCTGATTCCGCCACTTTTGGAAATCTAACCCGAAGACACAACTCTCCACAGAATTTCAAGTCATTTGAACGCATTTAATCAGTAAACCATTAGGATAATAATGGATTAAAAAATATGCCTTGAATAGTCACCTATCCCTTTAGATATTTGACCACTTTATGTGGAAATATGGATGTAAATTTCCCATAAAATCACTCCCCACCTCATTATATGTGTGGAACTACTAGGGTTAAAGGTTAGTAGAATTGAAGAGCTCTATTTACCCATTTTATTTCTCTTCTCCCTCATATACTTCTAAACCTTTTAGTGATCAATTTGGGAAGTGTCCTTTATTGTAATCTGGAGCTCCACACTTTTAATCTTCATAATGTAATTGATTTCCAGGTTTCTTCTCAATTGTTCTTCATTTATACCTTATAATTTTTTTATTCTGGTATGATCAAATAAAAATCAAAGGAAAAAGAATCCGCATGCTTCCATGCATAACCCGAATCTTGTGATGATTTGAGTGCAGTTTCCTCTTTTCTCATCCCTCCCTTTCATGAGTGTTCAAATCAATTTCACTAGTTGATAAAATTCAAGATCTTGAACCTATGAATGTTCATGTTCTTGTCTTGTGGAATATTTTTATCATTGAAACAAATCTGGTCATCTTATCACGTTGTTGATGTGATTCCTTGATTGAGTTCCATTTTTACATCGATTTATTTTGTTGATTTTGAGAAATTACTGATAATCAATTTCTTTGATCGATAAAATCCTATGTGGTAACCTAGTAAGAACTCACATGACATTACCAGTTTCAGTATTTATAAAATCATGTAATTAATTATCCTTCCCTTTCCCTTGAGAGCGATGATGGATTGAGCATCAAGGGACACTTACCCAGGTTGATCATGATTTCCCCAACTGGTTTCACTCAGTAGAAATATACTTTTAATTTCTGTTCTTATAACAAAACCCTAGATTTATAAAACCCCATTAATCATTTAGTTTCTTAATAAGAACCTCATTTTTTAATTAATTATCTATTCCTTCTTTGACATATGACCTAGGGTTGCTGTTGTACTACAAAAATTCTAGTTAAAAATAAACATATAATTTGACGCGCTCGACAACGCGATCAAATTTTGGCACCATTGCCAGTGAGAAAAGATAATTTTTTTCATTATTTATTTTTATTTATTTATTTTAATTATTAATTATTACTCCTTTAAATACCCCACCCCATTTTATTGTTTTTGTTTTGATTTTTTGTTTCCATTTTTGGTTGTTTTTGTGTGTTCTTCCTTTCTCTCTCTCTCTCTCTATCTCTCTCTTCTTATCCATATCTCTATATAATTCTGTATTATAACATTATATTATCCTTTCAACCTTCTTATGTGATTTTATCCATATTCAATTATAAAAAAACAAACTTCAAAACTTATTTGTATGACCCGATCAGAAAAAGAAAAACTGCTTGAATTTGACCTAGAAATTCAAAATACACATCACACACAAATCAATGTGTCTATAGAAGGTTAATAAAGTAAAACTAAGGAACCCCTTTTGGAACCTCAATTTTTCATAAACCAATCAAAAATTGAACCCAATCAAACCCAAGAAATCATTACTGCAAATAATTGAACCTTAAAAGAACTGATCACCCCAGATGTGGAGTACCAACTTACGTACATCCAATATCCTAGGGATGCAACAAACTTTGAGCTAAGATCAGGCCTCGTCCACCTACTTCCCAAATTCAATGGTCTTCCTGGTGAGCACCCTCATAAACACCTTAATGAGTTTCACATAGTGATCTCCACCAAGAAACCCCAAAATGTCTCTAAGGACTTATTTAAGTTTAAGGCCTTCCCTTTATCCTTTAATGGTGTAGCCAAAGATTGGATATACTATTTTCCTACCAAAATTGGGGGTTAAAATGACTTGAAAAGACTATTTTTAGAGAATTTATTCCTTGCCTCCAAAACAACATCAATTAGGAAAGAAATTTGTGGCATTAGGCAATCACAAGGAGAGACCCTTCATGAATACTGGGAGAGATTCAAACGAATTTGCTCAAGTGGACCCCACCACCATATTAGTGAACAACTATTAATAAAATAATTATAAGAGGGACTTATCCCCTTGGATCATGGAATGATTGATGTAGTAGCTGGTGGTTCCTTAATTGATAAAACTCCTTCCGCCGCTCGTGACTTAATAACCAACATGGCTCAAAATGCACTACAATTTGGTACATGAGCTATTTCACCAACTTGAGGAGTTCATGAAGTAAGTAATTAATCTCTAGAACAAAAGGTAGATAAAAATCTTGAGGAGATCCATACCCTTCTAAATAAATTATCTCATGCACAAGGTAACTCATAATATCTTCCTGTTCCATTACATTGTGTTATTTGTTCTGACAATACTCATTTTTCTGATGGGTGCTCGCAACTTCAAGATTCACCCATGTCTTGTGCAGCCGTGTTCCTAGGGTGTCCATTCCAACAAGAACCTCCCTTTAAGAAAGAACAATTCAGGCCAAATCCAAATCCCGGGTGGTAAGCACAAGCCCAATACAGATAAAGAGGAAACTCAAGCTTCTCCAAGAAAAATTGGTATCCACAAGGCCAAGGTATGAAACCTTATTATCCTTCAACTTCTCAAAAAAAATCATCCTCCTCCTCCCAAATCTGAACCAATATTTGTGGATATGGTGAAAAAAATAGAAAACCAGAACCTCCAGTTCCAACAGACCACACAATCAGAAATTTAAGACCTACAAACTCAAGTGGGATAGTTGGAAAACACTATCAGTGTGCTTATGATTTAAGGTTCTGGACAACTACCATCCCAACCCATTTCCAATGCGAAGTAAAAAAGGTAATTTATGTGAATTTGTACTTTTTAGTGGTAAAGAAGTCTCTCATACTAGTTCGGTACAACAGGTAAGTCCACCTCTGGAAAACTCTCTTTCCCAACCCAAAAAAATTTCAAGTAATGAAAAACAATTCAAAAAGGGTAATCGAGTTATCATTGATGATTCAAATGAACAATCCATTCCTCTTCTTTTCCCCTAAAGACTCTCTAAATCTAAGAATAATTTTGATAATGAGATGATAATGAAATAATGGATATATTTAAAAAGGTTCAAGTTAACATTCCTCTATTGGATGTAGTTAAACAAATCCCTCGATATGACAAATTTCTAAAAGATATTTGCACCCATAAATGGAGACTAAAGGGGAATAAGAGAGTCAGTTTAGTAAGGAATGTCTCGACCTTGATTAAACTAGCAATTCCATCCAAATTCAAGGATCTAGGAACATTCATGATAATGTGTACCATAGGGGAGACCATCTTTTCTGATGCTATTCTAGATTTAGGTGCTTCCATTAATGTAATGCATCAATTCATGTACACTTCTCTATAGGTTGGAGAGCTTAAAATAGCGGGAATTTTCATACAACATGCCAACTGAAGAACTATGCATCCAACTGGATTGATTGGGGATGTCCTCGTATGAGTGGAGAATCTCATCTTCGCTTCTAATTTCTACATTCTGGAGATGGAAGATACTCGAACCCAAGGACATGCTTCTCTCATACTTGGGAGACCATTCCTCAAAACAGTAAATATGATCATCAACATTCACAATGGTACGATGCCCATGGATTTTGGAGGATAAAAGGTAAGTTTTAACATCCTTGAGGCTATAAAACACCCCATTTAAGAGAACTCCACTCTTCTTATCTATTCAATGGAAGTTCTATCAAACGATGCAGACACACACAATTATATCCTCAACCCATACTCTGATTCATTTTCTTCTTCTTCACCCTTGGATGATTTGATTTTGGATTCATCTTTTGAGTGTCGTGTGGGTTTTGAAAAGTGTAAACTTTGTGCTTTAATTGATGAGTTTATTCATTCTGAGTTACCCATGACCATTTATGATTCTAAAAATCTAATTTTAATAGATACTCTATAATTAGTGAAGAAACATGAGTAGATAGACATTTTAATGGACCTCAACTTCACTAAACCCCCTCCCTTAATCCAGAAACCACCAGTGTTGAATCTTAAACAACTTCCTTATAATTTAAAATATATATATATCTTGAGGGTATTGACTAACTTCCAGTCATTATTTCCAATAACCTCTCTCCACAATAGGAATAGAAACTACTCAACCTTTTGAGAGAGTGTAAAAAGGAAATAATATGGACATTGAATGATATTACTGGGATTATCCCATCTATTTGTATGCACCATATACTTTTGAAAAATGAGGCTAAGCCCATAAGTCATTCTCAATGGCAGTTGAATCCCATTATCCTTGATGTGGTAAAATTGGAAGTCAGTAAATTACATGTTGTGAGGATCATTTATCCTATATCTAATAGTAAATGGGTTTGATTAGTGAAAATTGTGCCTAAAAAACTATAATAACAGTTGTGTCAAATGAAAGGAATGAATTGGTTCCAACACATGTGCAAAACATTTGGTGAGTCTGTATTAACTATTGTTGGCTGAATAAAGCCACATGGAAGGACCACTTTAATCTACCTTTCATTGACCAAATGTTAGAATGATTGGCTGGTAAGTCCCATTATTGTTTCCTTTAGGGCTATTCAGGTTATTTCCAAATCTATATAGCCCCTATGATCAATAAAATACAACATTTACTTGTCTATTCAACACATATTCATATAGAAGGATTCCATTCAGTCTATGTAATGCTTTGAGTAATTTTCAGCGATGTATGTTTAGTATTTTTTCTGAGTACCTTGAGAGATGTAAGGAAGTATTTATGGATGATTTTATGGTATATGGTTATTATTTTGATGATTGTTTGGAACACCTAGGTTATGTCCACCATCGCTGTATTGAAAAATATATTGTTTTTAATTATGTGAAATGCAATTTTATGGTTGAGCGGGGGATAGTTCTTGGGAATGTCATTTCAACTAAGGTAGTTCAAATTGATAAATATAAAATTGAATTAATTTCATCCCTTACATATCCAAAATTTGTTCGTGAGGTGCGATATTTCTTGGGTCATGCTGGTTTTTACCGCCGATTCATTAAAGACTTTAGTAATATTTCCCTTCAATTGCCCTGATTCTTTCCGAAAGATTCTGAGTTTGTGTTTGGAAATAATTGTGGGGATGCATTCAATTCACTAAAAAGGATTCTCACATCACCTCCCATCATCTAACCACCAAGTTGGGATCTCCCCATCGAGCTTATGTGTGATTCCTCTAACTTTGCAGTTGGGGAAGTTTTATCACAAGGGGTTGAGAAGGCTCCTCGTGTCATTGCATATGCCTCACATACCCTTGACCCTGCACAGGTAAAGTACACAACCATTGAAAAAGAACTCCTTTCTATTTTTTTTGCCTTGGAAAAATTCTGTTCATGTCTTCTTGGGTCAAAAGTGATTGTGTTTTCTGACCATATTGCCCTTTGATTCCTCTTAAAGAAACCTAAAGCTATGCCCCACCTCATATGGTGGATTCTCCTCCTCCAAGAGTTTGACCTTGAGATTAGAGATAATATGGGAGTATAAAATGTTGTAGCTAACCACATTTGTAGGATTTATTCACCATTGGACCACCATGCCGACTCATCCCTCCCCAATAAAAAAATTCTTTCCTCATGAGAACCTTTGTGAAGTTGTGGACCTTACCCATTGGTATGCAGACATTGTAAATTCTCTAGTAACATCTAGGATCCCCACCGATTTCATCACTTCCCAATCCCAGAGACTTAAACATGATTCTCGTTGGTACATTTGGTATGACCCATATTTGTGGAGAATTTTTGTTGACCATGTAGTTATTCGGTGTGTCCATGACCATGAGTTCACCTCTGTTTTGACCTTCTGTCACACTTTGGCTTGTGGGGCCCACTTTGGCTCTCAACGACCAGATCAAAAGGTCCTTGACTCAGGACATTATTGGCCAACATTGTATAGGGATGACCATCGATTTTGAAAGTCTTGTAGTCATTGTCAATTCACATGGAATATCTCCAATAGAAATGAAATTCCCCAACATCCCATGTTATTCTATAAAATCTTTCATTCATGGGGTATTGACTTCATGGGGCCTTTTCCAAATTCATTTGGCTTCATGTACATCTTGTTAGTTGTGGACTATGTGTCTAAATGAGGGGAAGAAAAGGCTACTTGGACCGATGAATCCTGAGTTGTTTTAGATTTTTCAAATATCTATATATTTAGTTGGTTTGGTTTTTTGAGATTCGTCATTAATTATCAGGGTTCCCATTTTTGCAATCGCAATGTACGAAATCGTGTTTTTCCGGACTGTCATTTTGAGTAGAAATTTTAATTTTTATTATTGGATGCTTTTGATGGGTAAAATTTTATTTTACCCCTAACAGTTGATCTTGGATAATTTTTATGACCACTCCGTTGGTCCCGGGATAGGGTGTTTACCCTAGGATAAGAGTTTTGAGGAAATCTGTGCTGTTCGAATTTTATCAAAATATTTAATATTTAATATTATTAAATTAAATATTAAATTATTCATGTAGGTTCATTTGGAAATAAATTTTAAAAGGAGTTTCAGATTGAGATTCTGTCTACGACGTTGAGTCTGTAATATGGAGTTTATCCTAGGGAAGGCATAATCTCATGTCGGGCACAGGGGCCGGCTCAGGCCCCTTTTTTCTTTCTATTATTTTCCTTTTTTCCTCTTCATTTTTTCTCCTTCTTGCGTATGCTCAATGTGTTCTCCTATATGGAAATATATTTTGAGAGGATTTAGTTATTGAGAAATATAGAGAGTTGGGAGGAAGAGGGGTACCAATTCGAATCTCTCGACACGTTAATTCAGCGATGGGCAACCATGAGCTGTGAAATCAACTGAAGCTTCAACAGTTTCCGCATGAAGGTACGAACGCTTATTTTGTCTCCATATATCCCCTTTAAACATGTTTTCTTATGTTTTTAAAGCCTTATATTTCTTTCTTTTTGCCACATGAGGATGGATCTGTTGTTTCAGGGGCAAAAACGGGTGTTTCAGGCGTTTTGAGGGATTTCCCATGAGAAAACCGAGAATACATAGCGTGTGTTCCAGGGGAACATGCCATGTGTTCTTACCGTTTAGGGAAGTTGAAGTTTTTTTAAGTACGTGCCATGTACTTTGGGTACACACCATTAGTGGATGGTCATGTGACCGGTCGTGTGAAAAAGGAAACTAAATAGTGGGTTTTATGGAGTACATGTTGTGTACTATAAGTACACATCGTGTAGTGGCGCATGGGCACATGTTCAGGTGAAAAAGCACACGAGATGACTTTTTGTGGATAGTACACACCATTTATAGTAAATTACATGCCGTGTGCTATTACATAGGCAGACCCCAGATGTCTGGCCATGTATTTTGGCTATGTACTACTTAGCTTAGTAGTTTTGGGATATCTTGGACCGTGGAAGTCATAATTGGGTATGTGAGTAGTCCATTCTAAGAATTCTTCCACATATATCACAATGGTGGAATAAATTTTACATATTTAGTTCATCTAAATGATGTTTTTTGGGTTTCTATATAAATGGAGAGGTTCTTCCTGCAGTTATTGAGTTCTTTTGTCATATGAAAGTGAGACTTGGCGTGGATGATATGTTGGGTGTTTGGACCAACCTAGCTGAAAATTTTGAGATGAGATAAGCTATGAGATATCTTATGTGACTTATGATTTTGATCATGTTTCCCTTGTGAGATATTCCCTTATTTCTTATGAGTCCGTGAGACCAGATACTTCCAAGGATCCCCTAAGGGCTGCCTTTACTTGTGTGCTGACCTAGGGAGTCCCTTGTAGGATCTCTCTCCTGTTATTCCTTTAGGAGTAACCATGTTATGGAATTCCTATATTGTCCTTAATTTTAGGATCCCATGTAGGATTCCTCCCTTACTCTTCTCTAAGGATCCCGTGTAGGATTCCTTCGCTTGTTTTTACTTGGAAGATCCCGAGAATGATTCCTCCTTAGTGTTTGACTTGAGGGACCCAGTGGGTGCCCATTGTTTGACTGACCCTGAGTTGTTACATTGGGTTTGGGTAGAGATGGTGATCGGGTGTCACCTAGAACCCATTCCAAACTAGTAATCCCATGGGGCTATTGATGTAGTGTTGGGTTGGGAGTTTTGGCCACCCTCACTCATTTGTTTATATTTGACTTGGTTTACTGATGTAGTAGTGGTTACCAGAGGTTATTCTTGGTTGGTGTCTGTTGAGCCTAATGCGAGTCATATTTGTTGTTTTTTTGGATTCCTACTATGCCTTGTATTCCTGGGTAGAGGTGGTTAGTTTGTTAATAGGGTTATTTTTCCATGTTATGGATGTTTTTCCCATGTTTGTTTTGATTTGACCGTTTTGTATAGCCTTTCTTGTTAGGCTGCTTGTTTCCCATGCCTAGTTTTGTTAGTATGGAGTGATTTTATTTGACATGTTGTGATATGTTGTAGACTATTATCCAATTAGATCTTTAGGTTTACTTTGGCTTCCATATATATCATTGTGCATGATTTACTTACACAGGGCTGTGATAACCTGGTGTAGTAGAACATGGGGAGAATGGACATTAAGGGATTCTCTAGAGTGTCTGTTTACTTTTATGTTGCAATACCATAGGGGGGATGGAATTTCTTCTCCCTCAAAGTGTCTGTAGTTTCCTCAATATGAGCCATAGGGGGAATTGGACATTGAGTTCTTCCCCAGAGTGACAATTAGTTACCGATACAAGACCATAAGAGGAATTGAAGGTGTGTGCTTCATGAGAGAGTTTTTTCTAAAGCTGAACTATAGGGGTTAGACTATGAGTAATTCCTAGAGGGTTTATTGTGTTTGATTGGTTGAACCAGAGGGGTTAGGCTGTGAGTACTTCCTAGAGGGTTACTTGTTTTTGTTTAGCTTTCATAGAGATATATTTTCAGCGTTGTCTGAAGAAGGCACATGTCGATGGGATTACAGACCCTGAGATTTACATAATGATACACGGATTGAGTGCCATGATGTCTAGCTCAATGGCCTTTCATATGATATCTAGGAGATCAGGCTTATGGTCCAAAGGATCGACTACTTATGTGGTTTCTTGTTATTTGATTCACCTAATCATGAATATTCATATTTATGTATATGTGTATAGTCATGGGACTATAAATGTGTACGTATATAGATATGGAAATTTATGGTGGTACTTGACCAGTTGACTGGGATAACATACCCTGAGTTTGATGGTGGTTTCATGTAACACCCCAAGATTTCATAGTGTGTTATTTCTTCAAAATAATTCAATAAATTGCACTACACGCAACACTGAGTTCAATCACACCATGACTTACAAAAAAAAAGCCATTCAAAAGAGGTTATGAATAGTGTTAACTAAATTTTAAACTTTATATAATCCTTATAATTTTAGAATCCATATTATGAGTTTCTTAGACATAATGTAAGAACAAATTCATTTTCAGTATTGCACTTTTACCAAATTTTAATAGTGAACCCTTTTTAGATACTATATTTTAAACTTTTTGACTAAATGGGGACATCAAAAATTTAAAATGAAACATCCCAAGCTTCCACGGTACGCTAGCGTGTGTTGTACGCAACACCGAGTTCTAACACACCGTAACCAATCAAACTAGCTGTTATGAATAGTAATACCTACTTTTTGAAGTTATATATATTTTATATTTTAAAATGGACTTCATTTTTGGATTCAGAATATCAAATTTAGCCTAAGTTGAAATTTTGGTACTTTTCGGATAACTTTCATATTTTGATGAATAGTGAAAATTACTAAATTTTAATTAAAAACAACTTTTTTAATCAAAATAATTAATAGTGATAAATTATGCATTTGAGTGGTTTTAAAGTATATTTAGAATATATTTTTACCATTTAATATAATGTTGGTCATTGGAAATAATTTTACAATTAAACCGAACATAAACAAGTGTCAATCTTTTGATAGTTATTATCTCTTAAAAACACGCTTTTTGTTTTGACAGCGGGAATTAATTTTAAATTAATTTATGCCACTTCTGTGTTTTGAATTTAGGAAAATGGATTCCATATTTGGAATCAGGATGTTCAAATTGTGTAAATAGGTAACTTTTATTTTTAGACATTTTGAATAATTACTGCGGTAAATATTTTATTTACCATGGTTAAGGGTAAATCCGGTAAATAAGGGTTAAAAAATAATATTATAATAATACTAAATTACCCTAAAACGTGTATTAAACCTATTGGTTGATACATGGTCGACCATGAGAATCTTTGGGTCTATTTTGGGACCCCATGGATCCACTTGTAAGTGATAATGACACTTTATTTTAATTAAGTCAAAATGAATACAAAAATGACACAAGCATATATCTTTTAGAAAAACAATTTTTACATAGGGTTATATATGTTGGATTTTCGATTATAAATATTCATTAGAAAGATAAAACGATTTCCTACATAATTATATTTTATTTATAATTTTTAGACATTAAATAATTTATTTTATATATGACACAATGATGATGCAGTAATTACTATAATAGTGAAAAATTAAAATAATTGATATTATAAATACCCAAATAAATATAATATGAAACTTTTAATGTATTAAACTAATTTTATAGGATAATATGATATATTAGTATTGATTTAATTGACTTTGTTCGAAGTAATCAATCTTTTATGAGTTTCACAAAAATCAACTATTGAATAGTGTCAAAATTGACATAAAAGAGTTCTTAAAACAAATATTATATTATTAACTGATATTAAATTTCTAAAAATCTAAGGTTCGTCCAAGAGACTTATATCATGATAGGTTCATAATTAATGTACCACTTGGGGGTCGCTTGGATGTATATAGTAAGTTTATTAACCATATTATATAAAAATACAAAGAGACATTGTAAAAGTGAAACTAATTAACTTAGAGTTAATACTTAAAGATAAGGTTAATATAAGTACCCAAACCTGTCTAAATTATATTGGTTGAGTGGTTTTCGACCTATCCCCACCTTAACATTTGAATAATCAACTTTGGAGCCATTAGAAACCGAATATGAATTTATTATAAATTAATATTTCTAGCTTTTCCAAAGGTGCCCCTCACCCCTCTTATAAAAGGGCACTCCTCCTTCTCATTTCTTCACACCTTCAAAGCCTTTTGGTTTGGCCAAACTCTGCCCAAATACTCTCCCAACATCCCTCACTACAACCTAGAGGCCTTAGTTTGATCAGAAAGCCAACCTAAGGAGCCCTTTTGATCAAATCAAAAGGAAGAACCCGAAGAAGAGGTAATGATTTCACCACCCTTCTCCAAGTTCATTTCTTCTTCCACTTCTTCTTACTTTGTTCTTACCATTCTAAAATAATAACTCCAGTATCTCACATATACTGTGATGTTATTATAAATATGGTACAATCATATTCAGTATTCTATCCACCCTTTGAATAACATGTCACCATACGTGCGTACGTACGGCTTACCGTCTCCACGTCGTGGTGTAATTGTTATTCAATATAATATTATTTGGATGGGTATAATAATGATGTGTAACTCATGTAAATAATAAATATAACATGTTAATGATTCTGTATATATGATATACCATCCATTTATATATCAAAATAATGATATTGTCGCTCGTGCGTACGTACGGACTACCGTCTCCACGAACGCGATGAGATTCATTCTCCATCGTATCCATTCAAGTATAATTATCATTTGATGATTTAAAAATGATGTTTAAGGACTGGATATCATTCTGGATATGAATAAGATACAACAACCATGGCTTATGTAACAAAACATATAAAAGAAAATGAGTAAGTTAACTCCCGAAACGACGATAATTCTAAGATATTATTAACAAATCAATGTTAAAAGATCATATATGATATCATATTAATATATATGATTATTGTATAATTTAATAACAACTATTTCACCATTATACAGGATGTTAACCTACCCCAACCAAGGAAAAGTACAAGTTAAGGGTTATTTCACAATCTCTTCATTATCCGAGGTTGTTTATATGTAATAATCTACTGGGATCTCTTTATCATCCACATCCATGTTTCTTAAAAATGTATTTCAAAACATTTTTACTATTTACTAGAGTATGAGTTAAAGTCATTTATACCCTTTTTGACTTTTATAAGTGGTTTATAAAGGAATCTTTCCATCGTTTTCAAAACAAGGTCCTTTTTAACCTTTTCGACAGAATTAAGGTAATAATGTTTTTTTAAACTTATACGGCGGGTGCGGCTATTTTCCACCGTTATAAAATCTTCAAAGCTTCCCTTACAAGGTTATAAGAATATTTTCAAAGAAAATGTTTTATTTTATATGGATCTTAAATTATTTCAAAATAAAAGGAGATATTTCTTTAAAAAGAATTTTGATTTCATCTATGTCAACATCCTTTGATGGATTTTTAAATTATTTGAAGTTGATTTATTATGATACAAAACTTCTATATTGTATTGAAGGTTTTGTGATATGTTTGACTGTGGATGTACTATTTTTATACCATTCATAGTTTATGGTGAAATTATTTACATTTCGTATGCTAGTTTTAATACGAATGTTTATGTTATGTTTAAACCTTTTCATATGGGAATGCATTGGACTTAATATGTGACGGGTGGAGCCCGCTATAGCTCCTCGATGCATCGGTAGGTCTCATGAGACAAACTAGTGTCTTGGCACAAGGCCTTGACAAAATCTTATTTGTAGTCTTGGCACGAGGCCTTGGCTATGTGGTTATGATAGTCTGGCATTATGCATTCCAACATTATGAAAGTGGTTATTGATTTTTGCATGTGATTATTCGATTAGTAGAATATCCATGTGAATAAGTAAATGGCATTATTTAATTTTATTTATGCCATACCATGTTGAAAGTTCATGTTTAAAAGGCTTTTGTTTTAGTTATACATTGCCTTAAATGTTTATTCTTATTGATGAAAGTTTCCGCTATATTGTTATCCTTACTGGGCATTTGAGCTCACCCCTTTTCTATGTTTTATTTTTCCCAGGAAGTGAAGATGTAAGTTATGAATGACCTGCAGGGATATTATGAGGGGATTATAGTGTGGACTGTGGAAACATTATGTTGTTGTAGTAGTTTTTCATTTTATGATGTAATGTAAAGCTTATGAATATATCTAGTGTTTCCAAGGCTACTAAACCAATCGGTATTTCGAGATTTGATCTTTCTTGTGATCATGCCAATGTTACGAAGTAATGCACCGACTCTAGGAAACTAGGGTCGGGGCGTTACAGTTGGTATCAGAGGAAGTTTAGTACAAACCTTGGAAGCTAGATTTAGATAAACTCTGATTAGAGCACGTAGACCTAAGATGAACTTTGAAGATTAGTATAGAAGAACTTCCTAGAATTTGGTATTGTAGAGATTTTGTGAGTTTTCCGAGCAATATATCCCTGTCTGGATACGAGCAGGTAGAGGCGGCTCTGGCACAGATGTACCTAGGGGTAAAACCCGAAAACACCGCTTTGAGCTAGACTCGAACGGGAACTGGTGCACGACAACGGGCCTTGCTGCACTCTTGGTTACGACACTCCCGGGGGATATGCTTAGGATAACTCTCATTTTCTTTACAAATCATTTTGAAGGGTTTATGAGTATATACTTTCTTAAAGAAAACATTCTTATGATTATGGATTATATCCATAAATAGTTCAATTTATGTTAAGTGTTTTATAAGTATGGGATTATCTATTTTGATTCATAAACTGATCTAGTTTATGCCATTGTTTAGAAATGGCGCCCCGTAGAAGGAATGAGAACTCCGGAAATGCAAATGATCCAAAGAGAAGGAAGGATCATATCTTTCATGGTCTTAAGCTAGAATTTATAAGAGAAATAGTCTCCCATGTATTATCATCATATGAAGAAATAATATCATGTATTGATAAGATAAGTAAAGAGATTACTGAGTCCTATGGCTTTGAAGGGAAGCAAGAGAAGAAAAGGATAGAAGAGAGAAAGATGGATAAAGGGAAGAGGGAAAAGAAGAATTTTCCCATATGTGGTAACTGTGGAAAGAAACACCCTGGAACTTGCCTGAAAGGAATGAGAGTTTGTTATAAGTGTGGAGGAAAAGGGCACAAAGTACGTGACTGCAAGGGTAAGAAAATGGTTTCAAATGTACAATGCTTCATTTGCAAGGAGTTTGGACACTACGCGAACCTATGTCCCAGTCATCAGACTATGACGCAAATGATGCTATTGGATAATAATCAAGTTATGATACTACCACAGATGAAGAGGAACGATTAGAGTTCTTATGTTGATTATGTCAATTGAGTGTTGTATCAACAATGTACTTGTTATAATAATTATGGAGTATATAAGGATTGTACTGCAGTACTATTTCATTAAGGACTTGAGATTGTGTGGAACAAAGAAAAGTGACTCAATAGCAGGATAAATTTTTGGAAAATATATGGTTGAGAGAATGATAAACCATAATATAGTTCTGATACCGAGGTAGTGATTTTCGAATAATACATGATTATTTTGGAAAAATTATATTGGATATTCTTGACTACCTTGGAACTGATTAATGATTTGTATATTCCATCATTGTTGGGGTTTAAAACATTTTTGGATTGATGAAGTATATCCAGCATTCTATATGGAATAAGGGAGCATGAATGTAATCAATAAAGAATATGGTAATACATGATGAAGGTATTCATATGCTATTACAGGGTAAAAAGGATCTATATTATGTTTAACTTCCTTATAAATGTTAGACTGTGAGTTTGGATAGAAGTATTTTGGATAGTTCTAGTTTGTATTATTTTGGATTTCCATAAAAGGACAACCCGGAGGTCGGGCGGCAACCCGTCGCGTCCGGCAAGGCCACAAGACTTGAACCCGCAACCGAAGGGTGACAAGGGTGTATCACCTACCACTATCCCACGAGATGTCCTGGATTAAATAAAGTAGTTTTTTTAAATGATCTGGTAGATGAATTATAAATTCTTTTATTTTGGAACCCTCTATGAATAGTATAAATAGAATTTTTTTTACGAGTGAATGATGAGTTTTTGGTAGAAATTTATTAAGGGATAAAACTCTAATTTTAAAGTAAGTATGTCTCCTTATGATCTTATCCAATCTCATAAATAAATTCCTCATCATTAAGAAAAGGAACTTAGAACAAAAATGTTGGCCTAGATGGTACCTTAAATCATCACTAATTTATAGCTTTGGGATTGTTGGCCTTTTCATAGCCATGTTCTCTACCACTCTCCATCAGATAATTGATGGTTATATTTTTCTTCCATATCCATATTTTTCTACATGGAACCCTAGTATGTTTTATTTTCGTTAATCTTCATACTTTCCACTCTTTATTTAAAATAGAGGCCTCATTAATTCATTTTTCGATGTGGGATTTCAACTAAGATATTTTGAAACGTCAAAAATGTGTTATCCTAATACCCTATGTTTTGTTGAACCGATGGTATTTCAAATCATCATAGATTGATGAGTTTAAGGACCTCAATTTTATACTTGTTTGTGATTGATGACCTCAATCACTACCTATAAATATTTACGTTTTTCCTCCAATTATATGTCTCTAATTGCCACCAATGTTCTCCTAATCGAGATAATAATTTGTTGGTGACCCTTTCATTTCTCATTTCCTCATATTAAGAATAAATTTTAGTAACCCAATTTCAGATGTGGGTTTTCCCACAAAGATATTTTTTATTTTCAACCTTTTATTTTCGAAGAACAATTTCAAATTGCGAGGACGCAATTTATTGAAGGAGGGGAGAATGTAACACCCCAAGATTTCATAGTGTGTTATTTCTTCAAAATAATTCAATAAATTGCACTACACGCAACACCGAGTTCAATCACACCATGACTTACAAAAAAAAAGCCATTCAAAAGAGGTTATGAATAGTGTTAACTAAATTTTAAACTTTATATAATCCTTATAATTTTAGAATCCATATTATGAGTTTCTTAGACATAATGTAAGAACAAATTCATTTTCAGTATTGCACTTTTACCAAATTTTAATAGTGAACCCTTTTTAGTTACTATATTTTAAACTTTTTGACTAAATGGGGACATCAAAAATTTAAAATGAAACATCCCAAGCTTCCACGGTACGCTAGCGTGTGTTGTACGCAACACCGAGTTCTAACACACCGTAACCAATCAAACTAGCTGTTATGAATAGTAATACCTACTTTTTGAAGTTATATATATTTTATATTTTAAAATGGACTTCATTTTTGGATTCGGAATATCAAATTTAGCCTAAGGTGAAATTTTGGTACTTTTCGGATAACTTTCATATTTTGATGAATAGTGAAAATTACTAAATTTTAATTAAAAACAACTTTTTTAATCAAAATAATTAATAGTGATAAATTATGCATTTGAGTGGTTTTAAAGTATATTTAGAATATATTTTTACCATTTAATATAATTTTGGTCATTGGACATAATTTTACAATTAAACCGAACATAAACAAGTGTCAATCTTTTGATAGTTATTATCTCTTAAAAACACGCTTTTTGTTTTGACAGCGGGAATTAATTTTAAATTAATTTCTGCCACTTCTGTGTTTTGAATTTAGGAAAATGGATTCCATATTTGGAATCAGGATGTTCAAATTGTGTAAATAGGTAACTTTTATTTTTAGACATTTTGAATAATTACTGCGGTAAATATTTTATTTACCATGGTTAAGGGTAAATCCGGTAAATAAGGGTTAAAAAATAATATTATAATAATACTAAATTACCCTAAAACGTGTATTAAACCTATTGGCTGATACATGGTCGACCATGATCATCTTTGGGTCTATTTTGGGACCCCATGGATCCACTTGTAAGTGATAATGACACTTTATTTTAATTAAGTCAAAATGAATACAAAAATGACACAAGCATATATCTTTTAGCAAAACAATTTTTACATAGGGTTATATATGTTGGATTTTCGATTATAAATATTCATTAGAAAGATAAAACGAGTTCCTACATAATGATATTTTATTTATAATTTTTAGACATTAAATAATTTATTTTATATATGACACAATGATGATGCAGTAATTACTATAATAGTGAAAAATTAAAATAATTGATATTATAAATACCCAAATAAATATAATATGAAACTTTTAATGAATTAAACTAATTTTCTAGGATAATATGATATATTAGTATTGATTTAATTGACTTTGTTCGAAGTAATCAATCTGTTATGAGTTTCACAAAAATCAACTATTGAATAGTGTCAAAATTGACATAAAAGAGTTCTTAAAACAAATATTATATTATTAACTGATATTAAATTCCTAAAAATCTAAGGTTCGGCCAAGAGACTTATATCATGATATGTTCATAATTAATGTACCACTTGGGAGTCTCTTGGATGTATATAGTAAGTTTATTAACCATATTATATAAAAATACCTAGAGACATTGTAAAAGTGAAACTAATTAACTTAGAGTTAATACTTAAAGATAAGGTTAATATAAGTACCCAAACCTGTCTAAATTCTATTGGTTGAGTGGTTTTCGACCTATCCCCACCTTAACCTTTGAATAATCAATTTTGGATCCATTAGAAACCGAATATGAATTTATTATAAATTAATATTTCTAGCTTTTCCAAAGGTGCCCCTCACCCCTCTTATAAAAGGGAACTCCTCCTTCTCATTTCTTCACACCTTCAAAGCCTTTTGGTTCAGCCAAACTCTGCCCAAATACTCTCCCAACATCCCTCACTACAACCTAGAGGCCTTAGTTTGATCAGAAAGCCAACCTAAGGAGCCCTTTTGATCAAATCAAAAGGAAGAACCCGAAGAAGAGGTAATGATTTCACCACCCTTCTCCAAGTTCATTTCTTCTTCCACTTCTTCTTCCTTTGTTCTTACCATTCTAAAATAATAACTCCAGTATCTCACATATACTGTGATGTTATTATAAATATGGTACAATCATATTCAGTATTCTATCCACCCTTTGAATAACATGTCACCATACGTGCGTACGTACGGCTTACCGTCTCCACGTCGTGGTGTAATTGTTATTCAATATAATATTATTTGGATGGGTATAATAATGATGTGTAACTCCTTTAAATAATAAATATAACATGTTAATGATTCTGTATATATGATATACCATCCATTTATATATCAAAAGAATGATATTGTCGCTCGTGCGTACGTACGGACTACCGTCTCCACGAACGCGATGAGATTCATTCTCCATCGTATCCATTCAAGTATAATTATCATTTGATGATTTAAAAATGATGTTTAAGGACTGGATATCATTCTGGATATGAATAAGATACAACAACCATGGCTTATGTAACAAAACATATAAAAGAAAATGAGTAAGTTAACTCCCGAAACGACGATAATTCTAAGATATTATTAACAAATCAATGTTAAAAGATCATATATGATATCATATTAATATATATGATTCTTGTATAATTTAATAACAACTATTTCACCATTATACAGGATGTTAACCTACCCCAACCAAGGAAAAGTACAAGGTAAGGGTTATTTCACAATCTCTTCATTATCCGAGGTTGTTTATATGTAATAATCTACTGGGATCTCTTTATCATCCACATCCATGTTTCTTAAAAATGTATTTCAAAACATTTTTACTATTTACTAGAGTATGAGTTAAAGTCATTTATACCCTTTTTGACTTTTATAAGTGGTTTATAAAGGAATCTTTCCGTCGTTTTCAAAACAAGGTCCTTTTTAACCATTTCGACAGAATTAAGGTAAGAATGTTTTTTTAAACTTATACGGCGGGTGCGGCTATTTTCCGCCGTTATAAAATCTTCAAAGC
Organism: Viscum album; assembly: GCA_963277665.1. Lineage (NCBI taxonomy): Eukaryota > Viridiplantae > Streptophyta > Magnoliopsida > Santalales > Viscaceae > Viscum > Viscum album. The sequence goes on along the minus strand of OY728158.1, from coordinate 683,418,550 downwards.
TTCCCTTACAAGCTTATAAGAATATTTTCAAAGAAAATGTTTTATTTTATATGGATCTTAAATTATTTCAAAATAAAAGGAGATATTTCTTTAAAAAGAATTTTGATTTCATCTATGTCAACATCCTTTGATGGATTTTTAAATTATTTGAAGTTGATTTATTATGATACAAAACTTCTATATTGTATTGAAGGTTTTGTGATATGTTTGACTGTGGATGTGCTATTTTTATACCATTCATAGTTTATGGTGAAATTATTTACATTTCGTATGCTAGTTTTAATACGAATGTTTATGTTATGTTTAAACCTTTTCATATGGGAATGCATTGGACTTAATATGTGACGGGTGGAGCCCGCTATAGCTCCTCGATGCATCGGTAGGTCTCATGAGACAAACTAGTGTCTTGGCACAAGGACTTGACAAAATCTTATTTGTAGTCTTGGCACGAGGACTTGGCTATGTGGTTATGATAGTCTGGCATTATGCATTCCAACATTATGAAAGTGGTTATTGATTTTTGCATGTGATTATTCGATTAGTAGAATATCCATGTGAATAAGTAAATGGAATTATTTCATTTTATTTATGCCATACCATGTTGAAAGTTCATCTTTAAAAGGCTTTTGTTTTAGTTATACATTGCCTTAAATGTTTATTCTTATTGATGAAAGTTTCCGCTATATTGTTATCCTTACTGGGCATTTGAGCTCACCCCTTTTCTATGTTTTATTTTTCCCAGGAAGTGAAGATGTAAGTTATGAATGACCTGCAGGGATATTATGAGGGGATTATAGTGTGGACTGTGGAAACATTATGTTGTTGTAGTAGTTTTTCATTTTATGATGTAATGTAAAGCTTATGAATATATCTAGTGTTTCCAAGGCTACTAAACCAATCGGTCTTTCAAGATTTGATCTTTCTTGTGATCATGCCAATGTTAAGAAGTAATGCACCGACTCTAGGAAACTAGGGTCGGGGCGTTACATTTCACATTTGGTTTACGTCCTTTTTTGTGCTCCATCTAGGTTGAGCACATTGTTTTTGTATACACTTTTAGCAGCACAGTTATAGGCTGCTTGTCGGGGTGGTCTACTAAGATTTTTTTTCACCTCTGTACGTGCACCTCAGTGTACGTGTAGACCTTATATAAACTTTTCTGGTTGAGCACAAGTTTCATGGTGGGTAGGGATGAGGCCCAATGTTGCATGATCGAGTGGAGCTGATCGAGTGGTTCTACTGATCGGGCTGCTGGAGTTCAACAGTGTCTGGAGATCAGGTACGTGGATTGGATCAGAGTTACTAGAAGATCCCTATACTTTTACATTTAGTTTCTTTTGTACTTGTATCTATATGGTCGGCCCAGTAGGTGACCAGTGTTTTATGGTTTTTCATAGCTATTTAGGATTTTACAACATTTTACTATTACAGCTTGTTCTATTTTATTTTCTTATTGCATCTGCACTCTATTTACTTTCTGTTGTGTATGATACTTAGTTATTTATATTGTTTTCTTTCTCTAGTATGAGGGAATAGTCTCCCCACTATCACACCCTAGGCCCTCACTACTAGTCGGAATCCTCTGGCATACGGGGAGGCGCACTTGAGGCCTTGTGGCGAACTAGCTCGGAGCACCGTTTTAGTTGCTTCCGGGTCCATATGTTACAAAGTGGTATCAAATGAGTTTTCTTTTCCCAATATTTACTATTTGGGATATGTTATATAAGAGTATTAATAATGTGTCAGAACCTATGATGGATATCAGACTGGTTCATCGAGAACACCTGTTTTTATTTTTCAATGTTACAGTTGTATATGATTTTCACCTTGAGTGACTCATATGTTATGTGGTGTTTTGATTTACTATAGATCTCTGGATCTTGGAAATTAGTACGATTCCAGGGATGGATTTTGAATCTTGGCCATAAAAGGCAAGAGGCATCCCATGCATCATACTAGGCATGTAGTATACACAACATATAGGTCTGTTAGTGTGTGTTTTTACCAATGAAAGAGACCATTGGGTTGGTTTTCACATATGTTTACTCTGATTGGTGGTTATGTGGATCTATGTAGTGGCATTTTTGTTGAGTTTTATGACCTAGTTCTCATGAACAGGTGGTGTAGTGACCTATTTGGTCGATATGGCACATGATTCCTTTTTGTTTAACCCCTTATTGGGAGTTGTTTTTTGGGTCTATGGTTATTTAGTAGGATAATTGAGAACTATGTCGATAGATACCAAGTCTTTTCTTGGGAACTGGACCTCCTTGTGGTATTGTTGTATACATATACCTGATGAGTGTTAGTTTATCTATACTCTTCTGTTTTCGCTCTGACCTCCAAGGAGTAGTTCCTTCTGAAGATGCTCGGAGAGGATCGGGGCCCTTATAGGCCGTGTTTTTCAGCTTTTACCCTCATCGTTCATTGTGATATTTACCTTCTTCTCAGAGGTTTTGGATCTTTTTGCCTAGGTGGTTAGACCTTATGACCCAGTTTTTGAGGTGTTTCTTATAGGGCTAGGTGGGAGACCTAGAGACCCTTGGTTTTGACTCGAACCCTTGTTGGTTGATGTCTATTCTATTATAGGGAAACCTATGTGAGAATTATTGGCCCATATTTTCCAATTCCTTTTTGTGGTGCTTGTGTTTCGTGACTAGCTTCGATAGGCAATACTGTTCGGGTGCCTGGCTTGGTCGACAAGTGTTTCTGATGATACTATTACATGTGGCATCGTTAGAATCTAAATCAGTGAGTGGCCGAGAATGAGCTAGTGACTGTTGTTTTAAGACTTTTTCTGGGTTGCGACCTCATAAGTTGTGTTGGAATGTCCCTATTTTGTAGAGGTGACTTTGTGAAATGTTGGGTTACCATGAAATGGTTCACCCGTGCTTGAATCCTGGTAAGGTTTTGGCAGGATGTTAGTGTGGCTCAGAGGGAGCTGGACATGCCTTTGAGGAAATCTTAGTGTACTCCTATTAGAGACGATCATGCGCTATCTTGATTCATCTTGAGTATCCTAAGAGAGCTTCGACCCTAAATCGAGCTCCTTTTTCTTTCTTAATGTTCATCCCTATTGAGGTTGGAACCTGTTATGGTTGTTCTCTCAGAGCGGTGTAAGGAAAGACATATGGTGGGGGAGTGCACCATTGTCAATTTGAGGGTGGTTTTCCTCATTATTGTTAAACATCAGTGTTTTTATGAGCTTTTGAGCTTGGGTTTTTCTTTTAAGATGATGATAAGGGTATTCTTATGGGGGGGAGTACCAGATCGGTCATAGTTGAATGTCATATGTGAAGAAGTCAGTTTTTAACACTATATGACTAGTCGTTTGAAAATATAGAGATCTTGGTTGTATATATTCTTAGGTTAGAAGCATGATTTCAACTAGGATTCTCAGGGATGAGAAGGTTTATGGTGGGGAGTTTGTAAGAATACATGTTTTTCTAGACTGTCATTTTGAGTAAAAATTTGATTTTTTACTATGTGATACTTATGAGGGGTAAATGATCATTTCCCCCTAACAATTGATCTCAGATAATTTTTCTGACCACTCTGTTGGTCCCAGAATAGGGTGTTTACCCTAGGATAAGAGTTTGGAGGAAATCTAAGCTATTCGAATTTTAGCAGAATATTTAATATTTAATATTATTAAATGAAATATTAAATTATTCACTTAGGTTCATTTGGAAATAAATTTTAAATGAAGTTTCAGATAGAGATTCTGTCTGTATCGTTGAGTCTTGAATGGGGAGTTTAGCCTAGGGAAGGCATAAACTCATGTCGGGCACTGGGGCCGACCCATGCCCATTTTTCTTTCTTTTCCTTTCTTCTTTCATTTTCTTTCTTTTATCTTCCTTCCTCCTTCTTGCGCATGATCCATGTGTGATCCTCTTTAGCCATGTATTTTTTGAGGATTTTGATATTGATAAAGATATAGAGAGTTTTTAGGTAATAGGGGGTATCAATTCAAAGCTCTCGACATGCTGATTCAGTGAGGGGAAACCATTATCCATGAAATCAACCAAAGCTTTGGTGGTTTCCTCCTGAAGATGAGGATGTTTATGTTTTCTCTATATATCCCATTTAAATGTGTTGTTTTATGTTTTTAAAGCATTATATTTCTTACTTGTGGCCCCTTGAGGCCGAATCTATTGTTTTGGGGGCGAAAACAGGTGTTTTGGGGGTGAAAATGGGTGTTTCGGGCGTTTTGAGGGATTTCTTATCAGAAAAACTAGAATACACAGCGCGTGTTCCAGGGGAACACGCCGTGTGTTTTTCCCATTCGGGGAAGAAAAATTTTTCTTAAGTACACACCCTGTACTTTGAGTATACATCGTGTAGTGGATGGCCGTGGGACCGGCTATGTGAAAAAGGACACAAAATAGTGGTTTTTAAGGTTTATGTGCCATGTACTATAAATACACACCGTGTAGTGGAACATGGGCATGTGTTCAGGTGAAAATGCACACTGGATTACTTTTTGTGAACTGTGCACTCCATGTACAGAAAAGTACATGCCGTGTACTATTACACAGTCAGACCCCAAGGGTTTGGCCATGTGTTCTTGCCATTCACCACTAATCTTATTAGTTTTGGGATATCTTTGGCCCTGGAAGTCAGAATTGGGCTTGTGAGTAGTCCATTCTGAGCGTTTTTCCATATAGATCAAATTGGTGGAATAATTTTTATATTTAAATCAAATATAAATTATGTTTTGGGGATTATATATAAATTTATAGGTTCTTCCTCCATTTATCAAGTTCTTTTGTCACCTAAGAGTGAGACTTGGCATGGATGATAGGTTGGGTGTTCAGAACAACCTAATTGAGACTTTTAAGATGAGATGAGCTATGAGTTATCTCCTATGACCTATTATTTTGATCATGTTACTCTTTTGAGATATTCCATTCTGTCCTATGAGGCTATGAGACTGGATACTTCCAAGGATCCCTTAATGTATTCTTTTACTTGTGTGTTGACCTAGGGAGTCCCTTGTAGGATCTATCTCTTGTTTTTTCTTTTGAGAGGACCCATGTTATGGAATGCCTATATTTTCCTTAATTTGAGGATCTCGTTTAGGATTCTTCTTTTACACTTCTATAAGGATCCCATGTAGGATGCCTTCGCTCGTGTTTACCCAGAGGATCTCGAGTATGATGCCTCTTGAGTGTTTAACTTGAGAGACCCCGCAGGTTCCCATTGTTTGACTGACCCTTAGTTGTTACGTCTAGTTTGGGTAGATATGGTGATCGAGTGTCACCTTTAACTCATTCCAAACTAGTAATCCCATGGGGATATGGATGTAGTGTTGGGTTGGGCATTCGGGCCACCCTCACCCATTTTTTTATATCTGACTTGGTTTGCTGTTGCAGTAGTAGTTACCAGAGGTGCTTTTTGGTTGGTGGATATTGAGCCCGATGCAAGTAATCATTCTTATTTATTTCGATGCCTACTATGCCCTGTGTTCCTGAGTAGAGGTGTTTTTTTTGTGAATAGGGTTATTTTTTCAGGATATGGATGTGTTTCCCATGTTTGTATTAATTTGACCGTTTGGTCTAGCCTTTCTTCTTAGGCTTCTTGTTTCCAATGCCTAGTGTTGTTTGGATGGAGTGATTTTATCTGACATGTTGTGTTATGCTATAGATGGTTAGCCAAGTAGTTTTTGAGGTTTTGTATGGTTTCCATATATATCATTGTGCATGATTGACTGACACAGGGCTGTAAGTACCCGGTGTAGTAGACCATAGGGAGAATGGACATTAAGGGCTTCTCCAGAGTGTCTGTGTACTTTTATGTTGCGAGACCATAGAGGGGATAAACTTTGTGCCCCCTCAGAGTGTCTTTAGTGTCCTCGATACAGGCCATAGGGGGAATTGGACGTTGAGTGCTTCCCTAGAGTGCCTATTAGTTAATGATATGAGACCACATGGGGAATTGACGGTGAGTGCTTCATGACAGAGTTTTTTTTAAAGTTTAATGAGAGGGGTTAGACTATGAGTAATTTATATAGGGTTTCTTGTGCTTGAATGGTTGAACTAGAGGGGTTAGGCTGTGAGTACTTCCCAGAGGGTTACTTGTTTTTTCCTTTCTTAGAGATATATTTACGGCATTGGCCGAATTAGGTACATGTCGATGGGATTACAAACCCTAATATTGACATATTGATACACGACTTGATTGGAATGATGTTCAGATCAATGCCCTTGCACAGGATGTCCAGGAGATCTGGCTAACGGTACAAAGGATCGACTGCTGATGTGTTTTATTGTTATTTGATTCACTTAATCGCGAATATTCATAATTATGTATATGTGTATAGGTATGGGACTATACATGTGTACGTATATATATATGGACATCCATGGTGGCACTTGACCAGTTGATAGGGATTACATACCCCGAGTTTGAAGGTGGTTGCATGTTTGGTTTACTTTCATTTTTGTGTTCTAGCTAGGCTGAGCACATTGCTGTTGCATACACTTTTATCAGCACAGTTATAGGTTGCTTGTTAGGGTGCCATATTAAGATTATTTCCCACTCCTACATGTGAACATTGGTGTAAGTGTATACCTTATGTCTACAATTCAGGTGGAGCATGAGTTTCATGGTGGATAGGGCTGAGGCCCATTGTTTCATGATCAAACGGAGCTGCTTGAGTGGTTCTACTGATTGGGATGCTACAGTTCGACAGTGTCTAGAGATCAGGTATGTGGATTGGCTTGGAGTTAGTAGTATAGCCCTGTACTTTTACTTTTAGTTTATTTTGTACTTGTATCTGTTTGGTTGGCCCAGTGGATGACCATTGTTGTATTGTTTTCATATATGTTCAGAATTTTACAATATTTTACTATTACAGATTGTTCTATTTTAGTTTCTTATTGCTTCCTCACACTTTTTATTTTCTATTTTGAATGATACTTAGTTATTTCTATTTTTTAATTACTTTGGTATGAGGGAATAGTCTCCCCACTATCACACCCTAGGCCCTCACTACAAGTCGGCTACTTATGGCGTATGGGTAGGCATGTTTGAGGCCTTGTGGTAAACCAGCTCAGAGCACCGGTTTAGTGGCTTCGGGGTCGGGACGTTACACGCAACATGAAATATTTACTTCTTAAGTATGGGGTTGATCATAAAGTCTCCACTGCATATCACCCCCAAACTAACGGACAAGAATAAATATCAAATCGGAAAAATTAAGAGTATCTTGGAATAAATGGTAAAACCCAATAGGAAAGATTGGAGATTGTGCTTGGATGTTACAGTTTGGGAATATTGTACAACATTTAAAACCCAAATCGGAATGTCACCATACAGAATTGTGTTTGGAATGGCTTGTCACCTCCCAGTGGAGGTATAACACCATGCATTTTGGGTTGTTAAACAATGTAATATGAATCTTTCATATGCAAGTGATCAAAGAATGTTGCAGATTCAAGAGTTGGATGAAATTTGACGTGATGCATATGAGAACTCCCAGATCTATAAATAGAAGACAAAAGTTATAAATGATAGCATGATTCATCAGAAGAAGTTCCATATTGGTGCGAATGTCCTCATGTACAATTCCGGGCTACTGCTCCACCCAGTCAAGCTTCGTTCCCGGTGGCTTGGTCCTTATAATTTTAATAATGTTTACCATTTTGGTGCAATACAAATTTTTCATGAGCAGAGTGGACGAAGTCTTACCGTCAATTGTCAGCGACTTAAACACTTCTATGAGGATTTTCCAAAGAATCTAGTGGAATAAATACACCTTCTAGAAGCAACATACCAGTGAAACACACCAGGTTTTATCCTTCCTTCTAACATTCTCAATTGTTATAGTGGGGAAACTGAACATTCTTATTGTGGGGGTGGATATATTCCTGGGTTCATTAAGATTTTCATCTCTTTCTTCATTCTTATATTTTTTTCCTTCTTTATCATAATTTCATTTTTCCCCATCTTTCTGGGTTCATTAGGATTTTCATTGCCTCTCTTCTTTCTTCTATTTTTCGCCTTCTCTATGGTATTTTCACGTCCCCCCCTTATGGTCACCAAATCTTGAAACTTACTAAAAATGAATGTTAAATTTTTTTATTCCATGTTTTTTAACATTTGATGGAACTTGTCTCTGTTATGGAATGAATATTTGTATGAATTTATCATCATGGAGTGATTTTTAGTGAACTGGTTTTCTGTCAATGATATAAATGGTTGTATCTATGTGAAACCTTTGAGATGATTGATTCCTCTTGTTTGAGTAGTTTTTTGGAAAACAATGTCACTAATATCTCAACACATTTTTGCACCAAACCACTAAGTGTGAATATTTATTACTTAATAGAAGGTAAATATAAGTTAGGTTAATATTTTTCATCTTAAAATGATATTTACATACATTTATTCCTTATCTGATCTATTTCATTACTGTACCAGATTGACCTATGTGTGTGTACCTGATATCCAACTATTGCACGCCCTCATTAAAAAATTTGGGTTGTGTCTTGGGAAGGTCAAAAACAACTCCTCCTTAACCTTTTATCGTGTTATAACTATTACAATTAGTGTCATGAGGCTATCGAACAAGGGTTGAGATATAAGTGTGAGATTCTCTCCAAATGAATCTTCTGAGAAAAACAAAAATAATAAATGATGGGAGTGATGAAATGTGAAACATATGGGGATATCTAGGCTACGATATTGTGGTTTGACTTCTGATAATGATTAAGTGAGTGTTTCTGGAAATAATATTGAAAAGGATGTAGAGCAGGTTCAGTGGAAAAAATATTTTAAGTTGAAACATGTTAAAATAATCAATATTTATTGGATTTAAAGTAGAAAGAATAACATGTAATGGTTTTCACACACACACATAGAGAGTTAGTTTCATGGTTGAATTTTTAATTCCTTTCTAAATTTGGTAGCATGAATCACTTTGAATTTCATTCTGATATGATTTATGAGATATCTTTTTCCATTTTCACTAAGAAGCACTACATGGTGTGGTTTGTGCATTGATCACATTACATTAATGAATTTAAATTTCCTAAAATGTTAAATCTTCATGATATTGGGAATATATACATGCATCGTTTTTTGGATATGTTACTTTTCCCAGGAGTGCAAATGTTTAGGTGTGGGGGTGTGATCGCATAGCGATTCACTATTCAAATCCACCCTTACACCGTTGTTTTAAAGAGGTTTTGTAATGAATATTACAAATATAATGATAAATTTAACTTTATGTTTTAATTAATGAATTAATGTTTATAACTATTTAATAGGTAAATTTTACTTGTTTTCGTGTTTACATTGTTGGAGGTGGTGATTTGAAGAGCTTGTTATGTAATTCAAGCAAAAGAGGCCAAACTACTTGAGAGACCAAGCATGCATGTGGACAATTATTTGTATTTTAGATAATACATGTATCTAATTGGTCTAAAAATGAGTGTATGAGTGAAAAAAATGTGGGATACATTTCTTGAGAATATTATGAAGCCCAATTCATCCATTTGGAGGCCCAAACTAGGCCCACAATGTGAAGACATCCAGGGAGGGCCATATTGGTCCACTCTTCTGTTTTTCATCCATAACTTGGGCCTCAGAGATCCAATTGGGATTATTCGACCACTCTTGGATAGTGAACTCGAATCCCCAACTTTCCTCCGAATTTAAAATCATTTTCACGCGTTTTGGTTAGTCAAACAGGCAGATAAAGATGAAGTAAAAAATATTTCTCGAATTGTCAACTATCCCTTTAGATACTTCACCATTGTATGTGGAAATATGGATGTAAATTTCCCATATAATCACTCTTCTCCCTCATTATCTATGTGTAATGACCAGGGGTGAAGGTTAGTTGAATTGGGGAGCTCTATTTACCCATTTTATTTCTCTTCTCCCTCATGTACTTCTAAACCTCTTAGTGATCGATTTGGGGAGTGTCCTTTGTTGTCATCCCGAGCCCCACACTTGTAATATTCATAAAGTAATTTATTTCCACGTTTTTTTGTCAAATGTTTTTCATTTATACCTTCTAAATTTTTGTTTATTTTTGTATGATCAAATACAATAAAAGGAACAAGAATCTACGTGCTTCGATTGATAACCCGTAGCTTGTGATGATTTGAGTGCAGTTGCCTCTTTTCTCACCCCTCCCTTTCATGAGTGTGCAAATGGATTGCGACAGTTGATAAATTATAAGACCTTGAACCTATGAATATGCATGTTCTTGTCTTGTGGAATATTTTTATCATTGACACAAATCTGTTCATCCAATCACGTTGTTGATGCGATGCCTTGATTGAGTTCTGTTTTTACATCGATTCATTTTGTTGATTTTGAGTGGTTGCTTATATTCGATATCATTGATTGATCAAATACTAGGTGGTAACCTAGTAATAACTCACATACCATTATTGGTTTTAAGTATGTATAAAAAAAGGAATCAATGATACTCCCCTTTCCCTTGAGAGCGATGATGGATTGAGCATCAAGGGACACTTACCAGGGTTGATCAAGATTTCTCCAACTGATTTATCTCAGTAGTAATATACTATCAATTTCTATTTTTAAAGAAAAAAAACCAAGTTTTAGAAAACAAGATTCCACTTTTAGTTTCTTAATCAGAACCTCATTTTTTAATTAATGATCTAAGGATCCTTTGAGAGAAGACCTAGGGTTCCTGTTATACTGCAGAAATTTTAGTTAAAAATAAACATCAAATTTGACGCGCTCGAAAATGTGATCAATTTTTGGCTCCATTCCCTGGGATCCAAGATCTTTTTTTTCCTTATTTACTTTTATTTATTTATTTTACTTCTAAACTAGTACTTCTTTAAATACCCACCCTAATTTGATTGTTTTTTGTTTTTGTTTTCTGTTTTTATTTTTGGTTGTTCTTGTGTGTTCTTCTTTTCTCTCTCCATCTCTCTTTATTCTTCTCCATCTCTCTCTATAATTATATATTATAAAATTATATTCTCCCTTCACCATTATTAAGTTATTTTATCCATATTCAATCATAAAAAAAAACAAACTTCCCAACTTATTTTCATGACCCGATCAGAAAAAGAAAAACTTTTTGAATTTGACCCGGAAATTGAAAAGACACTTCACACACAAATCAAGGAATCTATAGAAGTTGGATAAAGTAACACTAAGGAAACCCTTTTAGAACCTCAAGTTTTCATAAAACAATCAAAAATTGAACCCAATAAAACCTAAGAAACCATGGCTGGAAATAATCGAACCTTAAAAGAACTAACCACCCTAGACGTGGAGTACCAACCTACGTACATCCAATATCCTAGGGACGCATCCAACATTGAGCTGAGATCAGAACTCATCCTCATACTTCCCAAATTCCATTGAATTTTTGGTGGGGACCCTCATAAACATCTCAAAGAGTTTTACATAGTGTTCTCCACTATGAAACCCCTAAATGTCTCTAAGGACTTAATTAAGTTTAGGGCCTTCCTTTTCTCCCTTGATGGTGTTGCCAAAGATTGGATATACTATTTACCTACCACAATTGGGGGTATGAATGACCAGAAAAGACTATTTTAGAGAAGTTATTACCTACCTCCCAAACAATATCAATTAGGAAATAAATTTATGGCATTAGGCAATCACAAGGACAGGCCCTTCATGAATACTGGGAGAGATTCAAACGACTCTGCTCAAGCTACCCCCCCACCAGATAAGTGAACAACTATGAATCCAATACTTATAAGAGAAAATTATCCCCCTAGATCATTGAATGATTGATGAATCATCTGGTGGTGCTGTGGTTGATAAAACTCCTTCCTCTGATCGTGACTTAATAGCCAACATGGCTCAAAATGCACATTAATTTGGTACACGAGCTATTGCACCAACTCAAGGAGTTCACGAGGCAAGTCACTCATATCTATAAAAAATGGTAGATAACAATCTTGATGAGATGTATACCCTTCTACGGAAATTAGATCAAGCACAAGGTAACTCACAATCTCCTCCGGTTCCATTACATTGTGGTATTTATTCTGACAATACTATTTTTTCTAACCAGTTCCCACAACTTCAAGATTCACCCGAGTCTTGTGCTGTCGTGTTCCCAGGGCATCCATTCCAACAAGAACATCCCTTCAAGAAAGAAAAATTCATGCCAAATCCAAATCCCAGGTGGAAATCACAACCCTAGTACCGACAAGGAGGAAACTCAAGTTACCCGAAGAATAATTGGTATCCACAAGGCCAAGGTATGCAATCTTCTTATCCTTAAACTTATCAAAAAAATCATCATCCTCCTCCAAAATATAAAACAAGCTTCAAGTATATGGTAAAACAAATGGAAACCTAAAACCTCCAGTTCCAACAGACCACAAAATTAGCAATTCAAGACCTACGAACTCAAGTAAGACAGTTGGAAAACACCATCAATGAGCTTAACATGCAAGGTTCTGGACAACTACCATCCCAACTAATTTCCAATTCGAAGGAAAAAGGTAATGTATGAGCAGTTACACTTTATAGTGGTAAAGAAGTCTCTCCATATACTAATTCTACACAACAGGTATGTCCCCCTCTTGAAAACTATCTTTCCCAACCCTAAAAAAAATTCAAGTAATGAAAAACAAGACAAAAAGGGTAATCGGGTTATCATTGACAATTCAAATGAACAATCCATTCCTCTTTCTTCCCCCCAAAGACTCTCTAAATCTAAGAAGAATTTTGATAATTGGATTGATACATAAATAATGGATGCATTTAAAATGGTTCATGTTAACATTATTCTATTAGATTCAGTGAAACAAATACCTAGATATGTCAAATTTCGTTAAGATATTTTCACCCATATAAGGAGACTAAAGGGGATTGAGAGAGTCAACATGGGAAGGAATGCATCAGCCTTAATTCGACCAGAAATCACAACCAAATTCAAGGATCCATGCACATTCATGATACTATGTACCATAAGGGAGACCTTATTTTCAAATTCTATGCTCGATTTAGGTGCTTTCATTAATGTAATTCCTCACTCTGTCTACACTTATCTAATGGTTGGCAAGCTTCAACCAATGGGAATTGTCATACAACTTGCCAACCAAAGTACTACGCATCCAACATGAGGGATTGAGGATGTCCTTGTATGAGTAAAGAATCTCATCTTCCCTACTGATTTCTATATTATTGAGATGGAAGATCCCTGAACCCAAGGACATTCTCCTCTTATACTTGGGAGGCCATTCCTCAAAATAGAAAGGACGATCATCAACATTCAGAATGGTTTGTTGTCCATAGAGTTAGGAGGAGAAAAGGTAAGTGTTAACATCCTTGAGGCTATAAAACACCATGTTGAAGAGCACTCCACTCTCCCTATATATTCAATGGAAGTGCTCTCAAACGATGCACACACACAGAATTCTCTCCTCAACCCATACTCTGATTGATTTTCTTCTTCTTTAACCTTGGATGATTTGAGTTTTGATTCATGTTTTGAGTGTTGTGTGGGTTCTAAAAAGTGTAAATTTTGTTCTTTAATTTATTAGTGTGTTCATTCTGAGGTACCCATGACCGTCAATGATTCTGAAAATCTCATTTCAATAGATTCTCTATCTTTAGAGAATAAACATGAGAAAATATATAGTTTAATGAACCTCACTCCCCCTAAATCTCCTCCCTCAATCCCGAAACCACTAGTGTTGGAACTTAAACAACTATATTCAAATTTTAAATATGAATATCTTGAGGGTATTGACCAATTTCCCATTATTATTTCCAATATCCTCTCTCCAAAATAGGAATCGAAACTGCACAACCTTTTGAGAGAGTGTAAAAAGGAAATAGGATTGACATTGGCTGATATTCTTGGGATTATCCAATCTATTTCTATGCACTATATTATTTGGGATGATGATTCTAATCCCGTAAGACAATCTCAATGTCAGTTGAATCCCACTCTCCTGGAATTTTTAAAATTGGAATTCTGTAAATTACATGTTGCGGGGATCATTTATCCTATATTTGATAGTAAATTGGTTAGCCCAGTGAAAATTGTGCCTAAAAAACTGGAATAACAGTTCTGTAAAATGATAGGAATGAATTTGTTCCAACACTTTTGGAAAAAATTTGGCGAGTCTGTATTGATTAGCGTCTAATGAATCAACCCATGTAGAAGGACCACTTTCCACTACCTTTAATTGAACAAATTTTAGAATGATTGGATAGTTAGTCTTATTATTGTTTCCTTGATGGATATTTAGGTTATTTCAAAATTTATATAGCCCCAGAGGATCAAGAAAAGATAACATTTACTTCTACATTTGGCACATTGGCATATAGAAGGATGCCATTCGGTCTATGTAATGCTTCTTGTACTTTTCAGTGTTGTATTTTGAGTATTTTTTCTGAGTACCTCGAGAGTTTTATAGAATTATTTATGGATTATTTCACATTATATGGTTCTTCTTCTGATGATATATTGGAACAACTAGGTTTTGTCCTCTACTATTGTATTGAAAAGGATCTTATTTTGATTTATGAGAATTTCCATTTTATGGTTGAGCATGGGATAGTTCTTGGGAATGTCATTTCAAATAAGGGAATTCAAGTTGATAAATTTAATATTGAATTAATTTCATCCCTTCCATATCTAAAATGTGTTCATGAGGTGCAATCTATCTTGTGTCATGATCATTTTTACCGCTGATTCATTAAAGAGTTTAGTAATATTCCACTTCCATTATCCCGATTATCGCAAAAAGATTATGAGTTTGTATTTGGTAAAAATTGTTATGATGAATTCTATTCAATAAAAAGGAGTCTCAGATCACCTTTCATCATCCAAAAACCAAGGCGAGTTCTCCCATTTGATCTTATGTGTGATGCCTCTAACATTGCAGTTGGGGAAGTTTTATCAAAAAGGGTTGAGAAGGCTCCTCATGTCATTGTGTATTCTCATGTACCCTTGACCCTACCTAGGAAAACTACAAAACCATTTAAAAATAACCCTTTTCTATTGTGTTTTCCTTTAAAAAACATCATTCATATCTTCTTGGGTCAAACGTGATTATGTTTTCTGACCATGCTTCCCTTTGATTCCTCTTAAAGATACATGAAGCTAAGCCCCACCTCATACGGTGTATGTTCCTCCTCCAAGAGTTTGACCTTGGTATTAGAGATAATAAGGGAGTATAAAATGTTGTATCTGACCACATTTGTAGGATTTATCCACCACTGGACCACCATGCTGACTTATCCCTCCCCATTGGAGAATTCTTCCTCATGAGAACCATTTTGATGTTATGGAACTTACCCTTTGGTATGCAGACATTGTGAATTTTCTAGAAACATATAGGATCCCTAATGATTTCCTCACTTCCCAATCTAGAATACTTAAACATGATTCTCGGGGGTAAATTTGGGATGACCCATATTTTTCGATAATTTTTGGTGACTGAGTAGTTTGTCGTTGTGTCCCTGACCATGAGTTCACCTATGTTTTCACCTTCTATCACACTTTGGCTTATGGGATCCAATTTGGATCTCAATGAATAGCTCGAAAGATCCTTCACTCAGGAAATTATTGGCCAATATTTTATTGGGATGCCCATTGATTTTTCAAGTCATGTAGTCATTGTCAATTCACAGGGAATATCTCTAAGAGAAATGAAATGCCCCAACAACCCATGTTATTCTATGAAATCTTTTATACATGTGGCATTAAATTCATGGGGCCTTTTACAAACTCATCTTGCTTCATGAACATCTAGTTAGTTGTGGAATAATTGTCTAAATGGGTGGAAGCAATGTCTACTGGGACCGATAACTCATGAGTTGTTGTTGATTTTGTGAGGTCCCAGATTTTTAGTCAGTTTGGTTTGTTGAGATTCATCATTAGTTATCAGGGATCCCATTTTTGCAATAGCAACATGAAAAATTTGCTTCTTAAGTATGGGGTTGATCATAAATTCTCCACAGCATATCTCCCCAAAAATAATGGAAAATTGGAAATATAAAATCGGGAAGTTAAGAGAATCTTGGAAAAAATGGTACAACTCAATAGGAAAGATTGGAGTTTGTGCATGGATGATGCACTTTGGGCGTACCGTACAGATTTTAAAACCCCAATCGAAATGTCACCATATAGAATTGTGTTTGGAAAGGCTTGTCACCTCCAAGTAGAGGTATAAAACCATGCATATTGGGCTATTAATTAATGTATTATGAATCTTTTAGATTCAGGTGAGAAAAGGATACTGTAGATTCAAGAGTTAGAAGAAATTCTACGTGATGCATATGAGAACTCCCTGATCTATAATGAGAAGATAAAGGCTATACATGATATCTTGATTCATTAACGGGAGTTCCATATTGGTGAGAAGATCCTCATGTATAATTCTACGCTAAATCTCCACCCAGGTAAGCTTTGTTACTAATTGATCAGTCCTTATACTGTTAATAATGTTTTCCCTTTTGGTGCAATACATATTTTTCATGAGCATGGTCGATGAAGTCTTACCATCAGTGGGAAGTGACTTAAACACTTCTATGAAAATTTTACAAAGAATTCAGTGGAGGAAATCCACCTTCTAGAAGCAACATACCAGTGAAACACACAGGGTATTATCCTTCCTTCTCACATTCTCAATTATTATAGTGAGGACACCGCACATTATAGGTGTGGGCGTGGTTACATTCTTGGGTTCATCAGGTTTTTAATTGTCTTTCTTTTTTACCTCTCGTTTTCTCTTTCTTTATGGTATTTTCACTTTTCTCTATCTTTCTGGGCTGATTAGGATTTTCATTGACTTTCTTTTTTCTTCTCTTTTTCTCCTTCTTTATAGTATTTTTACGTCCCCCCTTATGGTCACCAAATCATGGAACTTACAAAAAATGAATGTTGAAATTTTTTATTTCGTGTTGTTTTAACATTTTATTGAATGTATATCTATTATGGAATGAATATTTTTATGAATTTAACATCATGGAATGAGTTTTAGTTAATTGGTTTTCTATCAATGATATAAATGGTTATATCCATGTGAAACCTTTGAGATGATTGATGCCCCTTGTGTGAGTAGTTTTTGGGAAAACAATGTCACTAATATCTCAATAAAATTTTGCACCAAACCAAAAAGTGTGAATATTTATTACTTACTAGAAGTAAAATATAAGTTAGGTTAATATTTTTTGGCTTAAAATGATATTTATATACGTTCATTCCTTATCCGATTTGTTTAATTACTATACTAGATTGACCTATGCGTGTGTACCTGATATCTGACTGTTGCACGCCCTCAAAAAAAAATTTGTTGTGTATTGGGTAGGTAAAAAACCACTCCTCCTAAACCATTGATCTTGTTATATCTATTACAATTAGTGTCATGAGGAGATCAAACAAGGGTTGAGAGATAAGTGTGAGATTTGTTCAAAATGCAACTTCTAAAAGAACAAAAATAATAAATGAGGGGAGTGATGAAATGTGAAACATATGGGGATATCTAGGTCGAGAGCTTATGGTTTGACTTTCAGGAATTATTAAGTGAGTGGGTCTTGAAATATGATTCTAAGGATATAGGGCAGGTTTGGTGTACAAAATCCTTTAAGCAGAAACAAGTTAAAATATCATATATTTATTGGATAGAATGTGGAAGGAATAACATGGAATGGTTTTCATAGAAAAACATGGAGAGTTAGTGGAATGGTTGAATTTTTAATTCCTTTCTCAATTTGGTATCACTAATCTCATTGAATTTCATTGTGATATGATTTATGAGACATCTTTTTCCATTTTCACTTGGAAGCACTCCTTGGTGTGGTTTGTGCATTAATCAGATTACATTAATGAATTTAAATTTCCTCAAATGTTAAAACTTCTTAATGTTGGGAATATATAAATGCATTGTATTTTGGAGATTTGACTTTGTCCAGGAGTGAAAATGTTTAGGTGTGGGTGTGTGTTTGCATAGAGATTCACTATTCAAATCCACCCTTACACCATTATTTTAAACTGGGTTTGTAATGAATATTAAAAATATAATAATAAATTGAAATTTATATTTGAATCAATGAATTAATTTTTATCATTTTTTAATATTTAAATTTTACTTGTCTTGGTGTTTACATTGTAGGAGGAGGTGATTTGAGAGCTCGTGATGGAATTCAAACAAAATGGGCCAAACTGTGTGAGTTCCCAAGCATGCATATTGACAATTATTTGTACTGTAGATAATATGTGTGTCCAATTGGGATAAAAATGAGTGTATGAGTGAAAAACAATGAAATATACATTTATTTAGAAGACCATGATGCCCAATTAATCTATTTGGGGGCCCAAAATAGGCCCACAATGTGAAGAAATTCTGGGAAGGCCATATTGGACCAGTAATTTTTATTTGGTCCATAACTCGGGTCTCAGAGATCTAGTTGGGATTATTATACTTCCCTTGGATAGCTAATGAAATTTCCCGACACTCCACCGAATTTCAAGTATTTTTAACGTGTTTTGTTAGTCAACCAGCCAGATAAAGATGGATTAAAAAATCTACCTTGAATAATCACCTAGCCCTTTAGATACATGACCACTCTATGTTGAAATATGGATGTAAATTTCCCATAAAACCACTCCTCTCCCTCATTATCTATGTGGAACGACCGGGGGTGAAGTTTTGTAGAATTGGATAGCTGTATTTACTGATTTTATTTCTCTTCTCCCTCATGTACTTCTAAACCTCTTAATGATCAATATAGGGAGTGTCCTTTGTTTTAATCCTGAGCTCCACATTTGTAATCTTTATAAGGTAATTGATTTCCAGGTTTTTTGACAATTGTTATTCATTTCTACCTTCTAAATTTGTGTTTATTATGGTATGATAAAATAAAAATCAATGTAACAAGAATCAACATGCTTCCATGCATAACCCATATCTTGTGATGATTTGAGTGTAGTTGCCTCTTTTCTCAGCCCTCCCTTTCATGAGTGTGCAAATAGATTGTGTCAGTTGATATAATCCATGAGATTGAACTTATTAATATGAATGTTCTTTTCTTGTGAAATATTTTTATCATTTACCTGGTCATCTCATCACGTTGTTGATGTGGTGCCTTGATTGAGTTCCGTTTTTGCATCAATTCATTTTTTTTGATATTGAGCGATTGTCGATAATCAATATTGTTGATCGATCAAATCCTAGGTGGTAATCTAGTAATAACTCAATACCATTACTATTTTTAGTATGTATAAAAGAAAGGAATCAATGATCCTTCCCTTTCCCTTGAGAGCGATGACAGATTGATCATTAAGGGACACTTCCCTGGGTTAATCACGATTTCCCCAACCGGTTTATCTCAGTAGTAATATACTTTCAATTTCTATTCTTAAGGAATCAAAAGCCATGTTTTATAAAAATGACTTACCCTTTTGGTTTCTTAATCAGAGCCTCATTTTTTAATTAATGATCTAAGGCTCCTTCGCGAGACGACCTAGGGTTGCTACTATACTGTAAAAATTCTAGTTAAAAATTCACATCTAATTTGACGCACTCGATAACGTGATCACCTGACGGCCGCATAAGGCGTCGTTATTTCCCTATAGTGCTATGAAAAAACAAAATTTATTAAACTTAAACAATCCTAAATCAGGGTGTAGTATCTATAAAGTCTAAGTGCCGAATCCACAGGGATATAGCATATGTTCTAAATTAATAAGGAAATTTAAATTGAAATTGTTTGATTTGTTTAGAAAAAAAATGAAACAACAGAAGGATTGGTTGGGGTATGAAATCAAAATGGGAGGCACGCCAGGTTCAATGATTTTTAGTTTTGTGCACTAGGGATTCAATTGATATTGGTTTGTTCAGTTTTGGTGTCGGGGTTTGGTCAGTAGGGATCCTTGGTCTTGGTATCCCGTCCTAGTCCTATGATCGCACTTTTTGAATTGTCATCTACTTAGCGCAATGACAGAAACAGGTGACCTGTAACCTTGTATTAATTTAACCGACCTATGTTGCATAATGTTCATACAAAAAATAGATCGATTAATTGATAAAACTAAAATAAACAACCTCAGAACATAGAAGTGGTCACGAAATAAGAAAAGAGAATTGATTTTAATTGATAAATAGTTTGCAGCAATACAAAACAATAATAATAAATGAAGAAAATCACTAGTAACACTCCCCCTACAGATCACATCACCTGGAACTAAAAGGACTACTCGCTCGTGATGAGAGCGTGTGACTTGGGTACTTGAAGAAGAAATGCATCGAATAATGGGCACGAATCGTCACTCTTTGTGTGAGTCTCCTCCATGTGGTGTTCCTTGGCCTCTATCAGTCCCAGAGTATGTTGGAATAGAGTCCAGGGTTTGTATTTATAATATTTTTCAATCAAAACCCATGGCCCATCACATTTAGTTTTTTATACATGTCACCCCTAGACGATGTGTACCTGGGGTACATGACATGCAACTCTATCCAGTTATTTCTCCTCCACGTTGAATATTAGGAAACTTTATACATTGGTTTGACTGTCTTCATGTCATGTACTAGTGGTACATGACATGTACTTGATGTTCATATTGTGTTTCATCGTCACAACTTGTTCTATGTGGTCTATTTCACATTAAATGACCATGATGTGGAGTTGTGGTAAACGACATGTAGTGCATTTTTCTTCAACTTCCAGCTCTTATTCATCTCCAAAAAACCAGTGTCGCACTACTTCACTTCACTCATGGTGAGAAGGGTCTTTCATATTATATTTCCATCCCTTTTTATTCCTTCTTCACATATCAGTCTTTTTCCTACCACAAAACATAAAAAAATAAAATCACTCACACATTTTCAAGATCAAACAATTAAATAAAAAATTCCACACATTAAACTGCTAAAACATATATGCATAAAATAGATGTATCATTCCACAAACTAGTTATGATGATAGAGTGATACTTCCCTATCGTTATAGGGCATGGGCATTCTATCCTTTGAGTGGGAATCCCCTTTTGTACCAGGGTGTGGGTTCTCATCTACGGAGTAGTACTACCCCATCTTCGAGTAGCAGTAGAGAGCATGTCCTCCATTAGAGATATTTCTCCCTTGGTTGTTGAGTATGATTACGAGGATCGGACCCCACCACTATTTATGTTTGATACATGATTAAGAGTTAGTGCTCCCTCGATGAATTGTGGTGCATGCCACCCCATTCACGAGTGCTATAGATTTCACAGGTTATGTAGAGACCCAAAGCCTAACGTACATATACATTACATTACTTTTGCGTAATACTTAGTACATAACAAAAACACACACACAAGGACCGTAATAGTTTAGTGTCTTTGGAAACTCGGAATATAATCTTCTAATCGTGGTGAAAGATCTTCAAAATCTCCCATAAAGATCTTCCTTTTTTTACCTAAAACATTTCTTTATATCCCGGGGAAAAGTAAACATAAAAGGGTGAGCTCAAATGCTCAGTAAGGGTAAACAAATGAAATATCAATCACATCATATTCATAAGAAGATAACATTTTGGAAATCTTAACCTGCAAAAGAGAGCAAAATTTCATAACATGGGATAAATCATAGTAGTGAAATGAAATCTCAATAATCATAACTTAAAACATGAAACTTTGTGGCATACACACATAATCATAGAGAATCATTTCTTTTTAGTCAAGACTCATTGCCAAGACTATCTTAGTGGACAAAGTCCATTTCTGAACCGAGTCACCCTCGTTTCAGTCCTGTTTCACTGAACCGGTATAACCTACCGTTCCAGCCATGTCTATCTCATGAGATATAAAATATTTACCTAATGCATTGGAGGGAGATATAGGTCCCACCCATCTCATAATGATACCATTCTTATGTGTGCCACAAAATCATAAATCATACATCATTGCATAACCCATGTAATAAAAATGGGAATCTTAAACATCATGACATCATAAAACAATTAATATAAGATAAAGGAATTCATAAAAATAATTCCATCCCAACATAATCAAATCATTGTAATAATAGGGATAAAAACAGAACCGTTTTATTATCTTAGATGGAAAATAATTTTGATAAAACACTTGAACTCCATTCTTGAGGAAACTATTCTTTCTACTTCAAAAACATTTTTTCCTTTATTAACATGTCATAGAATTTTAAACTAAAAGAAGTTGATTAAAAATGAACTTGAAAACTTGTAAAGTATTCTTCTTGGAAATAATTTTTTAAAAATCCATTCATGCCGTATAAGTAAAAAAAACATTCTTCGTAGTTTTGTCGGAAAAGTCAAAAAGTACCTCGTACGAAAAACGAAAAAAGATTCCTTTCATATCCTTTACTAAAAACTCACCTAAGGGTAAAATAGGATTTAAACAATTTTAGGTGAATGGAAATAATATTACATATTGAGTAAACATGGATGCAGATGATAAAATACACCCCAGTAAATACTAAAGTATAAACAATCTCGGATAAAAACGAGATTGTGGTATTTCCCTTGCCTTAGGTCCGATTTGCTTCGTAAGTGTCCGAACCTCCTATATAATTATTTAAATAATGTCATTGACTTATTACAGAATCATATTCATTGTTATTATATCATATATGGTTCACTTATGACTTTATATTACCCGTTCTTTTGTAAATTCATGTTAAAGTAGCGTTTTGGGTAAAATCGTCTCATTTGTCGTTCGTGTTTTAACTTGTAATTATTCATATGATTACTTAGATAATGATTACTTAATTACAGAATATAAAACATGATTTATATATAATATATATTCATAATATACATATATATAATGGATTGATAAATGGAAAGAAATACACCGTTCATGGAGACGGTAGGCCGTACGTACGCATGAACGCTGTTTTTGTTTTCTTATTGAGTTGAATGGAATTAAGTAGATGGAATACATATATACATAAATCCAGTAGCTTTATAATGTCATATATTTCATTATTATTTCTTATATATACTTTATAATCATTCTTAAATGGTTAACATGGAGAATGAATCTCATCGCGTCGTGGAGACGGTAGTCCGTACGTACGCACGAGCGATGATATCGTTTCCATAATTATTGAATTGAATTGGAGTGGATGATACAATATATCAGAATAAACATGATGTTCTAATAAATATGTATAGTTATTCTTTACACCATTATACCCATCCATGTAAGGTGGTGGTGGAAAATAGATTACACCACGGTGTGGAGACGGTATTCCGTACGTACGCACGTGCGGTGATTTCTTTTTCCGTAGGATGGATAGATGGTGAAATAGGGTTGTTTAATACTTATAATAACATATCAGTATATGAGTGATACTGATTTTATTACTTCATAATGAAACAACCTAAGAAGAAGAAGTGGAAGAAGAAATAAAGATGAAAGAATCGGTAACGGACATTACCTCTTCTTTGAAGTGCTTCTTTGAGACCTCCTTTTAGGGCACTAAAATGGGTCTTTGAAGAAGACCAGAACCTCTAGGATGTTTCTAGGGAAGTGGAGAAGAGAATTTGTCATGGGTTGACCGATATTGAAGGCTCAAAGTTGTGTGAGGAAGAGAGGGAGGAGGTGCCCTTTTATAAGGGAGGAGAGGGGCACCTTTGGAATAACTAAAAATATTATTTTATTATAAAGTCAAGTTAGGTTTTAAATAGCTTCAAATTGATATATTTCGAAGCTAAGGTTGGTATGGGTCGAAATCCTCTCATCCAACAGAATTTAGACAAGTTTAGGTTCCTATTTTAACCTTATCATTTAGATTTAACATTAAGTTAAATAAGTTTACTTTTACCGTGTCTTCTTGTGTTCTTATACTATAAGGTTAATAAACTTACTATAAGCAGCCAAACGAACCCCAAGTTGTTTATTATTAATATATATAACCTTATCTAAGTCATTTGGGCGAACCTTAGATTTTAAGGAATAAAATAACAATTACTAATATAATATTTTTTTAAAAAACTATTTTATGTCAATGTTGACACTATTTAGTAATTGATTTTTGTGAAAATCATAACAGAATTATTAGTTCGAGAAAAGTTAATTAAATCAATACTAACATTTCATATTGACCTAGAAAATTAGTGTAATTCATAAAAAGTCTCAAATTATATTTATTTGGGCATTTATAACATCAATTATGTCAATATTTCATTAATAAGATAATTACTGCATCATCGTTGTGTCATAAATAAATTAAATTATTTAATGTCTAAAAATTAAAAATAAAATACCATTATGTAGGAAATAGTTTTAGATTTATAATTAATAATTATAGTTGAATTTATCTTATGTATAACCCTATATTAAAAATGACTTACTTATTAAACTTTGATTTTAACTATTTTAACCCTTCTTTAAATAAATTAATAATAAATGTCCTAATCTAATCCAAGTGAGCCTAAATGGTCATATTTTATTCGTAAGGTTGTTTTGGGTCGAATTACACTTTTCCAATAGAATTAGGACATGTGTTAGGGTAATAATAATATCATTTTTACCCTTAATTACCCTATTTACTTTTAACCGTGGTAAAAAAAGTAAAAAGTTACTATTCACCAAAAAATTATTTTCATCTCATTGAACCACATTTTACTTACTAACATCAACCGTGTTTCTCGGATTTTCGAAATTCCACTCACAGATGCGGTAAAATTAAGTTTTATGAAAAATTCAGTTTTTTTAACTACCACTTAGTGGTTTCACTATTCATCAAAAATTGAAAGTTTTCAGAAAAATACCAAAAATTAGGCCTAAGCTATATTTGATATTATGAACTCAAAAATGATGTCTATTTTACCAAATTCAAAAAATATCAGTTACATTAACTAATTTAAAAATTAATTTCCGTCGTCAAAACAAATGGCGTGTTTTTAAGAGATAATAACTATCAAAAGATTGACACTTGTTTATAACTGGTTTAAATGTGAAATTACATCCAATGACCAACATTGTATTAAATTGTAAAAATATATTATAAATATACTTTAAAACCACTCAAATTAATAATTTATCACTATTAATTATTTCTATTAAAAAAGTTGTTTTTAATTAAAATTTAGTAATTTTCACTATTCATCAGAATATCAAAGTTATTCGAAAAATACCAAAATTTCACCCTAAGCTAATTTCGATATTCTGAATCCAAAAATGAAGTCCATTTTGAAAAATAAAATTTACAAAATTTCAAAAAGTGGTTATTACTATTCATAATGGCTAGTTTTAATAATATTTTAATAGCATGTAGTTGTTTAGTGAAACTCAGTATTGCGTACTACACACACTATCGAGGAGGGTTGCGATTGCGTGTAATTCAAGGCAATTCAAGGATGCATGTTGTGAAATATCCTTTTGGTGTAGCGTACAACACAAGACATTAATGAAATTAAGAATATTTTTCATAAAATCTCGGGGTGTTACATTCTACCCCCCTTAAAATGAATTTCGCCCTCGAAATTTGTCGGGGTTATAAATGGTTTACTATTAGAAAGTTTCTTTAATATAAACCCACATCGTAAAAAGAAATACCAAAACCAATCTTTGAAAACAAAAGTATGAAACGTAACAGTTACCCAAATAAACAAATCACTAGGTTTCCACATAGGTGAAAATATGGATATGGAAGAGAAATATAACCATCATGTTCTGATGGAGAGTGGTAGAGAACATGGCTATGGAAAAGCCAGCAATCACAAAGCCATAAATTTGTGACGATCTATGGTACCATCTGATTCATTAGATATAAGAGCACTAGGACAACATTTTTGGTTTTCAAGATCATTTCTCTAAAGTTGATGAAATTGGAATTAGAAGAAATACTTTCGTGATTTTGGTATAGTCTAACCGTTGGTCGTTCTTTGGACAATTTCTAATTCATATCTTAAAGAAATGAAGTTTAATTTTTCATTTGTGATGTGTTAGCAGATCATGTGATAGAATGATGGGTCATTCCATCTGTCTCAAACAAAAGGTTAGAAAAGTTATCAAAAAAATACATAAGTCCATCTATAGTGAGATTAATCATATATGGTTTCTAAAATAGACTTATAATTCTTATATTATACTTCTTAATATAATAAAACTAGTTTCTACTAAACAGGGACTTCCTGTAGGCCAGTGGTAGGCGATAAAGGCCAGTCGCACTTCGGTTGTGGGTTCGATTCTCACAGCCTTGTCCGACGCGATGGGCTGTCGCCCGTCCTGCAGGTTGTCCTTTTTATATTACTATAACATCCCATCAACAATATCAAAAAACGTTTTATCCTTAAACAATACTAACTTGAGTCCAACATAATCCATTCCAATCTTTAGGCTTATCTAAAATACTTTGGCCCAACTTCATAGTATAAAGAAAACGATTACTTGAAATGTCATCAACCAAGCATGTGAATACCATCATTTATCCCCCATATATCTTGTTCG
Source organism: Viscum album (assembly GCA_963277665.1). Lineage (NCBI taxonomy): Eukaryota > Viridiplantae > Streptophyta > Magnoliopsida > Santalales > Viscaceae > Viscum > Viscum album. The sequence goes on along the minus strand of OY728158.1, from coordinate 683,392,143 downwards.
TCACATTCTAGTCATGTGAATACCATAATCATGTAATCTATTGAAAAATGGATACCCATTGAATCTTAGTGAAAACATGTGTGCTGTCAAAAGATAACTCTTTCCACATACCAAAATCCTCAAAATTCTATATCCTCAAACCATGATATCACATAGTCCTTATATCAATCATGAGCTCATGAATACTTTCAAACATATTAGATTCTCTTTATCCCTTCATTATGTGCATATCATCTGCTTTCCAAAAATATTTCAATCACTTTTCATGGTTACCGATGCCATAAAATTATTGAAGACCACAATAGACCAATGCATAAATATTCCAATACTCCATGATACTATATACAACATTATTCTGGAATCCCATTACATAAACACTTAATCATTCCACCACATCATTGTCATATTCAACATCGCCAATGGTGATCGCATGTGACTTCCCTTTGTCCTTTGCCTTAAGTGGTTTCTCATGTCGATCATCACTAACCCTTGGATTAGGGCATTTATTAGCATAATGCCCCATTTCCTTGAACTTGAAGCATTGAAGTGTTGGTGGTGCGTTCTCTGCAGTCTTTTCTTTATTCACATCATTAGAAACCCTTTTTCCATTACTTCGACACTCAGCTGCTCGATGACCTTCTTTTCCACACTTAAAACATTTTCTAGCCCCTTTAAGACAATCTCCACCATGCTTCTTTCCTCACTTTGAGCATAAGGAAACATTCATCTTCTTTTCACTATTATTCTGAGATTTCTCCTTGAACTTCATCTTTCATTTCTTGTCAAAACTATGAGATGGATAAGTAACACCAACTTCCATTTCTACCTTAATAGCACAACGCACAATTTCTTCATAGCTACTGAAGTCTCTTATAGCTAATTCCCTTCGAAGACTTGGTTTTAAGCCACTGAAAAATCGATCAACTTTACTTTCAGGTTGGATGATAATGCCAGATGCATACCTTGCAAGTCTTGTAAAATTCACTTCGTATATACCAACAGATTCATCATCCTTCTGATTTAGCTCAAGAAATTCCTTTTCCATCTTTGTTTGAAGAATACGAGTGAAGTACTTACTGAAAAACAAGTTCTTGAACTCGTCCCATTCCATGGACTCAATTTCATCTCTTGGCCTCGTATTCTTGATAAGATTCCACCATTGATCAGCTTCACCTTCCAAACGATATATTGCTAAGATGACTTTATCATGTTCAGAACATTGAAGAACTGAAAATATCTTTTTAGTGGTACTGATCCATTGTTCAGCAACAAGTGGATCAGAAGACCCACTGAAAGAAGGTGGACGTTGCCTCATGAAGGACTCAATAGAATATTGTTCCCTTCTCTGCTCATTTGGAAGTCCAGAATGATTCATAGCTTGTGTAAGTATATCAATAAGATTTTGCACTCCATCTCCCATAAAACTTTTTTGATCAGGAGGACAATCATAGCATTGTCCATTACAGTGATCAACATGGTTCCTTTGGGTTCCAGCCATCGTCTAAAACCCAAAAAGAATAGTGTGAGAGGCAAAAATAATTCTAGGGAAAACAACATAGTAAAGGGGGAGTACCCTTAATATCTAACATATTAGGTTAAATTGTAAGATTGTTACCATATTTCTAGGACCATATCCTATACGTATACTTATCCTTAGGGACATCCCTAGACACACCTTAGAAATATCTCTAGGGATCTCACTAAAGTTCTCGCATCCTAGTTTCCAAATGTTGACTAAACCTTTCCTCTGATACCAACTGTAGCGGTATGGAATTACTTCCAGTGGACTATAATTGATACCTATCATGGCACTCCATGGGCGGCTATGCCCCCTGGGTGGAACACACCACCATCCCCAGTGGCAGCCATTTCCTCATGAAGCCTTTGGGCGGAGAGCCATGCTTCGTCCAACGCTCACATGTGAGAGTTCCCAATGATAAGATACATTACTACCTCCTTTGCCTCTGATACCAACTGTAGAGACCCGAAGCCAGACGTACATATACATTACATTACTTTTGCGGAATACTTATTACATAACAAAAACACACACACAAGGACCGTAATAGTTTAGTGTCTTTGGAAACTTAGAATATAATCTTCTAATCGTGGTGAAAGATCTTCAAAATCTCCCATAAAGATCTTCCTTTTTATTTAACCTAAAACCTTTCTTTATATCCTGGGGAAAAGAAAAAATAAAAGGGTGAGCTCAAATTCTCAGTAAGGGTAAACAAATGAAATATCAATCACATCATATTCATAAGAACATAACATTTTGGAAATCTTAACCTGCAAAAGAGAGCATAATTTCATAACATGGGATAAATCATAGTAGTGAAATGAAATCCCAATAATCATAACATAAAACATGAAACTTTTTGGCATACACACATAATCATAGAGAATCATTTCCTGTTAGTCAAGACTCATTGCCAAGACTATCTTAGTGGACAAAGTCCATTTCTGAACCGAGTCACCCTCGTTTCAGTCCTGTTTCACTGAACCGGTATAACCTACCGTTCCAGCCATGTCTATCTCATGAGATATAAAATCATTACCCAATGCATTGGAGGGATATATAGGTCCCACCCATCTCATAATGATACCATTCTTATGTGTGCCACAAAATCATAAATCATACATCATTGCATAACCCATGTAATAAAAATGGGAATCTTAAACATCATGACATCATAAAAAAATTCATATAAGATAAAGGAATTCATAAAAATAATTCCATCCCAACATAATCAAATCATTGTAATAATAGGGATAAAAACAGAACCCTTTTATTATCTTAGATGGAAAATAATTTTGATAAAACACTTGAACTCCATTCTTGAGGAAAATATCCTTTCTACTTCAAAAACATTTTTTCCTTTCTTAACATGTCATAGAATTTTAAACTAAAAGAAGTTGATTAAAAATGAACTTGAAAACTTGTAAAGTATTATTCTTGAAAATAATTTTTTAAAAATCCATTCATGCCGTATAAGTAAAAAAAACATTCTTCGTACTTTTGTCGGAAAAGTAAAAAACTACCTCGTACGAAAAACGACAAAAGATTCCTTTCATATCATTTACTAAAAACTCACCGAAGGGTAAAATAGGATTTAAAAAATTGTAGGTGAATGGAAATAATATTACATATTGAGGAAACATGGATGTGGATGATAAAATACACCCCAGTAAATACTAAAGTATAAACAATCTCAGATAAAAATGAGATTGTGATATTTCCCTTACCTTAGGTCCGATTTGCTTCGTAAGTGTCTGAACCTCCTATATAATGATTTAAATAATGTCATTGAATTATTAAAGAATCATATTCATTTTTATTATATCATATATGGTTCACTTATGACTTTATATTACCCGTTATTTTGTAAATTCATGTTAAAGTAGCGTTTTGGGTAAAATCGTCTCATTTGTCGTTCGTGTTTTAACTTGTAATTATTCATATGATTACTTAGATAATGATTACGTAGATAATGATTACTTAATTCCAGAATATAAAACATGATTTATATATAATATATATTCAGAATATACATATATATAATGGATCGATAAATGGAAAGAAATACACCGTTCATGGAGACGGTAGGCCGTACGTACGCATGAATGCTGTTTTCATTTCCTTATTGAGTTGAATGGAATTAAGTAGATGAAATACATATATACATAAATCCAGTAGCTTTATAATGTCATATATTTCATTATTATTTATTATATATACTTTATAATCATTCTTAAATGGTTAACATGGAGAATGAATCTCATCGCGTCGCGGAGACGGTAGTCCGTACGTACGCACGAGCGATGATATCGTTTCCATAATTATTGAATTGAATTGGAGTGGATGATACAATATATCAGAATCAACATGATGTTCTAATAACTCTGTATAGTTATTCTTTACACGATTATACCCATCCATGTAAGGTGGTGGTGGAAAATAGATTACACCACGTCGTGGAGACGGTATTCCGTACGTACGCACGCGCGGTGATTTCTTTTTCCGTAGGATGGATAGATGGTGAAATATGGTTGTTTCATACTTATAATAACATATCAATATATGAGTGATACTTATGTTATTACTTCATAATGAAACAACCTAAGAAGAAGAAGTGGAAGAAGAAATAAAGATGAAAGAATCGATAACGGACATTACCTATTCTTTGAAGTGCTTCTTTGAGACCTCCTTTTAGGGCACTAAAATGGGTCTTTGAAGAAGACCAGAACCTCTAGGATGTTTATAGGGAAGTGTAGAAGAGAATTTGGCAGGGGTTGTCCGAGCATGAAGGCTCAAAGTTGTGTGAGGAAGAGAGGGAGGAGGTGCCCTTTTATAAGGGAGGAGAGGGGCACCTTTGGAATAACTAAAAATATTATTTTATTATAAAGTCAAGTTCGGTTTTAAATAGCTCCAAATTGATATATTTCTAAGATAAGGTGGGGATGGGTCGAAAGCCTCTCATCCAACAGAATTTAGACAAGTTTAGGTTCCTATTTTAACCTTATCATTTAGATTTTACATTAAGTTAAATAAGTTTACTTTTACCGTGTCTTCTTGTGTTCTTATACTATAAGGTTAATAAACTTACTATAAGCAGCCAAACGAACCCCAAGTTGTTTATTATTAATATATATAACCTTATCTAAGTCATTTGGCCGAACCTTATATTTTTAGGAATAAAATAAAAATTACTAATATAATATTTGTTTTAAAAACTATTTTATGTCAATTTTGAAACTATTTAGTAATTGATTTTTTTGAAAATCATAAAAGAATTATTAGTTCGAAAAAAGTTAATTAAATCAATACTAACATGTCATATTAACCTAGAAAATTAGTGTAATTCATAAAAAGTCTCAAATTATATTTATTTGGGCATTTATAACATCAATTATGTCAATATTTCATTAATAATATAATTACTGCATCATCGTTGTGTCATATTTAAATTAAATTATTTAATGTCTAAAAATTAAAAATAAAATACCATTATGTAGGAAATAGTTTTATCTTTCTAATTAATATTTATAGTCGAATATATCTTATGTATAACCCCATATTAAAAATTATTTACTTATTAAACTTTGATTTTAACTATTTTAACCCTTCTTTAAATAAATTAATAATAAATGTCCTAATCTAATCCACGTGGGCCTAAATGGTCATATTCTATTCCTAAGGTTGTTTGGGGTCGAATGAAACTTGTCCAATAGAATTATGACATGTGTTAGAGTAATAATAATATCATTTTTACCCTTAATTACCCTATTTACTTTTAACGGTGGTAAAAAAAGTAAAAAGTTACTATTCACCAAAAAATTATTTTCATCTCATTGAACCACATTTTACTTACTGACATCAACCGTGTCTCTCGGATTTTCGAAATTCCACTCACAGAAGTGGTAAAATTACGTTTTATGAAAAATTCAGTTTTTCTAACTACCACTTAGTGGTTTCACTATTCATCAAAAATTGAAAGTTTTCATAAAAATACCAAAAATTAGGCCTAAGCTATATTTGATATTATGAACTCAAAAATGATGTCTATTTTACCAAATTCAAAACATATCAGTTACATTAACTAGTTTAAAAATTAATTTCCGTCGTCAAAACAAATGGCGTGTTTTTAAGAGATAATAACTATCAAAAGATTGACACTTGTTTATAACTGGTTTAAATGTGAAATTACATCCAATGACCAACATTGTATTAAATTGTAAAAATATATTCTAAATATACTTTAAAACCACTCAAATTAATAATTTATCACTATTAATTATTTCTATTAAAAAAGTTGTTTTTAATTAAAATTTAGTAATTTTCACTATTTATCAGAATATGAAAGTTATCCGAAAAATACCAAAATTTTACCCTAAGCTAATTTTGATATTCCGAATCCAAAAATGAAGTCCATTTTGAAAAATAAAATTTACAAAATTTCCAAAAGTGGTTATTACTATTCATAACGGCTAGTTTTAATAATATTTTAATAACATATCGTTGTTTAGTGAAACTCAGTATTGCGTACTACACACGCTATCGAGGAGGGTTTCGATTGCGTGTAATGAAAGGAAATTCAAGGATGCGTGTTGTGAAATCTCCTTTTGGTGTAGCGTACAACACAAGACATTAATGAAATTAAGAATATTTTTCATAAAATCTCTGGGTGTTACAGGTTAGTTAGGATATAATACACCCTCAACTACAGGGTAATGGTGAGGTATGTGTCCCTCTGTTCCCTTTTGTTAGAGATGATGAATGTGGGGTAGAGTTGGGAGAATTGATCCCTCAACTTTGTGTAGAAGTGAAGGGTGGGCCTCTCCACTTTGGTTCATATAACCATGTGTAGGGTGGAGGTTAGTGATGGCAGGACCAATGGTGTTGTGAACTAGAACTGGACCTTCTGAGTGGTTCATGATGGAGTGTATCTATTGAACGGGTTCCATCTGGGATGGATGATCTCATGGAGTGTGTTCTACAGTTTTTGTACAATCATTATAGCCTTTGAGTAGAAACATTTCATTGGATATGAGGTTAGAGCCTCCTGACCCTTGGAGTCTGAGTCATGTATATCTAGGTAATTCTAGAAGTCCTTACGGTGTTTTCATGTGTCTGGGTTGACACCCCTTATGGATTGAGCTGACTAGTCACGCATAGCTGAGGATATTTTGAGATGGAGTTTCTCTCTTGATTGGGTTCCCTATGTCTTGGTCGGGAGGACTATTGTGTTTCAGTTTCTCCCTTTTCTTTTGGATTTTGATGGTGCCTGCTGAGTATTGTTATATTAAACATACATGGGAGTTTAATACATGTGTTGTGTCTTATTGAGATTATAGTCCTTTCAACAGAGTCCCAAAATGACCCTAGTTAGGTGGAGAATAGTGAGCCAAACCAACCAAAGTGTTTACCAGAGTTGGGCCGAGGAGCATTATGGCAGTTTTTTTTACAGTAATATCCTCCTTCAGAGCAGGTTGGATGCTTTTATAGTTTTTTTGGGTGTTTGTGTTTTCCTTTTTACACTTTTATTACTCTAGTTCGGGATATATGTATGCATGCTTTTTTTCAACTTTTTATATCTCTATAAAGTTTCATGGAGGTATTTGTGGGTGTGTGAGTATAGGAACTTTAGGAAAAGGCCTCCCATCTGTGTGATATTCCAACTCAATGCTAGTAGCGTTAGACTGACCTATCAAAGGTGGGAATGGGGAGTTGTGGACTGGTACCTATCAGGTCGTGATGTGACACATAGTGGCTAGATCATATTTGTCACCCTCATGAAGCAGCTTCTCCCATATAGAATTTTTCATTTGTGGTTGGAAGATAAAATTTTGTGACATCCTGTATATGAGTCTTGATAAAAAAAATTGGAAAATGAAAGGCAACCACATTGATTTGAGATGTGCCTTCTCCCATAAGGATTTTTTGCAAGAAGAAAGTCACGAATTAAGGTCCTCCCAAAACAATTTTATTCATCAACGGCTCAAAGGTAGATAATTTCATCCTGTCACTTAACACTATACCAAAAACCAATTTCCGCTTAAAGGTCTCTCATGAGGTACTATGCGCAAGTCCTATGCGGCCCCTTGTTTTTTGAAAACCACAATGTGGCCCTCTATTTTTATAGAGTGAATGATTGGTAAATTCCTATAAATATGCTACTCCTTCTAAAAGAAAAGAGTATAATAAAGGAGGAAAAAGGAAGAGACAAGATGAGGCCAAAGAAGAGATTTAGAGAAGACTTTTCTTTGTGAAGACTGAATCAAAGAAATCCTTTTATGGTTAATAAAAAACATATAAAATTACTTCTTAAATATCATCTTTCATGTTGAACCTCCTATATAAAGGGATTACGCAAAGCACCTCCGTGAACTTAGTTTATAGAGGGTGCATTGTGGGTGGAGCTACATAAAGGGTGATTCGGGAAGCATATTCAAATGAAGCCTTTTGAGGGATATACCCAATTTGTATAGTATATTATCTTATATGAATTGGGTGGCTTCAGAGGTGTTTATCATAATTTATTCTATACCCATAGCCTGTAATTCATTTATATCCCCTATAGAAAATTTTCCAAGTAATCAGTTAATGAGAAAATGGAATCCTCTTATGTTTTATCTTTCAATAAGGATATCAATCAAGAATATACCAATTCAAATGACCTTAGTGATATATACTATTGGAAACTAATATCCTTTGAAGGGTCATATTTTTGAAGTCACATCATCCAATTGAGACTCTAATGTGTAAACCCCACACAACCTTTCATTATTTTCGATTTCGTAATGTATAAGTTTGTAATGCATGATTTTAAATTGAATTGAAAAAATCCCTAACACATGACATTAAATTTCATAGAACTATCCTAACCTATGACATTTAACTATATCATTTTTTTCTACATGATCTTCCATTTCTGTTAACTAGGATGTGTGAGACACATATTTTATGTTTAATCCCAACAGTAACAGAACATTACATGTCTCTTATGTGATGAGTATAATTTTACCCATATTACAATGAATTGAAATATTAATTTTGGTTTCCTTATAAAACATCCATGCTGTATGATGATAAACTACATATCATAATATTTTAGCTTCCTAATGATAAACTATCTTTTGAGCTAGAAGAAGACAAATTTCACTACATAAATTCCATGCTACATGATGATAATATTAATAACATAACATTAAAGCTGCATGGTGATAAATTTAATATCATAAAATCCTCTCAACATATTGTTAAACTATTTAGTCAAATTCCTCATCATAATTCATAAAACAATAATTTTACCTAATATAGAAAGCATTGGATTCCCCATGTAACAAATACCAGATGTCTCATGTCATGTTCGTGTGATAACTCTTCACTCCTAGGAAGACTTAGTGCATAAGGTCTATTTAAATTTTGTTATGTTCTTTCATATGATTCACTTGATCATATTTTATCTCTTGTTTCTTTCATCATGAATGGATCATGTTTCGATAGTGATTTAAGTAAATTGTGTCCTTAGAAAAATTAAAAGCCTCCACTTGGGACACCAAAGATGAGTAATCCTTGAAGATGTATTCACTTGAATCACTTAATATGTCAGGTATCTAAGGGAATATAATTTATATTTCCCACTAAAAATCATATTTTCAGACCTTTTATGACATATGAATATTATCTGAAAAACAATAATTCATAATCTCCATTCAACCCTTGTTACACAATTCAATAGAGTACAAAAAATCATTTATTTATTATTTCTCATGTCAATCAGACACATATGGCCGTATAGGTTTAGATGGTATTTATATTAGAATAATTGAGATACATTGTAGGAATCAACCTATAATACACATCAAGTATCTTTAAGTTGTTTAACACACAAATTTATTGCACGTTGTTAAACTGCACGACATGGTCCCATCACTTGACCTTTAACTATGCATCTCAAATTATGTGGGATTTTATTCCTATCAAACAATATATGTATGAAAACTCCTAGTGGTTCAAACCAAATATAAAAATATTTTATTTCTCCCTGAACTAGGTCATATTATCATGAGTCTGAATATTTTTACTCATTGGTCCATATACCCTTGAGATCTTATCCACCTCCACCAGGGTGATATTCCTTGTGGATAATCAATCATTGAGAACATATTCTTGATAAAATATTTCACCCACCCAGAGGTCCATATTTCCCTTTAGGTATTACCACATTATTCCCATTTAGCCACATTCCTGGTGATACCTATCTTCATAAGGCTAAATACCTTATGATAATAAATCAATATCATTGGGCCATATTCCCCTTGAGGTCAATCAAAATAGGTTTTTTCATGTGTAAGTCCCACAAAAACTATTTATAGGAATCTTTATCCTTGTCATACGTAACTCATGAAGTTAAAATACATAGATTGATTCTTTCCACATGACCAAAAAATTTACAACAAACCATGTTAAGTCTCATTGAACAACATGTGTTCTGATTCCTTTTGAAATGATACATAGGAAGCTCCTTTCATTGGATTGATCCTAACAAAATATAAATTTACCACTTCCCATTACAGTAATAAAATACACACTTAAAAACTATTTACATTTTAACCATATTACCTTTAAAATAATCATCACCAAGTAATAGAGAAATAAGTTGGAGAACCTATGATATATGTATATAGAACCATTGATAGAGAATCTATGATATATTCATATGTTCACGTTGATGGAGAACAATTGATATATATATATTTTAACATAAGTACATGTTAATGACTAAATTTTATAATGGGGAAACCTATTCCACACTGAGATATAATAAAGATTCATGGAATGAGCCTTAAATCTATAAGAGAGTCCAAGAGTAGGTATGAATTTCCTTAAAAATATATGATGATCCTCACTTACCACCCTCTCGACCAATAAATATCCATAAGAAAGATTGGAAATAAAATAAAGCCCTAGTGACCACCATCTTTTGAAAAGAAATTCCCCATGACATCACTTCTCATGGATGTGGGATCTGTTGGGTGTTTCATGTTCTATGTACACGCCACACCGATCACCAATAGTAACACTTGTGAATATATTTTTTTGAATAAATATTATTTGTTTGATAAAATAAATAAATATTATTTTCACCAAATTTTTGAATAAATATTTATTTTATTATTCACATAAAAAAATAAATATTTATTAAACTTAATTTATTTAACTCATGAATCAATAAATATTAATTTATTTTCTTGTAAATAGTTAAACAATATATAATGTTTTAACTCACATATTATGAACTCGAATATTTCATGATTGAATTTTTGTGATAAACTTTAATTGAATAATTATTTTTCCACAAGTCAATAATTATATTTATTACAAATATTAAATTCAATATAATTTAATTAAATTATATATACACTTAGTATATGACCATCTAGTTCTTTTCTTTTAGTGACATTAAGTGAAATTACCAAAAGTCTATGATCAACATCTAAAAATACATCGAGGAAACCACAAAGAAATAAGCTGATGTCACAATAAAAATAACCTCCCTATGAACACTACTGTGTAATATAATCCCTATGTCTTTTGATGGATCATCATGCATTATTCATGCTTATTTCAATACCCCATATACCAAATTTATCATTCTTTTACATTCTGAATAAACTTATCTATAAAATAAAATTAACACAGATTAACACCAAGATATACAATATTAATAAAAAGGAAATGGATGTATTCTTATATTATCTAAGAGTGTACAAGTCCTTTCGTGGATTATTCAACTAATGCTACATCAATTATGATCTATAAAACAACTTCTACCTCATCATGAGTATATATCATCCCAATTTTCATCCATACATCAAAGAAAATTATTCATGATATGAAATTTTACTAATATAAAGTCTAAGAACCAATACAACATATGTATATTTGAATATCCAATGATGTATAAAACACATGGAATTTATATTTGCGGGTCTATCCTCATGACCTCCCTTGTTAGAGAAGATGAAGTGTGAACTTCCAGAGAAGAAGTATCAATGTATTATGAACCTCTAATATGTGATATCCATACATACAATGTGTCACGTTAGTGTGATGTTTCTTGAGAATATGAAATAACATTAGAAATATCATCATTATATCTCTAGGTTCTCATTATAGTAGGTTAATTATATATCCTATTGCTACGAGAATATTATAAGGACATTATAACATTTAATGTTATATAGAAGAATAATCATCATGTGATAAGATTAATTCATGAACATGTACATGATTTTTTATTTAATGGGAATTTTTTATTGGTTCTAGGGAACCAACTCTAACATACACCCATTTTCACGTGAGTTACTTGTAAAAATTTCTCAACTAGTAAACTTTTAGATGATAAAAAATGTATATTCTAAGTTATTTATTTTATTTCCAATACTCAGACATTTTTTATTTGTATATTCTTCTCAATGATACATCAAATATTTAAGTAAAACCACTCAATATATGTTAACGTTGAGTAAACACCTTTCTTCCTCTCTCATAAATTTCAATTATTATCTTGTTCCTTTTCTATAACATTATCGCAATATATATTTTGACTGTATTATGGTCTATTAATATAATTCTATATACTATAATAAATCATTACATATACCACTTATTTTTCTATATCAGAAGCCATAACATACCCGGTTTATGTAGATATATCTACCACTAGTTTTAATAATATTTTTGTGCTCATTTTCTTATTCCAATCATGATACTATATTATAATGATCTGTAGAAAGACTTCTTCTATATCCCTATAATAATTGGTGTTCCTTTGTCTCTAATTACCTAAAACTTATCATTTATACTTTATTAATTACTTTTGGAATATAATAACTACTAACCTATGCAGTTTCAGATTATTTTGATATTTTTCCCATCATGTTTCATGTATAATAAATAACAAATTCCAATATATATAATGGAATACATGATGGAACCCATTTATGAAGTAGATGGATTTCTATTAATGATCTTAATTTCATCCTATGTTATGTAACATCATATGGGATAGATTTTCCCCCATGATATAGAAAAATTCACTCTTATATTGTTCTAACTTATTATTTTTAACACCTTTTCAATATATATATATATATAATTACTAGATCTATGAATCCCCATAGATTAACCTTATGGATCACATTCCCTATAACATGGGTCACTTCTTTATTTCATTCATAGAGAACTTATTTAGACACATGTAATCTATTTTTTGAATTTATATCCACTTTCCAATTTAGCTAAGTGAGTAATATATAGACATCACCTAAATTGGTAATTATAAAACCATTTCTGTTTGGTTTTATCCTTCCCTAAGAAACATGTGTCTCTTGAATAACACCTCCCACTTAGCCTTGCGAAGTTTTTATTCCAATTACAACTCATTTAAATCTTGATCATTTAATTAATTGATGTATTTATATATCCCACTATCTTAAATATATATTATCTACATTATTATAAAAATATATTCATTTAATTAGATATAATTTTTTACCATTTGTGGATAGTAATATCCCATATAATTTAGGATAATTTCCTAAAATAAACTATGACTATTCTTATTTCATGTTTATTAATATGATAACCCATATATAATGGTTTTCATCTAAACACATAAGCTTATGATATACTAGATCTATTTCATATTATAACTTTTATGATATGAATTAGTCACTATAGAAGGATTATAGTTATTTTTTAATGCCTCTATTTGTTATGAATATCTCAAATGGAGTAATGGAAGACTTGTGGCACTTGTAAAACTCATTTTCCATAATCCTTTAATGAACATAATGTTTTTAATGTGTTTAATGAAATGTAAGTTTATGGATAAATCCAATCTATATTATCATTAATGAATAATTAGTTTAAGGTATTCTCTCACTATCCCACCTAGAGAAACTTTTTATATTTTACAAATCCTATTCTCAACTCCACTCTATATTCCTTACTTCTATTTAAGGGAATCAAATGAATTAATTGAATTTAACTCTAGATTCAACTTTAATAGTTCACATGTATCTTGTTTAACTAATTCTAGAAAAATTATGGATCTTATATTTTAAATGATAAAAGGATTCCTTATCTTACAAAATAAAATTAAGGATGTGAAATACCTAAGAGTTTTATCTTAATAGAGTATAAATAATTTTCATGATATTTTTATGAAAATTAATACTAGTTTTACTTGATAATGTAATGTCTTGGAATTTCTGTGTAATGTTTTTATTTATATGGAATTATTTCACGATCACAAAATTTAACGGTGCATAATTCCAAGTTCCGGAGAGCCCAGAACGAAATTTGGAACTTTTTTAGGGTATATTCAGTAAATGTGCAAATGGGATTTTATAACTTTTGAACCATCACTCGAATCAAAAATACGAGGGCACCATTGAATTAAAAATTCCAGGATTCACCTAGAAATGACTTAACTTCAGTCGGTAAGGGCCGAGCGGAAAAGATATTTTTTGGACTTTTTGAGAAAAATAATAAAATAATTTAAATGAATTATTTTATTTTCTTTCTTACTTTGGAGTGGAGGACAGTGAAGCTACGGGGTAGGGACAGGGCGGTAACAATTCACATTAATGAGGCTCATTAATGGATCATAAAACTTGTATCATAACAATGATTTAATGACACATAACAGGGACACACTTTCTTAAATAAAATAGCATAACGACGTAATGTCACATCATAATGGGAATGATGTGATGTGATCCTGTTTATAATTCGATGTGTTTGGGATATATGGATTAAATAAATTGGATAATTCTCTGGAGAACCTCTGACGGACATCCACCCGAGTAAAAAATGAGGAATGCTGGTGGAACTTTATCTTCTTCATCACACATTTCGAATACCGGAGCCAAGAAGTGACGTCAATTTCATAAGCCCTCGAGGATGAACATGCGACAATAGAATTCAAAGAGGTTGGGGTTTTTGATTCGTTATTCTTCCCCGTACATTTCCAAATGATGAATACAAATTAACCCATGAACAAGTTAATCTGTGGAATGTGAATTCTTGAGAGAGGGTAGCTTCTTTGGAGTTTCTTTATCTGGGATTTAATTATCTTGTTGTTAAAATTAAAATCCGCGGACCACCCTTGTTTTGTAATCATTTAATGTGGAGGGCCCGGGATGACACGACAAGGCCAAGGCCTCTCCACCATGGGTGTTCTTCGTGGGAAAACCATCAAATCAATAATAAGGTAGTTTTGAGACCGTTTCTATGGAGATGAGGATCCCTAAAAAATGAAATTGTGAGTAGAACGAAGAATGGTGCAGACCCGGTGGTCCGCGAAAGAATTTTCCATCACGCTAACACTAGAGGTAGCACCAATGACTACTAGAAGTGGCCCACGGTGATGGTTATGTGTGAGAGGTGGCCCGCCATATGAATGGATATGGCGTGGCAGGAGAATATACCAGTCGAGATGGCAGTTGGAAGTGGCGGATCCAGTCCTTTGACCATGTCGGAGGGTAGTGGTAGAGGCACTGAGCCACATCCCGCACAACGGACCACGGTCGCTTGACTGTAGTAGAAGTGGTTCCCTGTAGTGGCCCGTGGGGCGATGGTGGGGAACAGACGTGGCTCTCAGCTAAGTATAGTAAGGTTGACCGGTCCGCCACTTGTGGACCAGACGAGGTGCGAACCCCCAATGGTCCGGACCTGCTTCTTCTTCGGGCCATGATAGACTAGGTTGGGTCGTCGGGTGACTCAGCAGGCTAGACCGTTGGCCAACCAGGACGGGTCCTGTGAGGCCTATTGGGCCTGGCCCATTGACCAGGCCGGACCAGACCGACCCCGACCCACACCAGGCCAGGTTGGGTCCATCAGAATGAACTGGGGTATGTGAAACTCTTGAGCCGGGTTGGTTGGGTCGGGTTGACTGGGTCAGACTTGGCCCCATCATAATCGGCCCTCTAGTTACTAAAATGCTCGTATCTTACACCCTGTGCATCCGATTGATGGGCCTTTTATGGTGTTGGGACCCTCTCGAGGAGGTGGATCTTTTGGAATTATTTGTGGTGACTTTCATGGACACCGAGAAGTGACAAATGAGTTGAGGAGAGGTTTTCCCAAACACGCTATGTACGGAACCCTGCAGTTGGCTGAGACCTGAAGACTACTCGAGGATGGTCCAGTGGGATGTATATTTGTGTGACCCAGTAGGCCCATGGTAAGGAACAGCTCTGTGTGACCTGATAGACCCATGGTACTCGATAGGAGGAGTACCTCTATTTAGCCAAGGTGTGAAGTGGTTTTGTGTGACCTAGTAGGCCCACGGTGGGGAGTGGCTCTATGTGAGCAGCAGACCCACGGTACTTATCAGGGATGAGTACCATAACAGTTCAAGGTTAGAGGGAAGTAGTTCTGTGTGACCCGGAAGTCCCACTGTACTCAATAGAGGAGGATTTCTCCAGTGGCTGAGGAGTTCAATGTTTGTGACTGATGATGCTACTATTACCACCCTATAATATACCTGTTGTGATATACCTTATGTTTCTTTCATTAATTTGAGGAAGTTATGTGTGTATTTTATTTTTCTTTTGGGGTCCCTACTATTTACTATGTTACTCACCCCTACACGGGCTTAACTCGCACATGTTGTGTATGGTGAAGACGACCGATGTTTTGATAGGGGTGCTCAGGGAGACGGGATAGTCAGACGCTACGATGGTGGACTTAGTGGCCAAGGACCTGGTGGGGCTTAGTAGGACCAGCCGAAAGGACATACTACTTCGGCTTCCAATTTCTTCACTACACTCAAGATCAGGTGGGGTTTACTACATATGACCATCAGAGTACTTTTCATACATTATAATATTCAGTACTTTTTCTTGGGTTTGTATTCTGGACTACTTTATTCCAACTGTACTTGCACTCAGTTTATTAAGTGGTATACTATTTCTCTTTGGTGAGTTGGGACTTGGTTGGGCGATTGGGTTCATACAGGTATCCAGGATAATGCCTCCCACTTGTAGGTTGACGCATGCGGTGTTAGTCTCCAGCCCCTAGCCTTTAGGATGTGGGCTTGGGGTAGTCATAACATGGGACCTGGGGGATGGGTTTTGAAAATATGGTATCAAAGGGTGGTTGGTTCCCCATCAAAGACCGAGAGTCTAATATTTTGTTTTGGGGACACAGTGTTAAGTGTTGCGAGTTCGAATTTCTTATTCAGAGAGTCCAGTGTTGGTGCAGTGGTTGGCGTATCCCTACACCAGGACCTTGAATTCTGTTTTTGGATCAATACATGAAAACAGTGATTTCATAAGTGTCTTCTTATTTTTGATTAAGAGTCACCACACCTGGTCTAACCTTCTATCCATGGTACATATTGATCTATCTCGGAATGGCTCCCCATGGATGACTAGCCAGGATCCTGATACGAGGTCGCGAGGATAGACCGCCTACCGATGAGGTGTCCGTTTAGGGACCAGTACTATAGATGCCCCCATGGGTGGTGCACCAGTTCTACCACCACTCGATGGTCAGCATATGTTGTCGGTGGTTCCGGTAGAGAATGTTCATATGCTCGGTGCCCTACATGAGTTTTAGAGACAGAGACCTCCCAGGTTCAAGGGAAAGAAGGATCCTCAGATCACTGAGTACTAGCTAGAGATTGTGATGCGGATCTTCCACTTAGTGAGGACACCCCCGGACAGATGGTGATCTTAGCAGCGTGCCTTCTATAGGGTTCAGTTGGGAGATGGTGGAGTTTGACCATCCAGACTCACGATGAGGCGACCCACACTTAGGTTAACTTCGAGAGGCTTTTCTAGGAGAAGTTTTCCCCCGTGACCTTGTGGTCTGTACGCATCCAAGAGCCGCTTCACCTACAACAAGACAACATGATGGTGGCCGAGTACTCATAGAGGTTCATAGAGCTTTCCTACTACTCCATAGATATGGTGCAAGACACTTTCTTCACGGCTCGAGCCTTTGATGAGGGAATCAGGTAGGGGATCAAGGATTCAGTGGTGTCTCTCAGCATCCCTAACCAAGACGGGGTGCTGGAGATTGGCCTTCTGTTGGAGAGTTTCTTGTATGAGTAGTTTCCCATAGCTAGAGCTACCAATAGACCTCAGGGAGCGGATTTTTCGGAAGGCAGCAGACAACATACGCATGGGCCCAAGAGGGATAGATCTTTCAGCGGACGATCCTAGGGCTTAGGTTCGGTGGTGTGGGGCTCTCAGTCCAGATGGAGTCAGCAGGGAGGCAGGCTATGCTACATGTGTGGTGGGCAGGGACACATGACACATGACTGCCCGACCCACCATACATATGACCAAAAAACGGTCGAGGGGCTGCCGAGGTAGCAACTAAGGTTCGAGTAAGGATATCCGTAGAGTGGAATATGTGGTTGGGGAGTTGGATGAGCAACATGTGGTGGGTGATAGTTTGAGATGTTGCCTCCACCACCCCCAGGTGGTCTACCCCGACCTTAGAGAGCAAGCAGACAGAGGCGAGCTCAACTCTAGGAAGTAGAGGCTTACGAACACGGAACTCCAGATATGATCTGAGGTACTATATGTATCTTCTCCACCCTAAATGAAGTACTTATAGACACAAGTTCTAGTCACTCCTTCCTTTCCATGACACTTGTTCGGAGCTCAATGATTTTGGTGGAGCTGTTTGCTCGATCCTTATTGCTTGAGAGTTCTATGGGATAAAATTCGACGATTACACACTGGTGTCAGTAGTGTGAGCTTATCCTATGAGGCACGATCATCGATTGGGATCTATTAGTAGTAACGTCAAGGCCTTACAATGTCATCTTGGTTGTGGACTAGTTATCTATAGAACATGATCAGGTCGACAATTTTAAGTGTACAGTGTGGTGTGTCTGTAAAGATGGGACCAGGTTTCCCTTCACTGGTGAGAAGGAATCCTTTGCAATGCATGATGGAATCTCTCGGAGGAGGGTGTAACCGATCACTCACCAGTTTGCTACCCTCACCCATAGTGCATATAAGGATAGGAGTGCAAGTTTCCCTGTAGTGGTGGATGAGTACGAAGATGTTTTTCCCAATTAGGTTCTAGGACTACCTTCTTGTAGAGAGGCATACATTTGTATTTACTTGTATCCTGAGACGACACCAATATCCACACCAACATATCAAATGGATCCGATTGCGCTTCGCGAGCTAAGTGTACAACTGGGGGACTTTCAAGAGAAGGGGTTTGTAAGGCCCAACATTTCACCACGGGTAGTCCGAGTGTTTTTTTCTAAGAAGGAATGTTGGAGTTTGAGGATCTGTATAGACTTCCGACACATGAACCAAGCGACAATGAAAAACAAGTACCCACTGCCGATAATTAATGACCTCTTCATCCACCTGAACATAGCGAAGTGGTTCTCAAAGATAGAACTCAGATCAGGCTATCACCATCTTCTGGTACATGATAAGGATGTATGGAAGACAACCTTCAAGTGCCGGTAAGGCCACTATGAGTTCCTGGTGATGCCTTTCAGCATGACCAACACCCATGTAGTGTTCAAGGGCCTCATTAACAGGATCTTCCATACCTATCTCAACCAGTTTGTCTTGTTCTTCATCAATGACATCTTGGTGTATTTAGCATTGGAGGAGAAACACACTACACACCTGTGGATAATCTTGGATACACTCTCAGACCACCAGTTTGTGTTATTCTCTCGAAGATTAAATTCTAGATATAGGAGTTCCACTTTCTGGGTCATTCCATCTTAGAGGATTGAGTTTTAGTAGATACAACAATGATATAGGTGGTGCTTTCCTAGGAGCCACCCAGGAGCGTGACTGAGGTGTAGAGCTTCTTGGGGCAGTATGGTTACTATCAGAGGTTCATTCCCAACTTTTCCTGGGTAGAAGCACCCTTTTTAGCATTGAAATGGAATGGAAAACCCTTCGTGCGAATGGAGAAATGCCAACAGAGTTTCTAGGAGCGGAGGCGGTGACTGACTAGTGCCCCCATATTGAGACTACCAGGGGAGGGTTTTGGGTATGTAGTTTACTATGATTCATCCGGGACCGGGCTTGGTTGTGTCCTAATGAATGATCAAGCAGTGTTCACTTATGGATCACGACATTTGAGGCATCATGATTATATCTATGTGACCCAAGACCTGGAGTTGGCAGTAGAGGTCTTTGTATTGAAGATGTGCAGGCACTACTTGATGGTCGAGTGGTATACAATTTACTTCAACCACAAGAGTCTTAGGTATATCTTCTACCAGAAGGAATTGAACCTAAGACAATGAAAATTTCTATAGTTACTCTAGGACTATGATTTGGAGATAGTCTATACTCTATTAAAGGGGACCAAGGTGGCAGAATCGCTTAGCAGGAGGACTGGGTTGCAGCTATTGAGTGAGGTGACAGAGCAGTTAGCCGCGATGTAGGTATCCCTCGTAGATGATGGTGAAGATGTTTGCCTCCATCGATGGTTGTTACTACACCACTTGTACAACGAGTCAGGGAGTAACATCTATGGGATGTTGACTATGAGGCTTGACATGCTCAAATATCCTCAGGATGGGCTCATGATGGTTTTTTGATAGGTGGGTAGCACATCATCCTTTTAGAGGATGTACCATAGTACCAGTGGTGTTGTGGGAGGTGGGGTTGATGGAATTTCATTCTTCCCCTATGGTGGTACATCCTAGAGTGGGAAAGATGTACCAGGACCTCCTGCGTCAGTACTGGTGGCTAGGGATGAAGAAAGAAGTGGTCGAGTTCATTTGACAATGCCTCATTTTTCACCAAGTGAAGGTCGAGCACCAAGTTCCAGTAGGCTTGAATCATCCACTTGAGGTACCAGAGTAGAAATGTGATGGTATCTCGATGGACTTCGTGATGGGGTTACCGTGTACATCTAGAGGTCATGAATATATTTTGGTGATCATTGACTGACTCACCTTGTCGGCTCACTTCCTACCCATCCGGGAGTAGGGAACGGTAGAGGGATTTTGATTCCCCTACGTCCAAGAGATAGTGCAGCTTCACGGGGTGCCTTCGACTATCATCTCAGATCACGATGCTCTATTTACATCCCAGTTGTGGAAGGAATTACAGGAGGTTTTCGGGAGGAATCTACACTTGAGGACAACTTTTCATCCCCAGACGAATGGTTAGACGGAGCGAACTATACAAACCTTGGAGGACATACATCATGCTTGCGTCGTTGACTTTGGTCGTGGTTGGGAGGACCACCTTCCACTAGTGGAGTTTTTATACAAAAACACGGATATCACTCCTCCATGGGCATGGCACCATTTAAGGCCTTGTACGGACAACCTTGCAGATCACCCATATACTGAACAGACCCAAGGGAGTCATCACTCATGGGTCCAGAGTTTGTATGGGCTACCATCGAGAAGGTGTAGATCATCCAGAAGCATATGAGGACTGCATGGAGCAGGAAGATGTCTTATGCCGACAAGAGATGGAGACCCTTGGAGTTTGATGAGGGAGATCATGTGTTCCTTCAGGTCTCACCTCGATGAGGATTACAGAGATTTGGTCAGGGTGGTAAGCTATCTCCAAGGTTCATCAATCCTTTTTAGATCCTGAGCAGAGTTGGTGAGGTGGCGTACTACCTAGCTCTTTACCCATAGATGCACCAGGTGCATGATGTTTTCCATGTTTCGCAGTAGAGGAGGTACATGCATGATCCATCGCACGTCCTCGATAGGGGTGGGCTGGATATTGACTATGGGGTGACATTTATTGAGTTCCCAGTGAATATTTATGATGGACAAGAGCGTGTTCTACACAGACGGTCAATTCCTCTAGTGTGCGTTTGACAACAGCACAAGAATCTCCAGGAGAGCACATGGGAGAAAGATGCTCAGATTCGTGCTTTGTACCTCCATATTTTTGTTTAGTTGTTGTTTTGGATTTTGGAGATGTAAATCCCCAATGTGGGGAGAATGTAATGTCTCATAATTTTCATGTAAATTTTTTTATTTATATTGAAATATTTCGAGACTGCGAAATTTAATGACACGTAATTCCAAGGTCTTGAGAGCCCAGAAAAGAATTTTCAACCTTTTTTAGGGTACGTTAAGTAAACATGAAAATAAGATTTTCTATCTTTTGAACCATCATTAAAATAAAAATTATGAGGGAACCGTTGAATTTATAACGCTGGGATTCACCTAGAAATGACTTAACTTAGGCTAACAAGAGATGAGCGGAAAAGTTATTTTTTGGACTTTTCGATAAAAATAATAAAATAATTTAAATGAATTATTTTAATCTCATTCTCCCTTTGGAGTAGAGGACAGCGATGCCACAGTGCAAAAATAGGGTGGTGACGATGCACATCATTGAGGCTTATTATTAGCTCGTTAAACTCACAGTGCGACGATGCTTTAATGACATGTAACAACGACGCTATTTCATAAACAGAATAGCGTAATGACGTGACATCGCATCATAATGGGAGTGCTGCGACATGCTCTTATTTATAATTCGAAGTTATAGGAAAATATGTATTAAAGAAATTAGATTATTCTCTTGTGAACCTCTGAAAGAATTCCACCCTAGAAAAGAATGAGGAATGCCGGTGAAACTTCATCATCTTCGTCACGCCTTTTGATGATCGGAGCCAAGACACGACGTCAATGTCTTAAACCCTCAATGATGAACATGAGAAAATGAACTTCAAATAGGTAGGGATTTCTGATTCATTGTTCTTCCCTATCCATTTCTAAATGAGGAATGAAGATTAACCCATGAACATGTTAATTCGTGGACCATGAGTTCTTGTTAGAGGGCGACTTTTATGGGGTTTCTTTATCCGGGATTTAATTGTCTTATTGTTCAAATTAAAATCCCCAGGCTTACCATGTTTGGTAAACTTATAATGCAGAGGGCCCGAGTTGACATGAACATGGCCCGAGCCCCTCCACCATGGGTGTTCTTCAAGGAAAAACATTCGAATTGAAAGAAATTCAGTTTTGAGACCATCGTGATGGAGGGGACGATCCCTGAAAAATGAAAGCATAAGCGGCATGAAGAATCAACCACCGGTGCAAACCCGATGGTCTGCAGAAGAATCCATCGACGCATCGGTGCCGACGACTACAAGTGGTGGCCAGCGGCGGAGGCCGTGGGTGGGAGGCGATGAGCCACGATGGCGCATTGGAAAAAAGGCCATGGTCAGACCAGGCTGCAAAGCATCATGAGAAGCCACCGGCCGAGCCACTGGCTGGAGGCGGTGGATGTGTTTTTTTGACCACGTCTGAGGGTAGAGGACATGGCACTGATCCGCGTCCCATGCAACGGGCTGTAGTCGCTTGACCACGACGGGGGAGGCACCTCGCAGCGACCTGTGGGGCGATGGCGGGGCACAAACACGGCTCCTGGCTGCATCTACTAAGGCAGAACGGTCTGACACTTGTTGACCGGATGAGGCACGAACCCCCAATAGGCCGGAACAAGCTTGTGGGTCAGACATCACCAAGAGGGCCGGACCCGCACCAGCGGGCCCAACCCGCTCCCTCTTCAGGATGGGTCGCCGGGCAACTCGGCAGGCGGGACCCTCGGCCAACAGGGCTAGGTCCCACGTGGCTTATTGGGCCCGACCCATTGGTCAGACCAGACCAGACTGACCCCAACCCACACTAGGTCAGGTCGTGTCCGTTAGAAGGAACTGGGGTTTGGGTAACCCCTGATCCGGGTTGGTCAGGTTGGTCTGATTGGGTCGGACCGGACCCATCTCAACCGGTCCCCTAGTTACTAAAATGTATGTATCTTACAAACCTCACATCCAATTGGCGGGACCTTTGCGGTGTTGGGACTCTCTCGAGGAGTCAGATCTTTGGGGATGATTTGTGGTGACTTTCATGGATGCTGAGAAGTGAAAAATGGCTTGAGGAGTGGTTCTCCCAAGCACGCTATGTATGGATCCCTACTGTTGGCTGAGACATGAAGACTGCTTGATGATGGACCAGTGGGAATCAACATTGTTTGACCTAGTAGTCCCATGGTGGGGAGTGGCTCTGTGTGACCCATAATACCCTCATTACTCGACAGGAGGGGTACCTCAGTTCAGCCAAGATGGGAAGCGACTCTATGTGACCCACCAGACCCACGGTGGTGAGTGGCTCTGTGTGACCTAGAATACCCACAGTACTCATCAGAGATGAGTACCACATCCGTTCCAGGTTAGAGGGAAGAGACTATGTGTGACCTTGCAGGACCACTATACTCGATAAAGGTTGAGTTCTCCAGTGCCTGAGGATTTCGACATTTGTGACTGATGACACTCCTTTTACTACCCTAGAATATAGCTGGTGTGAGCTGCTATGTGTTTCATGCTTTACATTGATGAATTGTTGTGTGTTCTTTCTTTTTGTTTTGGGTTCCCTACTAAGTACTATATTACTCAGCCCTACACAGACTTCACCCACACATGTTGTGTCTGGTGTGGACGACTGACATTTCGGCATGGGTGCTCAGGGATACGAGATGAACGAATGCTACAACGGTGGACTTGGTGGTCTGGGACTAAACAGGTCCTAGTAGGACCAGGAATACTGGACATACTACTTCATATTCTATTATCTTCACTACTCTCATGATCAAGTGGGGTTTACTATAGATGGAAATCAGAGCACGTTATGTACTTTACAATTTTCAGTACTTTTTCTTGGGTTTGTATTCTGGCCCACTTTCTTCCAGCTATACTTTCACTCAGTTTATTCAGTGGTATGATATTTCCCTTTAGTGAGTTGGGACTTGGTTGGGTGTGTGTGTGCGTATAAGTATGAAGGATAATTCCTCCCAGTTGCAGGTTGATTCCTAAGGCGCTAGTCACGAGCCCATGGCCTTCGAGAGGATGGCTTGGGGTAGTCACGACATGGGCCCCAGGGGATGGGTCATGATAGATAAAGGGTTATATTATCAAAACTAGGTATTATATGAGTCTTATAATTTACAATCATCATTTATTATTTATATGAAAATTAATGATTCATGTATTATTTAATTACTATGTATGGTATAATATAAAAACCTTCATTTCAAATATGAAGTAATGTTTCATTATTTCTAAAATTGATAGTAAAATAAATTCTTAGGTAACAATCTATACATTAATATAACTTCAAGTAAATTAATTCATTCATTTTGTAATGTGAATTTGTGATCTTCTCTATCTAACTTAATAATAAATCTCCATCATCCACATTAATGTTCACCTAACATCGTATAATTTTTTCGTTCCCAAATTTAGATAAAAATATGTGTTTCACACATTATATTCAATACCAAATAATTGAAATAGAAATATTAATTGTAATGATAGATATTATTAAAGTTGAAAATTTCTCTTGATTCTTTTTCAATTCATTGAATTTTATCTTTTTGGGACCTGTCTTCCCACATGAGAAACTAATAGCCTATTATGTATTACTC
Source organism: Viscum album (assembly GCA_963277665.1). NCBI lineage: Eukaryota > Viridiplantae > Streptophyta > Magnoliopsida > Santalales > Viscaceae > Viscum > Viscum album. Next base: position 683,367,156 of record OY728158.1, on the reverse strand, counting down.
TCCCATTGAACCATTTGCTTCATCGAAGGATTCTATAAAGGTACCATTTATTTTAATCTCATAATAGGCTTTACAACCTTTACCATTACATAATATACTATAATGGGTGAGAAACCATGTTCTCACTAATCCCTATCATCTTGTAAAAGCATAGTCAAAATATTCCAAAGTGGATTCTCCATATGGTTTATTTATTATTATTAATTAAAATGGAGAATATGGATGATATGAAATATTAAATGAGATATATGGATAATTTATTATACACAGGATACCCAACACTTGAAAATTGATCAATTATTTTCATCATCTTGAGTGTAATATCACTATATAGAAATTTATCTTTCGACATACACCTATATAATGTAATGTTAATATTGTTTATCTTCTTTCACTATTTCTAATATTCATGTTATTAGAGATGAGTTATCATGGTGTACCGATCAATGTCTTGATGTTGTGACTTAAAATCACTAGACATGGTTGATAACATGATATACTATAAATCTGATTCATCCTTCATGTGTTTTATGTATGCTTTATTTTCACACTCACTTGCTTACTAAGGTGGATGATTAGAAATAAGAGATTCCAACACATATAATTTTTTTATTGATATAATACTTTGTGTAAGAACATATAACACAATTAGAAGTTTTTACTAGTGATGATATTTTCTTCATCTAATACTGATTGGAGTGTTATGGTCGAATTACTTGTCATTTTGTATTATAAATAAAATTAGATTGTAGTACTTTATGTTCAGAACTAATTATGGTGAAATTAATGATCTAGTTCGTCTCACCATAGTTTATCAAATAAAACATCCATCATTTTTGGATTCCAAATATCTAGTCTCTTGGATATTGTAGTGTTAAGGATTTACATTCTCTTTCAAATAACCCAGATAGAGGCTGGATCAGATTATTCTAAGTTATATAGGTAGGTTTTTCTTTTGAATTATATTAATTATTAGCTCCTTGATCATTTGAGAAGTCCCCCAATCCCGAAATCCAATACTTGGTGTAACATCATGGAATTTTATGATATATTTAACTTTAAATAAATTTAATTTCATCAATATCTTGTTGCACATGCAATACCAATTTTAAAAGAAATTTTATATATTATATTATTAATTGAATTTGATTATTATAACCTAGCAGTTAATTTGGTGGGTATGAATCAAACTAAATAAATCTGTAAAATTATATGTTTTACACATTTATAAAATAAATTCATTTTTTATAAATTGATTAAAAATGAAAATAAAAATATCTTGAAAGTAAAAGAAACATTTTTATGAAAAACTATTTTTATCGGCGTAATGGGTTTTTATCTTAATAAATTAAATTGATCACTATTGGTCATTGGTTTCAATTAAATTCATATATTATATATTGGAAAAAATTTTCTAACATTCATCTAATATATTTTCTGTTCACGGGATTAGAATAATTCAATTTTCATATAAAATATTTTTTTTCTAAAATGTTTTTTCATCAGGTTTTCACACTTATTTTAAAATTAACTTTTAAAGTTTTGGAAAATTTATTTGATAAAATGAAATTCATTTTCAAAAATACTCTTTCAAAATTTATATAGAGGAAATTTTTGATAATTTTTTGAAAAATATTATTTTTTATGAATAATCAAGAATACATATTTATATTAAAAAAAATTTAAACATTTAAAAGTTTCAATTTGTATTAAAATGGTTTTAAAAGTAAAATTAATTATATTATATTAATATTAATACAATTTATTTCATTCTAATTAATTTATATGTTGAGTTTTGATAAAAATTGTTTTTATAGATAAGAAAACTTTTTCTTTGGAAAACCAATTTTCATTGCATTTGCGAGTTTAATTTTTAAGTAAATTATTCCACTTATATGAATTAAAATTAGTAAAACGTATTATAAATTTTTCACCAGAATAATTATAAATATTTAATATTATTCAACATAATTTTTTGTCATAATGAATAGGAAAAATTGTAAAAATTAATTGTTGTGGTTAAGGTTAAAAATGGTTTATGATGGGGTTAAACCAAATGATAAAGGTAAGTATTCCAATTAAAATTGGATGAATACTATTCTATTGTCCTATTTGGACATTATAACATACCAAATTAATATCTATATCCATTTAGAATCATTTTAATGTGGAATTTATTTATCTTTTTTTCTTTTACAAAATTTCCAAGGGGGTCTCCTCCCCACTTATAAAAGTACACCTCCTCTCCTCTCACCTAAACAAATCAAGATCTTTTTAGTTCATTAAAAAAATACCCAAAAACCTCAATAGATACCTAAAAATTTCTTATATTACTTTTTGATCATAAGAAAGTCCTATTATAGATTTAGGTATAATCTTAAAGTGGTTGTCTGAAGAAGAGGTATAAATTTTAACCACACATTTTATTTTTATTTTTTCTTCTACCTACTTAAAATATTATTTAACAATGATAAAAAAAATAAAAAAAAAATTATATTAAATGTAACTAGATGTTATTATTTTAATGTAATAACATATATTCATCACTTCTACCATCAAATGGGAAACAAAACTATCGATCGTGTGTATGATGAGCAACCGCCTTACGAACTGATATAATTCATTTTCCAACCCACCTCCCACGGGTGGATATAAGATATATTTAATATATATATATATATATATATGATATTAATTATCTGATTAGGAATATGGAATTATAATATCACATTTAACTTCTTTCCATCCAATCCGTTGGAAAATGACAACGTCGCTCATGCATTCATGTGGACCACCGTCTCCACGAATCGATGTGATATGTTTTTCATTTTGGTATGACATGGATGGTAATAAACACTATATAATGAATATATATGATATAAAAATGATCATTTAAAGGAGAATTTTTTTTTAATTTTTGTTCATTCTATCTGTTGAAAAAAGAAAATAGTGCCCATGCGTTTGTAAGGTTTATTGTCTCCATCAATGGTGTAAGTCATTTTTCAATATATAACTTTTATAGATGACTATAAATACATTTATAATGAATATATATGGTATTTATATTTTTTTTAAGAAGATGGAATCATGATCAAAGTTTAATTACCAAAACTACTAAACCAAAACATACATGTAAAACGTGGCACTTATTACCTAAAATAGTGAAATTAACAAAGAATTATGAATAAATAGGTAATAAAAATAAGAAGTAAATCATATAAGGTATTGTATTAATAATTATGGTTTTTTATTATATATTATAATATATAAATATTTATTTTACAATAATTTTAGACACATACATAGGAAGTCAAACTTGAGGTAAAGGATTTGGTCTTAATTTTTCATTTATTAAGGCATATTTTTTTGTTATGAACACAATATTTTTTATATGTTGTATATACCACCCCATTGAGTTTTTAAATCATTATTATATTTTTTAATGATTTTTAATGTTTCATTTAAATTTATTCAATAATGGGAATTAATATTCAGAATTTACCAAAGTGGAAAGGGTTTATTTCACAATCTCATTATTATTAGAAATTGTTTATGTTAAAGTATCAAATAGGGGAATTATTTAATATTCATATATTAAACCCAATATATTTTATTCTCATCCGATTATTCATACAAAATTACAATTTTTCCTTCATTATCACCTCTTTATGTAATTTTGATAATGAAACCACATTTTTCAGGAAAACCATGTTTACTTTTCTACTCGATCAGGAATATTTTTCTTTCATGTAATTATTTTCCTTAAAATGGTTTATATAAGTGGATGAAACTCAACTTTATAGACTATGTAGATCCATTCTGGCATGCCCCTATAAATTATGAGTGCACAAGTGATATTAAAATTTATAATAATATTATATCTCAATATAGTACAATGCATATTGATATAAGAAATCAATTATTAATAGGTCATTTTTAAAAAATAGATATCATACTTGAATTAATTGGCACAAAATATCAACTTAATTCTATTTTTATAAAGCTAATGAATTATGAGATGTTAAATTATATCACATATGAGCTAAGAATGATTTATTATAGTTAAATAATTTTTTAATTAATTTATTATATATTTAATATTTTTCTCCGTGTATTCTAGTATTATATAATGATATGTTTTGATTATAAATAATATTCAATTAATTTGTTTCTTCAAAGTTACCATATGTATTTTTTAGTACTTTAATTACATTTTACTTTTATTTACTATTTTTCTTACTCTACATCAATCCATAACTGATATCAATATCCTAAAATAAAATAGGTAATATCATATCCCTTTCCAACTCAATCCAAACCCTCTTTCAACCCTTCCATTTCCAAAACCCAAGTCTTTTGACCCTTGAATATGAGCAATCAAATAAATTTATCACTCAAGAAATATGCTACTGAAGATTTTTATGTTTCTAAATGATCAAAGGAAATTAAAAGTGGTTTTAGAAAACTCTCAAATATAATTATACTATCATCCATAGTCTCTATAAAGAAATTAGTATATGTTGAGTGGTCTAGGGAAAGTCATTCACTAGTTTTGAGAAACATGTTTCGAGAAGGATGGAATGATTGGTTCTTATATTATAATTGAATTTTATATCCTTTATTTTTGAAGATATTTTATATAAATATGGTAATTGAAGATATATTTCAATATGACCACATTTGAACATTTTTGATGGTCACGAATGTGATTTTTCTAAAATCTTTATGGACTGAGTGTTTAAAAGTACCATATCTAAGTGATTATAAAGATTAATAAAGTTTTTATCCCTTAAATCATTGGAATTTTCTGACTGGAAATTATTTATAAGAGTTAACCTGTAATATAAAATATTGAAGGTATAGTGATAATGAATTAAATGGAAATTTTAGTCTATTATTGATGTTTATATAGCATACCATCTACCCTATAATGGAGAATTTTAGCACTATTAGGCACTAATATCTCTTCCTTTTGGGTTTCCTAGTTCATGGAATTTAGATAAATCTACCTAGATTTTTTTGAGACATATATAAGAGCTCAATAATACCTCATGGAGGTTTAATAATCTATTTCACCCTATGTTTATTTATAATCTATTAAAATAGAGATGGATTATTCATAAGGGAGTCAAAAAGTCAATACTTTTTTGTGGTATTTTTCTTAACCAAACCATGTGAAAGAAATAAAAATCAATGGGAATTCCTGAGAAAGTTTGTGGGTATCTCATGAGGATATGATTTATGAATTATTTAATCCTGTAATAACTATACTTGACCAAGGGTGGCCATATTTCCAAGAATTAATCCTAACCAAATAGTTGAGACTGACAACTCTTTGGATGATAATGGATCTCAAGATACTTTTGATGTAGTTGAAGAGGCCAAAAGAGATTATAAAAATATAATTGGACACTCTCTTGCTAAAAAAGTTTCAAAAGATTTAGGAGTTCCAATAAAAGTTGAATCATTAAGGAAAAGAGTAGAAACTGCAAAAGTGGAGAAAAATCCAAGATATCTTCTGTTTGTAACAAATATAACCGATTTAGAAAGTAACAAGGATGGTGATCTAGTTAGAGACTATCCTCTTGAGTTTAAGATTGGTGTATCTCCTATTTTCTTATTCAAAACCACCAAGGGAAAATATACCTCTTAAAATTGTTCTAATAAGTTGGATTAATATTATCCTTGTATTAGTAATGATAACAATGATCATAATAATGAAAACCCAGAAAATCTAGATGGGTATTCTATTCCAATCATTTCCAAATTTCTAGTGCCTTTTGTGTCAAGACCATCATCATGTTTTCTAGAAGAAAAACACAATATTGAGACTTCTATTTATATTTTATATGAGCATATTGGATATATATATATATAAATGGTTCTACCTTCCAATACATGATAGGAATCAAACAATATATTTCCAAATGATCATATTTATGATTCATCTCCCTAAACTACAGTTTTATTTTTTAAATACTCAAAATAATTAAATTAAATAAATTAAGAAACCTATGAATATATTTTAATATAATGAGGGATCTATGTTGAAATATTCAAAGTTAGTTTTGAGTGACTTAACATCCAACCCCATTCCCACTACTTCTCTTCAATATGTACATGCTCCACCCCAACCAGCTACAACTACTTCAACTTTAGTTATCACTTCCACTAATTTTATCCATTTCAACAATGATCTTTTTTTAAATAAGTGTTTCTTAGTATCAATTGTGATAATGATTATGAAATATAGTATGATATTTCCTATAAAATTGAATGTGTGGCGGTTAATATACATTTTAAGATTTTTCTTAAGTTAGATCATATGGCTCATGATTTTGGATGTTTTTGAACTCTTATGGAAAATTTCTGAGGATTGATTGGATCTCCTCATGTAGATCTAATAGACATTATGGAAAATATGGATAAGTGATATCTTCCTATAATCATCAATCCTTTTAGAAATTATGCCTCATCCTCTCTACCATTTTTTTATATTAATGAGGACCTTATCAGAAGACTTGTGCATGTTAAAATATAACATCTACATGATAGTGATAAGGATATATTGAATTAAGTTCGAATAGATATTTCTTCCCATGGTGATAAAATATATGAATTGGTTAAAGAAGAATTAGTCAAGACTGAAAATGAAAAGGATGTTATTAAAGTTTCAACAAATTATTATCTCTATAATATTTAATCAAGGACGGAATGAAAAATCAGTTTTGATCCTTAGTTAGAGATGTAAAAATTCCACCCATAACCATAAATTTCAAATCCATTGTGGATAAGCTATTGATCATGAAACCTCCACTAGATCAGTATGTGTCAGATAATGTTGAGTTTCTGCAGTTTATAGAGGATGGACCTAGAGTTGAGACATACATTAGCAAGATCTTGGAGCCATTCACATATGTTTTTTATTTTCCAGTCCTAGAACATCTGAATCTTCTTATAACCATTATCTCTCCCTCTATTTCCCTAGATTTAGAAGAAATATCATCCTAAAATTATTTAGATTATTCTACTCCACTCTCCACTCTTACAAATATTTCACCTCCTAAATGACATTTCACTTTGAATATAACACAATAACTATGAAAAATAAAATCTATTTAAAAATAACATATAATTCCATAAGATTCTTCTACGCATAATCCTATGCCTCCATCTCTAATTATTGGAAAACAAATCCCACATTTATCATTCAACCCTTCAATATTCTAATGAACTAGATTATTATTTTGAAAAATAATATGGATTTATGTGAAAAAAATATATTTTTTTCAATATCAATTAATTTTTATTCCTATTTGATGCTTTATTTTTTGAAATTTCATTCTTTAATATTTATCATTACTTTCTCACCATTTTTGTGTGATTTTTGATAATACCAAAGGGTTAGTTAAGTAAGGTATATTAGCATGTTATAAGAGTGTTCAATATACTTATTAGTAGTTTGTATTATATAGAAGATTGAATTAGTTATAATTACAAGGTTCATTAATAAATTGGGTATTATTATTTATTCCTTGGGTTTTCATCAACAAATGGGGGAGGTTAGTGGATTATTGCAACAATTTCCGGTTTTAATAATAAAAAAATATGCTTATGTGTTTCTAATTAGTTCTATGAATTATGGTAGTTAAATAGTGTTCTTAGAAATTCCAAAATATTACAAAGTCTAGAAGAAACCATAAATCTAATCAAGTTATAATATTGATTGTGAGTCTGAAGGAGAGAAATTTCATTAATTAATTGATTAATTATATGAATAATCGATTGAATGTATGAAGGAATTTGAAAAGGATAAATTTCACAAAGTACCAGACTAACCACAAGATAAATACATCAACTTTATGACCATATAATAGACCATGATAGAAACATATAATTATAATAAATTGATAACAAGACCAATTAGAGAAACTATATGTTATATCTCTATGTGACTATAATTTTCTTGGAATTTTTGTAAAGGGTTTAAGTGACAACATGAAAATTTGATCAACCAGAAGCCTATATGATCGATTGTGGTTAATCGCTCACAAAATCCTCAATCAACCACATGAGAAAAAAAATTACCATGAAGCCAACTAAAAGTGACTAAATGTTTTTCCCATTTTTTAAAAATTCCAAAGAGTATTGAAGTGACCACACATTTCTTTTTAGTCGACAGTATGTTCAAGTAAGAGCGACTTCATGAAAATTTTGAGATTTATAAAAAATTATTCCTTCTATAAGACTTCAAGATACCATATGTTGAATAAATGAAATCAATTATTAGATTATAAATTTATCTAATGGATAATTTGACCATATGGTCAGATAAAAAACCATGTTAGGAAGTTGGAATTTTTAAAAGTACTGGATAAGCAACAAGTTTATTGCAATCAATTGTATGACTTGACAAGGATTATGATCAGTATTTTCACTACTTTTTGGTTCTAACATAGATGTTATAACATGGAACACTTCAAGTGACCATGTGTAAAAGTGGGAAATATATTTTAATATAATTTATCCCAAACACTTTCCTATGGTGAATTAAATGAAATGTCAAAAGAATTTATTACTCATAGATTTATTGCCATGTATAAAGATTTATAATGATGGGTTTCGAATGTTTATTTTTAAATGTATATTTATTTTTATAAGAGAACAATTATAGATATATGTGTGTGTGTGTGTGAAAAGTTGTATTTTTATGAGCATGAAAAATAATAATTGTTCTATTCTTAAATATGATATTTTTTATTACATAAGAACATGGTCACATAATAGAAGAACATATTATAGTCTTTATATCTCATTTATTAACTAAAAGAAGACTTTGAGAAGAGAAGAAAATCTTTAGACCAACTAAACAAAGATCTTTTGCTGTATCAAATTCTGTTTACATCTCTTTTTCTATGTTTTTTTACTTTCTAGTTGTGATTGATTTTTATATACATCTATTAAATAACAAATTACTATTTAGAATAAAAGAGTACTATGATACTCTTTCTTTATTTTGCTTAATGTTTATACTCCCACAAAACTATGGATGAGGATGTGTGTTAGTCATGATAACCCTGCACATGGTAGAAACCTTTACCTGATCCAGGTTACTAGTCATCTATTTATTTATAATAAACTTTCTTTCCAGCCGGTGACTCTCAGGTGGAGGGGATTATGTCTCTGCTTTTGACTCCACCTCTTGTATTTTTTATATTCTATTGTGTGCTTGAATTATTCAACGACTCAATTTTAAAACTATTTTAAAATCTATTTTTCAAAAATATACACTTATAATTATATTTTTCATATGATATTTCTACTATTGAATATAAGTAGAGTAATATCAAAATACTGGGATAATATTAATATTATTTTAGTTAGGTTTTGATCAAACTTATAAGAGGTTATTCAAAAGAATTAAATTAGATATACCTACTATATTAGTAAAACAAGTAAATTTTAAACTAAGGGATTTTTTTAAAAAAACAATTAACATAAATTTTTATTGGATACACAATTTACCCCCCTCTTGAGTAATTTACTCCAACCAACATTTGATATCATATGAAGGTGTTATTTATTTCTTTTCTAGCTTTAACTCTCATGATGTTTTTACGCAAAATATCAAAATTTCTATCAATTATAAATTTCTATCAATATGGAGAATAATATACATAATGGAACTACTACTAACAAACCTCCATATTTTTATGGTTACAACTATGATAAATGGATAATTAAAATTAAAATTCCTCATTAGAGAATGGGTTTTGATGTTTGGACTATAATAGAGGATAAATATAAAAATATATAATGCTTTTAAAGATGAATTAATTAGTGCCACTAAGCTACTTATGATTGAAATTTTAAATCTATGAATTCCTTATACTATGTTTAAAGAGTAGATACTTTTAATATAATTTTTCCATGTGTACAACCTATGAAATTTGAGATATATTATCAGTGTCCCATGAAGGCACATAAAATGTTAAGGAAATGCACTTAAATATTTATAATATTAAATAGGTTACATTAAAAATGAATAATAATGTGTTTATTTATTATATGTATTTCAAGATTAATGATATTATCAATATGATGCATCCACTTGGAATTTCCATTGATGATAAGTCAAAAGTGGTAATTTTTCTAAGATGATTACTAGAAATATAAAGAGGCATTGGTGTCTCCATCTGAGAGTTAAGTGATTTGAGAAATCTACTAATAACAGCGTTAATATAAAAAATTATGTTATATGGTGAATATTTATTAGTAAATGATGAATATAATATGTTAAAAAATTCAATTATATTCATGGAATCTCAGTATAAAGCTATGTAAATATTCAAAAAAGAGAGCACTAGTGGAAGGGATGGTATCTTTAATAGTTATGTAAGAATCCACATCTTGTAAGAGGATAGAAGATTTTTTTTAAATATAATGTTATCTAAGAAATTAAATTTTAAAGGAATGTATGTTAAGAAAGGTGACTGGAAAAAAGATGGTAAATTTGATGTGGCTCTTTTGAGTGTAATAGGAAATGGAACATCAAATCTGATTATAAAAATTTAAAATGTTATAAAAATTATGAAGATAATGGGAAGAAATAAAAAAAGGCCATGAAACAAACCTAATGTTATTCCAAGGTAATCTCTAGTGAATCTGATTCAAGAAATGACAATAGTAATAAAAGGTCTAATATGTGTTGTATAAAAATCAAATATGAGGTAGTAAATATTATTCCCACTTTTTTTCTTATACTTATGATATCTATGAAAATGAAAATCATGTCAAAAATAATAACTACAGGAAATATCTCATTGAATATTGAAATATGCTAGAATAGGAAATTAATGAGATTAATTATAAAAACAATAAATTAAAGAAACAATATAATTTAACTATTTGTTTCAAAACTGATTTTTTTTAAATGAAAACAACTTCCTGATTCTATAAAAATAATGATTTAATATTATTTAACAAGAAACTAAATAATTATCTTGAAGGTTTTTTTATAACTTAAAACCTTAAAAAATTATATGTAGTAATGTTGTACCAAAACTAATATATGGATATGTTTATCAACTTGGATAGAAAAAAAAACATTAATTTTTTTAGACTAGTTCAATTACCAAAAATAAATTAGTTAAAATTTATATAGATTGAACATCTTAATATAGATCAATCTTGTTTGGGCCAATAAAATATTGTTTTTCTAATTATTTTTATTTTGTTCATAAATTTGGGAACCAACCTATCAAATAGATGTGGATATACAAATAATCAATATTTAACCTTTATAGACCCAAATAGACCACTGTACCAAAATCTCTATTCATTTTATTGATTATAGGAAATCTAGTTGAAAATATATTGTATAAAGATATGTTATTGGGATATTATATGGTCGAAACTCATGAAAATGGTTTTCTTAATAATTCATAGTTTGACTATTGTAGATGGTGGTAATACAAATTTTAGTGAAAATGTGAAAGGAAAGATTATTGGACTTGGTCAAGTTGTAAACATTATAACTTGTTTAATTTATATAGTTTTATTTTTTGATAAAATAACGTAAAAAAATTTAAGAATTATTCAATTGTGTGATGCTATATTTCATTTCATTTTTTAGAATAATTATTGAAATATCTATGAATCTAATATTGATTTAGTGTTTACTGCTTTGAGAAATGATTATATTTATAAAGTATATTTAAATTCATTATTTTCTCAAAATTTTCCGTATTTAAATTCCTTTTATCATGAATCTTGGTTTTGGAATAGGAGACTAGGCCATTGTGATGTATACTGAATTATAAATTTATCCAAAAATTGTATAGTCTTGGATCTACCTAAGCAAGGTTTTCTGAAAGTCAAAGGTGAAATCCTTATCAAAAGGGAAAGAATCAACATTTTTATTTCCAACTAAAGAAGTTTCTACCTGTCAACCATGAGAATTTGTTCACAGGAACTTGGTTGAACCAACTAGAGTTTCAAATTTACTTGGAAAACATTATTTCCATATAATTGTTGGTGACTATTCAATGTTTACATGCATATAATTATTTACTCAGAAAATTTAAGCCTTTTTTTTAAGTATGTAAATTCATTATAAAACATTAGTGGAGCTAAAATTAAATGTGTGAAAATTGATCATGGGCATGATTTTTAAAATTTTGATTTTAAATAATTACTCTTAGAACAGGAAAATAATCATAATTTCTATACTCCCCCAATAGTAGAGCTGAATAGGTTGGTTGAAAGAAGGAATATAAATCTTTATGAGATATCTGAAACCACACTCAGTGAATAATAACTGCTAGTTTATTTTTTGGGATTCAATGTTAAACTCATCTTGTTATGTAATTAATGAAGTATTAATAAGAAATCTTTTAAAGAATACTCTATATGAATTATGGATTGGAATAAATCATAAGGTACATTATTTTTAAGTTTTTGGATGAAAAGATTATATTTTAAATACAAAATATAATCTTGATAAGTTTGAATCCAATATAGATGAGGAAATGTTTCTTAGTTATTCTATATCCATTAAAACCTTTAGAGTGTTTTAATAAAAGAAAAAGGTGGTGGAATAATCTGTACATATAGAATTTGATGAGATAGATCCACATGAACTTATTGTTTCCTTATAAATCTTTGAGGATAATATATTTAATTTTAATATAAATTGAACATCCAAGAATAATGACCTTTATATTTCTTTATTTTAAAAATATTCTAGTAAGGACCTTTTAGAAAACCAGGACCTGAGGAAAACCTAGATGAATCTAGTACACCTAAAACCATTAGAATCCACAGAGTCCATCCTTTAGTTATTGTTTTTAATGATCTAAATAGAGTAACTCAAGCATGAGTATCAATTATAAATTAGTTTAAACGTCAATCATTCTTATCAACACTAAACCCCAAAAACATTAATGAGGCAATTAGAGATAAACATTGGGTGACAGATATAAAATAATAATTGAATCAATTTGAAAGGAATAGAGTATGTCAACTAGTTAAGAGTCCTAAATACTATTTAACCATTGACTTCTAATGGGTATATATAAAAAAGGTTGATAAAGAAGTGATTAATATTAGAAACAAAGCAAGATTGGTAGCACAAAGTTATAGTTAATAAGAAGGTATTTTATATAAACAAACCATTTCTCATGTACCTATACTTGAATCCATTTGGATACTTCTTTATCATATAAAACATCAAAATTTCAAATTATATCAAATTTATGTCTGGAGTTATTGCCTTAATGGAAATATTGTTGAGGATATTTTTTTTGATCAAATCCCTGGATTTTGAAATCCTCAATTTCTAAAACATATTTTTATATTAAGTAAACAGTTTAATGATTTAAAATAATATCCTAGATCTTGGTATGATAGGATTAAAAATTTTTGTATTTCAAATATTTTGGCTAAATGTGTAAGCGATCCTACATTATTTATCAAAATAACTTCAAAAGATATTTTGGTTACATAGAAATATATTGATTACATTATTTTTTTCTCTTCAAGAAATTTTTTATGTACTGAAATTCCCAAAGTAATGAGAAATGAATTTGAAATGAGTTTAATGGGTGAATGAAAATTATTTATTTTGACCTTTAAAAATAAATAAAGAATTATTTTAAATCAAAGTAATTATACTAAATATCTTTTAAAATGTATTAGATTATATAACAAAAGAAAAAGTTATAGTCTAATGATCACATCCTATAAATTGGATCTAGATGTAATAGGGAAACCGGTTAACCAAACCATTTATAGATTTTTGACAGGGATTTTACTTTATATAATATCTAACTGACCTAATATTATGCATAGTGTGTAAAGGTGTGGATGTTTTCAGGAAAATCCCAGGAAATC